>CP025647.1:7600387-7622707 GCA_003576665.1 Ipomoea trifida | reverse complement strand
TCTCTTCGTCTCATTACGAAGAATCCGAATCCACTTTGACCCGACCCAAATCGGATGTGGACCCTACATATATTTATACCACAAAATGGCCACTTAAAATGCCATTTTAGTGCTATTTTTCCAACAACCGTCTTACGAATTCTTGTCCAAAAGACGGATTGAGTCAAAATAAAATGTAATATTTATACTAACAAATATAATACTAAATCAGGAATAAAATATTCAATACTTAAATGGAAAAATCTAATATTTTTACATTTTAATGTAAAAGTATTACATTTTTCATCAAAAGTATTACATTTTCCTTTATAAGTGCAACATTATTTATATAAGAGAAAATATAATAATTTTGATAAAAAAAAAAAACGTAATACTTTCACATCAAATTTTATCTTCAAAAGTATTATGTTTTCTCTTATAAGTAATAACCATTTTATTCATAATTAGTATTACATTTGCTAATATAAGTATTGCGTTTAGATATTGAGTTATTGACCCGACTCGACACGTCACACATATAAAAATTTGTGATACAATTTCATACAAATGTGATCCAATAATAATAATAATAATAATAATAATAATAATAATAATTAATTTTAAATTAATGTAATTTGCCCAGGATGCTAAAAAATACTTCTTAGTCAATAAATTATTACTAAAAGACAAATTCTGTCCGGCACATGACATGAGAGCATGCACATCAGTAAATATTGAGGAGTTTATGTCAAGGAGCAATCCTAGTTGGAAGGGGAGATGAGAGGAGAGAGATTAAATGAGATGCCTCTGCAAATAAAGTCCATGGAACAGTGTATTGGCAGGAATATCCAAAATTGTTGTGCGCAAGCTGTGCGCGTATGGCGCACAACAGCGCCCGCTCGGGCGCGTGCCGTGCACGCAGGCGCGCCTGACTGATCCACTTTTTTATTTTATTCTTTAAAAAATTATATTTGTTTTATTTTTTTTTCTCTCCTCCCACTTTTTCTTTCCTAATTACACTTACAAAAATCCCTCAAAAACCGTGAAATAATCTCATTGATAAGGATGCTCTGATAGTGGATAGGTCCATTGTGTCATAACTCATGACAATCTACAAATGCTGATTGGAACACAAGGAGGCATTATTCACGTAGCTTGAAAAAGGCAAATTAGCAACGCCATCCCACCATTTATCCAACTCCAATCGCAGTTGTTATACCGTAGACCATGGTTCACAATGTATTGTGGATCATGCACATGACTGATACTACAGTTCTGTTGAATTGATACTGCAGTTGTATTGAACTGATACTGCAGTTGTGTTGAAAGAGAACTGCAGTTGCGCGAAACAGAGGTCGTTTCATCCGTCTGGAACTGTAGTTGTGTTGAACTGATACTGCAGTTGTGTGAACGGATGAAACGACCTCAATTCTGCGCAACTGCAGTTTCCTTTCAACACAACTGCAATATCAATTCAACACAACTACAGTATCAGTCATGACCATAGTCCACAGTATAATTTGCTCTCCAATCAGTGACAAATCGGTAAAAAATTTACTTTCGCTGAATCGTGCTGCACCATATATTACACTGTTGACCAGCGATAAATGGGAGAGAGAGGAAAATTACAATTTTACCCTTACTTATTTTGATAATTTTAAACCTATAAAGTATTTGTTTTATATGTATTTTTTATTTAGTTAAATACTTATATTTAAATTTTGTATTATTAAATATAAATTATACCATTTTAAAGATATTATATATTGAGACGATCGAAACAAGACTAACATTGAATATATATTAATTAAAATTTCAAATACATCAAACATAACTACAACATAATAAAAATTAAAATGCATACGATATAATATTGATATTAGAAAATATAACACAATTTTTAAAAAAGAAGTTATTTCCAATCACGTTTTGCAATAATTAAGGGACCAACACGTTTTTGGGATAAATATGTATTGCATGATATAATGTCATCGTGCATTATAATGCACAATATGATAATTGAGGATGGACATGATGAGAATATTATATTTCAAGAATTTCTTACTCGGTGTAGATAAATTAAAGATAAGGAAGCTCATTATAAACTCCGTAATGCATTGATTATATTGAGCATTTGTTGGAATGATATACTAATTTTGATAATTAAATGTAATAGATGTTTATGCTATATTATTATTCTGGAATAAACTGAGTTTTTAAAAGTATTGTTAAATTCATTTTTTTAAATTAACATTATGAAAAAATTTAATGTTAATAAAAATTATTATTTAAATCAAAAATTATATTTTATATTAAACTAATTATGTTGGAACTAAATTATATTAAACTAATTAAATTAGCTAATTAAGTATCTTGTGCTCAGATGGCATGTAGTGACTCTCTCATATGGAAGGCCATGAGATCGAGCTGAGAAAGTATAAAGAACATGAGATAGAAAAAGGAAAGAAGAGCCGAGCCTCAGGTGCGTGCGTGACGCGTACCTAAGGTAAAATAGTTTATTTTTTGTGCGACGGTGAATCCCACAAAAAATCAATTCTTGTTGTGAAATCTAATCTTTTTCTTTCCAATCCTCTCTCTTCCACATGAAAAATAGACTCCAAAACATCCCAAAATCACAAATAGAGAGGCTCTACATGACCTTTAATAAAAAGTATGTGTCCAGAACAATAATGTATAAAATATAAAATAAATAATTTCTAGTTTGTCCAGACTATTATTGTACTGGACTCATACTTTTTCAAGTTTGTTTTATAATTGTCCCTTTGCTATTACTTTTTTTCTTATCATTGTCCTTCTGCCAGTATAATGGACTCATACTTTTTCAAGTTTGTTTTATAATTGTCCCTTTGCTATTACTTTTTTCTTATTATTGTCCTGAGAACCACTCTCCACTCTATTGTTAAATTTATTAGATAGACAACCTAATTTGTTAACAGTTCTCACATAGTTGTTCAATTCTTATATGAACCAATATAACATTTTCTTGTAAAAGATATGAATACATCCACACCTTCCATCTTAAGAAATGAAATGCTAGAATCTTACTATTACTAAACTTTTAAATTTACAATAAGAGCAAATTGCCATTTTGGTCTACTGACTATAGGGGTCCTATTAATTTCCATCCACGACTTTCAAACGTGTTAATTGCATACCACGACTTTTCAATTTGTATCAATTTTGGTCACTCCGGCCAAATTACCGGCGAAATTTCGCCGGAAAATCATAAACCCTAAAATAATGAGGGTATTTTAGACATTTCACATCTACTTTCTTCTTCTCCGGCGAACCCTTCTTCTCCAGCAAACCCTTCTTCGCCGGCGAACCCTAAACCCTAAACACACAAACATAAATAAAAACAAAGTGTCAAATCTAAACGTACTATGATAATGATGATGAGCTCATGCTCAGAAAGTGTTTGGGGTTCATCTTTTCCGTTGCCTTCAAAGTTCAACAGAACTTCAAGAAAATCTTTCTTCCTGCTGCTTTCTGCTCCCTCTGCTTCCCTTTCCTTCATTCTCTCTTTGAGAAACCCCGACACAATCTCGTACGTGTTTCCCAGGTCGCGGTTCATTTTCCTTTTGAGACCTGGAGGATCAAGCCAGCGCAGACATAGAAACACGTCGACGATGTTGGGGTGGCCGCCCCACTCCATCAGCCCCATCATCGCCGTGAAAAACTCCAACCCCATTCGAGATTCCGGATCCACCAGATCGCGGGACAGAATTAGATACCCCAGCATGTTGAACAGCGACAGGAACACGAATTTTGCGACGGCGACGGAGGATCCGCCAGCTGTCGTCTCGTTCTCGATCCAGGTCAGCAGGACGTCGGCGCAATTTCGCCGGACGGGGACCATCTCGTTGATCCGTTTGGTGACCAGCATCTCGACGGCGAACCCTTCTTCACCGGAGAAGAAGAAAGTAGATGTGAAATGTCTAAAATACCCTCATTATTTTAGGGTTTATGATTTTCCAGCGAAATTTCGCTGGTAATTTGGCCGGAGTGACAAAAATTGATACAAATTGAAAAGTCGTGGTATGCAATTAACACATTTGAAAGTCGTGGATGGAAATTAATAGGACCCCTATAGTCAGTAGACCAAAATGACAATTTGCTCTTACAATAATTATAAAATGAACCCCATTATTAAAAGTTTTCAACAATATAATTATAAAATTGACTACGTATATTATTTTTTTTTTTTTTATAAAAACTCTCAACCATATTGGTAACTCTCAACCATATTGGTGGACCATGATGAATGATTGAGAACAGTCATCACTTTTTATAGGAGGACCGTGTTCTCATTTGATCCTTTTATATATATATATATATATATATATATATATATATATATATATATATATACACACTGATCTTTATCTTTGAAACGGGTCGAGTTTTTTCATAAGTACTATATATACTTTCCTAAGTTTCTCTCATAAGTAACTCTTTAACGCTTAAATATTACATTTTGATTTAAAAGGAGTTAATACCCAATTTAGTCTTCGATTAAAGTATTATTTTTCTAGATTTAATCCTAAATGGTTTTTTGTGCTAAATGATTTTTTGTGCTTAATTGAGTCTTGAACTTCGATGGCTTTACCTAATTGTGTTTACAATATGTATTGAATACCATATCTTGTACATGAATTATTGCATGTTAATTATTACTTCAGAGTTAAAGCACCATCGAATCAATCGAAAAAGTTGTTTATTACTTCGATCTTGTAACAGGAAGGCCACATGCCAAGTATACATGTGCATTGTGCACCCAATGATTAAGGGAGTTGGGTGCTAAAATAAACATTTATTATTGGCAACAGTACAGTACACAAGATGGTCAGGCCACTTTGGCATAAAACCCTACCAAAGCTAAAGCATTATTTAGTACTTAGAAGACCAACTTAATATTTCGATAATAGCTTGTTAGCAGAAGATGAGATGACGTCAATGGCGCAACCAAGAGGCCAAGCTGCTTCAACCATATAGTTTTTGTACTCAACTTCCTTCATCAAAGTAATCTCCTTGTAAGGGTGTAGGCCTGCAGATTTCAACAAGAATTTAACTTTTTAATTTAAAATAAAGATTCATAATTAATAATATAATGAAATTATTAATTCTTAATACGAATAGAATTTGTTAAGAACGATATAATAATCATGAAGTTACCAAGTCCATCCACGAGCAATGTGTATTGGTACACCAAATCCATGCATAAGTATGGATAATCTTTTTCCACTGCATTAGGAAATGTAGACTTCACATCTTCAAATTTAGTTTCACAAGCTAACTTTGCTGCCACTAGGTATGATCTTGGCTTGATAATTTTAGATGCCTTTTCTTGGTCAATAATTCCGACCTACACAGTTTTAAAGAAATATATTAGTTGTTAGAAAATTCATATAACATTCAGATGGTCGAGTTTTTAAGATGTTGTATGGGTGGAGGCTAATGAAAGGCCAAATCCAACATCAGGTTGCTGGAAGGATATGACTATTGTTTTGCAGAGATCTGAAAAGGCAAGCCGGTTAACACTCTACCTCTTGAAAATCTGGCGGTATGAAAAATAAAGTTGCATCTCACCTATAGTGGTAAGGACTTAATCCTAAAGTAGGACATACCCAGTACCTATATCTTATTTATTTAAAGTATTTGAAATTATCAATTAATACCATTCCGAAAATACTTACATCAGCGGCTATATCATAGAAAAATGAGGAAATGTAGACGTTCTCCATTCCAGCCCCTCCTTCACCACTCCACACCCCATTGAATGTGCAATTCTTATACTTACAGGGTGCCCTAAAATCAACCACTTTTCGGACTAATTTCCTGCAATTCTTCAAGCTTGCACCATTTGGTGGAGCTGTAACTTTGTACGACACATCATTGTATGTGTAGTAACCTACACAAAATTTGTTGCATTGCCATTAGTTTCATTCTTTTGCCTTTTTTCTTTATATGTAAAGTGAGTAATAGTAAATTTTGATAGAGAACTTAACAAGAACTAATGAGGATCAAATTATTGGATAACACTTCATGGCATATAATTTGTTCACTTTATTAAATGTTAGGTTTCTTATTAATTCGTAATCAATGCAACATGATATCTATATAAGAACTTCAATTTAAAGGTATAATGAAAATGTAGCTATTGAAGTGCGTTATTTGAACAAATTCAATTCAATTTTAAGGATGAAAGTATGGTATTGAAATGTTTGTCTTAATGTTCTATATATTTTGTATGACGCTATTTTATACTCATCAACTCCAAATAATGATCATTCAATGTAAATTAAAAAAAAAAATTTCTTTATAAATATTCAATAGTGCGAAGGTGCACTTCATAAAAATATGATAACAATCAATTTGGAGAGCTTACCATCATAACCTTCTAAAACACAAGGGTTGGTAGAGTTTCCTGAAGCCTTGAATATCTCAGCTCGGCTTGCTAATTGTCCGTAGTTCAAATAACTATACACAATGTTTAAAAAGCAATAATGTAAGGAAACACGACTACTAGGATCGAAAAATTCTATTGGATTATAACATTAATTAAAACTACACTATTTACAAAAAATTACTAGATATATATGTGTGTATATATGTATAATCTAGAAATAATATTATAGCAAAAGTTTTAGGAACAGAATATAATATATATAAATAAACCTGTGAACATAGAGATAGTATTGGGCTCCCAAAATATATTTTTCTTGAACATAAGGCTCTTCTCCATTTTGAGGTGTGGGTGCATTTGCAAAAGTGTCAGCTGAGATAGCATATGACACTTGCACTGATCCACCACCAAGGTCAATTGTTGCTATGGTGTTTTGGTACCCTTTGCCAAAATTTCCTAACAAATAATTCATGGCAACCTGCATATATATTGGAATAGATTATGATATCTGCATCTTAAAATTTTCTTAGCATTGTTATTAGTGATATATATTATTTATTTTACCCAAAAGTAAGTTCCTTCTTGAGTTCCTTCAAGAATTGAAACCCATTCAGCCTTGTACTTGAAATTGCTTTCATTCTTGAACATATCTCTCACCTGTAATAACAAATTATGGTAATTATCAAGTCAATTTAACAACTGTAGATATTATTGAAATAAGTTTATCAGGATTTTATATAATTTTTTGAAGTTAGTTTTCTTTTTCACCTCCTTCCTTTAGTTTGTATATTATATTGTATACACACAAAATATTGACCGTACCGCTTGCAGAATTTTATCAGATGCATCTCCATCTAGCATCCTAAGCCCTGCAGTTGCCTGTGTTGCCAACAATTTATATGTTTAGGTACATATATATTCTTTTTGATATTTATTACTACATATATAATTAAAATTAGTAACAATAAAATTGTTAAATGAATTTAATTTGTTAAGTGATCTGACCCCAAGCTCAAGTGGTGTATCAGGTTGCAACTCAGTTGGTACAACTCCTTGTGCTTCTAGAAGGAGTGGCTCAAGGGACTTGGCAGCTGCTTCTGGATCATCTGCGTATGAACTCAACCCTGGGGTTGTCTGCAAAACGTACAACGTAACGTTAGTTCAATTGGAGGCTACAATAATATTAACATATATCACGAATTGCGACGGAGCGTAATCCGTTGTCGATTCGCAATGGTTTTTGCGATGGAACGTGTTCAATCACAATTTTGCGTCGTAAATGGTGACGAAATTTAATTTTGTAGCGATTTTTTGCGCAAAGTGATAAAAAATATGAGAAATTTTGGCGTCCACATTTTGGTGACAAATTTTGCGACGGAATTAAGTTTTGTCACCACAGTGGCGACGGAAAAGGCAATGACCGATGATTTTGTCGTAGTTTTGTGACAGAATCGGCGACGATAATAAATTTCATTGCGATATTTGATGCAGAGTTGAAAATATTCCCACGTAATCTTTGCACCAAGGAATTGGTGACGGAAGCTGGCGATAGAAATTGCGACGACTATTTTTTCCGTCGTGAAAATATTTAAATTTTGAAATAAAGTTTACTTTTGCTACAGAATGGAACGACATAATCAATTTCGTCGCCAATATGTTGACAAGTTAGCAACAGAATATGCGACGCCGTACATGTCTGTTGCTCCATGACGATGGAATCTTCAAGGGAAATTAATTTTATTGCGGTGTTTGACGCAAAGACAGATTTGATGTTTAAGGTTGGCGACAAAACTTGCGACGATTGTTCTATCCGTCACTAAAAGATTTAATATTTTAAGTAAAGCTTATTTTCGCTACAGAATAAGACGACGAAATTGATTTCATCGCCAATATGTTAAAACATTGACTACAAAAATGTGACGCCCCACATTTTCATCGCACTATGACGATGGAATTAGTAACGGAAATTAATTATGTTGCAATGTTTGGCGCAATATAGATGTGGTGTTTGAGGTTTGTGACGGAATATTTTTTCACGCGATGGCGACAGAAAGAAACATTTCTGTTGCCAAAACTGCGACGGACTCGTGATAGAATGATTTCTATCGCCTAGTTTGTGACGGAATATTCTATCACCATTTTCCGTTGCCACCCCTTACAACGGATTATTTCTGTCACGAATTGAAATACGACAAGCCTTGACACTACGGAAAGGATTCCGTCGCAACAATGTAAAATTCTGTCGTAAAACGTAATTTACGACGGAATATCACATTTTCGCGATAGAAAATTTTCGTCGCGAATCGCTATTTTTCTGGTAGTAGTGTATATAATACAAATATATATTTAACTTCAATTCTAACTGATGGATAAATCATACTCGGACCCGCCACAGGGTTAGCACGAAGAACGGGTCGAGGATCAATCAACCCGGGTCCATTCGGACCAGGGCCGACCTCTGGAGGTCCTCGGGGCCGAGCTCCGGGCTCAGCCCAGGACTCCCGGGTCGTGGTTTGACGCGGTCTTTTCGGCATAGGATGCGGTCCAGGCCCGCTAGAGGGGTTTTCTCCGGGTTGTTGGGCCTACAACTAGTATATAAGTGTGCAGCTTTGTCTTCTTAAGACATCTTCAACTACATTGTCCTAATACTATCCTGTCTTGTTATTACACAACCTTGTAATAGTTTTATCTTACTCAATATACAAATTACTTCTGAGGCACACTCTTGATCCGTTACTTGTCATACCCCTATAATCTTATCGAGTTTATTGATTCGGGCTACCCGAGTTAATTAAATCAATCACCAACTATATGCATATGTGTGCATGAAGGTGACATAGTATTTTTTTAAAGAATGAAATATTGGAAAGCTGATACACCCACGCACAGATTAATTAATTGCATATGGTACGGTTGATTTTCTTAAATTCCTTTCACCAATAATTTAAGCATGTATTAATTTAGGTAGTGACATATTTCTTGAATAAACTTGGAAAAAAAAAAAGGATTTGGGCTTAGTAATTTCTAGGCTCAAACTAGGACTACTCTATGTCAAGCTTGTCCTAGTCCGTCCATTTGATGAATCGATGCCCAAGTCTAAAATCGATTTAAGCTCGGGATGAGATCGATATCTAGCTACAGAAACAGTTAACTATTATTTAAAAAAAAAACTATTAGTACAAAATTTGAATGTTATTTTTAAACTAGGAATCACAGTACAAGGTAAACTCTAGTTCATAATATAGTTTTCCTCTTTTCTTTGCCCAAACCGAATCGTAAGGATATGTATGCATAATGCAATATATTAATATGGCAGAGTATTGTAAGAAACCAGTGCCATTAAATTACACACATTATATTTTTCCTGCTTAGAAGTGAAAAACGTGAAGGCTGAAGGAATTAAATAAATAAAATCATAGATCATAAATGAACAAAGAAGAGAGAAAAAAAAATATAGTAAAAAACCGTCATACATACCTTGAGGAAAAATTCAACGCCATCGCCGATAGGGAGAAGATCTAAACTTTCATCAAAATGGAAGACATGGACTCTGCTGCCAGTGCTTCCGGCGTCAAATATAACGGCGTAGTTACCGGTTTCGTGGCTCAATAGCACACGCCGCAGATGAGGCCTTGAGAAACAAGCAAGGGGGAAGAGGACTAGTACTGCTAATGATATGAAGATAAGATGATGACTAGTGTCTTTCATCCTCCTTGCACTCTCCCTACAACTAATTAATCAAATCATTATTAGAATATACAATTTCTAAAATACATTTATCTTGAAAGAACTATGACTGGTTAAAATTTGATACTTAAGGGACCATGATAACTAATTGGACAGTAACAATTTAAAAATCGAAAGACCACGAGTGGTCAGTTTGAAAGTTTAGGACGAAACGTGACAAAATCATTATATTCGGAGGACCTTAGATGATATTAAATAATAATAATAATAATAATAATAATAATAATAATAATAATAATAATAATAATAATAATAATAATAATAATAGAAAAAAAAAAAAAAGATGCTCTCCCTAGCAATTGCCACAGACACGCTTTGTAAATTTACATTAAGAACAAATACATTGGCTATGTTTGGCAAACCTAGCTGAAACGGTAGCTGAAAGCTGAAAAGTAGCTGAAAGCTGAAAAGCTATAAGCTCAAAGCTGAAATCTAAAGAGCTGTTATGCTTAAAAGTGTTTGGTAAAATTAGCTTTTTGATAAGTTGATAAATGTAAAAAGACTAAAAAGAGTTTTAATTGGGAGGGATAAATGATGTCATTTATATAAAATAAAAAGGATAAAGATGGAAAAAGTTAAGAAGCTACTAGCTTATTTTTGATAAGCTACCTGAAGTAGCGTTTCAAAATAAGCTCTTATTTTAAGCTACTAGCTTATTTTGAGAACATTACCAAACAAAGCTTATAGCTTATTAGTAGCTTAAAATAAGCTATAAGCTCCTAAATAAGCTCTGTCAAACACAACCATTATAAAAAGAAAATCTTAAGATAAATGCATATGTGTCAAGGACCTTGTGGTCTAGTGGCATCAAACCCTTCCCTTTATACGGGAGGTGAGCCTCAGTGGAGGCAATACTGACTCTTGTGCTTCAATAGGTTGAGAAAGTATTTATGAACAGATACTGCATTGTAATAGGGTTAGTAGTATTAAAAAAAAAAAAGATAAATGCATATGTAAATGAAAATGCATATTTATGACGATAAGTCTAACCATCACTAACAATGATCTATAAACTTCATCATATCACTAATAATAAAGATTTAGTGATGCGTTATAGATATAGTAACCAACTAACATTCATCACTATATAGTGACAACTATAACTTTGTAGTTTGAGAAGGGAGGGAGAGAGAGAAGTTTACCTAGTGTATAAATGTAGTGTTATGCTTCAAAAGAAAAGAAAAGAGATGCTGAGAAATTGGAGGAAGGGAGTGCATCTTTTATAACACCAGGGAACACTATAATATTATTACTCTTAAGCACGTGAAACGGAACTCAAATTAAAAAACACACAAATGTTGACTACGGTCCAAAATGACCTTATTGAATTTTATGAGTTAGAATAATATACTTTATGAGTTAGAGTAATATATTTTATGTGTTAAAATAATATACTTTATGTGTTAGATAATGAAATTTAAGATAATGTATTTTATGAGTTAGAATAATGTACCTTATAAGTTATACAAATTTATGTTGCAGCGAATCACGTAAAAGAAAAAAATTATGCGAAACAACGCCATTTTTAGATCGTGACCTACACAGTTATGTGGACCACGGTCCACGCAATAAATGTTGTTGGGGTACATGTGATGGCAATACTTATTTGGAACCATATCTTTAGACAAGTATCTTTTCTTTGCGCAAATCGATACAACTAACATGTGATGGCAATACTTATTTGATACCATCTTTAGACAAATCTTTGCGCACATCGAATCATAATTATATGTACGTATAATATTAAATATGTCTCAGGCTATATTTGGCAAATCTAGCTGAAACGGTAGTTAAAAGGTGAAAAGTAGCTGAAAGTTCAAAAGTTATAAGCTCGAAGCTGAAATCTGAAGAGCTGTTAAACAAACTGTTATGCTTAAAAGTGTTTGGTAAAATTAACTTTTTGATAAGTTGATAAATGAAAAAAGACTAAAAAGGACATCTTCATAAAAGTTAAATAGTTTTATATTTAAATAGGTTTGTTTACATATTAAAATATAAAATAATGAAATTAATATAATTTAATAAAATATAAAGTAAGAACATATATTTGAAAATATATAAAGTAAAACAAGATGTTTATAATTCATAAACTTAGTTCATACAAAAATTATTGTTCAAATACAAATATCAAATTAAAATTACAACGAAACATATTGAAGAAAAAAAAGGTCAAAATAATTTTAATTGAGAGGGATAAATGATGTCATTTATATAAAATAATAAGGATAAAGAAGGAAAAAAGTTAAGAAGCTACTAGCTTATTTTTAAAAAGCTACATGAAGTAGCGTTTTAAAATAAGCTCTTATTTTAAGCTACTAGCTTATTTTGAGAATATTACTAAACAAAGTTTATAGCTCATTAGTAGCTTAAAATAAGCTATAAGCTCTTAAATAAGCTCTGTTAAACACAGCCTCAGTAACACATCCGCGCTATTAAATTACACGCATTTTTCCTTTTTTAGAAGTCAAAAACAAGAAGGCGGAAGGAATTAAATAAATGAAATTATAGAGCATAAATGAACAAAGAAGGGAGGAAAATGGTACAAAACCAACTGTCATACCTTGAGGTGAAACTCAGGTGTGTTTGGTTTATGAGTTAACACATTAGGAATGGAAATTAAAATTAAAATTATTGTTTGGTTGAACTTTTTAAAATACAACCATAAGATTTGATTACCCTTTCAACTAAAAACTACATTCCTTGTCAAAGACCTTGTGGTCTAGTGGCACCCGGTGTCCCAGTTTACACTTTCACATAGATGATTGGAGTGGGTTTGAGCCTCAGTGGAGGCAATTGTTGACTCTTTGTGCTTCAGTAGGTTGAAAAAGTAGCTATGAATAGATTCTACATTGTAACATAGTTAGTAGTACTAAAAAAAAAACTACATTCCTTAATTAAAACTTATATTTATAATTTTATTTTTAAGTTTGAATTCCAATTCCGCCATACTACTAAATATGCAAAATACTTTCACTAAGGGTGTGTTTGGAAAGCAGGAAAATGACTTCTGGAAAATGAGTCATTTTCCGGAAAATCAATTCATTTTCCGTGTTTGGATGTATTCAGGAAAACTGTATTTGTGTGTTTGGATCGTTTTCGGGAAAATGAGTAGAATGGTATATTATATATTTTTATTATTTTATTTAAAATATTAAAATTATTATTATAACATAAAAGTAATATTTTTAAGTATTAAAATTAATAAAAAAAATTAAAAAGAAAAAATAAACCCCCCCGCTGGTTTCCTCTCCGGGAACCAGAGCAGTGCTCTGGCTTCCCGGCGGAAACCAGAGCAACTGGTTTCTTTCCGGCGGAAACCGTATGGTTTCCGCCGGAAACCATAGACTGTGACCAACAACATATCATTTTCCGCCATTTTGGCCTCATTTTCCCCAGTCAACGGAAAATGATTTCCGTTGACTGGGTTTTTCAAGTGTTGCCAAACATGGGAAACCCGGAAAATGATTTCCAGAACTCATTTTCCGGGTTTCCAAACACACCCTAAAGTTCATTACTATTACCAATTTGATTCATACCCAGAGGAATTTTTTGTATTTTTAGTCACACGACTATAGTGACACTATCAGAATTGATTCACGACTTTCAAACTTTGCAATTTTGGTCCACGACTATTGTTTTTGTAGTATAAATGGTCCTTCCGATAGGTTTTCAGTTGATTTTTCGCCGGACAAAAAAAAAACGACAGATTTTTCGTCAATTTTTCGCCGGAAAAAAGCCGACATATTTTCTGTCATTTTCTCGCGGAAAAAATTCCCCTTTCAAGCATAGTTAAAATGGACATTTACATTGTTGAAAAATATTCCCCTTTCAAGCAAGAAAACATCGATTATTATCTTCAACACGCCATCTATTGCCAAAAAAAACTAATTCATTTCTAAAAAGCATGCGATCGCGTCAGCTTGGACTCTAAAATTATTTTAAAGTTAAAACTAATTCATTTCTAAAAAGATATGTAGCCAATTTAATCTTAGTAAAATTAAGTACAAATTAAAAATTATTTTTATTTTTTAGTTTAAATTTAAAGTTTAAATATTTGATACAATCATTTAAAAAAAAATCAGAATAGAAAAATTCTTTTTAAAAGAGATTTTAGAGTTAATTCCATTTTGGTCCTAGATTTATAGGTGACATTCCACTTTTAGTCCTTTTTTTTTTCAAAACATCTACTTTTGATCCTATTATTGTGGCATGACTATTTTTGGTCCTCCATCAACAAAACAGTTTAAATTTCGCCAAATAGAAGAATATTTCAGTCTTCGATTTTGATTTTTTTTTCAAAAAATAAACATAAAAAATATAGCTGGTCAACCTACCTTGTATAAAAAAAAAAAGATCAAAATGTCATTGTATTTAACGGCATTTCAATGGTTTTCTTGACGGAGGACCAAAAATGGTCATGCCACAATAATACTATGACCAAAAGTGGATGTTTTGAAAAAAAAAAAAGGACTAAAAGTGGAATGTCATCTATAAATTTAGGACAAAAAATGCAATTAACTCGAGATTTAATATTAAAAGACATATTCTGCCGTGCATCTGGCAAGATATAGGTATATAGTGCCATAACTAGTAATCATGGCAATGTACACGTTATTCACGTTTGGACTATTTTCTTTATATAATTATAAATATAAAATAAATAATTTATAATTCCACAGGTTCAAATGATAATATATATCTTTAAGTAAAAAATTAGAACAATATCAATCGTTCATATATGATGATTCGATGAATAATGTTTGAAAATAAGGTAGTTGTTTACCAGACAAACATACTGATGGCCTGATGTGATGCAGTAAAAGAATAGAGGAAATAACAGAAAAATTGTCAGCCAAAAACCTTGTGGTCAATAACAGAAAAATGATCAGCCAAAAACTTTGTGGTCAAGTGGCACCCAGTTTACACTCTCACATGGAGGTGAGTGGGTTTGAGCCTTAATAGAGACAACTGTTGAGTTTTTGTACTTCAGTAGGTTAAGAAGGTCTAAGAGACATGGAGTTTATATTCAATCGATCCAATTCTCATTATGTTCATTTTATAGTTTCCATGCACGTTTTTAATTTTTACGACTCTTCAGTTTTTCTAGTTTTCTATTTAAAGAGACTTTGTATTGTTGAACTTTAGTTTTTGAATATAATTTGAAAGTTTTTGAGTCAATTTGATTCTTTGAGAATGTTCTCTCTTTGTCACTTATTGACATCGTTTCCCTTCTCCTACTTATAAAATGACTCTTTCTTTAAAGCGTGTTAATTGTGGTACTGTTTGTGAGGGTTTAAGCAGCTTATGGTTGGAGTTGGAATTTAGTGGGTGTGAATGATTTGTGGGGATGGGTAGAGGACTGTTTTAATTTCAGCGTCTTACTAGAGGAGAGATTTGTCTTTTTATTCTAATTCTTTGGGGGTATTTGGGAGGCGAGGAAAGCAAAGATTTGGTAGGGTACAAAATCCTTACGCTTAATGTATAGAATTGTGTAATAAGAGGTATAGAAATACATAATACGAGATACATAAATATGCTTTACAGTAAGAAAAAAAAAAACATCTGTAACACGAATTGAGCAACAAACAGTCGCCGTTAAAATTAAAGTTCAAAATGACATCGTATAGGATCAGGGTCCAAAGTGCACTGTGGACCCTGGTCCATGGTATAACGAATGCTCTCTCGCACCCGTCGCCATTCACCATCAAAACCTTACTCTGCAACCACCAAAAACCACTCACTACAAGAAGTTTGACATTTAGTGACCAAGAATTTACGACATTATAAAAAAAACTTCGCTAAACATAACATTTTACAATATTATATTGCATATCATCACTATTTATATTTTTTGAGTAATTAAAATTTTATTACTTTTTATTGACAAAATTTTATTTTGTTCATCGGCAAAGGTATAGAATAGACGGCGTTATCAGAGGGATAAAACAATATTATTGTTCAATCAAATCATAAAATTTCTACCAAACATAAATAATATTTTCAACTCCACAACATGAAAATATTATTTATACTTCTTGTAATCATGTTAGAAATAGTATATTCAACCACTTACTATATAAATTATAAATATCAAACAAATTGACTACCCACAATGTAAACATTATTACACTGATACCAATTGTAACCAAATATGTTGAATCAATAATCACATAGAACCTATAGTTTCTTTTTTAAACGAACCAAACATTATAAAAATATAAATTTATCACTTTTAACCAAATAGAAAAAAGATTTTTTAGTCAAAAATCAGAAAAATAAAAATACTTTTTAAAAAATATTTCTTTTTTTTTTTAGTACAAAAATATTTCATTTTCTGAGAATTATTTTTTAAAAAATATTCTCCGTATTACTAATTGGATCCTAAGAAAATTATGTAGGGATTTTGTTGAGATTACGTACAATTTTTATTTTTATTTTGAAAGTATGGTGAGAAACTGAGAATACATAAACGTGATCATATATATTTAAATTATTTAGTCTTTGAATACTTTGTCAATATTTAACGACTTATATATAATTTATTCTCCACACTGTTCCAATGCTACAAAGAATATGCAGAGACAGCCTAAAAAGCATATCCCAATTTTAATATTATCCTTGAAATTTTTTTATTTTAAGGTGCGCAATATTTTATTATGATATTGCAATCTGTTGCAGGTATTCAAGTCCAAATCAATCTAGATTACAAATAAAATAAAGATTATTTTAATTGATATTATCTGTCCAGCTGAAATAGTTTGATTATAAATCAAACTCAAGCTAAAGATTTTGTGGTCCACTGACTTCAAGTTATTTTCTCATGTGGAAGGTTATGAGTTCAAGCTATATATGTGTGTGTGTAGAGAAGATAGAAATATGTGTAGCATAACCACATATTCTTAGTCACCGAACAAGTAGTGTGAACGTGTTGATAACGTGTTGAGATTTGTTTTCTGTGCTCGTTGGGTGGGTTGCAGGATTAGATTAACAATATAAATTGAAAGGTAAATGTAGAACAATAGGCTTTTTTAAGTTCAACCTTACAAATAGGGGTACAGCGTAACATATATATAATATACTAATAATAATGAGAATAATAATGCTGACCGTTACAATCGTTACAAATTCTAACCATAATGTCCACACTTCAATATTATTTATAACATATTTCAATTTTTCATTGCAAATTAGTAATTTTCTAGTAGTAAATGAATTTTGTTGCAACGTAACGAAACTTACTCCGTTGCAAATATACGTTGCAACTAATCCGATCCATTGCAATGTTATATTTGCAATGCAATTTTTCCCGTTGCAAAGTCTGTTGTAAATTAAATAAATTTTTAAAAACTATTAACCATTCTAACATTCTAACATTTGTTGCAATTGAGTTTCTCACCAAATTTTGGTGTACATTTTTATTATTTGTGCCACGTTTGGAACAAACTTTTTTCCCATTGCAACTTTGCAATATAATGCAAATCCGTTGCAATTCTATTACAACTATGCAAATATGCAATGGAATACATTCCGAATTTCGTTGTAGATCATAATTTTTGTACTAGTGCATTCATGGTTGAAAAAATCGTTAGACGCGCCTAGGACGCCTAGCCGGGAATTAATAGGCGTCCGTGTATTATTATTATTATTTTTTTTAAAATTTGTTTAAGTATTTTTAATTTTTTAAAGACTAATAATTATAAATTATATAATACTTTAATAGTTAATACTAAAATATTAATTATTAACCTAAAAATATCTAAAGTTTGTACAATTTAGGATTATTTCGCTCAAAACGATGTTGTTTTGAGTGAAATAACTCATTAAAAAAAATGACAATAGTTAATCGACCGACTAGAAGGCCAGTCAGTGCCTAGTCGGTCTAGTCGACGCCTAGGCGGTCAGCGCCTAAGCGGCCTAGGCGGTGCTTTGGCGGCCTAGGCGGTCGCCTAGCCGGCCAGCCGCCTAGACCACCATTTAATGTGATACGCTTGGCGGTCGACCAGCGCTTAGCGCTTAGGCGGGGATTAATCCGCGCCTATGCGGGATTTTTGCAACACTGAGTGCATTAGAGTGACAAAAACCTTAGCCCCAATGACAAAATGACTATTGGGTCTAGTGGTTAACTTGCGCATGCATTTTGAGCCTCTAATTTGGTGAGTGAAAAAAACGTTTTCCCGATCTAATTTAAGGATATACAATGCTGAATGGAGTTCAATACGAAACTGAAGGGCTTTATACCCTCTCACATACATCTTCTTACTGCCAAAGACAAACTAAGAAGACTCTTAAAAGTGTGATTCTGAATTTTGTAATCTATCAAGCTACGTTGTAAAAAGATATTTATTTTTCTTTTGGTTATGGTGTCCGTGAGAACAAAGATTCATAAGAATGAAATTAAATAAAATTTGAACATAGGGCCGGAGTTAGGAAATTATAGAATGCAAAATACTTTCAATAAGTTGCTGACTTCTCACAAGCTTTATTCGTAACAAGTTCACATTGCATGCATGCATGCATGCCAAATTACATAACATAATAAGAAGACGGTGGTAATTAACATTTATTGTCAACACAGGGTAGAATACAACATTTATAATTAAATTAAAGCATCATATATAATTAAGAAGGGATAACTTAATTAATATTGTGATAATAGCTTATCAGCTGAAGAAGAGATGACATCAATGGCACAACCTAGAGGCCAAGCTGCTTCAACCAAGTACTTTTTGTATTGCACTCCATTCAGCACTGTAATCTCCTTGTAGGGATTTAGGCCTGTATTATTATGACAAGAAACATGTTATACTTAAAAATTTAAACTATACAATTGATCAAATACAATGAATCAAATCGATATTTGAATTAAACACACCATTAATTAGCTTAAGAGTGTTGGGAAATTGTTTGGATTAAGTTGAACTTACCAAATCCATCCACAAGCAACGTGTATTCGTATACCACATCTATGCATAAGTATGGAATATTTTCCTTCTTTGCGTTAGGAAAGGTAGACTCTATATCTTCAAATTTAGTTTCACAAACTACCTTTGCTGCCTTCAAGTA
The DNA here is from genome assembly GCA_003576665.1 of Ipomoea trifida. Lineage (NCBI taxonomy): Eukaryota > Viridiplantae > Streptophyta > Magnoliopsida > Solanales > Convolvulaceae > Ipomoea > Ipomoea trifida. Next base: position 7,603,491 of record CP025647.1, on the reverse strand, counting down.
TGCTATTGGCTTCACTTTCTCAGATGACTTTTTTGGGTCAATAATACCAACCTAAAAGTCGCAACAATTTTAATTTATTAGTTCTTGCATATATACGTTGTAATAGAGTTTATTATCGAAATTGTCTCTCGACTATTGTGAAATTACCAAGTTGGTCCTCAACAATTTTTCGTTGGTATTAAATATAAAGTGTTTGTTACCCCAATAGCTGTAGTATGGAAAAATGATGAAGCATATAAATTCTCCATTCCAGCTCCTCCACCACCATTCCACACTCCATTGAATGTGCAATTGTGATAGTAACAAGGTGCTTTTGTTTTAAGTGCCCTTATAGCTAATTTCCTGCAATCCTTCAAGCTCGTACCACTCGCTGGAGGTGTTGCTTTGTACGATACACCATTATATGTGAAATAATCTACATAAAATATATACATTGCAATAATGCAATTAGATCAAGAAAAATGCTAAGGCTACTTTGATCCCTCGTCATAGACATATTTTTTTTTTGGGTAACAGAGGGAAACTCGTAGCTAGTATCAAAGAGTGTGCACTAAATAAATCACGCCTTGTGACCCTAGTCGACAAAGGATAGGTAAACCATCCTCGATTCTTCATAGCTAACTGGCTCAAACCAAGAGGTAGGTCAGACTGGGATTCAAACTAGTGACCTTATATTATGGTTAGAAGTTTGTGTCATCCTTAGCCATCTTGGCTAAGTTACCTCCAACTTAGGCATATTTTGATTTTATTTGAAGCCAGAAAAAGAAGAGAAAATTATCAACATCATTTTTCTAGATTAATGCACACTAGGAGTAAAGAAAAAAAAGTAGTATATATATAATATTACTCGTCTTTATTCTTTATGCATAGTGTGATAGCTTCTCAAAAAACATGATATCAATTAATGTAGAGAACTTACCGTCATAACCTTCTAACACACAAGGGTTGCTAGAATTTTTTGACATCTTGAAAATCTCAGCTCGACCAGCTAATTGCCCATAGTTCAAATAACTATGAAATTTAAAATTTTGTTAATAATGCTGTACATAATCAAGCATAGATGGAAACTTTGAAAGCAGTATTATTACAACATATTGATGAATGAAAATGTGTTTAGAAAAATTAGTACAAGTGTAAAGTGTTCTATAAAACATTGAAAATAATATTTCAGCTAAAGTTTAAGGATGGGGAGATAAAACCTGTGTACATAAAGATAGTATTCTACTCCCAAAAGATTTTTTTGTAGGACATATGGTTCTCCATTATCAGGTATGGGCGCATTTGCAAAAGTGTCCCTTGAAATAGCATATGTGACTTGGACTGATCCACCACCAAGATCAATTGTTGCTATGGTTTTTGGGTAATCTTTGCCCAAATTCCCTACCAAATAATTCATGGCGGCCTACATATATATTCCATTCAAATAATATTTTAATTAGACAACAGTGATAATAATTATAAAGTTCCCACAATCCTAATTTTTGTCTGAATTTAAAATAAGAGATCAATATTTTCCATAAACTAACTCACATCATGTAAGAATTAATGCAGGAGAATGTAATTCTCATAAATGTTACAAAAATGAACTACAAACAAAGTTTAAAAATCTCACATTCTCGGTATATAGTAGTCACCTAACAATTTCTTGAACCAAATTACAGAAGGGAATTTGATAATACCATATTCATATTCTCGAATTTTGTGAGATAATCTGAACTAAACGGCCCTAATTAAGAGTAATAATATATTCTCTTCCTAATACAAGTGCTCTTTATCTCTTTTAATGTTTTACTATTTGATTATATTAGCTAAATTTTCTTATTTGATTATTAAGTCAATTCCCTTTTTAACTTGCACGTCGTGGGATTTGTCAATTTACAAACAATTAATATAATAAATATAAAAATTTTACAGTGACTTTGTTGTGAGACCGTTTTACGGATTCTTATATGTAAGATGGGTCAGGTCAAGATGTAAATGTAATCCTAGTATTCATGAATAAATTGTTTGTTTCTTATAAGAGAGAGTGCAATATTTTTGAGGAAAAATGTAATACTTTTAAATCAAAATGTAATAAAAGTATTACATTTTTTTCAAAAGTATTACACTTTCCCTTATAAGTAATTATATTTTATTAATATAACATTTTTCGGTATAAGTATTATATTTCCATATTGACCTGACCTGTTTCGCGGCCAAGGATCCTCGAGAATGTTGTACACAAGTTTTTGTCAAAATTTTATTATCACATAGAAGGTGAACATCATAAAAAAAATTTAAGAGGGTAAAAATAACATTTTTCAAAATAAAACTATACTATCATATTAAAATTGACAAAAGAGACTTATAACAGGATACAAGTAAATACCCAAAAATAAGAGCCTTCTTGAGTTCCAGTAAGAATGGAAACCCATTCAGCCTTGTATTTGAAATTGCTTTCATTCCTCAACATATCTCTCACCTGTACGACTAAACTAAAATCAATTAATCTAATTATTTCATAAAGACACCACTGTAATTCTGTAAAAAAAAAATCATAAATAAAAATACAATATTTACCGCTTGTAAAATTCTATCAGCTGCGCCTCCTTCTAACAATCTAAGGCCCGCAGTTGCCTGTTTGCAAACAAATTCATTAGGTAATGCTAAGTGAATCAAATTTAGGACATTTCAAATGATGTAATTATATGGGGATCAATTGATTCATATGTATATTTTCAATGAACATAAATGAAGTATTATGGTGGTTTTTTAAAGTTACATTATTTTGAATAACATTTGAGATATGTAACATTTTATTTTCTATAAATTTATTTATAGTTATATATGTTAGGATTAGGTGTTTATCATTACACCAAAAACTGTCATCACATTTTCGAGAGGAAGGTGCTAGACTTGTCCTTTACAGACCACCGTCCAATGATGAAGCGCGCGCTTACACTAAAAGTTATACCAAGTAGCGAAGACACAACTTTATTTTTCTTTTATAGACAATCATTACATTTTCGAGAGGTATAGTGCTAGACTTGGACCTTACCGGCCTTCTCCCAACAATCAAATAGACACCAATTGTTGGATATAAAATCATATCATTTAAAATATAT
>CP025647.1:7587589-7598644 GCA_003576665.1 Ipomoea trifida | reverse complement strand
TTTTATCCTCGGAAGATATAACGACGGGTCGCGACGGTAAATTTCCCGTCATTAAAAGTCTTTTATGATGGTTTTTGAACTTTTAGTGACGGTTTTGCCTCTCACGAATGGACACTTTTCTTGTAGTGATTGGCCCTGTTTGGTAAACGGTTGTTAGCTGTTAGCTGATTGGGTTAGATGGTATAACTAGTTGATAACATTAGCTGATTGTAGAAAGGTATTTGGTAAATTAGCTGTTAGCTGATAGCTGTTTGGTATAATTTCTTTTATCAAAAATTAATTAAAAAAAGTGGTTTGAGTAGCTTTTTTTTTTTTAATTTCAGCATTTTGGAGTTACACAAAATTGATTAACCAAACATTTATATTGATTTTTTAACCAAACCAAATAGCAAAAAGTGATCAAATAAATCAAAATTAATTGATAAGTTAACTATTTTACCAAACTTGGCCATTATTTAGAATCAGTAACATTTTGCACTGACCCCTAGTTCAAGTGGTGTGTCAGGTTGCAACTCAGTTGGTACAACACCTTCTGCTTCTTGTAGGAGTGGCTCAAGGGACTTGGCAGCTGCTTCTGGATCATCTGCGTATGAACTCAACCCTGGGCTTGTCTGCAAAACAACCTAACTTTAGGGTATGTTTGGAAAGCAGAAAAATGACTTCTAGAAAATGAGTTATTTTTCAGAAAATGAGTTCATTTCCCATGTTTAGTTGCACTTTGGAAAACTGTCTTGGTGTGTTTGGTTAATTTTTCGGAAAATGAGTAGAAATGTATAATTATATATTGGGTATATTTTTATTATTTTATTTAAAATATAAAAATATAAACTAACATTATTTTTAATTTATATAAAACAAAAAAAAAAACACCTCCCGTTTCCGGCAGAAACCAAATATGGTTTCCACCGGAAACGATGCGGTCCCACCGGAAACCAGAGCTGCTCTGGTTTCCGCCTCTGGTTTCTTAGTGCCTCATTGCTCTGGTTTCTCGCCGGAAACCAGAGGCATTATGGTTTCCGGCGGAAACCATAACTGTTATGGTTTCCGCCGGAAACCCTTGGGCAATGAAGGCGGAAAATGACTTCCGCCCAAATTTGGCGGAAGTCATTTTTCGCCATTTGGACCTTGTTTTCCCCAGTCAACGGAAATTGATTTCTGTTGACTGAGTTTTCCAGTTATAGCCAAACACTCAAAGCCCGGAAAATGATTTTCAGAAATCATTTTCCGGGCTTCCAAACACACCCTTAATTGAATTGTAATTTCCTTTAACAAATTCAATTATATTCAATAAAACCTGCTGTAAAAGTTTATTTTACTGAATATGGATCAAAATGGACTTTATTTCCAAAAAAAAAAAAAAACAAAAAAAAAAACAAAAGGATCAAAATGGACTGGCAAAATTTCAAAGCCTGGGCCATCTGAGTTCTGACACAGTTTATCTTAATTTCAGAAATACCTCATTAGTTCGGGTGGTTGGGATGCATGTGATGGCAATACTTATTTGGTACCATATCTTTAGACAACGATCTTTTATTTGCCCATATCGAATCATAATGCAATCATTATTCCATGAAACAAGATCTACATATTTATTTGTGTGAATCATAAATGAAAAATACAATTTTAATATATTAGAAATACATTATTTTTATATATAAAGTGTATTATATGAAAGTACATAACGTTTTATATATTATCAAATAATGTACATTCAATATATAAATAATGTATTTTTAATATATTAAAAATATATATTACATTCATGGTCAACACAGCTATGTGGACCATGATCCACACAATAATTTGTCATCATCATGATACGTACCTATATATTAATTATTGTATATCGTTCTTTAAATATGTGACAGTAACATATCGGTGCTATTAAAGTATTAAATTGCACGCATTATATTTTTCCTTTTTTAGAAGCCAAAAACATGAGGGTTGAAGGAATTTAATAAATAAAGGAAGGAAGGAAAAATGTTACAAAACCAAATGCAATGCCATACCTTGAGGCGAAATTCAATGTCATCCCCGATAGGAAGAAGATCCAAATTTTCGTTAAAATTAAAGACATGAACTCTGGTTCCAGTGCTTCCGGCGTCAAATATAACGGCGTAGTTACCTGTTTCGTGGCTCAGTAGCACACGCCGGAGATGAGGCCTTGAGAAACAAGCAAGGGGGAACAGGACTAGTATTGCTATTGATATCAAAACAAGATGACAACTACTGTAGTGTTTCATCTTCATCATCATTGCTGTCACCTTTCTTCCTCACACTTTTCCTACAACTAATCCAATCATTATTAGAATATACAATTTCTACAATATAGTTATATTTCAATGTACAAAAGATAATGACATTTTATCTTCATATAATAATAATAAAAATAAATAAATCTCAAGATATATACATATATAAATGAAAATGTGTATTTGTGACGATAAATATAACTGATCATTAATAACGATATATAAATTTCGTTACTAATAATAAACAGCTAGTGATATGTTATAGTAACTAAAGGTTATAGTGACCAATATTCATTCAATGAAGATATTGTATTCAACAACTAAAGATTTCGTCACTATAACTTTGTAGTTGCAAACGTAGTTTGAGAAGGGAGGCCAGGAGAGAGGAGGAAGTTTACCTAGTGTAGAGTTATGCTCCTAAAGAAAAGAAAATAGATGTTGAGAAGTTGGAGGAAGGGAGTGCATCTTTTATAACACCACAGAAGATTATAATATTATTATTTATAAAAAAAAATGTCATCACTCAATTATTATTATTAGTAATTCGTAAATTTTACTGTGGACAACGCATCAAAACGACGTCGTTTTGATTAATGAAAACAAACAGCTAAAACGGTCTCTGTTCCGCGCAACTGCAGTTCCAGCCATTTCAACACATACAAATGCAGTTCCTCTTCAACACAACTGCAGTTCCTTTTCAACACAAATGCAGTTTCCTTTTCGATATAACTGAAGTTTCATTCGACATTATTCACTCAAATATGTGAAATTGTTATTCAGTTTTCTTTCAACACAACTACAATTTCTTTTATAATACAATGCAGTTTCCTTTCAACACAACTACACTATCATTTCGATATAACTACAGTTTCATTGAACAATATACAACCAAAAATGTGAAACTGTTATTCAGTATCAGTTCAACACAACTGCAGTTCCTTTTCAATATAACTGCAGTACCCAAAAATGTAAAACTGTTATTCAGTATCAGTTCAACACAACTGCAATTCCTTTTCAATATAACTGCAGTACCCAAAAATGTAAAACTGTTATTCAGTATCAAGTTCAACACAATTGTAGTTCTTTTTTGATATAATTGCAGTTTCATTCGATAATATAAAAATAAATGTGAGGCAATATCTTTTGAGATAAACTGTAGTATTAGTTACGGAGCTCCATTACGACTAACGGCCGTCGTTTCTCCCATTTACTGAAACGACGTCATTTTGTGAGATGGGCGATTTAAGAGGCCATCTCATGGATTCTCATTTGTGAGACGGGTCAAGGTTTTCATAAGTATTATACTTTTCCTTATAAGTAACTCTTCAGCCATAATATTACATTTTGATTTAAAAGTATTACTTTTTTTTCATGAAAAATATTATAATTAAGTATTACACTTTCTCTCATATATAATACTCAATTAATTTATCTTTAATTAGTATTACATTTTTATGATAAATAACTGTTTAACTCCTAGTATTACATTTTGTTTTAAAAGTCTTAGATCTTTTCAAACGTATTATATTTTTATTTATAATTAACAAACAATTTATTTTTAATTAGTATTATATTTTTATTTTGACTCGACTCATCTCACGCATGGAGAAGATACAGAACCCATATATTTTGGGGTAATATTGGTCAATGATGTAATCTGGCCTGTATCCAATCATAGACTTTACACTGGCCTACTTCCGTGATGTTGTATCCAATGATATTATTCTATTATGATAAAACAAATAAGCAAATATTGTGTTTTCAAACTTCGTGTATTTGTTTGAAATTTTTTTTTTTTTTGAGTTTGATGAGGGTAGTTGAACTTTTTCCTATAAATAGTTCGAAAGGTTATTGTCTATGTTTTCTATAAATTATTTTTAAAAGTAACCAGTTTTAATTATTTTTAATTGACAAGTAGCAAGCATAACAAATAAATTAAATAAAATGAAATATAATTATTATTTCAATACTAATACTATAGTTATTTGATAAATGTTCATTTGTACTACTTTGTGATGTATATTATTTTGGTCAATTTTGGGTACGAATTGCTTTAATATTTCTTGAATAGACTAATTGTGTTTTTTTAATTTGTTGTGTAGGAATAAGCAAGGTTGGGAATACAGTAAGATTTAAAGGCAAATACGGCTAAATCTATGACAACTTGGACTCGAATTAGACAAATTGGGGTGAATAGGTCGGATGAGGAGATGTTGCTGCCACGAAGGCTTTCACGCTCATGAATGAAGGCATGAGACACAACTTTAGAAAAGGGGATTATGCTATTACGAAGAATATTATGCACATGAAGGACCTCGTGAGACCAACTTCAGAACCCAAACACTACAGCTTTAACGTTGACCGTTAGGCACGTGAGGAATTTCACGAGAACAAACTTCATAGAGGAAGTCAAAGCTGTCACAAGACTTGTCAAGCATGTGAGAGGTAGGGATCCTGACGTCCTAAACTCAAGAGTATAAATAGAGAAAGTTAATTAGTTTTTCATTAAGGGGGTTAGAGATTTTCATTTTCCTCAACTCTTAGAACCCTAGCTACGAAATTTACAGTTTAAACTTTCACTTTGATTTCATTTCACATGACAATATCTAGTTAGATTCAATTCCTAATTCCATTTCTGAAGCAAATATGAAGAAATTGATGATTCATTTCTTGTCATAAGCGAGTGGAATGACCTTGAGAAATATGTTTCTTGGTTTCTCCTATTTGATGACACCCAATATTGTTGAGTCACTTGACTCTCATTCTTGTTCTTTGTTTCGTCATGTTACATGAGCCTAGTCTAAACTCATATCTTCCTAAGTTACTACTTGTCATTTGTTCTAAATGTAATTCACTTTAATGATTGTTGCTTTTGTTGGTTTATTAGTATCTTACCTGAAATGATTTCTCTTAGGATTAGACTTCCATAGAAGCCTTAGGACTTTGTGATTGAGTAAAACTTAAGCATTCATCTATGGTCAATCCTCAAGAAAACGACATAACTCACCTTAAGAAAAATACTCTTCATTATTATTTTCATTATTAAAATTTTAAATATAATAATAATAATAATAATAACATCTTGTCATTGAAATATAGAGCAATTGATGAGGCTAGCAAGTACTAGGAAGGGATTGTTGCATTGTGGCTCAGAGAGTAGTTGAGTCTAGCATCTTGCATATATATATATATATATATATATATATATATATATATATATATATATATATAGTGTAAACCCACATCTCTTTTTGAATGTGTGACAAAAGCTACCCATTTTCCAAACTCAAATTTGTATACACATATATATAATTCATTATTAGCATTTAATAGATCAAATTAAACCTCGCTCTCACTTAGGAGAGTTCGAATACACTTTGTTCCTACTGAAAATCACAAGTAAATCCCACTAAATATTATACTATAAAATGGTAACTTTAAATTTCATTTTAAGCCAAAAATTTTCATACACAATTATTGTATTTTCAAAATTCATGTATTTGTATGAAACTTTTTTGAGTTTAGTGGTGCAGTTAACTATTTTATAAATAGTTTAAACGATTTTTTGGACTATTTTTTCCTATACTTAAAAAAAATGAATTTAAGAGTTTTTTATTGACAAACAGAAAAAATATTTATAATAAGGAGTCATGATGTTTATTTATTTATTTTTTTCTTCTTCTAATTAAATTTGAATACAAGTGTGAGTAAAAGTTGGAAGTATGTTTTTGGAGTCCATTAAGTATTTTGCATTTTTTTAATCCTATTTTGATATGATTTCAATCAATCAATCAAAATGAGTGCCAAACGCTGTTTGCTTTTCATAATAATTCTAATAAAAACTGTTTGCTTTATTAAAAAAAAAGTAATTACATTAAATTATTACCTGTTTTTGCAAGAAAAATTGAATTATTACTAAAAGACAAATTCTGCCGTGCACGGTGCATCTGGCATGATAGGTATATAGCATTATAGTGCCATAACTAGTAATCATGGCAGTGGACACGTTATTCACGTTTGGATGGGACTATTTTCTTTATATAATAAATAAGAACTAGATGACTTTTATTTTCTATTCCATCACTAATTTGAATACTTAGTAGAATAAAAATTTGGGAGTAAAGTTTTAGAAATACATCAAATATTTTTTTTAGATGAATAATGGTTGTCTTTAAAAAAAAAAAAAATGAATAATGGTTGAAGATAAGGTAGCTGTTTACAAGACAAACATATTGATGGGTATTCAATGCAATGAGACATTATTCACGTTGTAGACATTGCTCCACCTACTATACGTACAATTTTCTTTCACGATATTTATTATAAAATTTTATAACAAGTGTAGTGCTACACGTACAAGACATTGAAAAATACGTAAGAGTACAGTCTAATATGTAATTTGGACTATTTTAATTTATATATATATAACTGAGTTAATTTCACTTTTTGTCCTATGACTATTGAGGTATGGTTAATTGTGATCCACGAATTTCAAAACTATCAATTAGTACTTTAACTATTCAATTTTTATCAATTTTGGTCACTCCGACCAAATTATTGACTAAAACTCACCAAAAAATATATTTAGACAAAATAATGAGGGTATTTTAGTCTTTTTTACTTCTCTTCTTTCTTCCTCAATGGGTTCTTCTCCAATTCCCCTGCTCTTGCATCTTCATCATATGGTTCAACATTCAATTTAGTTATCCTAGCTTAGCTTGGAGAAGGGGAAAATATATATATATATATATATATATATATATATATATATATATATATATATATATATATATATATATATATATATATATATATCTTCATATGATATATTATATAATATATACTATATAGTATACTATAATATATATTATATATATATAGGCTCCTATTCAGGTGAGGACAACTTATTTTGAGATCAAATGAGGTGTAATCTCAACCATCCAATATTAAGGATTTAAAGGCTTAGATTAAAGAGTATATTTAATTGTCCACGCCATATTGAGATCAAATAGGGGTAAATTAGAGTTTTTTGTATTTTGTATTAATTAAGGTATGATTTTGATTTACAAAGTTAGCATTTGATGATCTTTTTAATTATGGAATGAGGGTGAGATTAAAGGAACGTGTATATCCAATATTTTCAACACTGGCTGCATTTTTCGAAGAAGCTTGTATTTTCAATATTAAGTAGAGTATTACGAAGGAGCTTGTATTATTTGTGTTCGCCATGGCAGATATGGAGGTGATTTTGGAGCAAATTTTTGGAGAAACGTCACAGGAAAACGCAGAGAGCCCTTCTATGCAAGGTAAGTACTGATTCCTCTTATCGTTGTGATCCGTAATGATTTTAAAATACCAAACTCTGTAATTCAACGTGTTAAGATGCTGGAATATGGGTTGAATATGCTTAAAAATTCAGACATGCTGCCTGTTGTCGTTGTGTGACAACTAGGGAATAGATGTGACGTTACCCGTAATTGTGTTTGACTACTCTGTGGTATATAGTGAGGAATGTAGTTATTAATCTGAGTATTGTCGAACATGGCATTGTTTGAAAAGGTATACTTTAATGTTATACACATTGCTTGTGTTACCGTGCATATTATATGTTTTCAATAATGGCGCCAGTGAAAATATTTGCAGTGCAAACAAGGAGGTTTTAGAGTTTGATTCCGCCATGGCAGCCATGGAGGTTGATTCGGAGCAAACATTTGGAAAAACAACCTACGAAAATGCGATACACCTACCATGCAAAGTATGTATTGATTCGTTCTATAGTTGTGTTACGTAATGATATAAAAACTTTAATATGAGTATTTGAAATGTGATATGTTCATATTAAATGGTGTGCATATGAGTAAAACTGAAAAAAAATGCATGTTCGCGTTTGTAGTAGTGTGCCAGGTTGGTGATTTATGTGTGCCGTTTTTCTTAATTGTGTTTGACTACTGAAATATATAGAGTTGGAAGAATACAACTGAATGAATGTGGTTTTATTTTATTAAATTTATTAATCTGGAATTTATAAAAGATGAGCTTGAGGATAGATTGAGAATTGAAAGCATACAACGGGATGCATGTGATTTTTTTGAATTAAATGTATTATTCTGGAATTTCTAAAAGATGAAGTTGATGAGAGATGGGGATGACTATTGAAATATATAGAATACAAGGCATACAATGGAATGAATGTGGTTTTTTGTCCAATCATTAGTTTGTGCATTTGTGTATTTTTTTTAAAATTTTTTAGCAAAAGAGTGTGGATATGTGTGCCGCCGCGTTAAAAATGGTGTGTCGATCTAGTAACTTGTGTGTGACCACTTCAATATGTAGAATTGAAATCATAAAATACTTTGGGTTTTTTAATTATATATTCAACATGGTTGTTTGGGAGTGTGATGTTTTATAATCATGGTTTGTTTAGAATTGAAAGCATAAGTTACTTTGTGATTTTTAATTATATATTCACATGGTTGTTTACATGTGTTGGGAGTGTGATGCTATATAATCATGATTTATTTGCTGATATTTTGAATATGTAAATCGAGTATGATAATGAAATCAAAAAATAATGGAAGAAAATATAAGGAATAGTCCTCTACAATGTGTTTACTACTGAATACAATTTCTTTATTGTGACATTCAAAATACATCACATTTTTAATTCTCCATACAAATTTCTTTAATGAACTTTCATGCATTCATAATTTTCCCCATTAAAATCGAGAACATTAGTTTTGATTAAGCAAAGAATTATGCGCTAAAGAATTTGATTGTATGCCTTATGTAGGTGATTATAAATGTATAGGCACACCATAATGACTTTGTGGGCAAACAAATTAAATCATACGGGCACATAATTTGAACGACTACTGTTTGCGTCGTAATAATCAAATAGGCACACAAGAAAAACGTATGGGGCTAACGATTCGCAACTTCCAGGCACACAACGAACATAATTGAAGATCAGCTTCCTTATATAAAGTAGACGTCATTTTAAATTTCGCATACAATTTCTTTAATGAGTTTTCATGTATTCATAATCTCTCCATTAAAAACAAGAACATTAGTTTTGCTTAAGAAAAGAATTTTGCGCTAAGGAAATTGATTGTATACCTGTTGTAGGTGCTTATAGGCGTATGGGCACACGAGAATGTCTACGTTGGCAAAGAAATTAAATCATACGGGCACATAATTCAAACGACTAATATTTGAACATCGGCTTCCATGTATAAAGTATGCTAGGTAAGCATATAGGCACAAAGGAATATCATAGCGGGCAAAGAAGTGGCACCATCCGGGCACATAATTTTTTAAAAAGAAAATAAAAACCAAACTGTCAAACAATTAAATCGTGAAAAACATATGTACTAAGCATACAAATTTCCCAACATTGTCACACAAATGCTAATCCACGGCACACAATATTCTGAAAAAAAAAATCAATGTACAATGATATCCACAAATCAACTGTCCAGATTTGCAATACATATTCATCAATGAATTCGGGACGGTAATATAAGAAAAGAATGCACTTCTTATAGTAAGACTATGTAATTGAGACCCAAATGTCAAGTCACCTTTGCATGCTTTGAGAGCTAACGCAATGGCAACCTCATCAATCTCTGAGACACCCATTGAAACTGTTTCTTGAAAACTTTAAGAGCTTCAAATTGACTCTGGTGAATAAAATTAAGCATGGAATGGTGTATAGACTTAAGAGTTGGTCTAGGACTTCTATCAAACACGTGGTGCTCATTTTGAAAAGAGCACAATGTCTTCACCAATTGCGACGGTTGTCTGGCTATTCTCTGGAGAGCTTTGGGATTCAGTTGGCTGGTAATCATTGGAGACAATAAACTCTAATGGAAATGAACCCAGTCCACATAAATATTTCAGAGAGAAAAAACCAATTGAGACTAACAACTTGATAAATTCTCACCCTTTAGAACCCAAGTTTCATGCTTCCAGAAAGCACAAGTAGCAATGGAGATTCACTGCGAATTATACACATTAATGCTTTCCATATCATCAGTGCTGATGTAAAAATCATATCCGGAGAAAAAGAACCCACGCTATAAAAAAAAAGTTTAATTGAACAGAGCCCCAGATAGATTACTTCAGACGTTGTTGCAAGCATTATCTCACCATGAAAAAGAATAAATTTCAGCAATAAAAAAGCAATAAATTAATATATAAAAATAAAAAAGAAGGAAACTTAAGGATTGGGAATAAACCAGAGACCATGATGATACAAGCTGTCGCCGGCGGTAGAGGCAGTGGCGTTGTCTGCTGTCCGGAGGAGAAACGGCGACGACAGAGGATGCAGTGGAGGCAGTGGAAGCATAGAAATATATTACGGAGTAATTTTCTTGGAAAGCATATAGAATATATATGCACAAACGAAACCTCAAGAAACGAAAGAGGCAGAAGTTGGTTCGAAAATTACAAAAGGAAGTAATGGGAAATCGCGTGAATAGGAATTAAATAGACACTATAATTCAGTTAACATAATTAAAACGATACAACACTGACAAAAATACCCCCAATCCTAATAAAACCAAAAAGATAGCACCATATTACCTAAAATAAAACAAAAATTCTGTTAATCATGACCATTGAAAAATCCAATCTAACGTATAAAATAGACCTCATAGTACTCTATAATATATTAGTTCTCACCTGAATAGACGTAATAGAATCAAATCAATGCGAACTAGTACGTGAGTGCACACAGTTTACTAATATGCACTTAGTGAGTCTGTGCATTCGTGAAGTACTAACTCAATTTCTCACCTAAATA
>CP025647.1:7527205-7587564 GCA_003576665.1 Ipomoea trifida | reverse complement strand
ATATATATATATATATATATATATAGGGTTGCACTCTGGTGTGAACTCTCGCCCAAGTAGGAAATGAGAACGCTCCACAGCCGTCCACGTGTCCAGATCAACGAATCAGATGCAATTCTAAAAAAATGACGCAGTGGCATTTTCGTAAATAACTGGAACTTTGGTGCACATAGTTTCACTTAAAAGTGCACATAGTTTCACTTAAAAGTGCACATAGTTTCACTTAAAAGTGCACCTAGTTTCACTTACAAGTACACCTATTTCCGCATCTATTTTTACTTACAAGTGCAAGTAATTTACCTTATTAATATTCATGCATCTATTTTCGCAAATACTTTCACTTACAAATACAAGTAATTTACCTTGTTAATATTCATGCACCTGGGTGCAACCTAGGTGCACCTAGTTATAACATAGGTTGCACCTAGTTATAATATTAGGTGCACCTAGTATTGATGCTCACTGTACAATTCACTTGCACCTGTAATACATTTTACTTGCATCTGCAATACATTTTACTTGCAATTGTGCAAGTAATTTACTTTGTTAACATTCATGCACCTGGTTGCAACCTATGTGCACCTAGTTATAGGAATAGGTGCACCTAGTTATAGGAATAGGTGCACCTAGTTATAACATTAGGTGCACTTAGTATTGATGCTCATTGTACAATTTACTTGCACTTGTAATACATTTTACTTGCACGTGTGCACCTATTTTCACTTGCAGGTGCAAGTAATTTGCCTTGTTAACATTTATGCACCTGGGTGCACCTAGTTATAACATTACGTGCACCTAGTTATAACGTTATGTGCAACTACATTCCGGACACGTGGCGCGCTGTGATTCGTTTGCAGTTCTCTCCTGGGCGACCAGTACGCACCTGAACGCGATCCTATATATATATATATATATATATATATATATATATATATATATATATATATATATATATATATAGTAGCTATTTTCCAGTGTGAATATATATGTATTTTCATGCTTGTATGTATTGCACAACACATATATGAATTCATTGGACATGCCTCTACAATCAGGGATATCAACAACGTTGTGAGTTCTCTCCTAATATGGCCCAATTAGAGGTTTTGTTGATGTGCCACGGACTGCAAGCTTTGCACGGCACCTCCATCTTCACTGCAGTTACAACGCAATTCGAATTTTCAGCCCAAACCTTAATGCACTAAAGAACGACAAACGAAACGGGTTTAATACCAATCAACAACTATCAAAGGTGAAATCGGTCACGTCAAGCCTCTTGAAGAAGTTCATCGCTTCATCAGCCATTACTAGATAGTGGAGATTGAACCATATGGCGAAGATGAATAATGGTTGTCTTTCAAAAAAGAAACAAAAGAAGATGAATAATGGTTGAAAATAAGGTAGCTATTTACAAGAGAAACATATTGATGGGTATACAATGCAATGAGACATTATTCACGTTGTAGACATTGCTCCACCTATTATACATACAATTTTCTTTCACGGTATTTATTAAAATTTTATAACAAGGGGAAATGGGTCAAATAGACCCCTAAACTCTACACCAAATGTCAATTAGACCCCTAAACTTTCAAAAATGTCAATTAAACCCTCAAACATGTCAAATTGAGTCAAATACATCAAATTTACCCGTAACCAACAGGTTACCGGTAGAAATTAACCGGAAAAGGAACCCAGTCACCTTCTCTAGCGAGTCGCCGACGAAGGCGACCAGAAACTAGTCGCCTTCTCCATGGAGAAGGCGACCAGAAAAATGGTTGCCTTCTCCCGAGAGAAGGAGACCAAGATCTGGTCGCCTTCTCCCAGGAGAAAGCGACCAGAAATGGCCGCCTTCTCCTGGGAGAAAATGACCAAAAAACTGGTCGCTTTCCCCAGGATAAGGCGACCGGTTTCTGGTCGCCTTCCCCAGTAGACCGCGACCAACCTTTTGGTCGCCTTTCGCCGGAGATGGCGACCGGCGACGTTTCGGTCGTCGCCGGAAGTTGTTGTCAGAGGCCAGAAATTTTCGTCTGTCGCCGGATGACTAGTAATAACAGGTTATTTACTTGTTTTGGGGTTTTATTGACTCAATTTGACATGTTTGAGGGTTTAATTGACCTTTTTGAAAGTTTAGGGGCCTAATTGACTTTTGGTGTAAAGTTTAGGGGTCTATTTAACCCTTTTCCCTATAACAAGTGTAGTGCTACATACAATACATTGAAAAGTACGAGTACAGTACAATATGTAATCTGGACTATATATATATATATAGTGGCAGATCCAGAAAACTTTCTCAGTAGGGCAAAGATAAACTAACTAGATATTTTTAAAAAAATGAAACACTTAGAGATCCCGTCATAAATATTGTTAACTAGAGATGAAAAGCCAAAATACATCAACATAAAAATATTTAAAATAAAATATAAAACATAATTAATTAGATAAAATAATTTGAATGGAAAACACATTATAAATCACTCATCTCACTATTAATATTAAAAAAGAAAAAAATAGAGAAGTCACAATATTACAAATAAAAAATTCAATTAAAATTCTCACTATTAATATTAAAAAAAATGAATAAAACAAAATTTTACTCATCTCACAATTAATATTAAGAAATGAAAAAAAAATCACAATATTACAAATAAAAAATTCAATTAAAATTCTCACAGATGATTGGATCTCACTTCTTAGCAGGGCCGGTCCAAACATTTTGGAGGCCCTGGGCGAAATTAAAAAAAATGGGCCCTATATGAAAAATTAAAAGTTAAATTTAATAATACTAAAAAAATAATAATATCAAATAATCTGAAATACGATCAGAAAATTTTCAACATTTTTTAAATACAAAGTAATAATGATAAAAAATTTATACGTGCTTTACTCGATGCAAAATTATCGATAATTGCATCAAAATTAACATTGTCTAGCATATCTTTCTCAATACACAAAATCGCCAAATCATTCAATCTTTCTTGTGACATTGAAGATCTCAAGTAGGTTTTCAATAAGCATAAAACAAATTACAAATAGAATAAAACTTACAAGTTGCAACGGACAATGGGGCTTAAACTGGCAAACAAAAGAACAATCGTTGATCGTCAACGAAGATGCGGGGATGAATTGAATTGGGAAAATTTTTTATTGAAGAAGACGAATGGGTTAGCCGGTTAGGGTCTCGATTCTAATAGTTAATTAGGTGTCCCCGTGTCGATTCTATTTTTAAATTTATTTAATTAAGCGTCGATTCCAGCTTCTTGCAGTCCCATCTATTCTTAATTTTCGTTTTCTAATATAACTATAACACTAATTATAACAAAATATATATATATATATGGATGGATGGCCCCTTCTAGCTTGGGGCCCTGGGCGGTCGCCCATCCCGCCCGTGCTCAGGACCGGCCCTGCTTCTTAGCGCCTATTAACCGAGTTAGCTTCGTCAGCGGGCATTGGCATAATCCGTCACTCAACGAAGTGCTTCCTCGTACATCTGCAGTGGATGTACGATCAAATCCTGATACAAGGTTCCTGCAGGGGAGAAGGCTCAGGATAACCCGAATGGCACAGCTTTTGGTATAGTCAGAGGCAGCATATACATTAGTTGTGGATATATCGATGGCATAGGCTAGTATTGATAAGTGGGGCACAAAAATGTGGCGAATTTTGGCACCATTGGAATGCCGGGCCTTGTACCCCTATTGGATTTATTGGGAATTGATATAGCGCTTGACCAAGAGCAACCGGGAATGTGAGTCCCTGGTGTGTCATATTTACGGGCTCAGGTGGAACCGCCCCCCTTGCAGGGGTCTGGTTAAAATCTATCCGAGAATTCAAGTGAGACCGTAAATCTGAACTGTTTTCCTCAGCCTCTAGCTCGTTGAAGAAATCTAGGTATAGATACATACTCGGAGATCAGTATGAACAAAAGGAATGACTTTTCTATACTAATCCCCACAGACAATGCCAAAATGATGTAGTAAATATGTTGCAATTCCCAAAATACGTACAAATTCATGATTTTGAATCATATATGGGTCCTTTTAATAGTTTGCTTGCTGGTTTAAGTTTAAGCCCAGGTAATAATGTGAGGTCGAAGACTCCAGAGCAATAGTACGGTAAGTTAAGATGCCTAAAGTCCCCCTCCCTAACATTTAATGCGGTATTTATAAGGAGTAAAGGGAGCGCATGCCAGAGGCTCGACATGCTCGACATGTGTGACCCATAGGGGAAATCGAAGGCTCCGCTGATTTCCCCATGTGTGCTTAGGTTCCTGATGCTCTTGTTTCTGTTATGATTGGGTTGAACTAAAGGAATAAGACTTGGCTTTCCAAGTGGAAAAGGTCGATAATTCATCCCGACCTAAGAAGGTCAAGGCAGATCTTAAGGTAGGCAAAAACTACTGCCAACCGTAATATAAAACGGGCAATTGAACTGAACCAAGCCAGTTCAAATGGGTCAGACCTAGATTGAAGTTTGGAGTAACCCATCGATTTGACACCTCTAATCATATCAGGTAGCTATGCTTATTTTGCCATTATACAAATTAAATTGGTTCTGAAAGGAACATAAATGTATCTTAATGGGTCAGACCTAAATGGTTCTCCACTTTCTCTATTCTCTCATCTCACACCATATCGATCAATTTTTAAATATTATGAGCTAGTATAAATTTCAGTCTACGGAACAAATATTAAGATATTTGTATCACTTTTGAGGGACAAAACCGCTTTAATACTTACACAAATATCGATAAAAATATTTTTACGACAATAACATGTATTATCACGAAATAATTATTACAGTAGTTATCCTTAAAATATCAGTCTTCATTTTTTCCAAGTTCCCATGCAAAATATGTGCAACGAATAAGATGGCCTGACATGATAAGCATTTATTGATATTGGCAACGGTAAACATGATTGTTATATGAGCTTGCAGGCCACTTTGGCATAAAAACCAAAATTAAAGCATTATTAAATCAAGAACAGTAACTTAATATTTCGATGACAATTTATTAGCTGACGATGAGATCACGTCAATGGCGCAACCAAGGGGCCAAGCTGCTCCAACCATGTAGTTTTTGTACTCAACTTCAGTTATCACTGTAATCTCCTTCCTAGGATGTACACCTGTAAGTTTCACATACATTTCATGACAATAAAATTAGTAAATTTTAATAATATATGTAGGGTACCTATCTAAAACAAGAAATTGTTCGAACTTACCAAATCCATCCACGAGCAATGTGTATTGGTATACCAAATCCAAGCAATAGTATGGATAAAAATCCTCTAGTGCATTAGGAAAAGTAGACTTCATATCATTATAGTTGGTTGCACAAACTACCTTTGCTGCTTCTAGGTATGCTCTTGGCTTAACTATTTTAGAAGGCGTCGTTGATCGGTCAACAATACCAACCTATAAATACAAAAACAATTTTAATGATACATCTTGTTCTCTATAATATTTACTAAGCATCTGTTTGAAAACTCAGAAAATGATTTTTGAAAAATATTTTCGAATTTCCAGTGTTTGGATGCAATAGAAAAATCCAGTTATCAGAAAACATTTTCCATTGACTGGAAAAAATGTAGGCATTTTAGCGGAAAATGACTTCCGCCAAAATTTGACGGAAGTGATTTTCCGCCTATCTCAATATATGGTTTGGCCAGAAACAACATCGGCTGTTTTATTCTTTTACTATATAAATTTTTATAAATAATAATATTATTTTAAATACTTTTATATTACAAATAAAATATTTAAATGTTTAATTATACAACTCTACCTATTTCTAGAAAATGAACCAAACATACCAATACAATTTTTCAGAATGCAACAAAAAACTGGAATGAAAAATGTTTTATGAAAAATGACTCTATTTTCAGAAAATATTTTTCAGAAGTCATTTTTCTGTTTTTCAAACGGACCATAAACTTGTTCTTAATTACCTGAGATGCTATATCATAAAAATACGATGAAATGTAGACATTCTCCATTCCGGACCCTCCACCACCACTCCACACCCCATTGAATGTGCAATTCTGATACTTACAGGGTGAACTAAAATCAACCACTTTTCTAGCTAGTTTCCTGCAGTTCTTCAAGCTAGTACCACTTGGTGGAGCTTTTGCTTTGTATGAAACACCATTGTATGTGTAGTAACCTACCCACAATTCATTGCATTGCAATTAGTTTAATTTCTTGCACATTCTACTTGTATGTATGTGTATGTATATGTGTGTGTACGCGCTTCACAAGAAAACATGATAATAGTTAATCTAGATCGAGAGCTTACCATCATAACCTTCTAAAATACAAACATTGGTAGAGTTTGCTGACGTTTTTAAGACTTCAACGCGACCTGCTAATAGCCCGTAGTTCAAATAACTGTACAAAATGTTAAAAATATATAATAAGAAATATGAACGTCTAGAAGGAAAATTCAATTACGTCATTGTAACATTGAAATTTTACTATATTAAAGCGTTACAAGTATAATAGTTTAGCAAATTAAAAGTTTTAGGGACATATATAAACTTGTTACCTGTGTAAATAGAGGTAGTAATTTGCCCCCAAGAGATATTTTTCCTGCACATAAGGTTCTTCTCCATTATCGGGTATGGGTGCATTAACAAAAGTGTCCCTTGAGATAGCATATGACATTTGGACTGATCCACCACCAAGGTCAATTGTTGCTATGGTTTTTTGGTAATCTTTCCCCAAATTCCCCAACAAATAATTCAGGGCGACCTGCATATTGAAATAGAATAATATTTTAATTTTTACTCTCCTTCCACATTTACCCCCAATCAAGTCTAAAGATATACGGAGTATTAAATAATGATAATTATTTAATAAACGAAAGGTTGCTGTGTTATTAGGGGCAAGATAATATAATTAATTACCCAAAAGTAAGAGCCTTCTTGTGTTCCATTAAGAATGGAAACCCATTCAGCCTTGTACTTGAAATTGCTTTCATTCTTCAACATATCTCTCACCTGTATGTCCTAACTTATATCAGTGTAATTAAGTTGTGTATATACTTATAGAATTTTCAATAAATAAATAAAGCAGAAAATATTTACTGCTTGCAGAATTTCATCAGCTGCGTTTCCATTTAACATCCTAAGCCCTGCAGTTGCCTGTAGTAGTGTTGCCAACAAATTATATGTAATCAAAACATTATTTGTGCAATCTGATCTGAATACATATTACGGAGTATAATAACCCTATTTGGTATCATACCTAGCTTATTGGTCAATTTTGACTTATTTGATCACTATTAGCTGTTTTGACTTATTTAAATAATCAATATAAGTGTTTGATTAATTAACTTTTTATAAAAGCTTGTTGTTCCAAAATACAAAAGTTCAAAAAGTTGTTCAAAACAACTTTTTTTATCAACTTTTTGAGAAAGTCATTTTGCAAGTAATCAGCTATCAGCTAACAGCTAATTTACCAAATACATTTCTACAATTAGCTAACGTTATCAACTAATCATACCTTCTAATCAAATCAACTAACAGCCATTTACCAAATAGGGCCAATATCTTTGTACAATCAGCTAATGCTATCAACTAGTCAAACTCATCAACTCAATGAACTTACATTTATTTACCAAACACCCCAATATATTTTATGTAGCTTACTCTATGACTTTTTTTCCTAAAAAACTATAAAATCATTAAATTATTGCCTACATCATGATTTATAAAACAATAAATGTTACGTCAACAATATTTTAAATTGTATAATATTATTGTTCATATTTTATTTGAATTATTCCAATGGCGTTTGATTGAGTTCAATAATAAGCATTATATTATTAAATAATGAAATTAGTAAATATAATGAAATGAGTTTGTTAACTGACCCCTAGTTCAAGTGGTGTGTCAGGTTGCAACTCAGTTGGTACAACACCTTCTGCTTCTTGTAGGAGTGGCTCAAGGGACTTGGCAGCTGCTTCTGGATCATCTGCATATGAACTCAACCCTGGGGATGTCTGCAAATCAATGTTAATTAATTTACAAGTTTATACTTAAGGACAATTTATATTGTTAATGATGGTACAATTATATCTCCTCCATAGTTCTTTTGCATAATTGAATGAAGTATTCAATCTCAATTAAAATTTTAATTGATAGTTACATTGTAGTTCGGATACAATGACTAATCGCATCTATTTGGTGGGACAGCTAATCTGAAAATTTAAGGTTGCTCCATACTCAAACAAAAAATACAGCTAACCTGAAAATTTAAGGTTGCTCTATACTCAAACCAAAAGTACAGCTAGCCTGAAAATCTAAGGTTGCTTCATACTCAAAACCAAGGATTGGACCCTTGACATTTGGTTAAAGATGAATGAGTCCCTTCCACTTAACAACGTACCCTCTAGGTTTCAACAATTCTTCTTGCATTTACTATTGTTTTCTCCTTTTCATGGGTTACGTTTCCAGCAACACATGACATATCCATAACTTTTCCAATTGGTAAACCAGGAAACATGGTCAACCTTACAAGGTTGACCATTGACATAACATTCATTTTTATTACATGGAATGTTCAATTTTTGTGTAGAAAGGTTAAGTTTTAGGTATACTACACTCAATAAATTAAAAATTAATAATTAGTATACCAAAAAAAAAAATTTAACATGCCCCACAAAATTTGTCCACAAATATATATTATCTTACAATTTACAAATATCTTTTCTTACATATTGACAAATATTTTTTAACTAGTATTTTATATATGATAAATTACTAAATATAATTATGTAACGTTTAATTAAAATCTAATAAAATCAAACTTATTTCTTCTAATAGCATGTCTTCATACATTATTAATATTGAACAATATAAAAAAAGTATTGTGTATGCACGTGTATGGTAATAGTAATGGGAAAAAATAACAGAAGTTAATTAATAAAGATCCCACCCGCCTGCGGATTGAGACTCGTGAGATGGTCTCACAGAAGTGTTACCCTAGAAATTATAATAATACTACGGTACCCTAGGGCAGAGAGGAGAAAAGGTAGTTGATTTCATACCTTGACAAAAAACTCAACGTCATCGCCGATGGGGAGGAGATCCAAGTTTTGGTTAAAACGGAAAACATGGACCCTGCTGCCGGTGCTGCCGGCGTCAAAGATAACGGCGTAGCTATCGGCTTCGTGGCTGAGGAGCACTCGCCGGACATGAGACCTGGAGAAACAAGCCAGGGGCAAGAGGAGAAGTGTAAAGGATATGAAGAGAAGATGGCAATTAGTTTGTTTGATCATCAGCATCTTCACCATAGCCTTTATGCTTCTAAAGAAAAGAGATTATGATAATTTCAAAGCAAGGGAGTGCATCTTATTATATAACAACACTGAAGAGTAAAATATAATATTCCCAATTTTTAGGCAATAAAATAAAATGTTACTATTAAGCACATGAAACTCTTGAGGTAATTCAAATTAATTAAGTATCAGCAGTTCAGCACTCCATTTCATGACGTAGAAGATGACCTATTCGCGTCTTTACATTTCATTTTCTTAGTCTCATTTTGGGTCTGATTGCCGTGATTGGATTAAAATATTTATACACGAATTAATTATAATTCAATTTTTTTAGTCTCTAATTTCTTATTAGTAAATAAATGTATATTAGATTGTGAATTCAGACGTTTCGTTACATGTAATCAATGTATCGTTCTAGTTACGGATTCAATCAATATATGTAAAGGGAGTTAATACCCAAAATTGTCCTCGACTATAGTGGTTTTTCTCAATTTTGTCCTAAACGACTTTGGCCTCATAAAGTAGTCCCAGACTTTTGTGTTATCGCTCAAAATTGTCCTCCGTTAGTTAAGGTGTCAAATGTGTGTTAAGTACAGGGGCAATATAGTCATTTCATGTAGTAGTGGCAATAATTTTTGTTGAATGCGTAGTTAATTTATAGTTATTCTAAAATAATATCTATTTTATGTTTCAACAAGACGGTGAAGGAAAATGGGGGATGTCGTTGCTGTGGCGGCTGAAGATCGATTGAGTAGAGGAAGAAGAAGAACTAAATATGAAATGACTATATTGCCCTTGTACTTAACACCTATTTGACACCTTAACTAACGGAGGACAATTTTGAGCGATAACACAAAAGTCTGGGACTACTTTATGAGGCCAAAGTCGTTTAGGACAAAATTGAGAAAAACCACTATAGTCAAGGACAATTTTGGGTATTAACTCTATGTAAAGGCAATAATGAAAAGACAAGAATACAAAGGGATAGAGATATTTTATTAATATTTAGACTAATATCTATTGTGATACATCTAGAAATCACTATTTAAAGATGTAAGATATATACGGTAGAAAGTAGTTTATAAACATATATTACATTGTAACAGAGTCAGTAGCACTCAAAAAAGAAACATATACATTGTAGAAGACCTTTGAGTGATAAATATAAAAGTATAGAGGATCCCTGGTTTTTTTTTAACACATCAATTTATTAATCAAAAAATCATTATGTACAAAGTCAAGAGGAATACGCCAAGAGAAGCCCACCCAAAATCAACAAGTGCCTAAGTAAGCCAACACTTAGACAAAATAAGCTTAAACTCCTAGCATTAAAGTAACCTAAATTAAACTTAGTCTAACAAGCTGCACCCACCAGCAACATAAGCACGAGACCACATGCACTGCCAGGTGAGATAAACCAAGAACAACCCAATTTTGCAAAAAAATTGACCACATAATGATAGTTGCGCTCTCGGAGTATGCCAAAATGACATAAACGGCCTAAAGGCCAAATAACTTGTGAGGCACATAGGCCCGCAAAATAGAACCAAAGGAGAATAGAGTGACACAAAGGCCTAAAGTAAAAATAATGGCATGCATGCTTAAAGTAAACACAATGGCACACACGCCTAAAACAAACACAATGACACACGGGCCTAAAACAAAGCAAGAGGCACACAAGCCAAAATCAAATATATGAACCACTATGGTTTGTATCATCAATGCCACTATGAGCCAGTGGCCAACAATAAAGTCTAGAGGATCTCTATAATAGCAAATTATACCTTGGATCAAGGTCCACCTTATATTGTGGATTGTAGTCCAAAACAATATAATATTTGGACTATGTACCTATAGTTAACATGTTATGTACCTGTAAATAAGCCGAAGGTACATACTATGTTAATAGTAATAGGTACATAATTTATTAAATGAAACTACATAATTGTTAACTCTAGGTACTTGTTAATTGTAATAGGTACATATATAATCTATTAACTTTAATTACATAATAAGTTAATTCTAATAGATACATAACGTATTACATAAAAATATATAATATGTTAACTGCAGTACATGATAAGTGCCAAAATGTGCTACTTTTGTGGGGTAATTGGGAGTGATCTTATGGATTGTAGCAATTAAGCTTGGTAATCTCCTGCACCTTTTCATCTTCAATTCCATCTTACATTTGTATTACTCTGCTTAATTGTGTTTATCTTGCAATCTAGACAATGCTTGATTAGAATACTATTTGTGAATTGGATCATATTCCTTTGTGTTGTATTTGAATCGATCAAGGTGTTTGTGGCTATGTGTTGATGTCTCGTTGGAAGAGGAATGTCTATATTGACTCTTGTGTGTGTGGGTGCACCACATGCATGAAGGTTTAGGAAGGATTATGCTTGCAAGAGATTGAGGCATAATCCTAGACTCCTTCCCCTTGCAATTCCTGTCCTAGATCCGAGAGGACAAGGTCTGGAATGAGATGTAGACAACATGTTCGATGAAATGTCTCATAGAGGCTTGTAAACAATTGGGTGCTACATTGCCCTATGATAGGCCAGGCATTGGAAGTCATCTCACATAGACATCACTTCCTCACATAGCTTCACCTCTCCTAGGTTTATTCATTTCATATACTCAAGGGTAGGCTAGTCCAATTCACCGTCCATCATTTGTTGTTTCCTTTGTCTATTTTGTATCTTTACTTGCTCTCTACGCGCTTTGCTCTCTTTCCATTTTGCTTGCATATATGTACTTTGTTTCTTGCTTCTTGTAATTGTGTAATTGTGTTTGATAATACAACATTTCAATTCCAAGTGTCCATCCTTGAGAGAATGGCACTCGAGGAATCCATCCTCATTCACATCTTCTTCCATACCACTTTCCATCCAAACTCACCAAAATACACACGTTAGTACATAATGTTGACAGGGTCCACCTAGTATCGATTACAGTACAATGTAACAATTGCTCTATAGCTAAGGTAATTGAATCCACATAAACTTGTGAACTCCAAGTTATTGGGGGTGTTACTCGTAAATTACTTTTACAATATATTAGTATTAAAAAAAAAAAAAAGGTTCGGGCGGTTCGAATATTCCTAAGCAGTTAACATTTTTTTTAATGCCCCCACTAGAGATCAAACATGTGATTTCTCATGTGGTAGGGTCACAACTATGCCGCTTGACCACAAGGCCTTTGATAACTTGTTAAAGGTCTTAAGTAGTTAACATAAAACTTGTACATATTCTGATATTCTGTAATCTACATGCTTCAACTTGAAGCCTTCAAAAGTTCAAGATATAAAATTATAAATTACACGGCTATAAGCCAAAAACTTACAATTTGCAATTATAAGTTACAAGTTACAACTTACAACTTAAGATTCAAAATAAGAGTTACAACTTACAAGTTAAGTGCCCAAAAATCCAAAAGGCACAAAGGTAGTATAAATGTGCAATTAATTGAATTAACTATTAAGCATCAAACATGTGATCAAATGATCAATCATTCAATCATCAACCAGCAATTCAGCATTCAATATCTTCTTGTCCAATGCAAAAACAGTAAAACACAAGTTAAATATATAATGGATAGTGGAAGTTAAAAGTTAAAAACTTAAAACCATCACAGATTCTCTCATTCACAGTTGCCAGTTCTTCAGTTCTCAGTTGTGCTGAAAAGGGGACTTAGGGAAGGCTCAGATTGCTATGTTTTCACGTCAAGTTAGGATTGGGGGCAAATTGCTAAAACTAATCTAAAATTCAATGACATCCATTCTTAAAATTCAATGCACAATTTTTGTCATCATTATCCTCCATAATACATGTGTCCTTATATAAATACATTTCTATATATATATATATATATATATATATATATATATATATATATAATATATATATATATATAGTCTATATTGTTGTAAATTAGAAATGAAATCATTTCAAAAATTTAAACACAAAAAAATAACATCTTTCAATGTAACTAGTCAAATCTTATTTTTAGTAATTACGTAGTAAAATATAATTTTATTATTGGTGCATGGAAAATTAACATGTAATTAAAAATATCAAATTAAGTGCATCATTTGATGATAAGAAGTGATACTCTAATAAAGTGATGAAACAATATGATACATGTGGCATATGCATGCCTTGCCTTCCCTTTCCTAGATCCATAAACCAAATGTTATTCATATGCTCCGGCCTAAACCGACCTTTCTCTATCCTCCACGTAAACTGCAGATCGCAGAGGACAAGACGGTTCAGAAAAGATTTGAGAAAAAGAAACATAAGCATTAAACTTCATATCTTTGTCTAAATTACACATAATTTCTTGTGTCAATCCCATCCACACTTCTATTCCCCCATCTTCTGCATCCAAAAAAATAGCCATGTCCTCAGGTGTATGACCCAGGCTAATCCATATCGGCTTGCCCCACCCAAAATCAACTTGAGAAAACGGAAAATTACACCAACTACTTATACTTAAAATCTTAATCTCATCCGCATTATGAAGTTCCTTTGATACGTCTAATATGGCTCTGAGATACCCACCTTCCACATGCATTTCCCTCACGTAGTCATCGGTGACCTTGTTGATGGCTTCCGCGACTCTTCCAACAAGAAATCCGGGAGTAACGCTTCCATCCCCGTCGGCTTCCGATTCCCACCGAGCGGCCACCGCTTGGCTGATGTTGCCTAGGCACTGCGAAGGGAGTGGCGGGTTCAACTTCTTTCGCAAGTTCACCACATTTGTCAGCAAATGCGTCTTCAGGTTTGGGTTCGCCGGTAGAATTGCTCGTATCACCGCAGCCCATATGAACGCCGACAACGCCTTCACCCTAGACGGACGGTGGCGGTGCTCCGATGGGTGATAATAATCGTTCCTGAGCCGCTCGATATCCTGCTTGCCAAAAACAAATCTTTTCGAGTAGTTTCCCCGGTTCTTGAGGGAAAAGGGCATTAGCGGGGACCTGACGAGGTTCCCCGGCCTGAAAATTGCGGAGGCGTCCACGACGAGACCGCCGGGATTAATGGGTCCTTCCCCGCGGTTGATTGCCGCCAAAGTGTTAAATAATCCGACCATCGCCCCGGCGTCCGCCAGGCCGTGCCAAACGCAGAACGCCACCGCAGTTCCGCCGCACCGGAACCTGTTGAGCTGAACAGCTAACATAGGCTTGGCGGGGTCAATAGCATTTGGGTTGGGATCAAGTGGGAGCAGCTGGCGTATATCTTCGAGTTTGGGGTGCCGGAGAAACTCACCCAAATCACAATTTGTAACATTAGCTCGGACAAAATCCGCACCCTCGTCGTTGCATTCGATGGTCGTCGATCCATCTTTCATTCTTCCGGCGAGCGGGTACAAGATGGACAGTGTCTTCATGAGCGAGTCCTTGAGCTCATCATAATCGTGGCCGCCGGCGTGGGAGTCGTAGAAGAAAACAATAGTGGTATAAAAAGTGGCGACTAATATATCAAGGAGAGAAAGCTTGTAGTTTCTCAAGGTTTGGGGAGTTGGCGAACTTGGCCTCACTTTCTCTTTCTGATAAACTTCAACTTTCAGGGCCATTGGATGGGAACGTTATTTCATAATGCCCACTTATCATCACATATGCTATTTATAACCAGGAGCAGTGAATAACAAGCAATTGTAATAGCATGCCATTGTAAATCTTGATATAAAAATTATATGTTTGTACTATAGAATATGTTAATTACATACACATTAAATGTTGGTTAATAGTACATGTAATGTGAACCAACATCTTTTTTTTTTTTTTTGAAAAAGTGAACCAACATCCATGTATCTACAATTAACATATTTTGTACATGTAGGTAACAGTTTGTGTATGTAGTTATTATGTTCTGTATAATTACTATGTAATGTGTCTTTTTTTTATAAGTAAAAAACTACGAACTGTAGGTGTAGAAAATGTCAACTGCAAATACACAATCTGAAAATTATTTTTGGATGTGGACAATGCAAGATAACATTAATGCATGGTATAATTAATGTGCCAATAACATCGCCTCTGGCCAAGAAATTTATTTTTCTTGTGAAATTTATTTTATTTTTCTGAAAGACGTGAAATTAAAGGAAGTGTGAATTTAATATAATATTCCACCATTAATCATACAACTAGACTTCCTCTTTCTGTGCTCACTGTTTTCATTACAACGAACTAGACTTCTTCTCCCAAGAAGAAGATATAAACTAAAATATCGATCTAGTTAAGAGTAGTCCAAATTCTGCCATCACAAACTTCTTAATTCTGTTCCTTTTTAATTTTGCAACACGCTTGTCAAAGGAAATGACAGCCTTTGGAAGGGAATGCCGAGTTTGTGGGATACCTAGTTGGTTATTTGGTTTGAGTCGTCATCTATGAACAATTAGCATCTTTTATTAATTACGGTTGCCTACAAGGTGTACACATTAGAATAAATCAAAGAAATATTATTCAATTTGATGTTATATATGTTGCTGGAAGTCCATAAAAAGTACATCAACATCACACTTTTATTTAGATAGATAAATAGACAAGGTGTGCACATTAGAATAAATCAAAGAAATATTATTCAATTTGATGTTTATATATGTTGCTGGAAGTCCATACAAAGTACGTCAACATGACACTTTTATTTAGATAGATAGATCCACACTAGATAGAAAGATAGGTAGATCAACACTAAATAGATAGATAGATAGATAGATCCACACTAGATAGATAGATAGATAGATAGATCCACACTACATAGATAGATAGATAGATCCACACTAGATAGATAGATAGATAGATCCACACTACATAGATAGATCCACACTAGATAGATAGATAGATAGATAGATCCACACTATATAGATATATAGATAGATAAATAGATCCACACTAGATAGATAGATAGATAGATAGATCCACACTAGATAGATAGATAGATTCACACTAGATATATAGATAGATAGATAGATAAATAGATAGATAGATAGATAGATCCACATACACTAGATAGGTAGATAGATAGATAGATAGATCAACACTAGATAGATAGATAGATCCACACTAGATATATAGATAGATAGACAAATAGATAGATAGATAGATAGATAGATAGATCCACATACACTAGATAGGTAGATAGATAGATATATAGATAGATAGATAAATAGATCCACACTAGATAGATCCACATACACTAGATAGGTAGATAGATAGATAGATAGATAGATAGATAGATAGATAGATAGATAGATAGATCCACACTAGATAGATAGATAGATGGATCCAAACTAGATAGATAGATAGATGGATCCACACTAGATAGATAGATAGATAGATAGATAGCTCCACACTAGAGTTTATTATACCTTGATAAATATGAACAAGTTTAAAAGCTAATCATTCAAGATTTATGTATAGGGTCCCTTTCATTTGTGAACATGTGAACTTGTATGTACCGTTGAGATGTAAGATTAGACGGTCGAGATCTGAGTGGTGGTGCAATTGTGCATTGGTACAACGGTGCAATGATGTATATCTACTAGGTCAAAATCATTATAAACCACAAGATTAAGCAAAATCAACAGTGCAAAATGGTACACAGGTTCACATTTGAAACTAATACTATATATATATATATATATATATATATATATATATATATATATATATATATGAAGGGGTTCGGGTGAGATAAAAGTCGCAGGTGAAAAGTGAGATAGAATCTTAGCTCTAGATTAAAAAAAAAAATCACCACGTCAATGTGCACTAGAAGAAGGGAAAATGTGCACTAGAAGGCAAAAAATGCACACTGGATCGGAGGCACAAAGATGTGAAAAATTATTGAAAATTTTAAATTTAATATTGGATTTTCAACACAAATCATAAACGACCATAAATAATAAACAAACAAACAATATTCAACTCAAATTAGTAATTAGTGATCAAGATTAATTGATATTTTTAAAAAAGTTCGTCATCTACAATTTAAAAAAAAAAAAACTCTGGTAGACACAACAATGTGCACTGTATGGCATAAAATGTGAACTGGAAGAAGAAACAATGTGCACTATATGGCACAACAATATGCTCTGGTATAAGGAACAATGTGCACTGTATAGCATAAAAATGTGCACTGGAAGAAAGAAAAATGTGCAATGTATGGCATAATAATGTACACTATATGGCATAACAATATGCACAGGAAGAAAGAACAATGTGTACTGTATGACATAAAAATGTACATTTGACGAAGGAAAAAAATGTATTGAAAGGCAAAGAAAAAATGAGCAATGTTCATCGTTTACCCTCATTTTATTTTGAGCTTATGCTTTATCAATCCATGTAAATCCAATTAACCAAGCATGTCTAAACAGCAACAACAATAATAAGCGAAGAGAACAAAAGAAAAATAAAAATTGTAAAAAGGGAAAAACCTTGTAATTAAATGATATCTTTATTATTTTATAATAATAAATTTTAAAATGAGCTTACAATATCATTTCAAAAAGAAATAGCTTACAATATACTTCTAATTAAATAAAATGTATTTTCTGCACGATTTTCCTGCAATTACTTTTCACACTTTCCTTATTAATCTAACTAGTATCTTACCCGTGCGATGCACGGAAACAATTATGATATAGTAAATTAAGGACGGAATTAGATACTATAAAACGAAATTAAATGGAAAAAAATGATTATTCCACCAAATAAATAATAAGCCCTTCCTTGTCGAAACCATCTTATAACTCCGTCTCTAGACATAAACACTTGGAACTTTGCATGCTCCATGACCTGTTCAATCAACAACCCAATTTCATCATTAGTTTATCAAAAATAAAATTATTATTTATATCACAATCTATACTATCCGTAATTATTTAAATAATTTTTATAATTACCAATAGAGTAATGCTCAAGATCCATAATATTTTTCCTATCCAATTCATCCTTCATAAGGTGGCAGCATCTAATTTTTTTATATTCATAACTACTTTCTCAACCAAGCCTCCACTGAGCTGAGGCTCGAACCCATCCCCTCCCATGTGAGGGTGCAACTAAACCACAAGGTCTTTGGCACGTGGCAGCATCTAATTAGTAATTAAATTCTATTTTTATTTTTTTTACTTATATTGACTTTGTTACAATATAGTATTTGTTTATAACTACCTTCTCAATCTAGTGAAGCACAAAGAGTCAATGGGCTCAAATCCAAAACCTTCATTTGATAGAGTCACTCCGTGCCACTAAACCACAAGATCATTGGCAAACTTAGTTGATTCAAACTTCGTCTAACTAATACTAAACCCAGAACCCCCACAAGACCCCTCCCCAATATTTTCAAGGGCATTCAAACTCCCACACTCCCACACTATAACCTTCTATCGACATCAAGTCCGGCAACAAATCATTATGCTAGCCCCAAGTGTGGTCAATCAATTCATTACATCCAATGACTAGGGTCACATTAGCAAGGAAATTATTGGAGGTGAAGTTTAGGAGAGGAATGAAGGATTTTCCTTATTAATATTCATAAAAAATATATATATAATTTGGATAGTTTACATATATGTAACACTGTGGTATACACATATGGCTAAGAAATAGGAATATATACATAGGATTTGAAAGGAGAATGCTTACTTGGATCCACAGTGGTCATGGTGGCAAGACCATTGAAGTAGCAACTAGCTCCGGTGCTCCGGTATTTGGCCCAGAATGAACTAAACGCATAGTTCGCATGAGCCAGAATGGAAACCGGCTCATAGCAGTCGCCGCCGGGAGCCAAGTCATCGCAGGTTCCGTTCCCGGCAGCACACGCGAAATCCAAAGCCGGCCCCAAATCCAACACCCGAATACCCGTCGCCACCACGCACCACAAGTTTCCTTCGTACGGCCTATTATTATCCGGCTCCGGCAGCGGCGGGTACTCCGATTCCGGCACCGCCCCGGTGAGGTTAAGCTCGTAAGCCGGCCTCCCACTCGGCCGGAGAATCCCCCAGTGCCGCTCCGTCCCCGGCCCAACTTTCCGGTTCTCATCGTACAGAGCGAATAAGAACGTCGGGATGGGAACTCCGGGCCGAGCCGGAGTCCCCAAAGGCGGGTCTTGCATCATTTTGGTCACAAGATTCCGGTTATACGCCGCGGCGTTGTAGACACTGGCTCCGGGTTGATCGAGATCGCCCGTGTTAGGCCACCCGGTTTCCGATATCGCAATCCGCATGTCGCTAAACCCTAAATATTGCATCGCGAAAACAACGGAATCAAGCATTTGATCCAATAGGTTAGTGTAAACCAGCCCGGTCTCCGAGTCCACGACCACCGTATCATTTCCTCCTCGAAACAGCGCGAAATCCAGGCTAACGTTGGACGGATTCTCGGCCCACGAGAAATAAGGGTACACGTCTAGGAAGAAATAAGACCTCGTCCTGTTTAAAAAATTCAACAAAGGTAACAAAACTTCGTCTCGGGGAATATCCGCCCGGAACCGCCCGCTCGACGGCGGAAAAGTCGTCTCCACGATGTCCATCGCGACGGGAGTCCCGACTTTGATGTTATGAATGTTGTGAAGATTCAGCGCTTTCTTGATATTTTTCATGGCGGGGACCACCTGGAGCCATAAACTCTGGGCACTGCTGTCGCTCAGGACCTCGTTCCCGACCAGCACACCTCGTATCATCGTGCCCGGCAAGAACTCCAGAACGTTGTCGTGAACCCAACGCCTCGCCGCGGTTTGGTTGTTTGAGGCGAGAGAGGGGATATCTTCGTTGCGGACCATGATTGTGACGCGGATGTAAGTGCCCGATAAGAGCTTGAGAATCTCGTGATCGGAGTCGTAGATCTTCAGTTGGGTGGCGCGCATGGCCTTCAGGGCTTCTATGGTTTCATATGCAGATGGGAGATTGTTTCCTAGCCGCCCATAGTTTATCCCAATGCTGCTTGACGGTCTCCCATCTGCATAATCAAAATTAACGCAATTAAAAAGTAAATATTGTTAGGATCAGAGGCCACTTTATTACTTTTATAGACCGAAATTGTTCTAACTACATAGTATATGTAATTTGTAGATAACAATGTATGAAAAAGTAGAGAGTAAAATCCAAGAATTAGGCTTGAAGAAGCTTCTAGAGAGATGACATTTAGAGAGAAAGAGTAGTAGAGAAGGAAAGAGTCCTATTTGAGAGTCTAATGGCCTTTATATAGGTCTAAAACATTGACTTTAACTATATGATCTTTGATCCGAACTATTTAACACCGACCTGACTACAAAACGAGGATAAGGATCATAAAAGGAAGTCAAACCCGCGAAATATTCCTATCATCCATCAAGATGTCGAGCCTTACCCTTTTATCACCTCCACCAATAATCACCTAGGCAAATGGTGCTCGACTCGTCCAACAATCTCCTTCCAGCTACTAGGTAGTCAACTGTTGGGACTCATCTACTACTTGACTCTTATACCATTTCTTAGAACCACACTTACCATTACCGCTAAAAGCTATAGCTAGTAGTAGCGAAGGCTCAACTTTATTTCCTTAGAGACTACTATCACATTTTCGAGAGTCATGGTGTTAGACTTGACACTTTATTGTCCTCCATCCAACAATCACCTAGTCACATGGTAATAGACTTGGCCCTTACCCAGGGACGGAGCCAGGATTTGTTGGTACGGGGCCAACCACAATTTGAGATAATAATAAAATACATTAATATTCATGTGACATATTTCAAAACACTATCATTATATTACAAATCTACTAAAATTTAGAAGGTCTCTCTTGCATGTCACACAAAATATCTATACTAAAACTCATCTATACTAAATTATTTTTCAATGTATACTAACAAATAATAATTAAAAAATGCGCAATAAACTTGACTGCCGGAGCACAATTAACATTTGATCAGATGTAATATAATGATAGTGTTTTAATATTCCAGTGACTTACTTGATGAAGCTAGAAGAGTGAAGAAAAAGAGAGCAAAAATGGGTTTCTGCATTGCTTTGGCTTTGAACATTGATGGCAGTTTTGGATCGGAGCTTCTTACAACACTAGAATTGATCGAAGGATGTTTTCTGGGTAAAATGGGGAGAGAAGATCAGAGGGTTATATAAGGATTGGAAAAGGGTTTATATATGCATGAGGCAGTTCAACTACCAGGCTTTAAGCCAAATTCATTGAGGCCAAGATTGTGAGAGTTTTCACATGGAAAGTGAGAACTCTTATTTTATTTTTATTTTTGTTTACAGTTTGAAGACGAAGAAGATGAAGAAGAAGCTCTGCAGTTGAACATATAGGAGAAACGCAAAGCTTATGCATGGACTGATGAGGATGTAGAGAGCCCAATACTATTGAGGTCCAATAAATAATAGTGTTTCAAAAAGATAAATTGAGGAAGATTTCAAGCCCAACAATAATTATTAGAGATGCATTTCGACATTCAATAATCCAATTTGATGTGACAAATTAATGGCAATTCGCAAATGGGACAAAATTATATTATGCACCATGATCTATGTTGTAATGTAGATCATGGATAAATGTTTATTTTTAATATAAATGTTAATTTTAATATATATGTTTATTTTTAATGTATTAAAATTTTATTTTTTTATAGTGGTATGCCTAAAAATAGTCATTAAACAAAAAAAAAAAAAAAAAAAGAACTCCATAAAATAATGAACATTCAGTATACTAATAATGACCCTTATTATTATTAGTATTATTATTATTATTAGCTTTAGATTTCACAAATCTTAGCTTTTTGTTTGTTAAGCGGTCCGCGAATAGGGTTGCCCATTTACTTGCTAGCTAGGGAAGCCCTTTCTTTGTCTGACTGCTCGGATTGTACACTCGTTCCATTTCCCTCCATTGCTCACGCTTTGAGCATGAATCTTACTTAATGATATTTCTCTTTCGTTTTTCAAAAAAAAAAAATGACCCTTATGTTAATGGTCCATCTTATAAGGTGGACCATACTACACGACATAATGATTAGGCAAATGGATCAATGGATGGTCCGCCTTACATAATATATGTATCATTAGATTATTGTCAACAAAACAAGGGGTGGGTAATTCTGTTCGGTTTATCTGAATTGATCCGATCCGATCCGAACTAGTAATACAAAACCGAACGGTTCGATTAAAAATCGAATCGAACCGAACTTTGTTAATTAGGTTTTAATAATAATAATAATAATAACAACAACAACAATAAAAAAAATAATAAAGAAGTAAATCTAAGTCTCTTGATGCCTGCTCCGTCGTTAAATTTCTATTCTTACTGGTATAGTGGTATCTCTCTTAAATTTTTTATTTGATTTCTTTATAGCTTGTTACCTACTTTGTTGTTTGCTGCAATTGTTCTTTACCTTTCAATTAGTACTTAGTAGTATGTTTGGACTTTGAATTGCTATTTTGTTATATAAGGCTTAGATTTTGGATATGGATAATGTGGTAGTATGTTTGAAAAATTAGAAAACACTAAAATTTGGAAACTTAAATCGAACCTAATACCGAACCGAATTAAATCTGAACCGAAATTGAACCGAACACTGATGTTAAACCGAATGGTTTAAAAATTTTTTAAATCGAAACTGAAACCGAAAAAAAAAATCGAACCGAAACCCGAAATGCCCACCCCTAAACAAAACATTTCTATTTCATTTATTATAGTATAGATATCAAAATCTATTTACAACATAAGATAAGAAATTATAATAAAAACTAATTGCATTTGTTAAAAGTTAAAAATCATTTTTAGAAAACTAATGGTCAACCATTGATTAAACTTGGTGGGGCATTGAGATCAGTCTTCATATTTTTACAACTATTTCATTTATTTTGGTATCAATATTAAAGTCTATTTATAACATAAAAAATTATAATAAGAAAAACTAATTGCATTTGTTAAAAACTAAATCTTTTTTGAACTAATTGTCAACCATTGATTAACCCTTGGAGTGTTGAGATCATTCCTCACATTTTTACTAGAAGGGTTATTCTTATTTGAACTCACCAATAATACACACACATGCATGCTACATGTGTAATTAGTGTAAATTCTTATCTTTTCTTCATACTTTCATGCTACATGCATGTCTTAACATTGTTCGCAGGGATTCTTCTGGGGAAGCAAGTTGTAGTAGTTTGTTCGAATTTGGTAGGCATTTTCATACATTGCCTTTTAATAAGATGAATCCTACTGTTGGAGAAGTTACTTCTTCTTCTTCTTCTTCTTCTTCTTTTTAAATGCCTTCGTGTATTTGTGGAAAGACATTTCATGATTTTCATCTATTATGTAATCGTATCAAAATCCATTGTGTTATTCACATTCTCTTCTACTTAAACAGAAATGTAAGTTATATTATATGTTGTATATCCAGCTGAAGGTTGTATGACTATTCAGAGGAAAGCAAAAATGAAGATATTAGCTTTTCAATCAATACATACGCTCTCCAAGCTCCTTAGTTGTTTGAGTCCTCGAAGATTCAAAATACTACAAGGAAAAGTCATGACTATCAATTCTCATCCCTGGTGAAAAATGATATTCATCGTCTAGTGATGATGTAAATGGGCAATTTCCTTTTGCATGAAACCATCATCATATTGGTGAATAAACTATTATGTTGCTTTATATTTTTCATTTAAAATAATTTTCAGTTATGTATACAGTTCAATTAATATTTAAACGGTTGGTTGTACTTGAATATTGATTGATATTATTTGATAAATATTCGTTACAATTGATTTTCTTTTCAATTAAATGTGTATATAGAGTTTGTTTGTGGTTGCAATGCAAATTTGAATGTAGAGATTTTTTTTAAAAAAAAAAAAAAGAAAGAAAAAAAAAACATAATTTGATGAGAATTATAAAAATAAAAATTAAAACACAATGAAAAATTTTAATGTCAGTTCAAAAACTTTCATTACAATTAGATAAGAAATAATTTTAAAAATAATTTAAAAACTAAAGCTTAATTTAGCGGCGGTTATATAATCGCCGCTAATATTTAAAGTAAAAATAAATAAAATAATTTAGTGGCGGTTATGTAAGTGTCGCTAAACTCTAGACAAAAATAATTGATTATTAGCGGCGGTTACAAAACCGCCGCTAAATGCATTAAAAACGCCGCTAAATAAGTTTTCCATTAATTCCCACACTTGTCTAAAATCGCCTCTAAATCCTTCGCGACACACTATTTAGACACGGTTTGGGAACCGCCTCTAAACGGTTTAGTGGCGGTTTTGAACCGCCTCTAAATAACAAATTAACCGCCACTAAATAACCTTTTTGGTGTAGTGAAAGTATATCAATGCAATATTATAAGGAGAAGCATTATAGTTGACATTAAAAGTAATGTTTAATTTGTACTTTTCTAAAATTAATTATCTAAATACTTATTGTACGTAGTTGGTATGGTATTAAGTAGTAGATATTACTTTTGGTTGGAATTACTCTAAGTTTTGTTAATTAGCGTTTGGATAGATTTGTCATTGTCTTCATCTTCATTGCTTGTCCGTTTATCTTTTGTTGATAGTGTCTCATGTACAATTAGGTTACAGGTGCTTATTTGAAAAAAGAACATATTTGGTCTAATTAGTTTTGTTACATTAAAGAAATAGATGCTTGAAAACCCTAAGTTTATACCCTTATATTAATATTTATAAAATTGATCCCATCATTTTTTAGCCATTGATCATCCTAAATGATGGATGGATCAAATTAGTCCACATTTATCACGAGAAACCTAGCTCACATTTGATTATGATTATATGTATGTATATATATGTATATATATATGTGTGTGTGTGTGTGTGTGCGCGCGCGCGCGCGGGAGCGCTCAAATGTGGTCGCGTCTTTCCGTGTGATCGGTGCGTGGTAACCCTAAACTACCCTAAATATTTAAGATCTCTTGCCTTATTACACTTGCTTCAATTTCCTAAAGCCTCTTGATCTACTTTCCTTATCTTGCCCACGAAATCCGCTCCTGATCTTCATCATCTTAGGAAGCTTCCAAATTCGCTATGCCCGAGCTACTCTATATGCCGACTACTTCATTTGTCCGGACTTTTGGGCTCGTCTTCATTTGGGACGAGCTTCCAACCGGTTCCTCCTCCCGCCTACTCGGGCTTGCCCTTTCTGACCCTTCGGTCCGTCCTTCGATATCCCCAACTACCAGGGCTCTAGCTTCGTAGCGGATGAGTCTGACTTCTCCCAATCAACTTTCTTAGCCTTGTATTCTTCTTCTCTATTACTCGCCTTCCCAACATAGTCTTCCCTCTCCAGTTTCTCCACCTCATGTATTGTATTCCACTCATTCACCCATGAGTGTCAATCATCATTCGATCGGTCAGCTCGCTCGACACCCAAGCCGACATTATCTTACGACCAGTTTTCATTAAGTCTGATCTTTCTGCCTTAGGTCATTCCAGGTCGGTCATCCTTTTCTTATGAGTGTTTAACTTCTCACTACCCATCATCTAGTCCCTCACTTTCCCGAGTTAAGCGGAGCACGACTCGGGAACGTATCCAATTTCTTCCTCAATCTATCTTTCTGACTTAATTATTCCACGCCTCTTCTGATTTGTCCCAACGGGATTTCCGAGGTTACTCCCTCTACACATCCAATCTCGTGTCTAATCTCTTTGTCCAATCGCTGGTAACAAATCTTCTATCCTTATCTTTTAGGGAGGAGACAAACCTGAAATGGTCACATCACCGTCATTCGCCTATGACATCCGAACTCGAGCCACGGTCACATCTTAAGTAGGGTTCTTAGGGTCCGTCTCATCAAAGAACAGTTACAAAGGAGTGCTCACAACAATTACTGAGAAGCCGGACACTTATGGAGATGAGCCGTTGCACTTGTTAGGAGGTTGTTAGTTCTCATCATTGTAGTTGGTACCATGTATAATATAAAAGTTGAGCTCATATAACAAGTTTGGGGGACTCTCGAATTCTTAACTGAGAACTTACTCTATTTATAGCAATACAATTGTCTCTGTTCACTTATACACAAATATACTTCGATAACCATATTTAATTACCGTCAGTTTTAAAGCATATTAAATCCTCATTGTCAAATTTTGTTTGAATATTTTGGGAAATTAATACTAGGTCAAAGACTGAAATGGGAAAGTTTTACAAAATGATGATAAAAATGTGAAACTTTTGAAAATGGGACAAGATGAGGAAAACCACATGCGTTTATACCAAAAATAAAAATAAAAATAAAAATATTCATGAAAATCACAAAAGACGGGTATTATACTAGAGACTCAAGTGCTACTTGCATCTCTGGGTCGTATACACGAAGCAGGTGAAATGTAAGCGAAAAATGTGTTTCTTGTATTCTACGATAAACGCAATTACCACGTGCATTTCTCTACGAATAAATTTTCGCTCACAAATTCATCACTGAAATATTTGAACAACTTTTGATGAACAAATCTAATTAAATGGATTTTATTTAAAGACTTACGAGACCCATCCAATGGGTCTCGTCAGTCATCGACTGACAGCCCATGTGGGCTTGCAGCATCGGCGACAGTCCATGTGGGCTGCAGACCTAGAGAAACGCAAGTGGTAATTGCGTTTCTCATAGAATACGAGAAACGCATTTTTCACTTGCATTTCACATGCTTCGTGTATACGGCCCAGAAACACAAGTGCCACTTGCGTCTCTAGTATAATACTTGTCTTTTGTGATTTTTATGGAAAAAAAATAGTATAAACACATATGGGACAAGAAACACACGTCCCAGGTGAATTTTTTCTCTTGTTCTTTTTTCAAAATTTTCTCCTTTTTGTCATCAATTTGTAAAACTTTTCTATTTCAATCTTTGAGCCAATTGACACTCCCCAAAAGGGGGAGTTAAAAGAACTAAGAGCATCCTTATCAGTTGGGGTTTTTTCCCCATTTTTTTGTAGGCCCCATCATCCAACTCATCATCCACTATCTCACCCAATCACAAAAACTCTTCTCCACATCAGTTTAAAGTTTTTTCTCAGTTTATTGTGGACCCACCATTTTCTATCCTATATTTTAATTAATTAAAATAAACATACCTATATTTAATTAAAATGATAATTACAAACCTTTAAATTAATTTTCATTGTTATTTTTTTTAATCATTTTAAAAGTTTAATTATAATTAAATCATTCAAAAATATTAAATTTCATATTTTATTAAAAAATTGAAACAAAAATAATAAAACAATAAAAAACAAAAGACAAATGAACCAAAACAGAAATGAAAGCAAAAGAAGAAAAAAAACGAAACAAAAAGAAAAGTCCTTGGCTTGCGCGCTGCACTGATTTTTCTTATTTTATTATTTTCTTCTCCTGCAAGATCCTTGAATTTGCAGGAGAACAAACTTAGAATAAACTTAGCTTCACATCAGCTCCTTTCTTTAAGATGCAGTTATTGTTCTGACATTATCTCCCAAAAAACTACAGATATGGATGCTCTAAGAAGCTAGGTTACAAGAAAAATCGGTGGCCAACCACTAAGATGCCAGCCAGCTTGAGATGACTACTTTATTCAATATTCATCCAAAGTCATCATCATGATGCCAAAACATATTAATTTCTTGCTGATGCTACTTATGTACTAAACTTCCATTTTCAGAATAAAAAATGACCAAAAAGGAGAACAATATGTCCCTACAACATGTGCACAGCAACCACACAAGTCTTCCTGCCTTGAACTCCATCTTTTGTCCTTGAGACGTCGCTTAACTTCCGCCAATCTGCAAATTATTCCCCGCCCCATGTGATTTATGACTTTCAATTCATTTTGAATAGCCCACCAATTAAATTCATGATATATGAAAACACCAGGTCAACTATTTAGAAAGGAAAATCTAAAAATACTTTGAGCTTACATTGAGGGGTTTTTATTAGATAAAAAAGGAAAGTTACATTTTTCGTTCCTAAGTTATAGTATAATTTTGTAATTCGTCCCTAAATGTTGATTTTGTTCACTTTTTGTTTCTAAGCTATTATTGATGTTGCACTTTTCGTCCATTTAGTGATCGATTAGTGTGGCATTGACACATTTAATTTTATTTTAATACAGAGGTTAACATGTAATTTTATCGTTCAGGCATCTTGCCTCAATGTGTAATTTTTCTCCATCTTTTGTAAACTCTTTTAATTGGATGATTAAATTACATATTAGCCATATTTATTAAATTATAAAATAAAAAAAAAAGTATGACTAATTGTGACAAATAAATAAAAATCAATAATATAATGTGATAAAATTAAAAGTACAGAACTGGATGTGACAATATCACGGTAATTTATAACTAAATGTGAAATTTGCTCTAAAATTTATAACTAGTGTGAAACTGTGAATCAAACATTTTAGCCTAACGCACTTCAAATAAGGTGACCAAAACTTAAACTAACTCAACCACCCCAATGATGGTAATAAAAAACAAACAAACCAACCAACCAAAGCATAGAGTTCTTATTTTATTTTATTTTGCCAGCTTATAGTCAGCAAATCTGTGTTAGTATTCTTGACCAAATCCTTGGTGGCACATATAGAGTCCACATGCAGAGTGGATACATATATTCTCTCACAGCCTGTA
The DNA here is from genome assembly GCA_003576665.1 of Ipomoea trifida. NCBI lineage: Eukaryota > Viridiplantae > Streptophyta > Magnoliopsida > Solanales > Convolvulaceae > Ipomoea > Ipomoea trifida. Next base: position 7,558,660 of record CP025647.1, on the reverse strand, counting down.
ATTAACTAAAAACTAATCGACAGTTTGCCTTATCCAACAATCCATTTCTTTTAAACACCCATTATTCATTATAAAGTAGTATCTATTCTATACTTTCTTAATATTTTTCAGTTCAAAGAACTAATATCCCACCATTGAATTTAATCTTGTAACCACTTATTTGAAAGGGTAACAGATGTAACTAATATTCCATCACTCTAATTCTGTAACCACTCAGAAAGGATAACAGAAGTGTCATCGCACGCACTACATAGTAGTTAGACAGTCCGTTGATATTTAGTATGCCCAAAAAACAAGTGATTGGGAACCTTCCAGCTTAGTTTTTCAATCTTTCACGCAATCAGTGGAGAGACAAAGCAAAAGCCAAAAGGGATGAGACAGTGGAGAATGACACAACGCGTTTGAGTAAAGAATTTATAATAGTCTGTATTATTTACAATAACAATTTAAGGTCAACAATTTAGTACATGCTTCTTCTATTCCCAAAAATGAGAAAAACAAAATTATAATCTTTCTGTCATAAACCCTTTGTTCACACCAAGCTGTCAATTAAACAATCCAATCAAACCACGGCAATCCTAAGGGGCTAAGAATATGATATGAAAAACACAAATTTGTCAGAAAAAAAAAAAATGAATGAAATGAACTTTTGCATACTTTAAAATGAAGCAAACCGTGTGGGACCTTGCTCCACTTCCTATTGTGAATTGTAGGGAATGTCATCTGCAATCTGTTGAACCGAAGGTATCAGCGAATCCCGAAGGTTTCGTGGGAATGCTCGACTGCGTTTGGCTGTAGGAGAAATCGTCAAACATTCTCGAAGTCCCTTCGTCGGCTTGCCATCTTTGAAGGGCTTGCGGGAGGCTCATATCGAGGTTGATGCCATAGCTTTCCTCTTCTTCCGGTCTCGAAGGCCGCCACTGCTCCACGAGTGGACTCAGGACATTCACGGCATGCCCCATGTCCGGTCTCTGGAATGGCTCCCGAGCGGTGCAGTGACCGGCCAACTCAGCAACCTTGGCAATGCTCTGATAGGTTTCCTCATCATCGGGGTCGAGAGTAGGGTCAATAGCCTTTCGGAGGTTGTCTCTGTTGATCAGGACCCTTCGGAACCATGTGACCAGATGAGACCTCTCGTCTGGCATGGTCTCATCTAGGGCTTTTCTGCCCGTGATAATCTCCAGTAAAATAACCCCAAATGCATAAACATCAACTTTTGTTGTGACTCGCCCAGTAGCTATACGAAACGAAACAGAAAGATATAAGCATCCATGCTCATAATAACAAACACAATTTCATGCATTAACTAATAAAATCTAGAGGTTAATTAGTTATCCGACTAAATTTCTTTCTTAAATTACTTCTCCTTTCTCCATATCTGGACAGCTAGTATACTCTCTATGTCCCATTTCATATGACCTACTCATACAATGAAGCTTGACTAAATGTTCAATGAGCATTGTAAGACCATTAGTCTTTGTAAATTGGCTTGAAGATCAGCTTTATCATAATATCATGAACTAATGTCAAGAAGATGATATGACTATAAAAGGGTGTTCGATTATTTCATACAAGAAAAGGAAATATAAGGATAGATAAGTAGTACTTACCAGCATATTCGGGTGCAAGATAACCAAATGTTCCAGCTAATCGTGTCTCAACTGAATACTTCCCATCGGGGGCATTTCTAACCAATCCAAAATCAGCAACCTTGGCTCTCATATCATCACTAAGAAGAATATTAGTGGGTTTTAAATCTCTATGGATGAAACTTTGCTGTGCTAAGCTATGAAGATACTCCACCCCCCTCGCCACATCTAATGCTATCGTTACCCTTTGCTTCCAAGTCAGAGGTTCAGAGCCATGCTCTTGCCATTCAAACAAGTGCTGGCCTAGGGTACCCTGTGGCATATACTCGTACACTAAAAGCCTCTCGTTGCCATTAATACAATAGCCAAGAAGGGCGACCAGATGCCTATGCCTAACTTTGGTAAGGACCGCGATTTCAGCTTGAAACTCACTCATTCCTTTGGTACCCATCACCCCGGATTCCATCCTCTTCACAGCAATCTTAGTCCCATCATGTAATTCACCCTTGTAAACAACTCCGAACCCTCCTCTCCCCAGCACATTCTCTTCACTGAAATAGTTTGTAACTTGTCGAAGAACCTGGACCGAAATAGCAACATTTCCGCCTTCAAAAACGGGGATCTCAGTATGATCACCACTGCTCTGGCTCTGCAATTCACTCGCGACACCCGAATATCCATTTGCAGAACCAACAACACTAGCCTTCATCATCTGCTCACTCTTCTCAGGGCTCTCAACCCTTCCAAATCTCTTATGCTGCCGCTTCATGTAACACTTGTAAGACACAAACAACACAACTACAACAAAAACAACAACAGCTATAACCACACCAACAATCATTCCAGCTGAAATGGACGACCCGTTTGAATTGTGAGACGATGGATTGTCACCGGGAACATCTGAATTCTGGCCTGAACCCGGTGATCCACCACCGGTACTCACATTCTTCCCAAGAAATAAGTTTCCACTATGAGAAAAGGTTACAGAAGGTGGAAAAACAGGTATAGGCCCAGACAAATTGTTATTGGACACTTCTAGGACTTGAAGATGAGGCAAAGTAGTCAAGCTCTCCGGAATAGGGCCAATAAGATTATTATCATTCAAATACAGGTTCCTCAATGAAGTCAAATTGGCAAGAGCGGGCGAAATAGTACCTGAAAACCCTTGCTTTCTAAGAGTCACGGTAATCACATTCCCCTGTCCATCACAAGAGACAGATGCCCAATTGTTGTTGCACGGATTATTCCCTTGCCAAGATTGGGCGAGCGTGATTGGATACCCAAGACCCCCAGCAACAGCAAGAAGTGCAGTGACCTGTGGATCACAAGGTCCAGGTGTATCCTTACAGAAAGTTTTACCAACATTATTCTTGACGTTTTTTCCAAACTCAGGCATCGGACCCTGCAAATTGTTGTTCTGAAGAGTAATGTTCACCAATTTCGGAAGAGCCGCTATGGAAACTGGTACAACCCCGGTCAATTGGTTGTCTCTGAGCTGCAAATCAAAGAGATTTACGCATTTGGAAAGGTCAGGGATGGGACCCGTGAAGGCATTGCCATGAAGCCATACTTGGGAGAGTTGGGCCATTGAGGAAAGCACATCAATAGTCCCGGAGAGCCCCTGCTTTTGGTTATTCAGCCACAAATTCTGTATCTCCGAGCTCCCAAACGACCCAGGCAGAGACCCGGTGAGGTTATTGTAGGATAATCTCAGGTTCTGGAGATTCGGGAAAGAATCGAAGAAATTAGGAATGACGCCGGTGATACTGGCGTTACTCGCGTAGAAAGATCCCAAGTTTGTGCTTTCGGCCAAATAACTAGGAATTTGCCATGGGCTGAGCTTGCCATTGTCGGAAATGCTGAAAGTCTGCAAATTGGGAAGACCCAAGAGGAAATCTTGGGGGATTGAGCTGAACTGATTGCTGTCTAGGTAGAGCCCTTCGAGGCTGGACATATTAGCGAAAGACGGCAAGGTCCCAGAGAGGGAGTTTTTCTGGACGGAAAGTGTTCGGAGAGACGCGAGCTGTGTGAGATCAGAAGGGAGATTGCCGGAGATGGACTGGGAATCGAGGTTGATGGTGGCTACATTGCCGGTGGACTTGTCGCAGTTGACATTAGTCCAAGTACAGGGATCTTTGGAAGCGGACCAGCCAGAAGGCGCCGGAGAGAGGGCGGCTAAGAGCTTGGACATGACGGCGGCGTCATCGCAAAATGAAAGAGAGAGCAGGCCGAGTAAGAGGAGTAAGCGGAGAAAGGATGGAGCTTTCTGGGAGGACATTGCAGGTGGGGTTTAGTTACGCGGCGGAGAAAGCATATAAGGTTGGGTGTTGCACGGCGGCGGTGATGGTGGTGGTGGCGCCGCGGTGTGAATTTTGGAATTTGAAAAGACTTTAATAAAGTTAGAGAAGAAAAGAAAAGCGTATGTTGTGGTTGTTTATCATGTTCCTGAAGGATTTATGCTTATCAGCTCATGGTGACAGCTGCAACTGAACTGTATCTACGCAAATTCCTTATTCTTTATTTTTATTTTTATTTTATTTTTCTCCCTACTTTTTAATTTTTATTTTCATGTTTCTTTTTGAATTTCCTCTATCTGTGATCGTTTGGTTGGAGAGACTGAATTAGGTAGAAAAATTATAATTTCATTAGAGATGTATGATGTGGGAATAATGTGATAACTTAAATTCAAGTGTTTGATTTTCAAGAATAGAATTATCCATAATTTCAATCCCAATGTTTGATATAAATGTGAATTAAATGGGAATAAGTAATAATGTAATATAAAGTCCAAAATGCTCATTATTATTATTATTATTATTATTATTATTATTATTATTATTATTAATCCTAAATGACAAAATTCAAATATTGCTTTTAAAATTTATGTAACATGTTGTAAATAAGTTATAGAATTACATAACGAACGAAATAAAATAGATAAGGAAGTTTTGAGAAAACATATATAATTGAGGTTGGCCTACTAATTAACGTTTTGTGTTGAGAGTAGAAGAGGAAGACACACTATAATCGAAAGAAAGATGTAAAACATCAATTTTAGGTTAAAAAAGATATGAGTAATTTCGTCTCAAAGTTATTTTTTTTCTTCCTAATAATCCATAGAATTAAAATATCAATGGGGCATTGGATTCTTTTTTTTTTTTTTTTTTTTTTAATGAAATGAAGGAAATACATTAAGTAAGGTTCATGCTCAAGGCATGAGCAATAGAAGGAAAGGGAACCAAATTACAATCGGAACGGTCAGACATAGACAGGGCTTCCTGGACTAACAAATGAGCAACCATGTTCCCAAACCGCTTAGCAAACAAAAAGCATAAGTTTGAGAAAACTGTACCTAATTTTCTAACATACTTAAGTATAAGATCAAAGGAGGAATATAAATCATGCTCATGTAAAATGTCATTGATGACTTGAAGACAATCGCTTTCCAGTTGTATATTATCCACATTAAGGTTCTTAATCCACATTAAAGCTTCTCGAACTCCTAGCCTCAACTTCGTTAGGCTTGAATGCACATAACTAGGGGAAACGCCTAGCAGCAACTAGAGAGCTTGTTGAATCGTGGAAAACAAATCCAAATCTCATCTTCTTGTTATTGAGGTCAAGAGCAACGTAAAACATTGAGCTTTAACATGCCCAGAGGAGGTCTAAACCAAGCAGTATTGACATCTGAATTCCTGGTAGTAGAATTAACATTAAGATTGACATCATTCCATTCAAAAATAAAATTGTTAGCAAACTGGCAGATATAAGATTCAGTAAGGATTTTGTGATTCCAGATTTTTTCATTTATGACATTCCATATTTTCCAACAAATTGAAATGAGCACACAGATTTCATTATCATTCTTGCTAGAGAAAATATGCTCGAGCCAATAAGAGGAACCTGTTGAGTTGATAAGAGAAGCCACTTTCATCTCCCTAAATTGATCTGGCATTGGGGATTGAATAAAAGGATAGTTGTTATTGGGAAGCCAAGGATCCTTCCAATGATTTATTTTTCATCCCCTACTCTCCATCTATAACCCATTTTGAAAATGGTTTTTGATTCCAGTATGTTACGCCATATGAATGAGGGATTGCTACCAAGTTTAGCATCAAGGAAAGTAGAATTGGGGTAGTACTTTGCTTTGTAAACTCTGGACAACAAATAATCCGATTTTCGAATAAGGCGCCAAGCTTGCTTGCCCAACATAGCAATGTTGAAATCTCTTATCCTTTTGAAACCCATTCCACCCCACCATTTTGGGACACTTAACCTTTCCTAGGTTTTCCATCTAATGCCTTTATTCCTCTTGCCTTCATAACCCCTCCAGAAGTTGTTCATGGTTCTTTCAATATCCTTGCCCATTTCAATTGGTAGAAGAAAGACACTCATTGCGAAAGTTGGAATATCATGAATAACGTTCTTGAGGATGATCTCTCTCCCGACTCTGGAGAGGAATATATGCGTCCAGGCTTTAATTCTGCCCACCACTTTATCTTTGACGAAGCCTAGGATTTCACGCTTATTTCTGCCAATAACAGAGGATACACTAAGGTAGCTTCCATTCGAATTTCCCTCTCTAATGCCCATGATATTGCAGAAAGATTCTTTAGAGATATCATTTGTTTTTTGTTGAAAGTAGGGGTAGATTTTGAATAGTCAACAGTTTGGCTAGAGGCAGCAGTAAAGAAATCGATGTTGTTTTTTTTAAGAGTGGTAGTTTTTGAAGGTGTGGCTATACAAAAAATGTAGAAGCCGTCTGCAAAGAAAGGTTGGTGATTGTTGGGGCTCTCCTGGCAATAGAAATTCCATGGAGTGAACTTGTTCTTGAGGACTTCTGAATCATCAAGTGGAAGATTTCATTAGAATGAAAAGATAAGGTGGGATGATGTCACCCTGTCTTAGGCCTCTATTAGTGGTAACAGGTTCTACCCTCGAGAAAAATTTTGTATTTCACACTAGATATCATTTTATTAACAAAGTGATTAGAGAAGCCTAATTTAGCTATAACAGCAAGAAAAAAACTCCAACTGACTCTGTCAAAGGCTTTGTTCATATCCAATTTGACTCCCACATAGTCGACATTACCTTGGCTTTTCCTTTTTAGAGAGTGATTTATTTCATAGGCCAACATGATATTATCAGAAATAAGTCTACCTGGAACAAAGACTGATTGAGATGCAGACACAACTCTGGCAAGTAAGGGCTTAATGCGGTTAGCAAGGATCTTAGATATAAGCTTATACAGGGTATTACATAGAACAATAAGTCTCAGATCACCCATGTAATCATGTTTTGACTTCTTGGGAATTTAGACAATATGAGTATTGTTGAGGTTCTCTGGCAACTTCCCAGAAATAAAGAATTTATAACATCTTCATAAAATTTAAAAGACTAAAAATGACATCCTCATAAAATTTAAATAATTTTAAATTTAAATAGGTTTGCTTACATATTAAAATATAAATAATGAAACCAATATATTTTAATAAAATATAAAGTAAGAACATATATTTGAAAATATATAAAGTAAAACAAAATGTTTATAGTTCATTCAAAAATTAATGTTCAAATACACAAATGTCAAATTGAAATTACAATCAAACATATTGAAGGGAAAATGTCAAAAAGATTTTAATTTAGATGGGTAAATGATGTCATTTATTTAAAATAATAAGGATAAAGATGAAAAAAGAAGTTAAGAATCTACTAGTTTATTTTTGAAAGACTACCATAGGTATTGTTTTAAATTAAACTCTTACTTTAAACTACTAGCTTATTTTGGGAACATTACTAAACAGAGCTTATAACTTATTAAACTCCTAAATAAGGTATGTCAAACGAAATCATAATATTACATACACAAAGACACACATGTATTACATCGTTACGTAATGAATCATATTACAAATTAGATTACAAACTTTTCTGCCTAACAAACACCCTCATAATATGTAAGATTCTTTTCTGGGTGACTAAGGCTATGTTTGGCGCTCACACAACTCCAAAAAAGCGGCTCTCTCTCTAGGGTTTTTCTCTCGAGAGTTTCTCCCTAGGTTTTCTAGGGTTTGTCCTTTTTCCGGCCTTTCTTCGTGCTTGTCTGTTTGTCTGTTCGCCCGTTTTTTCTCTGTTCTGCTGCGTGTCCTTGCGTTTGTTCTCTCATGGATGCGAATCAACTTGCTGATCACTGCTCGGAGTTGGTCATTGTCGATGAGGAGGATGGTGGCTTGGATGTGCTGGAGGGTTTGTCTTCGTTGAACGTTGCTCCACATTGGGATCTGGTCGGTTGTTTCTTAACTGATCGTGATGTCAAGTTTGATCACATGCAGCAGGTCTTGGCCTCTGTTTGGCGGCCTATGATGGGCATGAAAGTTCTCCAGCTAGAGGAGAATAGATTCCTTTTCCAGTTCCCCCATGCAAAGGACATGCACCGTGTTATTGACGATGGACCTTGGTCTTTTGAGAATAGGATTTTTGTCTGCAAACAGGTCCCCGAGGGATCTAGACCAGAGGAGGTGGTTCTAGATACTGTGATGTTTTGGGTCTAAATACATGATCTCCCATCTACCTATGCCTCGCCGGACTTCATCACGCGTATAGGGGATTATGTAGGTTCCTTTGTGCTGGAAGACCCAAATAATTTCGGTGGTACCTGGAGACGAAGTTATTATCGTATAAGGGTGATGGTCAAGACATCTGAACCTTTAAAAAGGAGAATGAAGTTGAATCGGAAGGATGGATCTTCTCACTGGGTTTTCTTCAAATATGAGCGGCTCAGCACGTTCTGCTTTTGTTGTGGCCTTCTTGGTCATTCGGATAAGTTCTGCCGTAAGGTGTATGAGGAGGGAATACCTCCGGAAGCGTTTCCATACGGGGCTTGGATGCGAGCAGGAACGCGGAAGCAGGTTCAGCCTGTGGGAGCCAAATGGCTACTTGCAGATCTTCCGGCTACACCTGTGGTGGTTGTTTCGACTTCTCCCATAAAGGAGGTGTCTCTGGTTGCTGCTGAGGAGGAGGAGGGGTTGCAAGGAGAACTTAAACGCAAAAGAGATGAGAGTGGTAGTCGGGGGAAGGATGTTGTCATGTACGACGCTCCAAAAAACTTGTCATTGGCGGGCCTGGAAGACCAGCCCCGCCCATCCCAATGAGTACGTTAAGCTGGAACTGCCGAGGTATGGGTAATCCTCGGACAGTTCATGAATTCTTGGGCATGGTGTCCAAGCAACGACCCGAAATTGTTTTTTTAATGGAAACGAAGTCTTGTTCGACTCAGATGGAGAATGTGCGTGTGAAGATGGGTTACGAAAGTATGTTTTGTGTTGATCGTGTAGGAATGAGTGGTGGTTTGGCGGTGTTTTGGAGGGATTCCTGGATGGTTACTCTTATTTGTTATTCCTCTAATTATGTTGATGTGACTGTATCTTTGCCTGATAAGCCGCCGTGGAGACTTACATGTTTTTATGGGTTCCCTAAAAGGTCAAGGCGTCAGCAATCTTGGGACTTACTTCGACATTTGAAGGGCTGCTCGACTTTACCATGGGTGGTGATAGGCGATTTCAATGATCTTGCTTGTCACTCCGAGAAAAGAGGTAATCACTCACATCCGAACTCACTAGTGGATGGCTTCAATAGTGCCCTTGCCGACTGCGAGTTAGTTGATTTGGGTATGGTTGGTAGCAGATTTACATGGGAAAGGGGGAGAGGAACAGACTCTTGGGTTGAAGAACGTTTGGATAGGGCGGTGGCAACCGTTGATTGGATTGACATTTTTGGTGATGCACGTGTGCATGGGGTTACAGCTCTAAACTCAGACCATCATGCCATATTCATGAGTTTAAAACCAATCATGACCCGCAATTCCCGACGAAGCTTTAAGTTTGAGTCTGCATGGACCTTGGATGTTGGTTGTCGGCGCGTTGTGGAGGCAACCTGGAATCAGTCGTATGGCCTGGAGTTTCAACAGCGCATAAGAGATTGTGGCTGTAATTTATGGAGGTGGGGAGGAGAGTATTTTCGCCGATTTGGACGTCGTATTAATCTGTTAAAGGCACGGATGGAGGTCTTAAGGGAGTCAAGAAACCCGAATGATGTGCGTGCTTACATTAATATGGAAAAAGAGTTGGATGTAAGGTTGACGCAGGAAGAGTTGTATTGGAGGCAAAGATCGAAACAGATGTGGTTGAAGCATGGGGATCAAAACTCGAAATATTTTCATAAGACTGCTTCTGCCCGTCGCCGTAATAATCAACTTTCACGTATGAAAAATGTGGATGACGTGTGGATTGAAGGTCAGCCTATGGCGGAGGAGATTCTGAATTATTATACGCACATTTTTAGCACGGTTGGATCTTCCGTGGATATGTTTAGCTGTGTGCAGTCTCGTGTTACCCTTGACATGAATGAGCAACTACTCCGTCCGTTTACTGTGGAGGAAGTTAAGGTTGCTCTCTTTGCTATGGCTCCGGATAAATCTCCAGGTCCGGATGGTATGACCCCGGCTTTTTACCAGACCTTTTGGCCGATAGTGGGGTATGACCTTGCGGAGTTTGTTTTGAGTTGTTTGAACAGTTGTACTCTTCCGGAAGGTATAAATGATACGAATATAGTTCTGATTCCGAAGAAAAAGGTGCCCGAGAGAACCACTAACTTGCGTCCCATTGCGTTGTGCAACGTGGCTTATAAAGTTATGGCGAAAGTTCTAGCCAATCGTATGAAGTCAGTCCTTGACGCTGTAATATCTCCAACTCAAAATGCCTTTGTCCCAAACCGGCTGCTTTCTGATAACATTATTCTGGCCGGGGAAGTTAGCCATTATTTAAAACGTAAGCGTTATGGCCTTACGGGGTGGGCAGCCATGAAGATTGATATGGCTAAGGCCTATGATAGGATGGAGTGGTCCTTTTTGAAAGGGATGATGAGGGCTCTAGGGTTTGCTCAGGAGTGGATTGCGTTGATTATGCTCTGTGTCTCGTCTGTTCGTTATCATATTCTTGTGAATGGCGATGCAGCGGGAACAGTCACGCCCACTCGTGGAATACGACAAGGTGATCCCCTATCTCCTTACCTTTTCATTCTTTGTGCAGAAGGTTTATCCGTTTTGCTCCAGCAGGCTGAGAGGAGAGGGGATATCCATGGTGTTCGTATTGCTAGAGGTGCTCCGCCGGTCTCCCATTTATTTTTTGCAGACGATAGTCTTCTATTTTTTAAGGCTGATCTTCGGGAAGCACAGTCAGTGTTATGTTGTCTGCAGAGTTATTGTGATGCGTCGGGGCAGTCCATTAATTTTGATAAGTCGGCTATCACGTTCAGTCTGAATACATTCACGGCAGCGAGAGAGGCTGTTGCCAACTGTTTTGACGTTAAGGTCTCGGCTGATCTTGGACGGTATCTGGGCTTACCTGCATGCATGGGCCAAAACAAAGCAGCTGTTTTCCGATTTCTAGAGCAGCGAGTAAGGGAAAGAGTTAGTAACTGGCAGCATCGTTTCATTTCAAAAGCTGGGAAAGAGGTTCTTATTAAAAGCATTGCGCAAGCCCTCCCTATCTTCACTATGTCTGTTTATCTAATCCCTTCACACACTTGTGACATTTTGGAGAAATTGATGAACCGCTTTTGGTGGGGTGACGGAAGTATGAATGGGAGAGGTCTCCATTGGATGAGTTGGTCGCGGTTAAGTGACCCAAAGGCATGTGGAGGTTTGGGGTTCAAGAAAATACGAGAATTTAATATTGCTCTTCTTGCAAAGCAGGGGTGGCGAATTCTGACGAGGCCTGATTCGTTGGTGAGTAAATTGCTAAAGGCTAGGTACTTCCCTACTTCGGAGTTTCTGGATGCTCAGTTAGGACCTAATCCAAGCTATATCTGGAGAAGTATCCTTGCGGGGCAAACTTTATTGAGGGAAGGTGTTGTACGTAGAATAGGGAATGGTGTTGATACCAATATTTGGGGCTGGCCATGGCTTGCATATACTGGAGACCCTAAGCTGCTTACCCCTTGTATTCCTCAGCTATGCAATGCCAGAGTGTGTGGTCTCATGTCAGCGAATGGGACGTGGGATGAAGGTGTGATTAATGATCTGTTTATTGCGGAGGATGTCTCACGTATTCTAGCTACGCCTATTTCTCCGGTCTTTTGTGATTCTTGGAGGTGGAAAGGTGATATGAAGGGGGTGTATTCGGTGAAGCAAGGGTATAGGATTCTTACGCAGACATCCAATGATATTAACACTGCTAGTGAGTTTACGGCATGGGATAAAATTTGGAAGCTCCCAGTGCCGCCAAAGGTCCGCAATCTAATTTGGAGATGTGTTCGTAATATTTTACCGGTACGTGAAAATCTTAAATCTAAAAAAATATGGATTGGAGGTGGTTGTGTTTTTTGTGACTCACCTGTTGAGACTATTGAGCACCTCTTATGTGAATGTATTGTTGCTTGTCAGGTTTGGGCATGTTCTGATGTTTTGCAAGGATGTGGGTTTGCTGAATTTGTTGAAGCTAAACTCCTAAATACTGATGTCCAGCATGGGGTTCGCATGGCAGCTATTTTTTGGTGCTTATGGCAAGTGCGTAATGATGTGGTGTGGAGAGGAGGTACGTGGTCGCTTAATGGTTTACGTGCTCAGGTGGAAACTTCTTGTGTGCTTTGGCAGGGTCTTAATAGTTCAAAATCTGCAGGAGTTCCTGCTGTGATTCGAGCACTATGGAATCCTCCTGCGGCGGGAAGGTTAAAGTGCAATATTGATGCGGCTGTGTTTGGTAACAGGGCGGGCTTTGGAGCAGTGGTGCGTGATCATGATGGTGCTTTTGTGGCTGCAGTTGGTGGGCAACTCGAGTGTGGAGCAGACCCTTATTTGGCAGAGGCAATGGCTGTCAGAGAAGCTTTGTCATGGCTTAAGGGGTTGGGTTTGCCTAATGTTGATCTAGAGTCTGATTGTTTAAATTTGTGTATTGCTTATAATTCTCTTGCTTTGGACTTATCGTATGTGGGTTTGGTTATTAAGCAATGTCACCTCATTGCTAACGATATGGGCATTGTTAGTGTGCAGCATATCGGGAGGTCAGCGAACCAGATAGCTCATGCATTAGCTAGGGCGACTGGTTCTTCTTCTGTCCTTATTTCGTGGGTTTTTTCCCCACCTGCCTGTATTTCGGCTTTCTTTTGATTAATGAATTTGCGTTTTACTTTCAAAAAAAAAAAAAGGCTATGTTTGGCAAACCTAGCTGAAAAGATAGCTGAAAACTGAAAAGCTATAAGCTCTAAGCTGAAATCTGAAGAGCTGTTATGTTTAAAAGTGTTTGGTAAAATTAGCTTTTTGATAAGCTGATAAATGTAAAAAGACTAAAAAGGACATCTTCATACAATTTAAATAATTTTAAATTTAAATAGGTTTGTTTATATATTAAAATATAAAATAATGAAATCAATATATTTAAATAAAATATAAATTAAGAACATATATTTGAAAATATATAAATTAAAAAAAAAATATTTATAATTCATAAGATTAGTTTATACAAAAATTAATGTTCAAACATAAATATCAAACTGAAATTACAACCAAACATAATGAAAAGAAAATGTCAAAAGGGTTTTAATTGAGATGGGTAAAGGATGTCATTTATTTAAAATAATGATGATAAAGATGGAAAAAAGTTAAAAACCTACTAGTTTATTTTGAAAAGCTATCCCAAGTAGCGTTTCAAAATAAGCTCTTATTTTAAGCTACTAGCTTATTTTGAGAACATTACCAAACAGAGCTTATAACTTATTAGTAGCTTAAAATAAGCTATAAGCTCCTAAATAAACTCTGCCAAACAGAGTCTAAAATTCTTAGGCCATCCCCATTTGTAAGTTTTAATGGGATTTTGGCAAACAAAAACTTTGGAATGAATTTGTTAACAGATGTGGAGTGAAAATTTGATTGGGTTCTTTCTCCTGCAAGAGAGGAGGTTTTAGTAGAAATCAGGGACCCACTTTAAGTCAGAATAACCGTGCCTCACGCAGATTTTGCGCCCGCGCGTGGTCATTGGTCAATACCTTTTAAATTTTTTTGTTCTGTGTTTTATTTTATTTTATTTTATTTTGTTTTGTTTTATTTTTTCTTCTTCCACTCCTATTTTCTCTTTCATGATTGCACTTACAAAAATCACAATAAAATTCCTACTATTGAGGAAGGTCTTTTTTTTTTTTTTTTTTTGAAAATACTATTGAGGAAGGCCTTAGACCAACTAAAAACAATTTATTTTATAGATTATTTTTAAAAAATAAAATCCTAGTTATGCTTTTGAAGCAGATCGGCAACAGGAAAGCGAAGCAAAGTACGCCCGAACCAAAACGACAGCGTGTTATCTTCAACTTTGATTTCTTTTCGTATTAAGCGAGCACAAATCCCCAATTCATACAAAATCGCACTGCCCACCTGCTAGGTTGTGCTGAGTTCGCGGGCGGCTGCCACCTTGCCAAGCTTTGTATCCACGGAAACCCTAGTTTTGGTTAGCTAACTCTCCCCTTCCTCTCTCTTCGTACATATGTATCCCATCAACGGCGTGATTTCGCGTCACCGATAAATTTTATATTGTTGCTCTGCTCTTGTGCGAATTTTCATTGACGTTTTGAGTATTTTATTGGCATTGACACTGCGAATTGTAGGTTAAATAGGAATTTCTTTTGTTTCTGAGATTAATTTTCTTTTTATGTTTTGATTTTTAGGGTATCTTGATGTATATGTACTCCGTTATGTTACATTCATTGCTTATTTGTGAAGTTGATAATGTAAGAAGGATTAAGACCCTATATTGTTAGTTTAACACCGTAGTTTTTATTAAAAAAAAGTTAATTTCGAGCATGTAGTTTAATCTTGGAAAAAGTGAAAGACAGAAAGTGCCATCTAATTCTTAGTTACTTATTTTTGTGTGATCTTATGTAGTTTTGAGTATGCAGTTACTCCTGGAAAAGAAAGTACTATCTGATTCCTAATTATTTTTTGTGCCATCTGCTTCGTATGTAGCCGCCTTGTTATGATGTTCAGATGGGATATTGTTGTTATTATTATTATTAGTATTAGTATTAGTATTAGTATTTCATGTATTTATGAGTACCTATGCTCAAATTCATCATTTGTAATGCTTATCTCAGCTTCTTTAGGTAGCTTTTCAGCATGGCTACGGCTGAGGCAGCAACATCTTCACTTGGACCACGTTATGCACCTGATGATCCAACTTTGCCTCAACCTTGGAAGGGATTGATTGATGGTAATACTGGATTATTGTACTACTGGAATCCTGAAACTAATGTTACACAATATGAAAAGCCATCAGCCTTGCCTCCTCCACTGCCACCTGGCCCGCCTCCTGCGTCTACTACTCCTAAACTTGCTCCCATACCAGGGGCTAGTGCTGTGCCATCAAGTGATGTTCAAGGCCAGCAAGGTCTTCACATGGGGGGTCAGAACTTGCAACAAGGGCAGCACATGGCACCACTATTGCAGCAGCATCCACAAGTAACACAACAGGGTCCTTCACAAGTTCCGACTGGACAGCAACAGGGATCACTTGTGAGCCCTACCGTGCAACAGCAACTACACCATGTACCTCAACTTAGGCCCCATGGAATTCAACAGCAAAGTCACCAAATGGCTACACAACCAGGGCCACAGATTTCTCAACCAACAATGCAGCACATTCCACAGCCACAGGTCCAGCAAGTGCAGCCATTCCAGGGAGCGCAGACAGGAAAACCCCCAGATTTTCAATTTACTCAGCACCACCAGACTTCACATGGATTGTATCCTCAGAACATGAATTCCCAAGGCCAAAATGTTCCAGAGCAGCAAAAACCTCATATCATGCAAGGACAACATTTTCCCCATCAGCAAGAGCATAATATGGAGTTCCGTCAGAGGGAGGATGTAGATTTCCCCCAAGGCAAACAAATTGGGTTTTCACCATTGCCCTTTCAGCTATCTGGCTCAGCATCTGGACAGACCCCAACTCTTGGAGCCAATCCCTCCCTTGGGCCTCAATATAGCGGTTCTTCAGTCAATATGCAGCAGCCGACATCTCAAGTACAGTGGCAGCACAGTGGGACAGATTCAGTTCACCACCAACATTCTTCCCGGTTCCAAAGTCAGATGGGTCCAGGGTCATCTCATGGTCAGCAGTTAAATGTGCCACCACTTGGATCAAAGACGAGCTATGAAGAAAGCTCACATGGAAGAGTAGGAAATAAGTATTTTGATAATACTAGTAAGGATGCCCATGCTATGCCTCCTCAGGCTTCACATCCCACACTTGCAGCCATACCCCATGCAAGATCTCAGCATGTGAGTTTCTGTTTAAACTTCAGTGGAATTCACACCTCTGAGTTATGAATCGTTGTCTTCATTTTCCGCATTAAGTTCAGTAATTTATTTATTTATTTTTTGTTTGCTTGTGTGTGTGTGTGATTGATCAATTCTTTTATTGTAGATTTACTAGTTTACTTGTAATTGGATTTCTTTATCTGCAAACTTTTGCATGTCTTTCATATTATGTTTCTGTAATCAAAACTAAAAGATGGGCGAATTTATTTGTTGCATATTCTTATTAGGAGATGAGGATGGGGGATATAACTGTTCAGAATCCAGCACATGGTTTTCCTGGTGGATATAGTAATGCTGGAGGTCCACCTTTGCACAATACTTATGGTCAAGCAACGGGTGGCCCCCAATTTCCAAATCATGCCCAAATGCGGCCTCCTGCAGCAGTTATGGGACCTTCAGATGCTGAGGATTATCGTCAAAAACATGAAGTCTCGACAATGGTTTGTATATTTTAATGCCATTTATTCCTTCAACATTGTAAGAAACTCATGATCTTGACACCTATTTGAATGTTTATTATTTAATTTTTCAAGTTGTTACTGATAGTGTTTATTGTGCTTAAATTTCTTTGCTTTCATCTGCTGCTGTATGCATTTCTTCTGTTTCTTTTGGATTTGGTTTATTTTGACAGTCTGAGATTGATTTTAACTGAAATAAAATTCCATTGTCTAGGGAGATAATGTTCCGGATCCATTCATTACATTTGAAGCTACAGGCTTTCCTCCAGAAATACTTAGAGATGTAAGTACTATGCTCATAGCTTGACCTTCTGTACTGAAGTGGTACTTCAATTGTTTTTGAAATGTGTGTAATACTTTTATATTTTAGACATGCATCAAGCTTAACAGTTCTCGCTTGTCGCAGGTGCGATATCTGCTCCGGAGGAGGAGCACATGTCGTACGCTGTAGTGCTATGATATGCTCATACTTCCACAACCAGTATATTGAGTTTTTGAGGCTGCAAAATGGATAGTTGGAGCCTCTTGCTGTAGCTTCTTGAAGGGTGGTTGGCCCTTCATCCAAATTACAATATTTGTGACTGGGATTTCTAGCTTATTGGCTCTGCCTCTTCTGTTTTAATTGCTCTCTTTTGTTGCCTTGAGTTGCTTCTGTAAGCAACTGCATTCCTTCAAGTTTCTTTTAGGATCCTTTTCCAATTTTCAGTTTAGTCAGTTATTTATTCATTCTCAAAGTTCAGATCCATTTCCCTATCTCAGGCTTATAGTAATTCTAACGATATCCTTATATGTGCTTGAATGCTCTCCCCAGTTGGTTTTGTTGATATTAATTATGCTTCTAATTTTCCTGCAGATTCATTTTGCTGGATTCGCATCTCCTACACCAATTCAAGCACAAACATGGCCCATTGCACTACAAAATCGGGATATTGTAGCGATTGCCAAGACAGGATCTGGCAAAACACTAGGTTATCTTATTCCTGCATTTATCCAGCTTTCCCGACGGCGCAATAATCCCCAGAATGGGCCAACTGTATTAGTCTTAGCTCCAACGCGTGAGCTTGCAACACAAATACAGGATGAAGCACTAAAATTTGGACGATCATCAAGGGTTTCTTGCACAGTAAGTTGACAATTGATTAGTCAGTATGTACTCTCATTATTGTGGAATGAACAATAGATTTATCTCTTTGTTTCAGTGCTTGTATGGCGGTGCTCCTAAGGGTCCACAGTTAAAAGAGCTGGACCGAGGAGCAGACATTGTTGTGGCAACTCCAGGTCGGCTCAATGACATCCTTGATATGAAGAGGATCGATTTTCGACAGGTTTCTCTTCTTGTGCTTGATGAGGCTGATCGAATGCTTGACATGGGTTTTGAGCCTCAGATTCGTAAGATTGTGAATGTAATACCTTCCAATAGACAAACTCTTATGTACACAGCTACCTGGCCTAAGGAGGTTAGAATGATAGCTAGTGATCTTCTTAGAAATCCTGTCCAAGTGAACATCGGCAGTGTCAATGAGCTTGAAGCCAACAAGTCCATCACACAGGTAATCCAAACAACTTAGAATCTAGGAATTGAAATATGGGCTATTATTATAACTTAATAAATAATTCTTGGTTCTGGTAATTGAGATACTGTTGTTACCCCCACCACCCCCCACCAAAATAATAATAATACTACTAGTAATAGTAGTAGTAGTAATAATAATAATAATAATAATAATAATAATAATAATAATAATAATAATAATAATAACAATAGTAGACTATATTACTTAGGTTCTGGAATTGGCAAACTTTTATTGCTTGATAAAGAACTTGATTGTCGTAATTAAAATATTATACCATTATTACTTAAACAAAAAAAGTTTGAAGAACTGTATTGAAGTTCAATCTTCTGTATGCTCTGCCCTTAGTATATATTGAATTAGTGGTAACGAACTTAACTACAGCTATTGCATAATGGGAATGACTTGTGGTGCAGTATGTTGAACTAGTCCCACAAATGGAGAAGCAGAGACGCCTCGAACAGATTCTTCGATCCCAAGAACGAGGCTCTAAAGTTATTATATTCTGCTCCACAAAGAGATTGTGTGACCAGCTTGCACGAAGTATTGGACGTAGCTTTGGTGCTGCTGCTATTCATGGAGATAAGTCTCAGGTTGAGAGGGACTGGGCTCTCAATCAATTTAGAAGTGGAAGGTCCCCAATTTTAGTTGCAACTGATGTTGCTGCAAGGGGGCTTGACATACGGGATGTAAGGTGAGGCATTTTTACTTTTGACTGGATGCCACTGTAAGTGGTGACCTGTAATTTTTCTCTGATTCTCTATTTTCACTTAACCAATAATATATTTGTGTCTACTTGTTGCAGGGTTGTAATCAACTATGATTTTCCAACTGGGATTGAAGATTATGTTCACCGTATTGGGAGAACTGGGAGGGCAGGTGCAACAGGTGTTTCTTATACTTTTTTCTCCGATCAAGACTGGAAATATGCAGCTGACCTTGTTAAAGTTCTGGAGGGTGCCAACCAGCAAGTGCCTCAACAAATCAGAGATATGGCTCGACGCAATGGCCCCAACTTTGGCAAGGATCGAGCAGAGATGAACCGTTCTGATTCAGGTATGGATAATGGAGTTCGTACACGCTGGGATTCAGGTGGTCGAGGTGGAATGAGGGATGGTGGTTTTGGGGGAAGAGGGATGAGGGATGGTGGTTTTGGTGGGCGTGGTGCAGGAAGGGATGGTGGCTTTGGAGGTCTTGGTGGAAGGGATGGTGGTTTTATGGGTCGCGGTGGAAGAGATGGCAATTTTGGTGGTCGTGGGGGGATGAGGGATGGCCATTTTGGTGGCCGTGGTGGACGAGTTGCTCCTGGGGGTCATACAGGTTGGGATAGGAATGACCGGGGTCCACGTGATAGGTTCAACAACTTAGATTCTAGGGGACGTGGCAGAGGCCGTGGGGCAGGGCGGTTTGATAATAGAAGGGACACCTCTAATATGAGTAGGGGCAGAGGCCACAGCTCGAGTCCTGAGAGGGTGAGAACATGGGGTCGTAGCCGAAGTAGAAGCACAAGTAGGAGCCGCAGCCGAAGCAGGAGTTACAGCAGGAGTCGTAGTAGAAGCAGGAGCTGGAGCCGCAGTTATAGCCCAAGACGGAGCCGGAGTCGCAGCCGCAGTCTCAGCAGGAGCAGGAGTCGCAGCCGCAGCTATGATAGATACCGTAGGAGGCCTCGCGTAAGTAAATTTGATCAAATGGAGGTGCCTGGTGTTGAGGTTGCTCCTGAGCTAGTAGCAAGGCAACCGGTGGCTCTACATCCGCAAGGAAGTGGATTTGCAGGAGCTGATACGGCAGAGCAGAAATCAGGTGTTGAGGCTGCTCCTGAATCTGCCATGTCCCCCATGTCTCCAGGTACACAGGGATTCTCTGGTGCTAACCCTCCCAGCCATTGATTAATAATCCATAATTTCAAGGTCTTATAAAGGTATGTATCCAGAGTGACAAAATACAGCTTACCAAGGAGAAATTTTTTGATTATATAGAGGCTGTAACCAAGTTCTTGTGAAGGCATGGACTTGGCTGACTGGTTCTTCATTTAGAGACACCCTCATGTTTGCCTGCTGTCTGGTCATCACCTTCTACTGCCTGCTCCCAGTTGGTCTAAATCCTGAGTGCATTCTCCCTTTTGTGTTTCATTGTTTTGAGATTCATTTGATGGATTGATGGATCTCTGCAATATTTTAGTTTATTTTCCTCCAATTTTATTGGCCTCTTTCCCCAGGAGGAAGTTTTCCTCAACATCATGTAGAATACAAGGCTTTCACTGATGATCAAATGTCTCGACTGTTTTGATTGTTGTCGTATAATTATAACAGTGCATGCACCTGTGAACTCATTGAAAATGAGAGTTAGGCTACAAATTATTTTGAACAAAACACGTTATTTTATATTAAGTCGTTAATATGCCATCAGCTACTGCATCATGAATATTAACATTTATTATGTACTATGTTTGTAATAGTATTTGTTTTATATCTTAATAAATTTAAATATTAACGTATAGAAACATTAAATTTGCATATATTTCATATATATTTATATTTTGTGATAGGTATATAATATTCTTTCTATATATTTATAAAAATAAAACTTAATGTAACTAAACATTACAATTTTAATTTGTTTGATACACTATATCTTTTTTCAATTTACTAAGTTTTTTTTTTTTTAATAATATTCTTGTAAAAATAAAGGAGTTAATTCCAGAAATAGTGACTATTGACTTTTACCAATTTTTGTCCTCGAATTTTAATTTTATCAAAGTTGGTCCCTTAATTATTGATTGTGTACCAATTTTGATCCTTTTGTTAAGTCTATGTTAAATAGGTGTTAAAATTGAGGGTAAAAATGTAAAACCAAATATTTTAACCTTTCTTCTAGCCCATTGAATTTGATGACTTTGTATGACTCTAACCCGCTACAGTGCGGGACGACCTGCGGATGACGACCTGCGGATGAAAACAACAGTAATAACAATGATTGATGCTAATGGACGCAAATTATATCGTGGACCATGATCTAAAATGGTGCCATTTCTATTAATGAAAAGAAACGGCATTCGTCCGCACCGTTAAGAGTAATGTAGCTCTATATTAGTGTAACATATTCAGTTTCATTTTATATACACTGCAATTTCCTTTCAACACAACTACAACTTCTTTTCGATATAACTACAGTTTCATTCGACATTATACACTCAAATATGTGAAATGCAGTTTCCTTTCAACACAACTACAATATCATTTCGATATAACTATAGTTTCATTGGACAATATACACTCAAATATGTGAAACTATTATTCAATTTCATTTTATATACATTGCAGTTTTATTTTCAACACAACTACAATATCATTTCGATATAACTACAGTTTCATTTGATAATATAAAAACAAATGTGAGACAGTATCATTTGAGATAAACTGTAGTTTCATTTACGTAACTCCGTTAAGATGTGACGACAATCGTTTCTTTACTTAAAGAAACGGTGTCGTTTTTGGATCATGGTCGACGATATGACATTATTGTGTGGACCATAACAAGAAGTACATTTTTAATATACTAAATATGCATTATTTGTGTACTGAATATACATTATACAATATAATGTACATTATACAATATAATGTACATTCAGTACACAAATAATGTACTATCCCTGAATACAATGTACATTATTTTTATACTGAATGTACATTATTTGATAGTATGGTCCACACAATAATGATTTCGACATTATAACTATTGGCCAATCGAAGGAGCAGAGAAAATGGTATGGATCGGAGTATGACTTCATATAACATTTTTCATTGTGAAATACTACATTATTGTATCTATTTGTACACACAGCTAATATGTCATTTTTTCTCCCTTGAAACGGTGGCATTTACTTAAAATTCTCCATTTTCATAGACTCCGTCGTTCATACAGCACCGCAATCTAAGGAGTCCAATTCTTGTCCGGAGTTTCTTCTTTTTTCCCCCAATCTACGGAGTCCAATTCTTGTTGGGAGTTTTTTTTTTTTTTTTCTTTTTTTTTTTTGAAAAGGAGTAGGAAGTTCATTTTATGGACTAGTCTCCGTATGTTCTAAAAACAATAATTAGTACTCCTCTACTCCTCTACTCCGTAATAAACATTTTGTTGGACGGAGGTCGATGAAATCTCTAAGTCCATTTAAAAAAATATGACAATATATAAGAAAATAAAATTACGCATTTGCTATCATCATTATTGCGTTGTCGATAAGTAAAAATGTATATTATTTATCTCTTCAAAAAAGAGTTAATTCCATTTTTGGTCCTAGATTTATTGGTGACATTCCACTTTTAGTACTTTTTTTATCTAAACATTCACTTTTAGGCCTAGTATTATTGTGACATGACCAGTTTTGGTCCTCCGTCAACAAAATCGTTGAAATTTCGTTAAATACAAGGACATTTAGATCTTTTTTATACAAAGTAGGTTGATCCACTATATATTTTATGTTTATTTTTTTTTAAACAATCCATAATTGAAGATCAAAATGCCGTTGTATTTAACGAAATTTAAACTATTTTATTGATAGAGGACCAAAAATGATCATGCCATAATAATACTAGGACCAAAAGTGGATGTTTTGATAAAAAGGGGCTAAAAGTGGATTGTCACCTATAACTCTAGGACCAAAAATAGAATTAATTCCTTCAAAAAATATACATTATTATTTTGTATACTATCAAATAATGTATATTTAGTACACAATAATATACTTTTAATATATTAAAAATGTACTTTTTTATGGTCCACATAAAAATGTGCCCTTTCACTATGATGTATTGGTTTTAGCATAATAGTAAACTTGATCTAACCAATCTTTATACTATGGACCAAAGTTCACAGTGCACTGTAAATCCTGATGCATGCGCATGTATCTTATGTTGTGAGTTTTTGTGTCTTGAGTTATGAAATTATATAATTTAGCAGTATGTACTTTGTACTTGAAACAAAATACTAAATGTATCTTATTTTATGAATATTTGTATTTTGTGTTGTAAAATTATGTGTTTATAAACACGAATTATGTATCTAAATTAGATTTAAAAAATAAATAAATATATAATATGGGTATGTGCCTTGTGTTGTGATTTTGTGTGTCTTATCTTATGAAATTCTATATTTTATGAGTGTAAATTTTGTATGTCGTCGTTTCGATCTAAGATCCATAATATTGTGTGGACCTGGCCCGTCATATACATTGCCTTATCTAACAAATTGTACGAGAATTATTATTAGGCAAGTCCAATGCTCGTCTCAAAAATTAGACAATATAATCTAAGAAATATGACATATATAGAGAGATAAAGTTTCACTGGATACTACTATGCAAACTGCTCAAACTAATATGGTTCCTCCACCCAGTATGGGACCAACAATCTTTTTCCGTTTACTGCTTCTAATTAACCTCCTAACTGTCTCGTTTTGCGATGACGCCGCCGTCATGTCCAAGCTCTTAGAGGCCCTCTCTCCGGCGCCTTCTGGCTGGTCCGCTTTCAAAGATCCGTGTACTTGGACTAATGTCCAATGCGACAAGTCCACCGGCAATGTAGTCACCATCAACCTCGATTCCCAGTCTATCTCCGGTAACCTCCCTTCTGATCTCACACAGCTCTCGTCTCTCCGAACACTTTCCGTCCTGAAAAACTCCCTCTCCGGGACCTTGCCGTCTTTCGCTAATATGTCCAGCCTCGAAGAGCTCTACTTAGAAAGCAATCAGTTCAGCTCAATCCCCCAAGATTTCCTCTTGGGTCTTCCCAATTTGCGGATTTTCGGCATTTCCGACAATGGCGAGCTCAGCCCATGGCAAATTCCTAGCTATTTGGCCGAAAGCACAAAGTTGGGATCTTTCTACGCGAGTAACGCCAGTATCACCGGCGTCATTCCTAATTTCTTCGATTCTTTCCCGAATCTCCAGAACCTGAGATTATCCTACAATAACCTCACCGGGTCTCTGCCTGGGTCGTTTGGGAGCTCGGAGATACAGAATTTGTGGCTGCATAACCAACAACACGGGCTCTCCGGGACTATTGATGTGCTTTCCTCAATGGCCCAACTCTCCCAAGTATGGCTTTCTGCCAATGCCTTCACGGGTCCGATCCCTGACCTTTCCAAATGCGTAAATCTCTTCGATTTGCAGCTCAGAGACAACCAATTGACCGGGGTTGTACCAGTTTCCATTACGGCTCTTCCGAAATTGGTGAACATTACTCTTCAGAACAACAATTTGCAGGGTCCGATGCCTGAGTTTGGAAAAAACGTCAAGAATAATGTTGGTAATACTTTCTGTAAGGATACACCTGGACCTTGTGATCCACAGGTCACTGCACTTCTTGCTGTTGCTGGGGGTTTTGGGTATCCAATCACGCTCGCCCAATCTTGGGAAGGGAATAATCCGTGCAACAACAATTGGGCATCTGTCTCTTGTGATGGACAGGGGAATGTGATTACTGTGACTCTTAGAAAGCAGGGGTTTTCAGGTACTATTTCCCCTGCTCTTGCCAATTTGACTTCATTGAGAAACTTGTATTTGAATGATAATAATCTTACTGGCCCTATTCCTGAGAGCTTGACTACTTTGCCTAATCTTCAAGTCCTAGAAGTGTCCAATAACAATTTGTCTGGGCCTATTCCTGTTTTCCCACCTTCTGTAAACTTTTCTCATGATGGCAACTTATTTCTTGGGAAGAATGTGAGTACCGGTGGTGGATCACCGGGTTCAGGCCAGAATTCAGATGTTCCCCGTGACAATCCATCGTCTCACAATTCAAACGGGCCCTCCATTTCAGCTGGAATGATTGTTGGTGTGGTTATAGCTGTTGTTATTGTTGTTGTGGTTGTGTTTTTTGTGTCTTACAAGTGTTACATGAAGCGGCAGCATAAGATGAAGGTTAGTGTAAAGGGCACTGCAGTTTCGATTGAGATAAAGAGACGGGACATAGTTGATTGTGGGAGAACTTGTCCTGCTCTCGAAGATGGAAACATTGCTATTCCCATCCAAGTTCTTCAAAAAGCCACAAACTTTTTTAGCGAAGAGAATGTGTTGGGAAGTGGAGGATATGGGGTGGTTTACCTGGGTAAACTAGACGATGGAACTAAGATTGCTGTGAAAAAGATGAAAGATGGGGCGACGCATACTAAAGGAATAAATGCGTTTCAAGCAGAAATTGCCTTTCTTAACAAAGTTAGGCATAGGAATTTAGTGGCACTGATTGGTTATTGTATCAATGACAACAATAGGCTTTTGGTCTACGAGTATATGCCACAAGGTACATTGGGTCATCATTTATTTGAATGGGAGAAGCATGGCTTTGATCCTTTAACTTGGAAGCAAAGGGTGACCATCGCATTAGATGTGGCCAAAGGGATTGAGTATCTTCATAGTTTGGCTCATCAAAGTTTCATTCACCGAGACATAAAGTCCTCAAATATTCTTCTTAGTGATGACATGAGAGCCAAGGTAGCAGATTTTGGATTGGTTAGAAACACTCCAAATGACAAATCTTCTTTTGAGACTCGAGTGGCTGGAACATTCGGTTATCTTGCACCCGAATATGCTAGTAAGTATTAGCTATGATATATTTAATTTTTACAATTTGAGATACATTGTATGATTCATTTTAAGTAATATGATTGTGTGTAACTAATAAGCTAGATAGATATTTAAAAACAATAATAATGTAAATCTAACCCAACATGCAATGATGATGAAATTATAAATATATTTCAAATTGTTATTAAATTTATGCAATAATTATTATGATTTCTTTCATAAGTAACAAATAACTATTTTAGATTTGACATGTCTCACGAATTAAAATCTATAAAACGGTTTGACGAATTCATGAG
Organism: Ipomoea trifida; assembly: GCA_003576665.1. NCBI lineage: Eukaryota > Viridiplantae > Streptophyta > Magnoliopsida > Solanales > Convolvulaceae > Ipomoea > Ipomoea trifida. Next base: position 7,532,805 of record CP025647.1, on the reverse strand, counting down.
ACGGTAGTCTTACACAAGTGTGAGTCAACATATTTAACCGGATTTTGAACTCATTCTGTTAACATTTTTTACATTAAATTTTAGCTTGTAATATATTTACTCACCCTACAACTAGTATATATCGTTTGAATTGTGGTGTCATTAAATTAAATCCATAATTGATCACTATAAAGCTAGCTTATACATGTGGATGTGTTTCGAACAGCAACAGGACGAGCCACAAACAAAGTAGATGTGTATGCATTTGGAGTTGTTTTAATGGAGATAATCACTGGCAAAAAAGCAGTAGATGAGACGTTACCTGACGAGACGTGTCACTTGGTCACATGGTTTCACAAGATTATTATAAGAAAAGGCCACAACCTTCGAAACGCTATCGACCCAACTCTTGATCTTGATGACCAAACATTTGAGAGCATTTCTAAGGTTGCAGAGTTGGCAGCTCACTGCACTGCTAACAAATATTTTCGACGACCAAATATGGAACATGTTGTTAACGTCCTTGGTCCCTTTGCACAAAAGTGGAAGCCTTTGAGACTAGAAGAAATAGAGGAAAAGTATGGTGGTCTTGACCTTCACATGAGCCTTCCTCTTGCGTTTGACGACTCATCCATTCAAAGCTTGTCTTTTACAGAAGCCCAACTCAATGAAAATTGTCTCAATCAAAGTGCACAATTTTAATTTTTAAGCTCATTATATTCGTGCACAGTAGTATTTGAAAAAAAAAAACACTTTTAGCTCTTGAATTGTTTCACTTTTAAAATTTGATCTCTATAAATTGATTTAAGCAAATTTTGTTCCTTAATTGTTCATAATGTTGTACTTTTTGTCTCTAGTATTTATGATTTATAAGTATTTATGATTTATAAGTTATAAGTTTAAATTTTTCATTGATATTTCATTTTACTGCTTAGAGTTTAGTATTTATAATTTAGGTTTTAAATTAATTTTTCATTGATATTTTTAAAAGTTATTTAGAAAAGCATTGTCTATTGTTAAAAAGTGGATTATATAGTGAGCATAGAGTTCTGAAATTGTGAACATAGAATTCTGTAATTTTAAATATAGAGTTAAAAAACTATGAACGTAGAGTTTAAAAATTATGAACATAGAGTTCTAAAATTGTGAATATAGAGTACTAAAATTGGGAACATGGACCTGAGTCCACCTTGCAAGATCGACCCAGGTCCATGACATAACAACTGTGAAAACAGCAGTAATAACTCGTGATGAAAACAGACTTATTACAGCCATTGATGCCAATGGAAGCAGCAGAAAAAATGGTATGGAGTATGACTTCATAACATTTTTCATTGTGAAATACTACATTATTTCATTGTGAAAAATACTACATTATTCTATTTATTTGTACACAGCTAATATGGCATTTTTTCTCCCTTGAAACGGTGCCATTTACTTAAAATTCTCCATTTTCATAGACCCCGTCATTCATACAGTACACCGCAATCTAAGGAGTCCAATTCCTGTCCGGAGTTTCTTCTTCTTCCCCCAATCTACGGAGTCCAATTCCTGTCCGGAGTTTATTTTATGGACTAGTCTCCGTATGTTTTTTGTTTAGAGGTGGTAGATAAAGGAATAAGTCTAGTAACAAGTAGTTAGGGAATCGTTGCGCAAAGGTTAGAAGGGTTAAGTTTAGCATCATATTTTTCGAAAATGTGGCAGTATAGAAAATAAGATTATGCATTCGCTACAATCATTATTACGGTCCACACATGCCATACATAAAAAGTACATTAATTGTGTATATAAAGTGCATTATTTGAAAATACATTATTTAAGTACTGAAAGAACATTATTTTGTATATTATCAAATAATCTACATTCAATACACAAATAATATATTTCGAAAAATGTCACTTTATCCCCTACGTTATATGTATATAGCACTTTTCCCTCCTCAATTATTAAAGTGGCTGTATTTCCCCCTGCAATGTTAAATTGATATTTTTGCCATTAAAAATAACTATTTCATTTATTTTTCTTCTCCAACAAATTATTGCTTATATATATGGATAATCACGATTCGGTTCGAACATAACCGGACATTGTAGCAATCATACCGAAATAGTATGGACGATTCTTGTTACGATTTAGAACCGAAAAAATAACATAAAATAAAATAATTGTTGAACCGTGAACTGAAACTGGAACTGAACCGCAGTCATATATAGTGAAAATGATCAAACACTTATTTTGATAAATTGGTTCGATTCAGTTTCAATTTCGATTTTGAACCGCAAATCAAAACTTATTTATTTATTTATTTTTATAATTTTATTTCTTATTTTTAAAATAGTCTAAATTCAACAATTATTTTATTTTATTTTTTCGGTTCTGAATCATAACCGTAACCGTCCATACTATTTAGGTTCAGTTGCTACAGTGTCCGATTAGGTTCGAATCGAACCGTAATCTTCCATGCATGTTAGTAATAATTAGTTGGAGAAGAAAAATAAATGAAGTAGTTATTTTTAAGGGCAAAAATATCAATTTAACATTACATGGGGAAAAATCGCCACTTTTAAAATAACTAAGGGGCAAAAATTGCCACTTTAATAACTCAGTGGGGAAAAATGTCATTTTCCCCTAATATATTTTTAGTATATTAAAAATGTATCTTGTATTCAAAGAAAGTACATTATTTTGTATAATGTATATTCAGTATACAAATAATATACTTTTAATATATAAAATGTACTTTTTTAATAGTTCACATAAAAATTTACCCTTTCGCGATGAGCTATATAGATTTAGCATAATAGTAAGCTTGATCTAACCAATCCTTATACCATGGACCAAGGTTTACAATGCATTGTGGATCTTGGTTCATGTGTATGTATCTTATGTTGTGAGTTTTTCTGTCTTGTGTTATGAAATTTTGAACTTTAAAAATATGTATTATGTACCTGAAACAAATTAGTAAATGCATTTTATGTAATGAATTTTTGTGTCTTGTGTTGTGAAATTCTCTGCATATTAACACAAATTACGTACCTAAATTAGATTTGAAAAATAAGTAAATATATAACATGTGTATGTGTCTTGTCATTGTTGCAAAAATCCCCAACCTAGGCGCTAGGCGCCCCTAGACCGAGGCGAATTGCTCCCTAGGCGTCCGCCTAGCGCCTAACTCGGCCGACTGGGCTGAGTTGGCAGCTCACTCGGTCGAATTTGGCCGAGTTAACTTGAGCAAGTAGGCCTTGTTAATTTTTTAATTATATTTATATATATTTAAATTTATTTATTTATATAAACAAGAGAAGTAAGATATATATATATATATATAATATAATATAATATAATATATGACATACACTCACACATATGCATTATTTTTTTGTTTTTATAGGTCGCCGCCTAGGTACCGCCTTGACCGCTTAGGCGCTAGTCTACCGCCCGACTAGCGCCTAGCGCCTACTGCAACCATGGTCTTGTGTAGTGATTTTTTGTGCCTTGAGTTACAAAATTATGTACCTTATGAGTGTGAATTCGGTATCTCATAGTTTTGATCTAGGGTCGATAATATTATGCGGACCCTGGTCTATGACAATTGTTATGCACATAGTTGTGTGGACCATGGTCCGAAAACAGCGTCGTTTCTTTACGTAAAGGAATGACGATTGTTAAATTTAACAAATCTCGTATTTCTGGTGTGTCCAGAACAAAATGAAACTATAATGTATCTAAAATGAATCTTACATATTGTGTCTATATTGTCAAATTAAACTGTAGTTATAGCAAAATGATACTTTGACTTTGTTTGGCAGAGCTTATTTAGGAGCTTATAGCTTATTTTAAGCTACTAATAAGCTATAAGCTCTGGTTGGTAATGTTCCTAAAATAAGCTAGTAGCTTAAAATAAGAGCTTATTTTTGAACGCTACCTTAGGTAGCGTTTCAAAATAAGCTAGTAGCTTCCTAACTTTTTTTCCATCTTTAACCTTATTATTTTAAAGAAATAACATCATTTACCCTTCTCAATTAAAACCCTTTTTTACTTTTTCTCTTCAATATGTTTGATTGTAATTTCAATTTGACATTTGTGTTTGAACATTGATTTTTGTATGAACTAATCTTATGAATTATAAACATTTTTTTTTACTTATATGTTTTCAAATATATGTTCTTACTTTATATTTTATTAAAGGGAAAATTGCATTTTTCGTCCCTAAGTTATTGGGTAATTGCAGAATTTGTCCTAAGTTATGGTAATACTCACTTTTCGTCCCTAAGTTCTCATTGGCGTTGCACTTTTCATCCCTGAGTTATTCAAATAGCAAATTTCGTCCCTAAGTTATCATTGTGTTGCACTTTTTGTCCCTAACATAAGTGTGCAAACTTCGGTAAATTTTCGTTTAAAAAATTTTTAATCGAACTTTTCCGGTTTAGTGCCAATTTTTTTAACAAAGTTTACTGAAAAAGTTCGATTAAAAAATTTTTAAAACGAAAATTACCGAAGTTTGCAAACTTAAGTTAGGGACAAAAAGTGCAACGCAATGATAACTTAGGAACGGAATTTGCAATTTGAATAAAAAAAAAAAAAAGAAGAAGGAACACGGAGGTGAAAAGAGAAGAAGAAAGAAGTGGGAAAAACGCCACAGGCAGGAATGGTCCCATGACTCGCACACTGTGCATATGGATTACTGTTCACCGCGTGAATCATTCCTCATTTGGAGAACATTGATTTCTATCTCTCCAAATTTGTATAGGAATTGAAAGAATGGAGTGGAGAATGAAGTTGAAAATAAATTTAGGGTGTGTTTGGAAACCCGGAAATGATTTCTGGAAATAATTTTCCGGTTTTGGGTATTTGGGAAGACCAAGGAAAATAGGGTCAAAGGAAAACAACATAATGGTCAATGAAAAATGAAGGTAATTTGGGGGAAAATGACTTCCTTTTTTTTGGAAGTCATTTTCAAGCTCTTGCTGCTGCACATTTCTCCTCTCGTCTCTCCTCGCTAGTGGCTTCCAGCTCCAACAAACCATTTCTCTTCTCCGATAGACCAGTTTGAACTAGTCCAGTGACTGGTTCCGAAAACCAGTCTGTGGACTGGTTCCGGAACCAGTCCAGTTTGAAACTAGTCACTGGACTGGTTCCGGCTAGTCACTGGACTGGTTCCGGAACCAGTCCACAGACTGGTTTTGGAACCAGTCTGCGGAACCAGTCTGGCGGAACCAGTCACAGACTGGTTTTCGGAACCAGTCTGCGGAACCAGTCTGGCTGGTTCTCCAGTCTGTGACTGGTTCTGGACTGGTTCCGGAACCAGTCCACAGACTGGTTTCGGACCAGTCGATGGACTGGTTCCGAACCAGTCCGATGGACTGGTCCGGAACCGTCTTGCTGGTTCTCAATTTTTTATTTTTTTTAAATGTATTTTTTAGTTATGTTTTTAGATATTAGTAAACAACACCTCCAAATTTCCTTTTTCCTTTTTTCCTTTTCAATTCTCTATTTTTATTGAAATATTCTCTATTTTTCCAAGTTGCTAAACTACCAAAGTTTCACTGGACTAATATGCAAACTGCTCAACTAATATGGTTCTCCACCCACTATGCGACCACCACACTCAAGACCTTCAT
>CP025647.1:7466468-7502789 GCA_003576665.1 Ipomoea trifida | reverse complement strand
ATCTGATATTCAAAAATAATTCTTATATGTAATTAGCTTTTAATATTCCAAGACATTTATAAATCTTAATGTATTTAATGAATGCGAATTCCAAAAAAAAGCCCAAAACGACTGTGTTTCAATTGAGCCGGAATTGGAGCCAAAAATTTTGGCCAAAAACATCTTGCTTTTTTATATATAGGATGGTATTAGTTAATATATATGGAAATGGTTCATATTTTCAAAGTCACTTTTTAGAGCTGATTAATTATGGAAAATGTTTAATTAGCCGTTTGGTATTTCCAATCAATATAACCATTGGACATAAATACATTCCGAATGGTTCACAACCATTCGTATATCATCCTTTTGAGTTGTATATATAGCCATAAATACATTGCAATTGGTATTTTCAATATACGTCTTAACAAATCGTATGCAAGAATATATAATAAAAACATACACCCTAATGCTGCCTCCCTTTTCTCTCTAAAACAAAAAGCTTTTCTCTGCTGCTCAACTTCGGCTTCCACCGCCGGCCTCCGGCCGGAGCTCTAGTGGAGCTTTGAGCCGGCGGTTTTGGTCACCTTCTACGTTTACTCTCGCTCTTCTTCCGCCCCGACCACCGTCCCAGATCCGTCCGCCTCCGACCACCGCTACAGATCTTCTTCTTCCGTTTTCTTTGCCTTTGAATAAAATAATAGTAGGTAGGTATTGGGGTTTGTGTTGGTAGTCTTGAACTCCCAACCCTACTTTGGCTTTACCACTTTTTATTTTTTCTATTATTATGTTTTCTCTCGTTACTTTCACGAACTTTTCATTATCATTAGCATAAATCGTTTAGTTTGGTTTCGGCAAGTGTTGATCTTATTCTGGGCGAGCAAAAAAGAATGATGATGAAGACTCAATCTTTGATGAAGCTTTAAGCTCCTTGAAGGAACATAGCTTCCTAGTTATGAAACAGTCTGCGATTCAAGTTTTCTATAGCATAGTTAGAAAAGTTGTTTCTATGTCTGACTGTAAGGAATGATTTACCATTTCATTGATCGTTGATGTAAACGTTTTATGTTATGAATTAATGGAATAGCTACGTTTATCTTAAAAAAAAAATCGTATGCAAGAATGTATTTAACCTACTTATAAATACATCTCTTTGTTTCAAACACAAACACATCCACTATGATATTACACTAGTGTTTTGCCCTTGCATTAGTAAATTTAAATATATCTTGATAAGTTTTAAAAAATAAATTAAAATGATAGAAAAAAGATATATCGAAAGTCATTGTTAAATCTTTTAGAGTTTAATATCGAAATGGTCCATCGACTATTGCGAAATTATCAATTTGGTACTCGATAATTTTTCTTGCCCAATTAAGTCCTCGACTTTGAAAAATTTAACCATTTTGGTCCTCTGTTTATTTTGGTGTTAAACAATCGTTAAATTAGGACCAAATTGGTAATTTTGCTATAGTCAAAGGACCATTTCAGTAATTAATTTTTGGATTAAATGATCTCTTGATTATAATGAAATTACCAATTTGGTCTCTATTTAACGGATATCAAATGGTAAAATAAACGGAGGACCAAAATAGTTACAATTTTCAAAGTCGAGGACTTAATTGGGCAAGAAAAATTGTCAAGGACCAAATTGATAATTTCGCAATAGTCGAGGGACCATTTCGGTAATAAACTCAATCTTTTATTTCCCTTCTTCTTCTTCTTTAACAATACTAAAAGTTATTTTTTAATTTCATATCTTGTTCAAAATCTAATTCCTAGGAAGGTTAGCAATGGTATATTAGGAGATTTTAAAAAATTTCATATAAAAGTTTAAATGAACCAAATATCATATTTAATTTTCTAAGTAATTTAATTATCATGTTTTCGAGGTAACACCGAACATGATAATTAATTTTAGTTTTCCATAAAGTTATTTCTATCAAAACATTCCTTAGAAATATTTTACCATGAGTATAATTGATTAGGGGTGTTAAAGTGGGCTAAAACACCCACACACAGCATTAAAAATTTAAAATTAAAATTTTCTAATTTCTAAATAAAGTAAGAATATAATATTATTTAGGTTAAATTATTAAAATATAAAATAATATTATTATAATCATTTTTTTAAAAGAGTTTTTGAAGTCGGCCTGCAGAGTTGCATAATCCTAGTAAAAAAGGCGCACAACAAAAAACTCAAAGTGAGGCGAACCTAATGGGGCAAGCGGGGCACGCATTGACAATCCTATGGACTTGACTTAGGGGTGTATTCAATTATGATTTTTGTAGATTTTTAAAAAAATTTAAAATGATAGATTTTAATAAACTTTTATTGACTTTCATAAGTCGTTCAAAACTTTTTAAAACTTTGTAAGACTCTATAAAAGTCTGTATAAAAAACTTGCATAAACTTTTATCAACTTTTTTATTTTAAAAAGTATACAAAAGTCATTAGAATTCTAAATTGAATACATCCTTACAAACTTTCATAAGCAATTCATAACAATATTAAACACTAAAATTTATAGTTATAGAATTGTTCAAATAAAATATTTAAAAATATAATTACTTTTTCTTGAGAAATTAATATTTAAAAAAAAATATAATTACTAGTTGCATAAAATAAAAAAAATTAATAATATATATAAATATTATATTTGATATACTGTTAGGTATCAAGCAAAGAGCTATTAATTATTTGCAATAACAATATGGGACTGCTAACAACAACAATGTGCTTCTCTTTGTAGCCTCAAATTGCTATTGCGAACAATAGTTCACTATTCGTAATAGCATGTTGTTAAAAAGAAAAAAGAAAAAATATATTACGAATAAACATATGAATATTATGAAACATATAGTAAAAGTTGACGGTGATAGATAAAAAAATTTACTCTGTTCATGTATTTAGGAGAAAAAGTTTAGAAGTTAGGGATACAAAGTTCATAGAAAAAAAAATCAAAATATACAAGCAACAATGAAATAAAAATAATATTATTTTGAATTTTTAGAGGAAGATTGTAAAGTTTAGGAGAGAGAAAAAAACGGGTAGATTTTAGTTATGTAGAAAATATAGGATAGTGAAGAAAAACTAATTTATTGAATTTAGGTATAAGGTTTATAAAGTTTAAAATTTTAATTAAGTAGAAAAAAATAGAGTTTAAATAGAGAGAGAGAGAGAAAAAAAAAACCTTCAGTGTTGGTAGAAAGAAAATTTTGAAATCTTGGAGTTGGGGGTTAGATTTCAACTATTTATATTTGAGAAAGAAAAGTATATAAAAGTCTACAGAAGTTCTAAAATTAAGAAGTCCTTACAAATTCATAACTTTTTGAATACCACATGACTTTTAAAGATTCTTTAAAAGTTTTAATTGAATACCACATGACTTTTAAAAACCCTTTAAAAATCTTGATCGAATACCGCATGACTTTTAAATACTCTCTAAAAGTTTGAATTGAATACCTTCAAACTTTTAAAGTTCATAAAAGTCTTTAAAATTCTATGAAAGTCATGATTGAATACACCCCTTATAGGACTCTACATATGCTTCTATAATTATTTTTGTCATAGTAACAAGTCAATAACAAAATTTTTGACACTAACAAAGTATAATCCTAATATTATTGGCATTTATTATATTTATAGTAGCTAATCCTAGCTATATCCACTTACACACTAACACATGCTACACATTACTTTCTCTGTTTAGTTTGTTTGTTTGATAATTTTTTTTCTTTTGTACTCCAATTCCAAAGCTCTCACCATGACTATACGCCTGTATTACAGCAAGTCATATTATAGACTAGGGTTTATCATACATTGTAGAGCATAGTTTACAATGATATTCAAATTAGGGAAAATTGCATTTTTAGTCCTTAAGTTATAGGGTAATTGTAGAATTCGTCCCTAAGTTATGGTAATACACACTTTTCGTCCCTAAGTTATTATTGGTGTTGCACTTTTCTTCCCTGAGTTATTCAAATTGCAAATTTCGTCCCTAAGTTATATTATGTTGCACTTTTCGTCCCTAATTTAAGTGTGCAAACTTCGATAAATTTTCATTAAAAAATTTTTTATTCGAACTTTTCCGGTTCAACGCCAATTTTTTAACGAAATTTATTGAAAAAGTTCGAATAAAAATTTTTTTAAACAAAAATTTACCGAAGTTTGCACACTTAAGTTAGGGACGAAAAGTGCAACGTAATGATAATTTAGGGACAAAATTTGCAATTTGAATAACTCAAGGACGAAAAGTGCAACGCCAATGATAACTTAGGGACAAAAAGTGTGTATTACTATAACTTAGGGACGAATTCTACAATTATCCTATAACTTAGGGACGAAAAATGCAATTTTCCCTTCAAATTATTTAGCTACAGTTAACATATTATGTATATTCAGGTAACGGATTATGTACTTGTAAATAAACAGAAGGTATATAATATGTTAATTGTAAAAGGTACACAATTTATTAATTAAATGTACATAATATGTTAACTGTACGTATATAATACATTAATTGTAATATGTATATAATTTATTAAATAGTAAATACCAGTGGAGGTCATCCGACTTTAATGGCGCCGCCACTTTTAGTGCTCAATTTTTAAATTAACCACTTTTAGTCCTCCGACTTTGATGGTACTGCCACTCTTAGTACTCAACTTTTAAATCAACCACTTTTAGTCCTCTTACTTTTTGTTTCTAGCCACCTATGGTCCTTCCTTTACAATTGGACATCTAATGTCATTTTCTCAAGGGCAATTAAGCCATTTGGTCCAAAATTTAGTGTTAACAAATGAGAGTGGAGAATATGATTTCTTCAATTATTCTGATGAGGAAACATAATACTTAATAAATTAATTATGAAATGACTTAATTGCCCTTGAGAAAATGACATTAGATAACCAATTGTAAAGGAAGGACCATAGGTGGCTAGAAACAAAAAGTAAGAGGACTAAAAGTGGCTGATTTAAAAGTTGAGGACTAAGAGTAGCAGTACCATCAAAGTCGGAGGACTAAAAGTGGTTAATTTAAAAGTTGAGGACTAAAAGTGGCGGTGCCATCAAAGTCGGAGGACCTCCACTAGTATTTACTCTTTATTATATGTAAGTACTGCAAGTACATAATATATTAATTATAATAAATATAAAATTTATAAGTGAGGGCAGGGACCAAAAAAACAGAAACACCCCCCGTTTCCGGCGGAAACCAAATCTGGTTTCTCGCCGGAAACCAGACCACATTGGTTTCCGGCGGAAACCATACCCCATACCATGGTTTCCACCGGAAACGTTAGTACGTCCATTGCGGCTGTGTTGTCGGCAGAAGTCATTTGTTGTGTTGTCGGCAAAAGTCATTAGTTGTGTTGTTGGCTGAAAATGACTTCCGCCCAAATTGAGCGGAAGTCATTTTCCGTCATATTGGGTCTATTTTCTCCAGTCAACGGAAATCATTTTTCGTTGACTAAGTTTTTCAGCTGTTGCCAAACACTCAAAGCCTAGAAAATAATTTTCGGAAATCATTTTACGAGCTTCCAAACACACCCTAAATCTCTAATACATGACGAGGAAAACATATTTTTTATTTTTAATTTTAATAAGGCCAGGGGTTACAGCTGGAAGCTATATATAGCCGGCCAAGTACAGCCAAATAAGGCCAGGGCTTGCAGCTGGAAGCTATAGTCCGTCCAGCCAGGTGCTCCCAACTACAGCTACATATATACCGTCCAGATTTGCGATCAAATTATTATTATTTATGAGGGACTAATACTTTATGCAAACTATTCTTGCTCTGTAGTGCCCTCATCCTGCCCCATATTAGTCGGTTACGTTGGAATTTTATTAACAGCCCATAAGCAGCCCCCCTACCTACTTTTTTATATTCATAAAAATAACCCATTTTGTGAGAACTGTGAACTATATATTTTGTATCTTGTAATGTTTGATGGTATATTTACATGCAAATAATTGATTGAGCATATGAAAATATCCTCCAAACGTACTATCAAATATTTTTCTAAAAACGCGGTGATATTTCTGTAATTACAACTGTGCATCTTGTAAAGTATGATTATGCATTTGTAAATAATTGATCGTGCGTTGGAAACAATATTTTCTTCAAATTCACTCTCAATTATTTTTCAAAGGCACAATCAAGTATTCTCAAATGCACAACTGCAATTTCAAAAATGACACAACCGTACATTTTTTTAAATTATATATTAGTGTTTTATCCGTGCGATGCACGAAAGAAACTATGTTATTATGAATTTAAATAAAAACTTTGAAATACAAAAAGATTTTAAAATTTATAATACAATAATATAATTGAACTTCTATATATTTGGTCAAGTATCTATTTTTACATGGCAAAAATTATTGTGTGTCTGTGTAGACCACGGTCCAAAACGATGTTGTTTTGATATTTTAAAAAAATTCTTACTCTGTGCAAGTGCTAGAATTATGAACATTCTAGGATAAGATAACGTATTTTATGAGTTAGAATAATGTACTTTATATGTGTTAGAATAATGAAATCTCTAAAGTAAGATAATGTATTTTAATTATGAGTTAGAATAATGAAATTTCTGAAGTAAGATAATGTATTTTAATTATGAGTTAGAATAATGAACTTTATACGTTAGGTTAGAATAATGTATTTTATGAGTAAGAATAAGAGTTAATACTATCTGGAATCCTTCGAGTATAGTGGTTTTGTCATGTTTAGTCCTAAACTTTCAAATTGACAATCGGTGGTCCTTTGACTTTTAAATTGTTACCATATGTGGTCCAAGTTAACCACTCATCATCTTTCAACTATCAAATTGTAATCACCCATAATCCTTCCCATGACCTCTCAATTAGGAGAGTCACTACATTAAAAATTAAAAAATTAAAATCTTAACACTTTAAGAAATTATAAAAATATAATTTTTTTTTATTCTTACTTGGGCAAATTGGGCAACTAACATGGTTCCTCCCACCCACGATGAGACCACGACGCTGAATGGCCTACGCAAAAGCTCTATTCTTCTTCCTTTTAATCAACCTCCTTACTGTTTCATTTTGCGATGACGCCGCCGTCATGTCTAAGCTCTTAGCCGCGCTCTCTCCGGCGCCTTCTGGCTGGTCCGCTTCCAAAGATCCGTGTACTTGGAATAATGTCATCTGCGACAATTCCGCCGGCATAGTCTCCATCAACCTGTACTCCAAGTCCATCTCCGGCAAGCTCCCTTCTGAGCTCACACAGCTCGCGTCTCTCCGAACATTTTCCGTCCAGAAAAACTCCCTCTCCGGGACATTGCCGTCTTTCGCTAATATGTCCAGCCTCCAAGAGCTCTACTTAGACAGCAATCAGTTCAGCTCAATCCCCCAAGATTTCCTCTTGGGTATTCCCAATTTGCGGATTTTCAGCATTTCCGACAATGGCAATCTCAGCCCATGGCAAATTCCTAGTTATTTGGCCGAAAGCACAAACTTGGAATCTTTCCACTCGAGCAAGGCAGGAATCACCGGCGTCATTCCTAATTTCTTCGATTCTTTCCCGAATCTCCAGAACCTGAGATTATCCTACAATAACCTCACCGGGTCTCTGCCTGGGTCGTTTGGGAGCTCGAAGATACAGAGTTTGTGGCTGAATAGCCAACAACAGGGGCTCTCCGGGACTATTGATGTGCTTTCCTCAATGACCCAACTCTCCCAAGTATGGCTTTTTGCCAATGCCTTCACGGGTCCGATCCCTGACCTTTCCAAATGCGTAAATCTTTTCGATTTGCAGCTCGGAGACAACCAATTGACCGGGGTTGTACCAGTTTCCATAACGGCTCTTCAAAATTTGGCGAACATTACTCTTCAGAACAACAATTTGCAGGGTCCGATTCCTGACTTTGGAAATAACGTCAAGATTAATGTTTTTGGTAACAGTTTCTGTAAGGATACACCTGGACCTTGTGATCCACAGGTCACTGCACTTCTTGCTGTTGCTAGCGGTCTTGGGTATCCAATCACGCTCACCCAATCCTGGGAAGGGAATAATGCGTGCAACAATTGGACATCTATATCTTGTGATGCACAGGGGAATGTGATTACTGTGACTCTTAGAAACCAGGGTTTTTCAGGTACTATTTCCCCTGCTCTTGCCAATTTGACTTCATTGAGGAACCTGTATTTGAATGATAATAATCTTACTGGCCCTATTCCGGAGAGCTTGACTACTTTGCCTAATCTTCAAGTCCTACAAGTATCCAATAACAATTTGTCTGGGCCTATACCTGTTTTTCCACATTCTGTAAAGTTTTCTCATGGCGGCAACTTATTTCTTGGGAATCCATTATCTGGCAATTCAGATGCTCCCATTCCCAGTGACAATCCCGGTGGTGGATCACCGGTTTCAGGCCCGAATTTAGATGCTTCCATTCTCAGAGACAATTCAAATGGGGTCTCCATTTCAGTTGCAATGATTGTTGGTGCGGTTATAACTGTTATTGTTGGTGTGGTTGTGTTTTTTGTGTCTTACAAGTGTTACATGAAGCGGCAGCATAAGATGAAGGTTAGTGTAAAAGGCACTGCAGTTTTGACTGAGATAAAGAAACTGGACATAGTTAATTGTGGGAAAACTTTTCATGTTCACGAAGATGGAAACATTGCCATTCCCATACAAGTTCTTGAAAAAGCTACAAACTTTTTTAGCGAAGAAAATGTGTTGGGGAGCGGAGGATATGGAGTGGTATATTTGGGTGAACTAGATGATGGAACTAAGGTTGCTGTGAAGAAGATGAAAGATGGGGCATCACATACGAAAGGAATGAATGAGTTCCAAGTAGAAATTGCCTTTCTTACCAAAGTTAGGCATAGAAATTTAGTTGCACTGATTGGTTATTGTATCAATGACAACAATAAGCTTTTGGTATACGAGTATATGCCACAAGGTACATTGGGTCATCACTTATTTGAATGGGAGAAGCATGGCTTTGATCCTCTAACTTGGAAGCAAAGGGTGACAATTGCATTAGATGTAGCCAGGGGGATTGAGTATCTTCATAGTTTGGCTCATCAAAGTTTCATTCATCGAGACATAAAGTCCTCAAATATTCTTCTTAGTGATGACATGAGAGCCAAGGTCGCAGATTTTGGATTGATTAGAAAGGTTCCAAATGACAAATCTTGTTTTGAGACGCGAGTGGCTGGAACATTCGGTTATCTTGCACCTGAATATGCTAGTAAGTATTAGCTATGGTATCTTTTTACAATTTGGCACATTACATAATTTCTTTTCAAGTAATATTGATTGTGTGTACTAATATCATAATTAAAAAATTAATGTAAATCTAAACTAACATCATGTAATGATATAAAGTTATAAAAAGTTTAATCGGATTTTAAACACATTCCATTAACATTTTTGGGTGAGTCTCATATTGCATGAGACATGTCGTATTCTTTATAAGTATTACGTTTTTCCTATAAAGCTATAATTGATTACTATAAAGCTAACTTAATTATATATGTCGGTGTGTTTCCAACAGCAACAGGACGAGCCACAAACAAAGTAGATGTTTATGCATTTGGAGTTGTGTTAATGGAGATAATCACCGGCAAAAAAGCAGTAGATGAGACGTTGCCTGACGAGACGTGTCACCTGGTCACATGGTTTAACAAAATTATAAGAAAAGGTCACAACCTTAAAAACACTATCGACCCAACTCTTGATCTTGATGACCAAACATTTGAGAGCATTTCTAAGGTTGCAGAGTTGGCATCTCACTGCACTGCTAACAAATATTTTCGACGACCAAATATGGAACATGTTGTTAACGTCCTTGGTCCTTTTGCACAGAAGTGGAAGCCTTTGAGGCCAGAAGAAATAGAGGAAAAGTATGGTGGTTTTGACCTTCACATGAGCCTTCCTCTTGCGTTTGAAGACTCATCCATTGAAAGTTTGTCTTTTACAGAGGCCCAACTCAATAGATACCGTCTCAATCAAAGTGCACAATTTTAATTCTTAAAGCTCATTATATTTTTATACATTAGTATTTGTAGTACGTTATTCTCAGTAGTATTTAATGTACTATGACCTTGATTAATTGCGAAGAAATCAAAATATGTATTTTAAACGATTTCATAAAATAAAAGTTCAGCTCAAGGTCCTTTTTAACTGCGTTAGATGATATGGTCTCGTATCAAACCGATACTATTTGGAGCGGTGGGAAACTTCTTTGAAAGAAATAAAACTCGCTAAGACAAATAGGAAGATGGGAGGGGCGGAAGGATTAATACTGGAAAGATATAACTCATGTTTGGTAAATGGTTGTTAGTTGATGCTGTTAGCTGATTGCGTTATAAGGTATAATTAATTGATAATATTGGCTTATTGTAGAAAAGTATTTGATAAATTAGTTGTTAACTGATAGCTGTTTGGTATAATTTCTTAATTTTAAAAGTCTAATTGAAAAGAATGCTTTGAGTAGCATTTTGAAATTTAATATTTTGGAGTTACAAAATCTTGTTGAAGAGTAGTAGTTTTCGCGGTGGATGGAAAGGAATAGGTGTTAAAACGGAAAGATTTCCGAGTATCGTTCTCAAAGGATGGCAAGGAGGGAATTCAAGCGGTAAGGGGATTAAGCACAAGAGTGTTTAGTGTTTGAAAGCTAACCCAAACATAGGTAAGAAAGGTGCATGAAACACAATGAAAAATAAGGCACAAACAATGGAAAAGAGGATTCTGATCTTAGCAACTCATATAGGTATCCTTGATTTCCTAAGATACTAGGCTAGCAACACTTAGATAATGAAAATGAGGCAAGACAACTATGCCAACGCCACTCTCGTGGTCATTGGCCTATCATCTAGTCCATTGTCCCATTCTCATGGCAACTAGGCTAGGTGAGGCAAATTATCGAACACATGGTGTGCTAATTGCCTTCCAATCCCCCTTTTCTCAAAGGTGGGAAGGAAACGTGCTAGGCTAGGCTAAGGAGTATCCCTACTCTCGTAGGTGAGACTCCTTCTCCAAACACCTCTCATATAGGTTGATCACCCCTACACAAGAGTCAAAGAAGATCACCATTCACACAATCAAACTCATAGTCAAAGCAATTGCAAAACCTAATTAATCAATTCAAAGCTCAAGAACATCAATACAACATTGCTCAATCCAAATCCACAAAGATCTATCTAATCATACTTGGAATTGAAATAGCAAAATGCAAAAGTAATGACAAGAAATTAAAAGGAAGACTTAGCTATGAATTGAACTTTGAATTTGAACTTGAACTTGAAATTGAACTTTAATCTTGAACTTGAATGTAGATCACAATCTTGCATCAATGGAATTCTTCTCTAATTCTAATCTAAACTAAGAATTGCAATGTGGAGTGAATTGGGAATGTGGAGTGAATTGGGGGAGATCTCTCTAGGCTAATCCTAGAGAGAGAAATATTCTAAAGAGATCTAAAACTGAAGTGTGAAGGATCCCCTGAAAAATGGCTCAATTCCCCTTTTAAATCTCGACCAACCGCCAATTTTCCGCGATGGACGCACGGGTGGACGCGCGTCCACGGGCGCGCCCACAGCAGACTGCTGCACAGACTTCAAACTTCAGAGAGCGAAAAGTTGGACGCAGGGGTGGACGCCTGGTGGACGCGCGTCCACTGGGCGTCCACCTGGTGTCCATGGTGTATTTCGCACTCCAACTTCGACTCATGAATCCTTCTTCGAAATCTAGCCATTTTCTGCCTTTTTGCCCATCTTTTTACCTACAAAATGATTAACCAAGTGTGGAACGGGGTCCGATGGCAATATGAAGCATTCTAACGCAATAAAGGGACAAATGAAACATAAAAGCCATCGATTGTGCACACTATAATCCTAGACCGACCTTATAAACGTAGCATCTTTTGCACTTATCACTTATCAATCAAACACTTATATTAATTTTTTAATCAAGTCAAAAATGCCTCCATGCAAGTATTGTCGCCATTTTGGATTGCCCGCTTCCACCCGTGCATGTAACTCTCTTTTATATTCAGAAGATCGTTGTAGTTGAGGTTCAATTTTTTTGCTAAAGAAGGCCATAGCTAGCTTGTTCTTCTTACATGGAGACTGCTCCTACACCAATGCTAGATGCATTTGTCTCAATCACAAAGGGTTGGCTAAAATCTGGGCGTGAGATGGAGAATTGGTTGCGCGAGATGGAGAATTGGTTAGACGACTCAAAATGGTGGGTTTATGTGTTCAATTGCACTTTACAAAAGTTCGTGGGCCTAATTGAATTTTCACGAAATGTTTAGGGGCTTATTTGCCCCTTTTCCTTTGTAGATGACTGACTGGACGGTTCAAATCGTCCAAAATCAGTGGACGAAGACCAACAGTTGCTGTCTTAATCTATTTTGGACAAATTGAGCATTCGTCCAATTGTTTTATATTCGTCGGGGAAGACCCGCAATTGGTTGGGTCTTCATCCAAACAAAGACAACTGCAGAACTGCTTTGATAGCAGTTTTTTTTGGTTCACACATTTGTATATGCCATTAATACAAGGTATATCTTTAATATATTAAAAGTACATTATTTGTGTATTGAATGTACATCATTTGATAATATATAAAATAATTTACTTTCAGTACTCAAATAATATACTTTCAAATAATATAATTTACGTAAATAAATAATGTACTTCTATTTATGGCTCACACCCTACTTTGGTTTAGGGGTGTCAAAGTGGACCCAATCTCCAGGCTAGTCCTAAATTGCCTTGCGGTGGGGCGAGTTAGCGCCTAAAATCTTTGCCTCGCGTATGTCACGAGCCTCCATAAATTATATATATATATATATATATGTGTGTGTGTGTGTGCGCGCGCGCGCGCGCGCGCGCGTGCAATGAGGCGGACTTAATATAATGGGGCAGGACAACACGAATTGACACCCCTATAATTGACAATGGAAAAGTACCAAACGTCATCTAAGATTATATTTAATTTTGTTTTGTTTTTTTTTTAAATTTTTATAAATACATCATTACCGTTATAACTTTTATTATGTCACTCGTTAATACTATTGTAAATCTACATCTATCATTTTTTTTCTTATTTTTTAGTTATCATTTTATTAAAATCATCGTACCAATTAATTTAAGTGTAGATTATATTTTAACTACATATCTATAAATGTTAACTCATATATTTCTGTATATAATACATATGTTATTTGTCTATATATACAAATATATGTTAGTGACAGCTTAGAATTGTAGATATTTTGGTTTAATTTATTCTTATATATTTGTAAATTTATATTTTATTAAAATTGTTTACATTAATGTTAAACAAAAATATAAATCCTTTTGTTTTTAAAATATGCTTATAAAATATGATAATTAAAATGTACTACTTTAAGAAATTGTAAAATTATAATTTGAATTAAAAATGTTGATTAATTTTTATTTATTACGTAGTAACATTTATGAGTTGTTTGGTTCACGGAATAGACCTGGAATGACATAGCATTCCTAGTAATAGGTCTATTCCGTTGTTTGGTAAACAATTGTATTTCCAAGAACAATATTACTGGGAATGACCTATTAGGAGAATAGAGATTCATGACCCCTCTTAGATATTAAATTATTTCTTGAATTCTCAGGAATAGATTTTTTATTATATATTTTTTACCCTTTCATAAAACTAAATTTTTAGGCTTATCTTTCTCTCTTTCTCTCATTCCTTGCATCACTCCCGCTATTGAATCAGATTGGAATTCTTCATCAAGCTAAAAGTATTTTTCTGCAGTTTACTTATTTTTTATTTTTTGTTTTCCTATAGTACAAAATATATAATTAAGGCATTTACACGTTGAATCTTCTAGCTATTCGCGTATTGCGATGAATCTTCAACACATTCACAAATATCACCAAAACCATAGAATAGCGGCAATGGCGGCTTTGCAAAGGTGCCCAAGTCTACGCCTCCTAATTTTGCAGACAAGAACCACCAACCTGTAGTAATAATAATCCTTTTTTCGTAGGATTATTATTATATTTTTGCAGGAGAAAGCCGTGTGTATGTGTGTATTGTTCTTCCCTTTTGAACATTCACGCCTTTTTCAAAATGGCCTACGCAAAAGCTCTATACGTCTTCTTCTTCCGTTTACTACTTTTAATCAACCTCCTTAGTGTTTCATTTTGCGATGACGCCGCCGTGATGTCTAAGCTCTTAGCCGCGCTCTCTCCGGCGCCCTCTGGCTGGTCCAACTCTACACATCCCTGTACGTGGGGTAATGTCTCGTGCGAGTCCGGCAATGTGGTCAACATCAGCCTCGCCTCTCAGTCCCTCTCCGGCAAGCTCCCTTCTGAGCTCACACACCTCGCGTCTCTCCGATTACTTTCTGTCCAGCAAAACTCCCTCTCCGGGCCCTTGCCCTCTTTCGCTAATATGTCCAGCCTCGGAGAGCTCTACTTAAACAGCAATCAGTTCAGCTCAATCCCCCATGATTTCCTCTTGGGTCTTCCCAGTTTGCAGATTTTCAACATTTCCGACAATGGCAAGCTCAGCCCATGGCAAATTTCTAGTTATTTGGCTGAAAGCACATGGTTGGAAACTTTCTCCTCGAGCAATGCCAGTATCACCGGCGTCATTCCTAATTTCTTCGATTCTACCCCGTATCTCAAGAACCTGGATTTATCCTACAATAACCTCACCGGGTCTCTGCCTGGGTCGTTTGGGAGCTCGGAGATACAGAATTTGTGGCTGAATAACCAAAAACAGGGGCTCTCCGGGACTATTGATGTGCTTTCCTCAATAACCCAACTCAACCAATTACGGCTTCAGGCCAATGCCTTCACGGGTCCGATCCCTGACCTTTCCAAATGCATAAATCTCTTCGATTTGCAGCTCAGAGACAACCAATTTACCGGGGTTGTACCAGTTTCCATAATGGGTCTTAAATTTGTGGGAATTACTCTTCAGAACAACAATTTGCAGGGTCCCATACCTGATTTTGTATATAACTTCAAGATAGGTCTTGGTAATGGTTTCTGTAAGGATACACCTGGACCTTGTGATCCACAGGTCACTGCACTTCTTGCTGTTGCTGGGGGTTTTGGGTATCCAATCAGGCTCGCCCAATCTTGGGTAGGGAATAATGCGTGCAACTGGTCATCTATATCTTGTGATGGACATGGGAATGTGATTACTGTGACTCTTAGAAAGCAGGGGTTTTCAGGTACTATTTCACCTGCTCTTGCCAATTTGACTTCATTGAGGAACCTATATTTGAATGATAATAATCTTACTGGCCCAATCCCGGAGAGCTTGACTTCTTTGCCTCATCTTCAAGTCCTACAAGTGTCCAATAACAATTTGTCTGGGCCTATTCCTGTTTTTCCACCTTCTCTAAACTTTTCTCATAGCGGCAACTTATTTCTACTGGGTTCAGGCCAGAATTCAGATGCTCCCATCCCCAGTATCCATCCATTTTTTGGCAATTCAAATGGGTCCTCCATTTCAGCTGGAATGTTTGCGGGTGTGGTTATAGCTGTTGTTATTGTTGTTGTGGTTGTGTTTTTTGTCTCTTACAAGTGTTACACGAAGCGGCAGCATAAGATGAAAGTCAGTGTAAAGGGCACTACAGTTTCGACTAAGATAAAGAAACGGGACATAGTTGAAGGTGGGATAACTTTTCCTGCTCACGAAGATGGAAACATTGATATTCCCATCCAAGTTCTTAAAAAGGCCACAAACTTTTTTAGCCAAGACAATGTGTTGGGGAGCGGAGGATATGGAGTGGTATATTTGGGTGAACTAGATGATGGAACTAAAGTTGCTGTGAAAAAAATGAAAGATGGGGCAACGCATACTCAAGGAATAAATGCATTCCAAGCAGAAATTGCTTTTCTTACCAAAGTTAGGCATAGGAATTTAGTTGCACTGATTGGTTATTGTATCAATGAAAACAATAGGCTTTTGGTGTACGAGTATATGCCACATGGTACATTGGGTCATCATTTATTTGAATGGGAGAAGCATGGCTTTGATCCTCTAACTTGGAAGCAAAGGGTGACAATTGCATTAGATGTCGCCAGGGGAATCGAATATCTTCATAGTTTGGCTCATCAAAGTTTCATTCACCGAGACATAAAATCCTCAAATATTCTTCTTAGTGATGACATGAGAGCCAAGGTCGCAGATTTTGGATTGATTAGAAAGGCTCCAAATGACAAATCTTCTTTTGAGACGCTAGTGGCTGGAACATTCGGTTATCTTGCACCTGAATATGCTAGTAAGTATTAGCTATGTTATCTTTTTACTGTTTGGCACATTACATGATTTTTTTTCAAGTAATATTGATTGTGTGTACTAATATCATAATTAAAAATTCATGTAAATCTAAACTATCATCATGTAGTGATGATAGAATTATAAAAAGTTTAATCGGATTTTAACACATTCCATTATCATTTTTGGGTGAGTCTCATGTTGCATGAGACATGATTGATCACACTATAAAGACATGTCGTATTCTTTATAAGTATTACGTTTTTCCTAAAAAGCTATAATTGATCACTATAAAGCTAAGCTTAATTATACATGTGGATGTGTTTCCAACAGCAACAGGACGAGCCACAAACAAAGTAGATGTGTATGCATTTGGAGTTGTTTTAATGGAGATAATCACCGGCAAAAAAGCAGTAGATGAGACGTTGCCTGACGAGACGTGTCACCTGGTCACATGGTTTCACAAGATTATTATAAGAAAAGGTCACAACCTTCGAAACGCTATCGACCCAACTCTTGATCTTGATGACCAAACATTTGAGACCATTTCTAAGGTTGCAGAGCTGGCAGCTCACTGCACTGCTAACAAATATTTTCGACGACCAAATATGGAACATGTTGTTAATGTTCTTGGTCCCTTTGCACAGAAGTGGATGCCTTTGAGACCGGAAGAAATAGAAGAAAAGTATGGTGGTCTTGACCTTCACATGAGCCTTCCTCTTGCGTTTGACGACTCGTCCATTGAAAGCTTGTCTTTTATAGAAGCCCAACTCAATGGATATCGTCTCAATCAAAGTGCACAATTTTAATTTTTAAGCTCATTATATTTGTACACATTAGTATTTGAGAAAACGAGACTTTTAGCTCTTGAATTTTTTTACTTTTGAAAATTTTGATCTCGATCTGTAAATTGTGGTTTTCAACGATATATGGTCTTGACTCGTGGTGTTGAGCGGTACAATAAAGTTAAGAGATTTTGGTTTGTGTAAGTGATATGATATAAGTGTAATTAAACTGGTTTGTAGTGGATTAATTCTTGTAGAGTAGGGGGTTGGTTACCTTTGCACCATGCTAGTTTATTTTTCGCGAATAAAACTTTTATTGAGTAACATATATATATGTGAGTTGCGAACCCTTGAAAATCATACAAAAGGATAGTTTAAATTATTTTGATGTGGGTGTTTTGTTGTCTCGATCTAAGGAGTAAAACTAAGGGAAGTTAAATTGCAAGCAAATCAAGCACACATGGCAACTTGCTAAGAGCTAGTTCTAATCAACAATCAATTATAAAGTAGGAAATCAATTAAATGTAAGAATTGATAGAAAAAGTGGGATTGGGACCAAACTCAGTACTCACTCATGTATAGATGCTATAAGGGATCATGTATATCATAGTCGTGGCGTAAATATCTTCGATTTGCAGCTTAGTGACAACCAATTGACCTTCACGGATTGTACCAATTGTTGAAAAAATAGTACAAAAATGACATTTTAAGTGGTCATTTTATGTTACAATTAAAAGTGGGGTCCAGCCAAAGACCTTGTGGTCTAGTGGCACCCGGTGTCTCGATTTACACTTCTACATGGATGATGGGAGTGGGTTCCTCAGTGGAGGCAACTGTTGGCTCTTTGTGCTTCAGTATGTTGAGAAAGTAGCTATGAACAGATACTACATTGTAACACATATTGGTTGGGTTGGCTCGAGAAAGTAGCTATGAACAGATACTACATTGTAACACATATTGGTTGGGTTGACTCGAGAAAGTAGTTATGAACAGAACACATATTGTTTGGGTTGACTCGAGTAGCTATGAACAGAACACATATTGGTTGGGTTGACTCGAGAAAGTAGCTATGAACAGAACACACACATATTGGTTGGGTTGACTCGAGAAAGTAGCTATGAACAGAACACATATTGGTTGGGTTGACTCGAGAAAGTAGCTATGAACAGAACACACACATATTGGTTGGGTTGACTCGAGAAAGTAGCTATGAACAGAACACATATCGGTTGGGTTTGAGAAAGTAGCTATGAACAGATACTACAGGCTCTCTTTCGCGCGCAGGGTGGTTGGGTTTTAGAAAGTAGCTATGAACAGATACTACAGGCTCTCTTTCGCGCGCAGGAGGTGAGTTTGAGAAAGTAGCTATATTGGTTGGGTTGGGTTTCTTTCGCGCGCAGGGGTGAGTTTGAGAAAGTACTATATTGGTTGGGTTGGGTTTCTTTCGCGCGCAGGGGGTGAGTTTGAGAAAGTAGCTATATTGGTTGGGTTGGGTTTGAGAAAGTAGCTATGAACAGATACTACAGGCTCTCTTTCGCGCGCAGGGGGTGGGTTAAAACTCCATAATAAATGAAATATTCTACATGAAGAATCCTATTATACTATAAATACATTTCTAAAATCACATCCACTCAAATCCAATCATATATGTTTGAATCAATCACATCCACTCTCTTTTGCGCGCATCACATCCACTCTCTTTCGCGCGGTGAGTTAAAACTCCATAATAAATGGAATATTCTACATGAAGAATCCTATTATACTATAAATACATTTCTAAAATCACATCCACTCAAATCGTTACATTAAATGGATATGATTTGTCCTAACTGTCATCCTTTTAGATGTGTCCTCATGTGAACAATATATATATATATATATATATAAACATTAAGATTCATATGTATCATTATCAATAATTTAGAGGAATCAAAACTCACATAGTTGCAATTATGCTATCGTCACTAGTTTGATTACTATTATACAAATGAGTTATTACCTCATGATATAGAGCAATTTCACATAACAATTTACACATAAAATTTCACTGAGTAGGTGTATATATATAAACTAAAATGTTATTTTTAAACCATATGCACACAATATTTTAAAATTAAATATTTTTCTATTGTATCTAAGTCATTTAGTACATTTTCTAATTGGTTCAACAAAATCACTCAAACTTTGATCAATTAGATGTTCTTATTGAACACATAAATTTAGAACATGAGTGCAATAATTGACCAGTAACAAGTAAATGTAATGTTTCAAGTAAATGATCTATAAGTCTAGTATTGAAAAAAGCATTATCTGAAAAAAAAAAATTAAAAGCACTTTATTTATTAATTCAAACACATCCGTGCCAAAGTCCGGGCCTAGGCTGTGCCTGAACTCGGTCCTGGGCCAGTTTCGAGCTGGGCCCCAAACTTTTTTTTAATAGGACCTAAACCGATCCTTAACTAACTATTGGCCCCGGTCCGGGCTAGACCCGACCCGGTGAAGCCTAGATCCAACTTTTTTCGAACTGATTCAGGGCTAGTTCGGTCCTACACTGGCCCGTGGACACATCTACCCGCGGGTCGTCCCAAAAAGGCCCACAAAGAAAAGTTCACAGTGAGGCGGACGTAATGGAAGGGGCGGCACGCATTGGCACTCCTATGAACTTAACTTGACCTAAGCCTGTGGACTCTACAAATGCTTCTATACTTATTTGTCATAATAACAAGTCAATTACAAGTTGCGTTTACACAATTTTTGACACTAGCAAGGTATTAATTATAAATGTAATTTTTTTGAACACTATTGTAATAAATGTAATTTATTACAACACAAATTTTATTCTTGTAATAATCCAAACATTATTGGAATTTATTATATTTATTAATAGATATATATATCCACTTACACACTAACACATGTTACACATTACTTTCTCTGTCTAGTTTGTTTGTTTGACAATTTTTTTTCTTTTGTACTCCAATTCCAAAGCTCTCACCATGACTATACATGGTATTACAACAAATTATACTATAGACTAGGGTTTACATTACATTGTGGATCCTAGTTTACAACGACATTCAAATTATTTACCTGCAGTTAATATATTAAGTACATTAAGCTACCGGATTATGTACCTATAAATAAACATAAGGTATATAATATGTTAATTATAATAGGTACACAATTTATTAAGTAAATGTATATAATATGTTTACTGCAGGTATATAATACATTAGTCACAATATGTACATAATTTATTAACTGTAAATACATAATAAATTAATTGTGAGTACATAATATATATATTAATTGTACTAAATATAAAACTTATTAACAGAAATTACATAATATATGAAGTATGAACTCTGTTTTGAATGAAGGTTCATAATCTAATATAGACACTAATACATGGTATAACAAACGAGGCAAAAGTATATATATATTTTTTAAAATTTTAATAAGGCCACGGGTTGCAGCTGGAAACTATAGCCCGCCCATGTGCTACCAACTACAGCTACATTCTGTCCAGATTTGCGATCAAATTATTATTATTATTATTATTATTATTATTATTATTATTATTTATGAGGGAGTAATACTTTATGCAAATTAAGTATTTGTAGTGCCCTCATCCTGCCCCATGCATATTGGTCGGTTGGAATTTTATTAACAGCCAACTACATACTTTTTTATATTTATTTTTTTAATAACTCCCCATGTGTTCTAATTAAACTTACCTGTCTACCATATATATATATTTGGTCAAGTATATGTTTTTATAGGAAAAATTAGTTGTGCGGACCATGGTCGAATCGTTTTGATGTAAAAAAAAAAAAAAAAAAAAACATTCTTGTCCGTACACGTGTTAGAATAATGAATATTATTTTATAGGGTAGGATAATTTATTTTATGAGTTTAGAATAATGTATTTTAAATCTATTTTACCACTTACATCTTACTTGGGCAAATTGTGCAGCTAACATGGTTCCTCCACCAACGATCTGACCACGACGCTGAATGGCCTACGGAAAAGCTCTATTCTTCTTCTTCCGTTTAGTAGTTTTAATCAACCTCCTTAGTGTTTCATTTTGCGATGACGCCGCCGTCATGTCTAAGCTCTTAGCCGCGCTCTCTCCCACGCCCTCCGGCTGGTCCAACTCTACACATCCCTGTCTTTGGGAAAATGTCTCGTGCGAGTCCGGCAATGTGGTCACCATCAGCCTCGCCTCCCAGTCCCTCTCCGGCGAACTCCCATCCGAGCTCACTCAGCTCGCGTCGCTCCGAATACTTTCTGTTCAGCAAAACTCCCTCTCCGGGCTCTTGCCGTCTTTCGCTAATATGTCCAGCCTCCAAGAGCTCTACTTAGACAGCAATGAGTTCAGCTCAATCCCCCAAGATTTCCTCTTGGGTCTTCCCAATTTGCGGATTTTCAACATTTCCGACAATGGCAAGCTCAGTCCATGGCAAATTTCTAGTTATTTGGCCGCAAGCACAAACTTAGGATCTTTCTACGCGCGCAACGCCAGTATCACCGGCGTCATTCCTAATTTCTTCGATTCTATCCCGTATTTCCAGACCCTGGAATTATCCTACAATAACCTCACCGGATCTCTGCCTGGGTGGTTTGGGAACTCGGGGATACAGATTTTGCGGCTAAATAACCAACAACAGGGGCTCTCCGGACTATTGATGTGCTTTCCTCAATGACCCTACTCATCCAAGTATGGCTTCAGGCCAATGCCTTCACGGGTCCGATCCCTGACCTTTCCAAATGCGTAAGTCTCAACGATTTGCAGCTCAGAGACAACCAATTGACCGGGGTTGTACCAGTTTCCATAATGGGTCTTACATTGTTGAACATTACTCTTCAGAACAACAATTTGCAGGGTCCCATGCCTGATTTTGGATTTAACTTCGGGATAGATCTTGGTAATGGTTTCTGTAAAGATACACCTGGACCTTGTGATCCACAGGTCACTGAACTTCTTGCTGTTGCTGGGGGTTTTGGGTATCCAATCACGCTTGCCCAATCTTGGGTAGGGAATAATGCGTGCAACAATTGGACATCTATATCTTGTGATGCACAGGGGAATGTGATTACTGTGAATCTTGAAAAGCAGCATTTTTCAGGTACTATTTCACCCGCTCTTGCCAATTTGACTTCATTGAGGAACCTGTATTTGAATGATAATAATCTTACTGGCCCTATTCCGGAGAACTTGACTACTTTGCCTAATCTTCAAGTCCTACAAGTGTCCAATAACAATTTGTCTGGACCTATTCCTGTTTTTCCACCTTCTGTCAAGTTTTCTTATAGCGGCAACTTATTTCTTGGGAAGAACGTGAGTACCGGTGGTGGATCACCGGGTTCAGGCCAGAATTCAGATGCTCCCATCCCCAGTGTCAATCCATTATCTGGCAATTCAAATGGGTCCTCCATTTCAGCTGGAATAAAGATTGTAGTTGGGGTTATATCTTTTATTGTTGGTGTGGTTGTGGCTTTTGGGTCTTACAAGTATTCCAAGAAGCGGTTGCTGTATAAGATGATGGTTAGTGTAAAGGGCACTGCAGTTTCGACTGAGATAAAGAAACGGGACATAGTTGATTGTGGGAGAGCTTTTCCTGCTCACGAAGATGGAAACATTACTATTCCCATCCAAGTTCTTGAAAAAGCCACAAACTTTTTTAGCCAAGAAAATGTGTTGGGGAGCGGAGGATATGGAGTGGTATATTTGGGTGAACTAGATGATGGAACTAAGGTTGCTGTGAAAAAGATGAAAGATGGGGCATCACATACGAAAGGAATGAATGAGTTCCAAGCAGAAATTGCCTTTCTTACCAAAGTTAGGCATAGGAATTTAGTTGCACTGATGGGTTATTGTATCAATGACAACAATAGGCTTTTGGTGTACGAGTATATGCCACAAGGTACATTGGGTCATCATTTGTTTGAATGGGAGAAGCATGACTTTGATCCTCTAACTTGGAAGCAAAGGGTGACAATTGCATTAGATGTGGCCAGGGGGATTGAGTATCTTCACAGTTTGGCTCATCAAAGTTTCATTCACCGAGATATAAAGTCGTCAAATATTCTTCTTAATAATGACATGAGAGCTAAGGTCGCAGATTTTGGATTAGTTAGAAAGGCTCCAAATGACAAATCTTCTTTCGAGACCCGAGTTGCTGGAACATTTGGTTACCTTGCACCTGAATATGCTAGTAAGTATTAGTTATGGTATATTTTTACAATTTGGTACATTACATGATTTATTTTTGAGTAATATTGATTGTGTGTAACTAATTAATATGATATTAATAAAACTAATCTAAATCAAAACCAACATCATATAATGTTGATAAGGTTATAAAAAAGTTAATCCAATTTTAAACCCATGCCATTAACATTTTTGGGGGAGTCTCCTCTACGTGAGACATGTGGAGTTTATTTATTTATTTATTTATAAGTATTACTTTTTTTAATCACGTATAAGTAACTTTTCGACTTCTAAATATTTTTTTTTTAGAAATACTAAATATTATCTTTTGATTTAAAAATATTACACTTTTTTTCACGGAATAACAATTAATGCATTCATAATTAGTATTATATTTTTCTAAATTTTTATATTAAATTTTAGCTTGTAATATATTTTTAGAGTGGTTGAATAGTCAATTGTAATACCCCCCCAAAAAAAACAAGGACTAAATACCAACATTTAGGCAAAAACTTGTGTGAGACCGTCTCACCATGAGACGGATCGGGTCGGGTTGGGTCAAGATGCAAATGTAACACTTATATGTACAAATGTCATACTTATATGCTCAAATGTAATACTAATCATGAATAAAATTTTTGTTACTTATTAGGGTAAATGTAATACTTTTAAGGGAAAATACAATACTTTTACATTTCGATTTAAAAGTATTACATTTTTCCTCAAAAGTATTATATTTGCCCTTATAAGCGAGAGACACTTGTCAACATTACTTATTATGAAAAATGTATTACTTTTTTCTCTTATAAGTAACAAAAATTGTATTTTTAATTAGTGTTATATTTGAGCATATAAGTATGAGATTTGCACATATAAGTATGACATTTGCATGGTGCTTTGACCCAACCCGACCCGTCTCACAAACAAGGATCCGTGAGACGGTCTCACACAAGTGTGACCCCAACATTTAAAACTATCTGAAACAGATTGCTTCCAATAGAAGAAGTTTCGTAAAATCAAATAATTTATTATGCACTCACCCTACAACTAGTATATATTGTTTGAAATTTGAATTGTGGTATCATTAAATTAAAGCCATAAGCCCATAATTGATCACTATAAATAAAGCTAGCTTATACATGTGGATGTGTTTCTAACAGCAACAGGACGAGCCACAAACAAAGTGGATGTTTATGCATTTGGAGTTATTTTAATGGAGATAATCACCGGCAAAAAAGCAGTAGATGACACATTGCCTGACGAGACGTGTCACTTGGTCACATGGTTTCACAAGATTATAAGAAAAGGCCACAACCTTAAAAACACTATCGACCCAACTCTTGATCTTGATGACCAAACATTTGAGAGCATTTCTAAGGTTGCAGAGTTGGCAGCTCACTGCACTGCTGACAAATATTTCCGACGACCAACTATGGAACATGTTGTTAACGTCCTTGGTCCCTTTGCACATAAATGGAAGCCTTTAATACCAGAAGAAATAGAGGAAAAGTATGGCGGTCTTCACATTCACATGAGCCTTCCTCTTGCGTTTGAATACTCATCCATTGAAAGTTTGTCTTCTACAGAAGCCAAACTCATTGGACATCGTCTCAATCAAAGTGCGCAATTTTAATTTTTAAGCTCATTAATTATATTTGTGCACATTAGTATTTGGAAAAACAACACTTTTAGCTATTGAATTGTTTCACTTTTGAAAATTTGAACTATGTAAATTAGTTTAAACAAATTTTGTCCCTTAATCCTCTATTATATTAAAGTCAAACATTTTAGGATAATATAATAGGTAATATTCTTCCCGTCCAATGAAAAACGTTGTGGTTTTGGTTAGGGCCGTAATATATTAAATGAGTTATTTCCACTTTTGGTCCCACGACTATTGGACCATTTTCACATTTGGTCATCGACTATTAAAATTTTCAGATTTGGTCCCACGACTATTAAATCCCTACCACATTTGGTCCTTCCGATCAAATTTCGGCTACATTCCAGTCACCGGCAACTATATTTTCGGCAAATGAATTCAGTTAAAGACAATTTTGTCATTTCATATTTAAAATTAAAAACAAAACAAAACAAAACAAAGCCTTCTTTCTTCCTCTATGACCAGAAATGGAGCCATGCCAGCGATTTCCATCCCTTCCCACCTTATCTACCGCCACCACCCGCCGGATCTGAAGCCATGCCGCCGGATGTGCAGAGTAGCTTGCCCAGTGTGCTTCTTGCGCTTCTTCGTCGGGAAGTAGCTCGAGGAAGGCATAAAAGGAGGAACCATGGACGCCAGCGAGGGAGGAGCGAAGTCGCGACTGCCACGCCAAGCCGTCACCACCGTCGTCGCTGCGCCAAGCCACTGGCATTGCAATAATTAAAATATTGTAGGTAAAATGGTGAGTCCACAAAAAAACTGAGAAAAAACCTAAAATTAATGGGGAGAAGAGTTTTTGTGATTGAGTGAGGTAGTGGATGATCATGTGGATGCTGGGACCCACAAAAAACTGAAGAAAAAACTCAAACTAATAAGGATGCTCTTAGGTGCACTAATATTAAAAATATAAATTACTTGCACTATTAAGTGAAAATGGTTACACTTTTAAGTGATTTTATTTTCATTTTTTAGTTGCACACTTGAACTAGTTACTTGCAATAAAATTCGAGTTATTTACGAAAAGTCAAAAATGTCACTGCGTGTTTTTTTTTAAACATAAAATTATATGTGGTCCGTTAAATCTAGACACGTGTCTGGTTTCAATTAGTTCTCAGCTCTTTCTTGAAAATAAGTTCTCACCTGAACACGTTCCTATATATTTATTTATTTATTGAAAGTGATGTCATTTTTTAAATTGAGAGGGTATTGAAGGGATAATGAAAACTTAGAATCTGCCGCATGTAGCCCTGTACTATATAATCGAACGGAAACTGTCAACATTCTTCTTCCACCACGCAGAATGACCTACTACCAGAAATGTCTATTCCTTTACCGTTTACTATTCTCTCTCAGCTTCCTCTCTCTTTCGTTTTCCGACGACGCCACAGTCATGTCCAAGCTCTTCGCCGCTATTTCTCCGGCGCCCTCTGGCTGGTCCATCTCCAAAGACCACTGTACATGGACTAATGTTGAATGCGCTAAGTCCACCGGCAGCGTAGTCTCCATCAACCTCGATTCCCAGTCCATTTCCGGTGAAATCCCTTCCGAGCTCAAGCACCTCACGTCCCTTCGATCACTTTCCGTCCAGAACAACTTCCTCTCCGGGCGCTTGCCGTCTTTCGCTAACATGTCCAACCTTGAAGAACTCTACTTAGACAACAACAAATTCAGCTCAATCCCCAGTGGTTTCCTCTTGGGTGTTCCTAATTTACAGACTTTCAGCATTTCCCAGAATGGAAATCTCGGCCCATGGCAGATTCCAAGCTATTTGATCGAAAGCACAAACTTGAATGTTTTCCATGCCAGCAACGCCAGTATCACGGGACCCATTCCAGATTTCTTCGATTCTTTCCCGAATCTTCAGAACCTGAGATTATCCTACAATAACCTCACAGGGTCTCTGCCCTGGTCGATTGGGAGGTCCAAGATACAGAATTTGTGGCTGGATAACCAAAAACAGGGGCTCTCCGGGACTATTGATGTGATTTCCTCAATGACCCAACTCTCCCAACTATGGCTTCAAGGTAATGCCTTCACGGGTCCCATCCCTGACCTTTCCAAATGCCTAAATCTATTCGATTTGCAGCTCAGAGACAACCAATTGACCGGGGTTGTACCAGTTTCATTAACTGGTCATCCAAATTTGGAGAATATTATTCTTCAGAACAACAAATTGCAGGGTCCTATGCCTCTGTTTGGCAATAAGGTGAAGGCCACTCTTGGGGATACTAATAGTTTCTGTATAGATACACCTGGACCTTGTGATCCACAGGTCACTGCGCTTCTTGCCATTGCTGGTGGTTTTGGGTATCCAATCACACTTGCCCAATCTTGGAAAGGGAATGATGCATGCCAGAACTGGGCATTTATCACTTGTGATTCGCAGGGGAAGAATGTTACTACTGTGAATCTTGGAAATCTGCGTTTCTCAGGTACTATTTCACCAAATTTTTCGAAATTGACTTCATTGAGGAACCTCTATTTGAATGACAATAATCTTACCGGTCCAATTCCGGAAACCTTGACAACTTTGCCTAATCTTCAAGTCCTGGACGTTTCCAATAACAATTTGTCTGGGCCTATACCCTCTTTTCCACCTGCTGTAAAGATTTCTATTGATGGCAACTTATTTCTTGGGAAGAATGTGTCTATCGGTAGTGAATCACCGGGTTCAGGTCCGACTGCAAATGCTCACAATGACAGTCCATCATCTGGAAATCCAAATGGGTCCTCGATGTCAGGCGGAATGTTTGCTGTTGTGGTTATAGTTGTTGTTATGGTTGTTCTAGTTGTGCTGTTTGTGTTTTACAAGTGTTACATGAAGCGGGAGCATAAGAGATTTGGAAGGGCTAAGAGTCCTGAGAAGGGCACTCAGATTTTGAAGACTAATGAAATGGGCACTGCTATTAAAATCCAAGTTCTTGAAAAAGCCACAAACTTTTTCAGTGAAGAGAGTGTGTTGGGGAGTGGAGGATACGGAGTGGTTTACCTGGGTAAACTAGACGATGGAACAAAGGTTGCCGTGAAGAAGATGAAGGATGGGGCAGCGCCTACTAAAGGAATGAATGAGTTTCAAGCAGAAATTGCATTTCTTAGCAAAGTTAGGCATAAGAATTTGGTTGCATTGGTGGGTTATTGTATGAATGACAACGAGATGCTATTGGTGTATGAATATATGCCAAAGGGTACATTGGGTCATCATCTGTTTGAATGGCGGAAGCGCGGTTTAGATCCTCTAACTTGGAAGCAAAGGGTGACAATTGCGTGGGACGTGGCTAGAGGAATTGAGTATCTTCATGGTTTGACTCATCCTCAAAGTTTCATTCATAGAGACATAAAGTCCTCAAATATTCTTCTTAATGATGACATAAGAGCTAAGGTTGCAGATTTTGGATTGGTCAAAAAAGCTCCAGATGATAAATCTTCCGTTGAGACGCGAGTAGCTGGGACATTCGGTTATCTTGCACCAGAGTATGCTAGTAAGTATTTGTTCTATTTATCATGTTACATTTATACGGAGTACTAAATTTTTTTGATATATATAGGGGGAACTAATCAAATGACAACAAGGTTCTCTTGTACAAAGTGAGGATTGATCTCACTATCGATATGTTCATCAATGGTTGAGGGTTTAGTAAAAAATATTTGGTTGTGTGAAACTGTCTCACGGATCATTATTCATGAGACAGGCCGACCGGGTTGAGTCACTATGGAAAACCTTCAATTAAGAAAGATGTAATAGATTTGAAGCAATTAGAGAAAAAAATGCGGTGACATTTTTGTAAACAACGTAACTTAAACTTTTAATGCAACTAATAATAATATAGAGTACAATGCTATTATAACACTATAGAGTGCAACTAAGCAAAGCTATAAAATACAATTGTTGAAAAATATTGTGACATTTTTGTAAATAATTCAAACTTTAAATAAGTGAAACTAGTAACACTATAAAGTGTAATGTTAACACTATAGAGTGCATCTATCCAATGCACTTATACATATGTAGGGGGTACTCTATAGTGATGTTAATTGAACTATAAAGTTTAATTTGAGTTGTTTACAAAAATGTTATTGCGTTTTTCTGTCTTTTCTTGCTTTATAGCCATTAGAACTTTTTAGCTATATCAACAGCTCTCTGAGCAGTTTTTAGTTCTCTTCATGTATTAGTATTTTTATTTGATCATATTTAAAATAAAATCATATTTGATTGTTATAAATTAAAACTAGATAGCTTATACATGTGGCGGGATGTGTTTCCAACAGGAACAGGACGAGTCACAAAAAAAGTAGATGTTTATGCATTCGGAGTTATTTTAATGGAGATGATCACTGGTAAAAAAGCAGTAGATGAAACTTTACCTGATGAGACATGTCATTTAGTCACATGGTTTCACAAGATTATTAAAAAAAGTCACAACCTTCAAAAGGCTATTGACCCAACTCTTGATCTTGATGATGAACAAACATTTGAGAGCATTTCTAAGGTTGCAGAGTTAGCAGTTCACTGCACTACTAATAAATATTATCGTCGACCAAACATGGAACATGTTGTTAATGTTCTTGGTCCCTTTGCGCATAATTGGAGACCAATGAGACCGGAAGAAATAGAAGAGAAGTTTGGTGGTCTTGACCGAAACATCAGCCTTCCTCTTGTGTTTGATGATTCATCTATTGAAAGTTTGTCATTCACAAATGCTCAACATAATGGACACCGCCTCAATCAGAGTGCACAATTTTAATTTTTAAGATCATTATGGACATAGCTAGAATTGTTGGTCTGGTGTTTGGACTACTTGATGCAAAATTTCTTTTAGGCTTTTGTGATCAGTGCGAACTATAAAAATGCGTCCAAGCAGGTATTGTCACCTTTTTTTGATTGCTTCCACAAGTGCATGTAACTCTCTCTTATATGCAGAAGATCCTTGTAGTTGAAGTCCAATTTTTTTTTTTTTTTGCTAAAGAAGGCAATAGCTTGTTCTTCTTACATGAGGACTGCTCCTACACCAATGCTAGATGCATCTGTCTCAATCATAAAGGCTTGGCTGAAATCTCGGAGATGCGGAATTAGTTGCTACAACTTATGGTTGATGCGCGCCGTAAAAATTGGATGTCGTGACTCGTGATATATAGTGGTGGAGGCTTAAGCAAGTTAACTGTGGAAAAAAATATTATCGATTCTTAATGAAAAGTTTATGTGTCAAAGATCGTATGCACAATATCAAGGTTGATTGAAATGATTTAAGAATGGGTTTAACAAAAAATTTTGAGCTTAGGCGTTATAATTCTGTATTTGATTGGGATGTAATCACAAAGTTTAATTTTTGTAAAAACGTTATAAATAGTGTATAAGTAGAAGTTATGAAAAGTTTGCAAGGATATATATTCAATTTAGAGTGTTATTGATTTTTGTGAACTTTGTAGAAGTTATGAAAAGTTTGCAAGGATATATATTCAATTTAGAGTGTTATTGATTTTTGTGAACTTTTTTTAACATGAAAAAGTTTTTAAAAATTTATATTTGTCATACAAATTTTTATTGACTTTTACAAAGTTATAAAAATAAAGAGATTTTATAAAAGTTATTTAAAATTTTCAACTTTCATACAAGTCTTGATTGAATACACGCCTAAGTACGACAAATTATACCACGGACCATAGATCACCTTGTATTGTGAACCCTAATTCAAAATAACATTCATATTAATCATATATTATGTACATTCAGCTAACCAATTATGTACCTCTAAATAAACTGAAAATAAACTAATTTATTAACTGAAGGTATACAATATATTGATTACATGTACACAATACGTTAATTTTAACATGCATATACGGATCGGAGTAATTTATTACTAAGTGCAGATATATAATATGTTAACTGCATATATGTACATAATATTAAAAATAATATGCACATAATTTATTAACTAAAAATACATAATATGTTAAGTGTAAATATATAATTTGAATGTAATTTTAGACAAGAATCCACAATATAAGATAGACCTATGTATTTAGTATAACAATTTCTTAAGTACTTGACACTTTAGATTTTTTTTTTTCCAAAGATCCATGGCCATTATATTGATTTTTTGTAGATGCTTGACTGGACTATTCAAATCGTCCAAAATCAGTGGACGAAGACCAACAGTTGCTGTCTTAATCTATTTTGGACAAATTGAGCATTCGTCCAATTGTTTTATATTCGTCGGGGAAGACCCGCAATTGGTTGGGTCTTCATCCAAACAAAGACAACTGCAGAACTGCTTTGATAGGCAAAATTTTTTTGACCATATATAGTCCACACATATGTATGTATCATGAATACAAGGTAGATCTTTAATATACTAAAAATGTATTTCTGATGGTGATTTACTTGGAACTGACAGTAATTTTCGAAGAAATTATTTTATGCTCAAGTAAGAATCAAAAAGATAAATTATTTGAGAGATCAACTTGACATATCAGATCAAGAAAATACAAAGTCAATAGTTCACACTTGAAAAGTCAAAATTGGTAGCTACAAATCTCAATGAAATTCAAGTCAGATTTTGTGAAGATTTTCTGGATGAATAGGTTACTTCCAAGAAGAGATATGACAGAGGCAATTTTCAAATTCGTCTGACATAGGCCATCAAGAGCTGCAGATCAAGTTGACAAACTTTATCAAGATTTAAATAGACGATCAAAATTGAAAGATCTACAACGGGCATATAGTTTCTTCAAGCTATAAATACCCATCAAAATTATTGAAAGATCAAAATTGCTTAGAAGAATTTGGTATAGGAGTTTTTAATAGAGAAATAAAATTTCTCACAAAGAAACATTTCGATAAATCTCAAAAAAATTTAAGTTATATGTAACACACATTTTCCTTAAAATTAATATGTTTCATTCTAAGGGTGTTAGCAGTGTTGAAGCGTTAGTTTCTTAGATCGAAACAAATATTAACATTGATTTTTTTAGAAGAGTTAACCGAATTTTTTAGAGAGATTTGATTCCACATAGGAGAAGAAATAGCTCAAAGTTTTTCTAGTGCAAAATCATTCTACTAACGACAGGTATTTATAAGGAACTTGGAGTAATTAACATTAACCACAACATGTCAAGACTTTGTGGTCTAGTAGCACCAAGTTACACTTCCATATGGATGGTTGTGGGTTCGAGATTTAGTGTGGGCAATATTGACTCTTTGTGCGCTTCAGTAGGCCTCCTTAATCCCCCTCGGGGGAGGTTCATAAGGACTTCCTACGGAAGCCTTTTATCCCCTTGCTTCGCTTTCCACAAGGGGAAGGGGAATTATGTCACGATTCCCGTGCATTTCGGTTCTCTTTCTATTATATTCCTTGTTACCCCCTTGCTATGCTTTCCCCTCGAGGATTCCTCGTTACCCCCTTGCTATGCTTTCTCTATCTTAGGGGAGTAAGCCCCTTCCCTCACCCTCCGTTTTTGGACTATGGGTGAGGAAAAGAGCTCCCCCCCTCCCCCCACCCACCCATGCTATTACAATGCTATCTTTAGTCACAGACTCACAGTTAGTAAGGAACTCTTTCTTTATACTGCTACCATAAGCCCGCTAACGCGGGCGAGGAACAGGAGTCCTCTCAAATGTCGAGGGCTTAGCCGGCCAAGTAGTTATAAACAGATACTGCATTGTAACAGAATCAATAGTATTCAAAAAAAAAAAAACACATTAACCACAACATAAATTTGAATTTAAAATTCAAACTCGTAAACCCCACACTAATCTGAAATATAATACATGAGGTTACATATTTAAATCTCAGTTAAATTAGAGTTAAATTGTGTAACTCTTGAAGTTGACAAGGTTTAAATCAACCTACTTAACTTGAGGTTGCATATTTAAAACTCAGTTAAATTAGAGTTAAATTGTGTAACTCTTGAAGTTGACGAGATTTAAATCAACCTACTTAACTTTAACCGACTACACCAAGCAGTAAAGAAGCTAAAAGCAGCAAAGGTTAATACTTTCGGAAGACAATATACACGTTTACTTCTTGATCGAACATTCAACATGTCTATGTCACGAGGGGACATGAGTTCAAGACAATGGAGCTCATTTTGAGATTTTAATTTGCACCCCCACCCAAGAGGTGGAAAGATTAGGTGTTTTTCCTATGAGAATAGGGTTTCACCATAGTCATACCTCTCACATCTATTTCCAACTCGCCTTTGAGAAAAGGGAGTTAGGGAGGAAATGAGCGCACAAAGTGTTTGCTTAAATGCCTTGCCTAGTCTAGTTGCTATGAAAATGAGACCAAGGACTAGGTGATAGACCAATGTCTAAGAGAGTGGCGTTGGCATGCACCTATATCATATCCTCGATTTCTTCATTGGGCATTGCATCACTTGAAACTTATAACACTCATGAGCATCTACTCAAGGTTGTTTGATCCAAATCCCTCCTTTATCCATTGTCTTTTACTCAATTACTTGCTTCTTTGACAATTGTCAATACATGAATTAACCTATTCTCTTTGGGTTAGCTCTCAAAAGTCAATGTACTTGTGTTTAACCCCTCTCTACCAAAATCATATCCTCTCTAGTCACTCCTTGAGGATGATACTCACTTTCCACTCCCACTCGAAATCAACATTCAAATGGCGCCGTTGCCAGGGAGTGGCATCGGTTTTGAGTAGCGAGTCCATTTGGGTTAACATGAGAAAACATTCAAGTGAGAGAGTCTAACCCCCACCATTTACTTGTTGTTTTGGCAATTTACTTTGAACTTTTTGTTACTTGAATTGATACTACTCTCACAAGCAACTCCTTCTAGTTGCAAGAAACAGTCTATTGTCTTTCGGCTCGTAGGTTGAAGGCTAGTTATATGCAAACCCGGCCCAAAGGCGTGCAAGGGCTACTAGCTATTGATCACAAGATCAAATCAATTGTGAGGCGACAAAACAAGGCAGCCCGCAACGAAGCACCACCCCAAGAAGAAGTTGAAGAAGATATGGCCACACAAAGTGGAGTTGATCACCATGTTGGAGACCTGATCGAGACTTTAGGAGAGAAAACGTGGAGGAACCCTGTAGCTGGTCTTAACAAAGGCAATATGAGTTGAGGAAGCTAACAAGTCATACGAGGGCTATTGAAATGCTTTTGGAGTTAAATAATCTTGAAATAAGAGGCTAGGAAATAGAAATTAATGATGCGAAAGTGGTTTATGAGAATAAGCTAAGATGTGAATTTATAGAATCAGGTGGAAACTAACCTTAACCTGCAAACCTGCGAACTTCTAAAGGATTGCACAGTAACTATTGCACAATTGCACCGCTACGGCTCCCCAACATGCACAGTAACTATTGCACAATTGCACCGCTACGGCTCCCCAACATGCCGAAGGACCTTGCGGTGCAACATGTAGTAAATGCAGTCCAATCGTTCAAAAGTTCACACATTAAGATTGGTTCGCACCTGATTATGGATATATATATATATATATATATATATATATATATATATATATATATATATATATATATAGGGTAGAGTTCAGGTGTGGCATGGTCATTAGGTGTGGTCGTGTGGCCTATTTTCAGCCATTAGATCATATCAACTCATCAAATCAACGCGCAATATATGTATGTTACAGAACACACCATTCTACGTACTAAAACGCACCAGAGGACCGATAAAACACACCATTTCACACAATATACACAAATGCGTCTATTCACTTAAAATTCATCAATATACTTAATAAAACACATCATTCTACATATTAAAATGTACCACAACGTGCCTCATGTCAGATTATAAGCTTACACTATTTACACATATTAATTTACACATATTAAAAAACATGTGCTAAAATATGCACCGTTATACGTATTAAAATGCACCATACTTATTAGAAACACATGTGTTAAAATACACATCATTCAATGTATTGACATGCACTAGACGACGTATTAAAACACACCATTCCACAACATAGTTACACATCATTCTACGTATGAAAATGCACCAACGGATAGATTAAAACACACCATTCTACAACACAATTAATGCACCAACATACGTAATAAAACGCACCACAACATGTATTAAAACGCACCACACTATGTATTAAAACACACCATTCCACAACACAGTTATACATCATTCTACGTATGAAAATCCACCAACGGATAGATTAAAACACACCATTCTACAACACAGTTAATGCACCAACATACGTAATAAAACGCACCACATCATGTATTAAAACGCACCACACTATGTACTAAAATGCACCATTCCAATCATGTAATATAAATACTAAAATTACCATAATAACCCCACTTAAACATCCGCGAATTTCAGTAAGATTAATGAAATTGGACGGTGCTGATTAGGCCACACGACCGCATCTAAACTACAGTCCGCATATGAGCCAACTTCTATATATATATATATATATATATATACATATATATATATATACTAGAATCTTACTATTACTAGACTTTTAAAATTTGTTATAATATTTTTTTTGAAATACTCATATTTTTTTACAAAGTAGTATTTATTCTATATACTTTGCAATAATTATAAAACTAAAAAAAAAAATCAAAGTTACTTAAAAAAAATGAAAATTGTATATTACATCTCGGCATCTGACTATACTATTCATCAAACGCAAACTGAGCAAACATGTTTCCCCCACCAACGATCGGAACACCACGCACAAAATCTATATTCTTTTTCTGCTTACTACTCTTATTCAGCCTAGTCTCTCTTTCATTTTCCGGCGACGCCACAGTCATGTCCAAACTCTTCGCCGCTATCTCTCCGGTACCCTCTGGCTGGTCCATCTCCAAACACCCATGTACTTGGACTAATGTCGAGTGCGACAACTCCACCAAAATAGTATCCATCAACCTCGATTCCCAGTCCATTTCCGGTGAAATCCCTTCCGATCTCAAGCACCTCACGTCCCTTCGATCACTTTCCGTCCAGAACAACTTCCTCTCCGGGCGCTTGCCGTCTTTCGCAAATATGTCCAGTCTCGAAGAGCTCTACTTAGACAGCAATGAGTTCAGCTCAATCCCCCAAGATTTCCTCTTGGGTCTTCCCAATTTGCGGACTTTCAGCATTTACGACAATGGCGAGCTCAGCCCATGGCAAATTTCTAGTTATTTGGCCGAAAGCACAAACTTGGGATCTTTCTACGCGAGCAACGCCAGTATCACCGGCTTCATTCCTAATTTCTTCGATTCTTTCCCGAATCTCCAGAACTTGAGATTATCCTACAATAACCTCACAGGACCTCTGCCCTGGTCGATTGGGAGGTCCAAGATACAGAATTTGTGGCTGGATAACCAAAAACAGGGGCTCTCCGGGACAATTGATGTGATTTCCTCAATGACCCAACTCTCCCAAGTATGGCTTCAAGCG
>CP025647.1:7432899-7460106 GCA_003576665.1 Ipomoea trifida | reverse complement strand
GATTAGCATCTAACAATTTTTCCTTAGCATTATCTTTTTGCCCATCTATTTGATTTTCTTTTGTAATGAATTTTTTCAAGAGCTCCCTTTTGAGATTGAGTTAGTTGCTCAATTCTTCTTTTCTTTTTGCGCTTTTCAAACCCAAATGAATAGTTTCTAGAAAACATAATTATAAAACCCTAAAGAAAAAATAAAATTTTATTTAGAAACTCTATGAACAAATAATTAATCAAGAAACAAATTCTTGAATATATTATTCTGAAATCAGAATTATTATGTCATGTAAATAAAACAATAAACAAGAATTCATTGATCGGTATGAACTGCTTTCCTAAGCCTCTAGATCTTTGAAGAAATCTAGGTATATGGATACAAATTCAGAGATCGGTATGAACGTAACGAACGACTGCGCTTTTCTATACTGAATCTCCACATATGGCGCCAAAATGATGTAGTAAATATGCCGCGATTCCCCAAATACGTACAAATTCATGATTTCAGATCGTAGATGCGTTTATTTAATAGTCTGCTTGTTGGTTTAAGTTTAAGCCTGGGTAATAACGTGATGTAAGAGACTTTCGAGCTATGGTATGATAAGTTAAGACGCTAAACGTCCCCCCCCCCCCTAGCATTTAATACAGTATTTATAGGGGTGAATAGAGCACATGTCGAAGGCTCGGCATGTGCGACACGTGTGACCCATGCATAGAGGGAGGTCGGAGGCTCTACTGATTCTCCCATGTGTACTAAGGTTCCTGTTGCCTTTGTTTCTACTATGATTGGGTTGAACTAGTGGAGAAGGTCGGGTAGTTCATCCCGACCTAAGAAGGTAGGGACGGATCTTAAGGCGGGCGAACACTACTGCCAGCTAAGCCTTTGCTCAATCTTTTCGCTCAGATCGGGTCGGTCAACACTTTCTCTATTCTCTTATCACCAACCATATCGATCGATCAATTTCTAAATATTGTGAGCTAGTATAAATTTTAGTCTACGGATCAAATATTAAGATATTGTATCAATTTTGAAGGACAACACCGCTTTAATACTTACACAAATATAGATAAAATTATTTCTAAAACAATAACATATATTATCACGAAATAATTGTTATAGTCGTTATCTTTAAAATATCAGTCGTCATTTTTTCCAAGTTCATCACATGCCAAATATATATGGGCACCCAATAAGGTGGCCTGA
This sequence comes from Ipomoea trifida, assembly GCA_003576665.1. Classification (NCBI taxonomy): domain Eukaryota; kingdom Viridiplantae; phylum Streptophyta; class Magnoliopsida; order Solanales; family Convolvulaceae; genus Ipomoea; species Ipomoea trifida. Next base: position 7,458,909 of record CP025647.1, on the reverse strand, counting down.
CGTGATAAATATTTATTGATATTGGCAACGGTAAACATGATTATTATATGAGCTTGCAGGCCACTTTGGCATAAAACCAAAATTAAAGCATTATTAAATCAAGAACATTAACTTAATATTTCGATAACAATTTATTAGCTGACGATGAGATCACGTCAATGGCGCAACCAAGGGGCCAAGCTGCTCCAACCATGTAGTTTTTGTACTCAACTTCAGTTATCACCGTAATCTCCTTCCTAGGATGTACACCTGTAAGTTTTACATACATTTCATGACAATAAAATTAGTAAATTTTAATAATATATGTAGGATACCTATCTAAAACAAGAAATTGTTCGAACTTACCAAATCCATCCACGAGCAATGTGTATTGGTATACCAAATCCAAGCAATAGTATGGATAAAAATCCTCTATTGCATTAGGAAAAGTAGACTTCATATCTTTATAGTTGGTTGCACAAACTACCTTTGCTGCTTCTAGGTATGCGCTTGGCTTAACTATTTTAGAGGGCGTCGTTGATGGGTCAACAATACCAACCTATAAATACAAACAATTTTAATGTATTGTACATCTTATTCTCTACAATATTTACTAAGGGTCCGTTTGAAAATCCGGAAAATGACTTCAGAAAAATATTTTTCGAATTTTCAGTGTTTGATGCAATAGAAAAATCCATTTAATGAAAAATATTTTCCGTTGACTAGAAAAATGTAGGCATTTTGGCGGAAAATGACTTCCGACAAAATTTGGTATTTGGTGGAAGTAATTTTCCTCCTATCCTCAATACATGGTTTCCGCCGGAAACCACATCTGTTTCTTTTCTTCTTCTTCTTTTTTTATATAAATTTTTGATAAATAATAATATTATTTTAAATATTTTTATATTATAAATAAAATATTTAAAATGTTTAATTATACAATTCTATCCATTTCTAGAAAATGAACCAAACATATCAAGACAATTTTTCAGAATGCAACCAAACACTATAATGAAAAATATTTGCTGGAAAGACTAATTTTTTAGAAAACATTTTTCAAACTTCATTTTCCTACGTTTCAAACCGACCCTAAACTTAAAATAGTTCTTAATTACCTGAGATGCTATATCATAGAAATACGATGAAATGTAGACATTCTTCATTCCGGCCCCACCTCCACCACTCCACACCCCATTGAATGTGCAACTTTGATACTTACATGGTGCCCTGAAATCAACCACTTTTCTAGCTAATTTCCTGCAATTCTTCAAGCTAGTACCACTTGGTGGAGCTTTTGCTTTGTATGAAACACCATTGTATGTGTAGTAACCTACACACAATTCATTGCATTGCAATTTGTTTAATTTCTTGCAAATTTTACTTGTATATATATATATATGGTGGGTGCGCTTCACAAGAAAAAATGACAATAATTAATATAGAGAGCTTACCGTCATAACCTTCTAAAATACACGCATTGGTGGAGTTTGTTGATGTTTTTAAAACTTCAACTCGACCTGCTAGTAGTCCGTAGTTCAAATAACTGCACACAATGTTAAAAGAATTATATATATAATATATATATATATATATATATATATATATATATATATATATATATATATATAAAATAAGAAACATGTACGTCTGGAAGGAAAATTCAATTACGTATTTTATACTGTAACATTGAAATTTTACTATTTTATAACGTTACTAGTATAATAGTTTAGCAAAAGTTTTAGGGACATATATAAACCTGTGTACATAAAGGTAGTAATTTGCCCCCAAGAGATATTTTTCCTGCACATAAGGTTCTTCTCCATTATCGGGTATGGGTGCATTAACAAAAGTGTCCCTTGAGATAGCATATGACATTTGGACTGATCCACCACCAAGGTCAATTGTTGCTATGGTTTTTTGGTAATCTTTCCCCAAATTCCCCAACAAATAATTCAGGGCGACCTGCATATTGAAATAGAATAATATTTTAATTTTTACTCTCCTTCCACATTTACCCCCAATCAAGTCTAAAGATATATTAAATAATGATAATTATTTAATAAACGAAAGATTGCTAGCTTATTAGTTATTCGCAAATTATACTGTGGACCATGTCATGACTGATACGGCAGTTGTGTTGAACTGATAGTGCAGTTGTGTTGAAAGGAAACTGCAGTTGCGCAGAATAGGGGCCGTTCATCCGTTCAATATAACTGCAGTATAAGTTCAACACAACTACGGTATCAGACGGATGAAATGACCTCTGTTCTGCACAACTGCAGTTTCCTTTCAACACAACTGCAGTATCAGTTTAACACAATTGTAGTATCAGTTCAACACAACTACAATATCAGTCATGACCTATGGTCCACGGTATAACGACAGTTAGTTATTAGGGGCAAGATATAATATAATTAATTACCCAAAAGTAAGATCCTTCTTGTGTTCCATTAAGAATGGAAACCCATTCAGCCTTGTACTTGAAATTGCTTTCATTCTTCAACATATCTCTCACCTATATGTCCAAACTTATATCAATGTAATTAAGTTGTGTATTTACTTATAGAATTTTCAATAAATAAATGAATAAATAAAGCAGAAAATATTTACTGCTTGCAGAATTTCATCAGCTGCGTTTCCATTTAACATCCTAAGCCCTGCAGTTGCCTGTAGTGTTGCCAACAAATTACATGTAATCAAAACATTATTTTTGCAATCTGAATGTATATTACAGAGTATAACTAGCTTAATTGGTGCGAGTGATTGTGCATTCTTATACCTTAAGAGAGATTAGAGAGGTTCGGAGTTCAAACCTTTTCTCGTAAGAAAAACCAATTGGGCCAACACTTTGCCTTTTGATTCGGCGGGCCGTTCAAACAAAATCTTAAGGTTACGTTATTTTTGGACCAGGGTCTACAATGCAAAGTTGTAGACCCTGGTCCATAAATGATATAATTTTTCAGTATGGTACGGGTTTAAAGGTGCCGCCTACAGTTAAAAAAGAATTGTATATTACAGAGTATAATATATTTTATGTAGCTAGCTCATTATTTTATGACTTTTCTACTAAAAAGTAAAAACCATAAAATCATTCAATTATTGCTTAAATCTTGATTTGTAAATCAATAAATGCCACGTCAACAATATTTTAAATAGAGTAAATTGCACTTTTGGTCCTCTGACTATTGCACCTCTATTAATTTCAACACTTGACTTTTAAAAGTAACGAATTGATCCTTTAACTATGTTTTTTTTAACGAATTTGGTCCTTCCGGCCAAATCAGAGGCCAAATTAGGCCGGAAATTGTAACCCCTTTCCGGCATAATGGTTTGATTTTGATTTTCCCCTTTTTACAATTTTCAGTAATCGGAAAGGGGTTACAATTTTCCGGCCAAATTTGGCCTTTGATTTGGCCGGAAGGACCAAATTCGTTAAAAAAAAGCATAGTTAAAGGATCAATTCGTTACTTTTAAAAGTCAAGTGTTGAAATTAATAGAGGTGCTATAGTCAGAGGACCAAAAGTGCAATTTACTCTTTTAAATATTATAATATTATTGTTCATATTTTAATTGAATTATTCCAATGGCGTTTGATTTAGTTCAATATGCATTATATTATTAAATAATGAAATTAATAAATATAATTAAATGAGTTTGTTAACTTTTACCCCTAGTTCAAGTGGTGTGTCAGGTTGCAACTCAGTTGGCACAACACCTTCTGCTTCTAGAAGGAGTGGCTCAAGGGACTTGGCAGCTGCTTCTGGATCATCTGCATATGAACTCAAACCTGGGGTTGTCTGCAAAACGTACAACGTAACGTTAGTTCAATTGAAGGCTACAATAATATTAACAGATGGTCTGTTTGGTAAAATAGTTAGCTTATCAGTCAATTTTGACTTATTTGACCACTATTAGCTATTTGATTTGGTTAAAAACCAATATAAGTGTTTGATTAATCATTTTTTTTAACTTTAAAATGTTAAAATTCAAAAAGTTGTTAAAAACAACTTTTTTAATTAATTTTTTAAAATATACCAAACAACTATTAGCTAACAGTTAATTTACCAAATATCTTTCTACAATCAACTAATGTTATCAACTAATTATACCCTCTAACCTAATTAATTCACAGCCATTTAGCAACCAGGGAAATATATATTTAACTTCAATTACAACTATATGCAGCCATTTAGTAAATGTGTATTTTAGGGTCAGATTTACCTTGAAAAGGTAATCGCGGATCCACAAAATAATTTACCCATATTTTGTGCATGTAGTGCAGTGTGTGTGTGTATATATATATATATATATATATATATATATCTATATATATATATATATATATATATATATATATATATATATATATATATATATATATATATTCTCCGTTTTGTCCAATATGCCCAACAAAATCTGTCCGCAAATATTGTCTTACAATTTACAAATATATTTTGATATTGACACATTTTTTAACTAGTATTTTGTCCAATATGCCCCACAAAATCTGTCCGCAAATATTGTCTTACAATTTACAAATATATGTTGATATTCACACATTTTTTAACTAGTATTTTAGTATTTTATACGTGTGATGCACAAAAATAAATATTTAATATTAATATTCAATGTTAATTTTTAAAGTATAGTTAATAATTTGAGTAATAATTATGATATAATTAATTTTAATTAAGTAAAAATTATATATATGAGAAATTACTAAATATAATTATGTAACATTTAATTAAAATCTAATGAAATCAAACTTATTTCTTATAGAGTTAATTCTATTTTTTGCCCTAGATTTATAGATGACAATTCACTTTTAGTACTTTTTTATAGAACATCATCATTTGGTCCTAGTTTTATTGTGACATGATATTTTTTGTCCTTCGTCAAAAAAATTATTAAAATGCTATTAAATACAAGGTATTTTCAACTGTTTTATACAAAGTAGGTTGGCTCGCTATATTTTTTATATTTAATTTTTTGAAAAAAAAAATCTATAGTTGAAGACCGAAATGACGTTGTATTTAACGACATTTAAACTGTTTTGTTGATAGAGTACCGAAAATGTCAAGTCACAATAATACTAGGACCAAAAGTGAATGCTCTGAAAAAAAGAGACTAAAAGTGGATTATCACCTATAAATCTACAACCAAAAATGGAATTAACTCTTTCTTATAATAGCATGTCTACATATATTATTGACATTGAAAAAAAAAATATTGTATATGCATGTGTATTATAATAATAATGGGAATGATAATAGAAGTTATAAAAAATATATTGTTCAAAAAATTGTATAGTAAAACTCTTATAGCAATGTATAAAAAGAATTTAACAGAAACGAACATAAATCAGGGTACAACCTGAGACTTATTATGTTTATAAAAGTAAAAAAAAAATAATAATAATAATAATTGAAGCCCATAGGAAATAAATAAAATCATAGAGCACAAATGAACAAGCTAAGGCAGAGAGGAAAAAGGTAAGTTGATTTCATACCTTGAGATAAAACTCAATGTCATCGCCGATGGGGAGGAGATCCAAGTTTTCGTTGAAACGGAAAACATGGACCCTGCTGCCGGTGCTGCCGGCGTCAAATATAACGGCGTAGCTATCGGCTTCGTGGCTGAGGAGCACTCGCCGGACATGAGACCGGGAGAAACAAGCCAGGGGCAAGAGGAGAAGTGTAAAGGATATGAAGAGAAGATGGCGATTAGTTTGTTTTATCATCAGCATCTTCACCATAGCCTCTATGCTTCAAAAGAAAAGAGATTATGATAAATTGAAAGCAAGGGAGTGCATCTTATTATATAACAACCCTGATTGTGCTTGGTTAATAAGTTTTTGGTAACTCTACAATACTAAAATTTAAAAAGATGTTCAAATAAACTAACTTTTTCAATTAGGTTTTTGAGAAAAGAAATTATACCAAACAGTTATCAGCTAACAAATAATTTACTAAACACCTTCCTACAGTCAGGTAATGTTATCAACTAGTCATACCTTCTAACACAATCATTTAACAACCATTTACCATATAGAACCAAGGTTATGCAGTATTATATCTTTTACATTATTATCGAAGAAATCTCAGCTAAGTCTGGTCCAAGACTCTTTTCCTGTCAATATTCTGGCGCACCATTTTCTTATTTTACATTATTGGCGAAGCCCACCAAAATGTGGACCATTTTTCTTATTAATATTCCGGGGCATCCTTTTCTTATTAATATACTGGGGCACCCTTTTCTTATTTTACATTAATTGCGAACTGAAGAACTTCCACCTTCCCTTTACCTTGTAGTCGTCTAGTGGCACGAAGTGACTCTCTCAAATTGTATTGTGGTGCACCATTTTCCTATTTTACATTATTGACGAAGAACGTCCACACTTAAGTGTGGACCCTTTTCTTATAAATATTATGGTGCACCATTTTTATATTTTGCATTATTTGCGAAGAAAACTCGACCTAAGTGTGGACCATTTTCTTATTACTAATATTTTGGTGCACCTTTTTCTTATTTTACATTATTGGCGAAGAACGCCGACAAAAATGTGGACCATTTTTCTTATTAATATTTTGGGACATTCTTTTCTTATTAATATACTAGGGCACCATACCCTTTTCTTGTTTTATATTAATTGCGAATTGAAAAACTTCCACCTATCAATGATCTTGTAGTCTAGTGGCATGAAGTGACTCTATCAAATTGGAAGTCATTGGTTTAAGCTTCAATGAGGACACTATTAACTCCTTGTGCTTCAGTAAGTTGAGAAAGTAGAGTAGTACAAAAAAAAAAAAAAAAAAAGTATTGTGGTGCACCATTTTCTTATTTTACATTATTGACGAAGAACTCGCACTTAAGTGTGGACCCTTTTCTTATTAATATTCTGGTGCACCATTTTTTTTTTATTTTGCATTATTTGCGAAGAAAACTCCACCTAAGTTTGGACCATTTTCTTATTACTAATATTTTAGTGCACATGTTTCTTATTTTACATTATTGACGAAGAACCCCACCAAAATGTGGACCATTTTCCTTATTAATATTTTGGGACATTCTTTTCATATTAATATATTGGGGCACCTTTTTCTTATTTTATATTAACTGCGAATTGAAGAACTTCCGCCTACCAATGACCTTGTAGTTTAGTGGCACGAAGCAATTCTCCCAAATTGGAGGTCATGGGTTTAAGCCTTGGTGAGATCAATATTAACTCCTTGTACTTCAGTAAGTAGAGCCATGTTGGGTGGAGGCCGGTAAAAGGCCAAGTATAGCTTCGTTGTGAGTTATAGCTGTGGGTGGAGGCCGGTAAAAGGCCAAGTAGTATAGCTTCGGTGTGAGTTATAGTTGAGTCATGTTGGGTGGAGGCTGGTAAAAGGCAAGTATAGCTTCGTTGTGAGTTATAGCTTTTATGATACTGTGACAAAAAAAAATAGTGTTATGGAGTTATGTGTTTTCAATTTTATATTTGCTTTCATTTTAGACTACTTATTTTATTTTCTGAGTCAACCACTAATTATTTATCAGATGATGATTTGAATTTTTTATTTTGGGACAGTGAATTTCATGATGGCTTGACAAATGTGTACCATGACAGAAATTTGCCTAGATAGATGATGGATGAGATCAAAATTCAACCAAAAAATAAGCTAGAAATTGGTACTAAGGAGTAATTTTGTTTTGAAACTAAGCTAGGTAGGAACTGGAATTAAGAAGCACTTCATGCACATAAGCCTTGAGATTCAAATAGGACGATCCACTTTCTTTCATGCTACTTCTTGCTAAATCTCTCCATTTCTCAGCATTCTTTCTCAACTCAGCTCCTTCCTCTCCCATTACACATTCTATGCGTCTCTTGAGCTCACGAGCTTCAACAATGCCGTCCTCATTGGCTTTCACTCTCGCCCCCGTTTTCCAAACATCTTGAACTAGCTTAGCATTGCAACATTGGTCACTCCACAGCGGGCATGCCACAACAGGCACCCCGAACACCAAACTTTCTATTGTCGAATTCCATCCGCAGTGAGTTAAGAAACACCCTATAGACGGGTGTTGCAGAACCTCGACTTGCCCACACCAATGCACTATCTTCCCTTGCTTCTCCAATTCCTCCTTGCACCTCAACTTTTCTTCGGGCTTTTCCCCGTTGGCCGTCTCCCTAAGCACCCACAAAAATGGCATCTTACTTTCCACAAGTGCTTCAGCAATCTGATCCACCATTGTGGATGGGAGATCAGAGTAGCTACCAAATGCTATGTAAATCACAGAACCCTTGAGCTGAGAGTCCAACCATTCAATATAATCATCGGACTTTTCACGCAAATCACCTCCAAACGAGGTATCAGAAGGATCTTTCCCATCCAAATACGCAGAAGGAACCAAAGGGCCAATCCCAATCAGTGTCATCTTCTTTATAGCTCTCAAAGCATCAACCTCCAAGTCATCAAAAGTGTTGACTAGAATTTTGGGATTCTCCTCACTGTTAATCAGATCAATCTGATCTTTCATGGACTGAATAGCCCAATCCAAAGCATTATTTGTTGTTGTCTTGGAAAACATATAAGAAGGGAAATCATTGGTACCTAGAACGGGCAATCCAGGAATCTGAACCACTCCATTCTCACCACAACTTTTGAACAAATCCTGGCAATCAGTGAAATAACAGTAATAGATGTCTAAAACCGTGGCGGGTTGAATCCAAAGCAGCGTGGCCGGAATTTCAAGACTCCGGGCAACTTCCCCAACCCATGGCATAAGTGTAGTGTAAATAATTCCGGTAAACGGAGCGCCGTCCGCCGCCTTGGCCTTGACGAGGGTCGCCACGTATTCGGACCCTCTTGTCTTCAAGGAATTATACGCGTCGCCGTAGGCATCTGGAGTGAGTTTGTAGTAGCCGTCGTCGTCGTAACCATCGGAAAAGGGGGCGAAATCTATGCCGGGTATCGCCGGGTGATTAGAGATGCGGTTGATAACGTAGAGAGTGGTTGATAAGGTGACTTTAACCCCCAAGTTGACAAGGCGCTTAGCAAACTGTAAACATGGATTGATTTGGCCTTGCCCCGGAAATATCACCAGAAGAACACGGCAGCGGTCTCTCATTTTGGCTGAATTGAATGAACCACGGATGTATAGTATATTTCTAATGTTTTGATGATAAAGATGGGTAATATAATGCAAGATTTTCATGTCGTGAAATGCGTGGAAATTGGATTTATTAGGTGTCCCGACCTGACGCTACTCACATCCAACCAAGCAAATGAAAACTAAGCAATAATTGATGCCTGCAATGGTAGCTCATCAGAGTCAACCGAATATCACTAGACCACAATGTAGTATTGGTTAATTGCTACTTTCTTATTAATATTTTAGTACACTTTTTTCTTATTTTACATTATTGGCGAAGAACTCCCATCCAAGTTCAGTCGTAATATCGTGGACCATGGTCCAAAAACAACACCGTTTCTTTAAGTAAAAAAACAGCTGCCATCACATTTTAATGAACCCGTAAATGAAACTACAGTTTATCTCAAATGATATTACCTCACATTTGTTTTTATATTATTAAATGAAACTGTAGTTATATCGAAATGAAACTATAGTTGTGTTGTGTTGAAAAGAAACTGCAATGTATATAAAATGAAACTGAATAACAGTAAATCACATATTTGAATTGAGTGTATATTGTTCAATGAAACTGTAGGTATATCGAAATGATATTGTAGTTGTGTTGTAATGAAATTATAGTGTATATAAAATGAAATTGAATAACAGTTTCACATATTTGAATGTATAATGTCAAATGAAGCTGTAGTTATATCGAAATGAAATTGTAGTTGTGTTGAAAAGAAACTGCAGTGTATATAAAATGAAACTGAATATTATTTTACACAAATAGAACTACTTTACACATAACGACACCGTTTTGAACCATGGTCCAAAGTATAATTTGCAATTGGACCCTTTTCTTATTAATATTTTGGGGCACCCTTTCCTTATTTTGCATTATTTGTGAATGGAAGAACTCCCACTTTTAAGTGTGGACCATTTTCTTATTACTATTTTGGTGCACCATTTTTTTTAATTTTACATTATTGATAAAGAACTCTCACCTAAATGTATAGCCTTTTCTCATTTTGGTTCTCTGATCAGAATGGCCAAGAATAATAAACAACAGATGATTATTTCGATCTAAAGTTTCGATAGAGATGAGTAATGCCAGATTTTCATGGCTAGCTAGCTTTTGCAATTTGGAGGTTTATTATCTCTAAGAGCACCAAGCGGCGGGGCGCTAAGCGCGCCTGACATTATCATTATTTATTATTATTTTTTTTTAAATTCAGTTTTGTTTTTTTTTTTTATTCCTCCTCATTTTTTCTTTCTTAATTACACTTCAAAAATTCCTGTCGCGAAATATCCCACCGATAAAGATGCCCTAATGATTAGAATTGCAAGAGGGAAGTTTTCATATCTTGAGATGCGTGCAAATTGAATTGATGATATGTGTATGTCGACACCTGACGCTGCTCATCATGTGAACTGAGCAATTATGACAAATTATGGCACTCGAGAAAATTGGAGTAATAATGAATAGGAATTATCCGTTAAAATTTGTTTCTAGTGATAAAATAGATGTGTAATTATTGTCACAAGTTAGGTTCATGGAATCTAAATATACTTCGACAAAACCAACAAATTTGAAGTATAAAAAAGTAATGGCAAATTATAACATCAACACGAATATAATGTGTTCGCATGAACAGCTCAATTGGTGAGGTGAAGTTTGAAAAAAAAAAAAAAAAGATCAGAGATCGAATTAGTGAAGAGGGTTCTTTGTACATAGTAAGTAAATGCCTAATCTCTGTACTTCTGTATTTAGCTTGAGTTATCATAATTTAAATCCTTTCAATTACTCTGTCGAGGCGATTTGAGAATTCAACATTTTGAGAACAAACACAAATATAAATATATAATGTACGCTAGAGTGCTACACCATTGACCCAGTTGCGTACTGACGGTAATAATGGTTACCGGAGTATTTTTGTATTAGTATTTCTATAGTGTTAAGTACAGTGGTGAAGTGTTGAGCACAGTGTTTGTGTTCAATACAATGCTCAGTGTGTGTTTTCTGTCTAGTTCAAGTGTCGTCCCTTTGCAAGTGTTGTGAGCGTCCTTTATATTCTTGAGTGCAACGTTCCATCTTCAATGCGCAGTAAATGGAGCATCAATGCTGAGCGCAGTAAATGGAGTATCAATGCTGATGAGCCGTTAGAGTACCGTTGGAGTGAATGCTGAACAGCTAGTTTGAACGTCCACTCATTGTCTTGGGTCTGCTTGCCTGATTACTCTGTCACCAGTCCCCCTACTCAATAGCCAACGAGAGCAATTGAGGTAGTTTAGGATTAATGACTTGTGCGAAAAATTGTTCTTGTTTTTGTTTTTGTTGTTGTTGTTCTTTTCTTTTGTTTTTTTTTTTACCACGTGATGGTCGAGGCGTGACCTTGGCCGAAAGTGGCCGAGGTCGGGACTCGGTCGAGCATCAAGATCAGAGATCAGAAAACGAGTAGTACATACGACGTCGGTTATATAAATAACAAACGTCGTATGTATTCTTTTTTTTAGGAAAAAGTGTCAAATAGGCCACTGAACTTATCGCTTTTGTGCAATTGGACCATTGGACTTAAAAAGTGTGCAATTCAACCGTCAAATAAGTAAAATTTGTGTAATTGGACCATTTTTACAAAAATTTTATGGTAAAATTCAATTATATTACTAACATATATTTATTTTTGACGTCGGTTTATCAAAAAATCAACGTTATATGTTAGACATTGTATGTTATTTCTGTCGTAGTGCTCGTGTAACGCCCCGTAAATTCCGTTCAAGCCTTTCGTCCGTTAATTAATTCCTTGGGCAATTTGATTAATTTCTAATTGGGCTAATCCTTTCAATTTAATATATATATGCTCTTATATATATATATATGCCCATGAGCTTGATTTAATTATTATATTCAAGAGCCCAATTTATTGAATTATTCTTGTAAGGGATTTTATTCAATTTGAGCCCTTACAATTTGTAATTAAATATTCCTACAAGCCCAATTTATTGATCTTACATTATATGATATATATATGTTAATCCTAAGACATTTCTATGGGCTTTCTTATATTAATTCTTATATTAATTATAAGGGGTGATTATTTAGCCCATTTGGCTAGTCTTGAACACATATATGTATTTAATTCTTTTGACCATTATAATATGAGCTTGAGCCCAATTCCTAATAAAGTCTTACACTTAATATTGTATGTATCCCTAGTATATATTATGATGATCAAATAACCTAAAAGCTTTCACTCCTCTTCCTCTTCCTCCCTACTCTTCCACACGCCATTTTCCTCTTTAATTCCTTCCAAAATTGATCTCCATTTTCCTACAAGCTTTCAAGTCAAGATTGCTCTTTTATGGTTGCTTAGGAGTGGGTAAGTTCATCTATCATAGGATTCATCTTGCATTGTGTGTTTATAATAGTCTTTAAGCATATTCTTACAAAGTTCTTTTGGGGTTCTTTGGGAAAAGATGATCAAGGTGAAGGTGGGGCTTTGTGATCTTGCTTAGGGCTTCTTGGAGTGGGATAAAGCTATTCAAGGTAACCATCCATGTCCATCAAACTATTTTCATTCACTCCTAATCTATTTGATATTATTTGGTGGATTGGAAATCCTGAAAATCCCTTGTATTAGCCTATCTTGTTGATTCTTTTGTTGGATGTCATCTTGATCTTTTGGTTAGTGTTGTATGATCATTGATGGTTTGGATTTCCATGTTTTTGGCCTCTAAATTGTATGAAATGTTGATGTCTTGGTCTGATTTTACTCTCTGGAAATGTTATTTCGTGTCTGATGATGATATTCTGGAACTGGGAGTGTATTTGACCTTACGGAGGTCCTTGGCGGAATAATGTAACCCGCCAGGGAGTTCCGCATGGTCACAGCGGTAGGGTTGGACGGATCAGGGTAATCCGTGAGGGAGCTCCGCGGCCTTCATGCGGAGGTGGATGACGGTGGACTGTGTTCCGTTGGTGTCTTCCGCTAGGTCTACTGGAAATTGTTTCCAGAGACTGTTCTGAGAGTTGTTGTCTGTTTGTTTCCCTGTTTGTTCTGAGTATTGTTGGATTGTCTTGTTGGGTATTTTACCATGCTTTTGGAGTATTTATCCATGCCTCTTGTTGGATATTTATGGCCTTATCTTGGATATTTATTCATGTCTTTAGTTTCCCCTTTTGTATCCTTTGGTCTATTGATTCTTGATATTCTTTCTATCTGGGAGTTGTTGGTGTTCATAGATGAGATGAACACTTTGTTTGGTTGTTTTGGGATGATGTTGGAGTATGAGTATGTGATGTTGGTTGTTGGTTCTTGTTGTGCTATTATTGTTTGTATTCGGGTTCATTACCCCTGTGATTGGGTTCATTACCCCTGTGATTGGGTTTATTACCCCTGTGATTGGACTTAGGTCCCTGTGATTGGGCTATTGCCCCTGTGATTGGGTTCGCTACCCCTGTGATTGGGTTCGCTACCCCTGTGATTGGGTCGATTCACCCCTGTGATTGGACTTCGGTCCCTGTGATTGGACTACGGTCCCTGTGATTGGGTTCATTACCCCTGTGATTGGGTTCATTACCCCTGTGAGTGAGTTTTGCCTTTGTGCATTCGGTTTGAGGTTGGGTTTGGGTTTAGTATGATGCTTAGTGGTTGTTGTTGGGTTTCCTTTCGATTCTTGAGATATGAGTCCTTGTTCATTCTGTTGATTATTCCTTATGCTTGTGTTCAGCTAGTACCTTGGATTTGATTCATTGTTGTCTTATCTTTCTATCTTTGGACTTCGGCTTTACTTGAATGAGTTTTGGTTTGTAATTCATTCAGTTTATCCTTGTTGAGTATCTGATTTGAGCTATTGCACAGTTCGTTGGTGTTTATATTCTATATGGGTGTGTAAACCTATTTACAACCTTACTATATATCTATACCTCTTTGCGGGTGTGAATGGTGGTTGCTTAGCATTCTTTTGCTAATGGTTCTTTGTGTGTTTTCCAGGTATGGAGTAGTCTACGCGAGCGCGCTAGAGTTCTCTCTTTTATGAGGATGCGTAGTATTAGTCTACCTTGTTTAGTTGTTGGTTTTTGGGCCTGTGTGCCTTGAGATATTATGTTACACTATTGACTAGTTCCTTGGTCCCGTTTGGATAATTATGGATTTTTAGACTTTGAGGATTGTTGTTATTATTTCAGTGTTTATAAGATGACAGTTTAGTTTATTCTTGTGTTTAGCCTGTGCATCTAGGCTTGTGATTATATCCTAGATGTGGCATGACGCCCTTAGGTTTTAATTCGCTTCCGCTATATTTGGTTTGTTGGTTGAGATTGGCAGCTTTTATGTTAAGTTTTTAGCTATCTCAGCCCATGTGAGGTTGGGGTGTCACAGCTCGTCCCTTAAAAGATGTGGGGAGTTCGAAGCCCTCCACCCCCACCACCTCTTGTATAGAAAAATCAATTTGGCCCACACTTTTCCCCTTAATTGGGATGACTCGGTGTGAATGAGGATTAGTCGTCTGAGTATGATACCGGCTTAATGGTGTCGGTGTCTCCTACAGTTAGAGTAAAGAGCCGACCTAGTGCGAACATGAATTAGTCTGAGTATGGTATGGTACGAGCTTAAAGGTACCGGTGCCTCCTACAGTTAGGGAAAGGTGCCTGCCGGTGCGAACAGAAATTAATCTGAGTACGGTATGAACTTAGAGGTGTCTGTACCTCTTAGGGGGCGTTTGGTTCACGGAATCTTGGATTACCCCAGGTAATAGGATTACCTCCAGGAAGGTAATGTGAGATTTTGGGAATGTAAGATTACCTGGTGTGTTTGGTTTGGATTGTGGAATATAATATTACTGTGTTTGGTTAAGGGTTATATTTTAGGTTATATGGGACAATTTACTATAATGTCCTTATATATATATATATATATATATATATATATATATATATATATATATATATATATTGTGTGCTTTATTGTGTGTATTTTTATTTATTTATATGTATGAATGTATTGATGCTTAATATTAAAAAAATAAATATATAAATATACACACATGTATATTTAATTATATAAACATATATTATTTTATATATGTTATTGTGTTAGTATTATTATTATTATTATTATTATTATTATTATTATTATAATTATTATATATACGGATTAGTTAACAAGGGCAAAGTCGGAATAATCCAAGGTAATCTTAGATTACCTAAAAAACGGGGTAATCACATTACCTTGAAACATTACCGCCACATCAGCTTTGAGGTAATGTAACATTACCTGGTAATCTCATAACTTGAAACAACAAGGTAATATAACATTACCAGACTCAGATTATCAAAAAAAAAAGACTCAGATTACCTAGGTAATCTAAGATGACCCGAACCAAACGGCTCTTTACAGTTAGAGTTTACTCAGAACACCTCTTGCTCTCCCAAAAAATTATTTTAAACAATCATGGCTATTTCTTAGATTTGGATCATCGATCTGAAACGAGGACGGCAATGGCCGCCGCCTTGGTTTCCCTGGAAGACAACTAAGGAATACAAAATTATTATAACAAATTTCTTAGAACAATGAAACCAGTCAAGTTGCAATATGAAACTAAGTAATAGTGCTAGCATTTGACAACATATGGATTACAAACTCAAATAAAATCCTCCATAGTGTTAATGTATCACTAGCTAAATCTTTGTTTCGCCTTTGAGATCAGGGTCCCTAAATGAACACAGAAACGAAGAAAAGAAATTTTTTTTTTTTTTGAGAATAAAAGAAAAATTATTAAAAACAAAAATTAAAAAAAATGGGCATATGCCGCCTTCTAAGCACTAACCTGCTAAACAAATTTACTTAGGGCTCAATTGAACATTTTAACTAAAACTTTTCGATCCGGTTCCTACAGTGTCCGATTTGGTTCGAAACGAATCGAACCAGCATGGTCATCACTACATATAAATAATAGTTTGTTAGAGAAGAAAAATAAAATAAATATTTATTTTTAGGGTAAAAATGTTCATTTAATATATCAAAGAGAAAAAATGTGACTTTAGAATAATTGAAAGACTAATATAAATACATGAATAATTCATTAAAAAAAAAAAAAGTATTATAAGCATATAATTGATGAGAAAACAATGCCATTTCCCTACTTTTTTTTTTTTTTGTAACTTCAAGACTGCCATGATAATGGACAATTCCAAACATATATGGGACGAAGTCTTTGTACAAGACTTGTCTTCTTCTTGTAATAGAGGACGAAGCTCTAATTTAGGGGGGGGGGGGGGGGAAACAAAAAAAAAAAAAAAGGACGGTTGCTATGGCAGCTATGGTGATTTAAAGAATACAAATTTTGCATATTGGTCTTATCTCTGTCCAATGAGGACAAAGTTATCGTCAAATCCACATCATGCCTTCTTGCTATAAAATTGGTCTTATCTCTGTCCAATCGGGACTTATTAAAGGCTCAAATTATATTGTGGATCATGGTCATGGTTGAGACTGCAGTTGTGTTCAACGGATATTGTAGTTGTGTTGAAAAGATACTGCAGTTGCGCGGAACAGAGGTCGTTCATCCGTTCAACACAACTGCAGTATCTTTTCAACATAACTGCAGTATCTGTTCAACACAACTGCAGTTTCAGATAGATGAAACGGACTTTGTTCCGTATTAAAGTTATCATCTTCATCCACATCTTGCCTTCTTGCTATACAATTAGGAATGACAATGGGTAGGGATATATTATATTTATATCTCCGCATTTTTACATATCCCACTATGCACACTCATAAAGATAGTGAAATTCTTAACTCATTCTCATCATTTTCAAACAAAAATTATTGATGCCGATAATACTCAACACGAAAAAATTATTGATGATAATAATACTCAACATGTTTTGATCATTAATACCACACTAACTACAATTTTCGATATTAGTGCATCAAAATTTTCATCTAATTACTACTAACTTAAATATTATATTTACTTTCAACTTAAACATTAGTGTATCAAATCTTAGCCACTAATACCAAAAAATAATTACAAACTTTAATATTAATGAGTTAGGTCCTTGCCTTAGTATTCAAAAATATATACAAATACTTTACAATTAGTGCTTCAAATATTCGATGATTATATTAGTTCTTCAAAACATTAACTGTGAACTTTAAATTAACTAATATATATAAATCATAGATTTAGTACAAAAAGTAATTTTAGACTTGAACACTAGTTCTTCAAATTTTCTCAGCGACCTTGAAAAAAACTTTAATACAAAATTTAAAATAAATAACAATAATCCATCTAGATTGCATTATATAGTATTAAATTTAATACATAAATTATGTTATATTTATAATTTAATGTGTAACTCTATTTCTTTCATGTGCTCTTCTTTTTCATAATCATCATGAATAGTGTGAAATGCATTTTTTCCTAGAAAAATTTACCTACAAAATACCATACTATACCAATTTAAGTAAACTAAATAGCTTTCAAAAAAAAAAAAGTAAAAAAAAAATAAAAGTAATTACATCTTTGTAATTAAATTTCATTTAAGTAAATTTTATCATTTTTCATACCTTTTAGCAACTAACTTTGACCATACATTAATGCATCCAAAGATTTTGGATAAAGTTTACCTAGGACTCACCAATCTACCATCAGTGCTAAAAGTTGATTTTGAAATAACGATAGTCCAACACCTCTCAATTAAACTAAGATATCAAAGTCATCCGTTAATGGCAAGACTTCTTCCTTTTCAATAAAAAAAAAAAAGTAAAAATTTGTGTGAGACCATTTCATATATCTTTGTTCGTGAGACAGATTAATTGGGTCAAGATCAAATGTAATAAATATACTGAAAAATGTAATACTAATAAGAAATAAAATGTTCATTATTGTTGATTTTATGACTTTTGGGCAGTCAATGATTAAACAACACAACCTTTAAAATAACGAGTATATGAGAATATAGAAAATATGGATAGATTATCAATGTTGCTTGTCCTCTTTCATATATGGAGGGTCTATTTATATATATTTTGAGCTAGGAGTCCTATAAGGAATAAAAATCCTAGATTGCCGCATATTCAGAGTTCTGGTTACATTGGGGAGCACAATTCTTATTATACTATGAATCAATCCTACCCATTTCTCCTTATTTTTTAACAATCCTCAACCATTGATTTATTGAATAGATGAATTATATCTATCCTAAATTTGTACTTGTGAATCTATTCTCACCTGAACTCTTTTGCATATAAGTAACACATTTGATGCGGGTAAAATTAACGTTCCTATATACAATAATTCATTAAGCACTATAATTGAAAGAAAATCTACAATAGTGATTAATAAATTAGAATTTTTCTATAAATTAAAATCGTGCACTCTGATTAAGACGATGTCCATAAAATTCGTCATCTGTGGAGGACAAATTTTGAGTGGATAAGTCATCAAACTCGAGAGGGAGGCTCAAGTGAAGGTTATGGCCACCATTTCTTTCCCCTATTTCTTCGAGTTTCAAAGGCTTCCACTTTTGTACAAGAGGACCGAGGACGCTTATAACATGTTCCATATTTGGTCGCCGATATGATGTCTTGGCAGTGCAATGAGCCGCTAACAATGCAACCTTAGAAATGCTCTCAAATGTTTGTTCATCTTGATCAAGAGTTGGATCGATAGCTTTTCTAAAATTGTGGCCTTTGATAATAACTTTGTGAAACCACGTGACTAAATGACATGTCTCGTTCGGCACAGTTTCATCTAATGCTTTTTTACCGGTAATTATCTCCATTAACACAACTCCAAATGCATAAACATCTACTTTTGCTGTGATTCGCCCAGTAACTGTTTGACAAAAATCCATAAGAAAAAATATCAATAACTGCATAAGCACAATGCCAATCATATCATATCAAATAAAAATGATTTTTAATTTTACGCCACCAAAATTCATAAATATGGGAGTTGCAAGGTGAACTAAATTTCAAAAGAATAGAACAGTACAGTGTTGAATTAAAATTAAAGGATTCTTAACGATATAAAATACTCCGTAGATAATATGAATAGAAAAACAAAGTTCTAGACGGGTTAACAATTTCATCTATGCTGTGATTTGTTATATCATTCCTCTCTCGTAGTACAGTTTATAACATCATCTATATATATATATATATATATATATATATATATATATATATATATATAAAATCAAATAGGACAACATCTTCTCGTGAGACTGTGAAACACAACACGAATGTACAAATTGTACACAATCTAAAGTGTACGTGTGCGTGCAATTTGACCAACATGAGTGCACATAATTTATTATGTGTGCATTCCTATAGTAGATTCATGTTGTGTCTCATAGTCTCACGGGAAGATGTTGTCTCACTGAAACATTATATATATAAAGGCAAAAATTTGTGTGATGCATATTCACATGTCTTTGTTCGTGAGAGAGGTCAAGTCAATATGAAAATGTAATGACCATGTTTGGTAATATAGCTTATCAGTCAATTTTGACTTATTTGACCACTATTAGTTGTTTGACTTGGTTAAATATCCAATATAACTGTTTGATTAATTAGCTTTTGTAATAACTTATTGCTTTAAAATGCTAAAATTTAAAAAACTGCTAGCAACGTTTTCGATCAACTTTTTGACAAAGTCATTTTGGAACTAATTAGCTATCAGCTAACAACTAATTTACCAAACATTTTTCTACAATCAGCTAATGCTATCAACTAGTCAAACACATTGCCCAATCAGCTAACAACTATTTACCAAATACCCAAATATTTATATAATGAAAAATGTAACACTAATCATGAATAGAGTGTGTATTAGTTATACGTGAAAGTGTAATACTTTTACATTTTGATTTAAAAACATTACATTTGTTCTCATAAGTATTATATTTTAGTCTTATAAGTAACAACTACTTGCCAACATTACATATAAGAAAAAATGTAATAGTTTTCCTTAAAAGTATTACACTTTTCATTATAAATAACAAATACTTTTTTTCTTGAAAACAAATAACAAACACTTTAATCCTTATTAATATTACATTTTTCAGTATAAGTATACAAGTGCATATTGACATGACCCGATTCAACTCGATCATCCCACGAATAAAAATTCGTTAGACAGTTTCACACAAGTGTGACCCATATATAAAATATTCTAACAAATCGAAAAGTCTATAAACGATAAATAAATGTTCTAATAGATCAAAAAATCTATAAAGGATAAAGATTTTTTTTTTTTTTGAATTTTTTCCAAAGGTATCCCTCCAGCTGACGTCCAGAAGACTAATTATTTGTACCAACGATCAGTACACTAAGTGGTAGGGGACGGGCCAAATGGTTTGCTCCATTCACATGGGTGGGGATCGAACCCCCAACCTCATGCTTAATTCTAAAGTTCCTTTTGTAATGTCTATATTTATTTATTTATAACATTTTTACCATGATTCTTTACAAGATAGTATCTGTTTTATACTTTCTCAAACATTTCAGCTCAAAGTATCTAAGCCCCACCACTAAGATTTGAATCTATGACCACCCATTTGAAATAATAACCGGGATGTCATCACACTACATGATAGTTGGCAAAGTTTATTTTTAAATAGTATACCTAAAATTGAACCTTCTAAAAATGAGCATTCAATGTATTAAAAATAAACATTTAACGTATTAAAATTGAACATTATATCAATAGTCCACCTTATAAGGTGGACTAAAGTGGACCATGGGTCATGGTATAATGATTGCTTAATGGTATATTGGTTTAATTAACTTTTTCAAATTTTCTGTGGATCATGAATACATAATACATTTTTAATATATTAAAAGGACATTATTTGATAATATACAAAATAATATATTTGCATCACTCAATTAATATACTATATATTAAATTATAAAATTCTAAAAGTTTGAATATAATCAATTAATCATCATGAGAATAACGGTTTTGAGCTTCTTTTAAAAAAATTAATTTTTTTTTATTTTAAAGATCAATAAACCGAAGAGGAATAAGTGGTTCAAGTAGTCAACCATAGGTAAATGGTTGTATTACCTTATTAATGGTTTATTGATCATATCCTTTTACTTTCCACTATCATTAACTATAGGGTCACACTTGTGTGAGACCGTCTCACGTATCCTTATTCGTGAGACGGGTCGGGTCCTATTGAATCAACATGCAAATGTCATACTTATATACTCAAATATAATATTGATTAGGAATAAAAATTTTGTCACTTATAAGAAAAATGTAAATACTTTTGAAGAAAAATGTATAGTAATAATTTTGCATTTTTATGTAAAAGTATTACATTTTTCATAATAAGCAATGTTCCCCTTACTTGTAAGAAAAAATATAATACTTTTGAGGAAAAATGTAATACTTTTAAATCAAAATGTAAAAGTATTATATTTTCGCTTAAAAGTATTACATTTACCATTATAAGTAACAATAATTTTATTCTTGATTAGTATTACATTTGAGAATATAAGTATGACATTTTTGCGTATGAGTATCACATTTTCACATTGATCCGACCCGTCTCACGGTGAGACGGTCTCACACAAGTTTTTGCCTTAACTATAAGCTTACTGGGTTAAAAAATTCGATAAGTTTTTTAACCTTGTAGCAATTATATCTAAATTTTTAAATTTTGATAATTTAATAGTACCAAATATGTATACCTTGAAAATATTTCAATTATGTATAAAAATTAACAACTAAAATTTGACAAATTAATATCAAACACTTGTATTTATAAAATTCAGATTTTAACCTTGTTGCAATTATATCTAAATTTTTAAAATTTGACACAATTTAATACCAAATATTTATACCTTGAAAATATTTCAATTATGCATAACAATTAACAATTAAATTTTGACAAATTAATATCAAACACTTGTATATATAACAATAATGATTCCCAATCTAACCAAAACAAAAAATAAAAAAATCCAGCATAAACCAGATTTCTTAAGTTGGTCCATAATACATTAATTCAATCATTATACCATATACTATAGTTCACCTTACAAGATATAGGATGAACCACCGACATACGGTTCATTTTTAATAAATTGAACTTTTATTTTTTATGTACTGGACATTCATTATTTGATATATACTACATAAAATTGAATTTTTAGTATATTTAAAATCAACCTTTAGTATACTAAAACATTGTCCATAGTATAATTTGTGGCATGAATTATTTAAAGAAATACTTTATACAATTAAAAATTTGAAATGAAAATTTTCAAAATTACATTCTACACATAATTGTTTGGTATTGAATTGTCAAGTTTCAAAGATTTGGATATAATTGAATTGAATTACTTTTAGTAGGTTGAGAAAGTAGTTATGAACAGATACTACATTATGACAGAGTCAGTAGTACTAAAAAAAAATATTGAATATAATTGTTAAATGATACACATATTTGGTATTAAATTGCAAGTTGAGTTAATTCCCAAAATGGTCCTTCAACTATTGTCTTTTCTTAATTTAGTTCTTTGACTTTTAATTACATCCAAAGTGGTCCTCAGATTATTGATTTTTAAGCCAAAATGGTCTCCATTAGCTTTCGCGTGAACATGCCGTTAAATAGAAGGGTTTTATATTGTTTCTTGTTTAGAGGATTGACCAGCTGTGTTTTTCTCCAAATTAATGATACTAGCCCCAAGCCCCCAATTCCCAAAATTCACTTCTACGCAGCGTTTGATCCAATAGGAAAAGGTAGTACAGGATGACTGGTCTCCTCTACACTCAAAGGACAACACTTACGAGGGAAGCAGATGGCACGACGATGATGAAAGCAATTTCAGTGGAAGACTACAAGAGCAAAAGCGTCATCATGGTTGCGGAATCCAGTGGTTATGGTATGATCAGGGTCTTGATCGACCTCTCCCAGGGCCAAGGAACCCTAGGCATCCCCAGAGTCGTAATCGACCTCACCCAAGACAACTCGGACGACGAAATTAAAATTCTAGAGGCAATGCCGGCGCCAGCGAGGATAAAACCCGAGTGTTCCAACTCCAAACCCGTCTATATAGACGTCGAAGACACCATTGAGACCTCTACTTCCCTCTTCATCTGCGAAATATGCTGCGATGCGAAGCAAATAAGCGACATTTTCAGAATCAAAGCCTGCAAACACTCCTACTGCTTCGATTGCATTTCAAAATTCTTAGCTTCGAAGCTCCAACAAAACGTCCCCAAAACCAATTGCCCTGTTTCTGGCTGCACGGGGGTGGTGGAGCCTCATAACTGCCGCTCGATTTTGCCGCCTCAAGTGTTTAATCGTTAGGGGGACGCGTTATGGAAGGCTTTGGTGTTAGCTTCTGAAAAAATTCTATTGCCCCTTCAAGGATTGCTCAGCGCTTCTCATCGATGAAAAGATTGAAGTTGTGGAATCTGAGTGCCTTGAATGCCGCAAATTGTTCTGCGGTAAGTGTAAGGTTTCATGGCATGCTGGCATTGTTTGCTCTGAGTTTCAGAAGCTGCATGAGAACGAGAGGGAGGAGGAGGATATACTGCTGCTGAATATCGCAAATCAAAAGCAATGGATGAGATGCCCTAATTGCAAGGTGTATGTTGAGAGAGTTTCTGGTTGCGCTTTCATGATGTGTAGGTGTAAGTGCACCTTCTATTACATGTGCAGAGCTTGTGCAAAGATCACCATTGTCTTAATTGTGACACTTAAAATTTAGAATCTCCTTTGTTGAACGAAATTGTTTGGTTGAGTGGATATTTGCTGAACTTCAAAAAAAAAAAAAAAAAAAAAAAAAAAAAAAAAAACCTTCTACGCACCGAACACAAATCACAGTTGTCTGATACAGGGACGCAGGATGGCAGTCTGAAGCTCCGGCAGTCCGGCGACGGCGATAACAACAATAGATCTGCCCCTGACTTTGTTACTCCAGTCTTGAGGAGGGAGAGAGAGAGAGCTAAGAGAAGGCAGCAGAAAAAATGTTGAAATTTCTATAGAAGGTGAAAATTAAATTTAACTCGACTTGCGCAACCTACTGAAATGGGATCACATATTCATTAAATTGGAGAATAAAACTTAAATTACCCGTTTTACCCTTCATTTTAACACCTACTTCACGCCAAACCTAACGGATGACTATTTTGGCTTAAAATTCAATAGTTAGGGGGCCACTTTGGGTGCAATTAAAAGTCAAGGAACCAAATTAAGAAAAGCTCATAGTCGGAGGAACATTTTGGGAATTAACTCATTGGAAGTTTTAAAAATTTGGATGTAATTGTTACGAAGTACAAATGTTTAAATTCTTTGCCAATTAGCCTTAACTATATATGTCAAATGTTAGAACTTAGAAGTATGTTAATTTTTGAATCATTTATTTTGTGGGTTAGATTTATGCATGTGAATAAGATAAAAACTTACCGGCATACTCGGGTGCAAGATAGCCGAATGTTCCAACCGTCCTTGTCTCAACAGAATTTTTATCATCCGGAACCATTTTGACCAACCCAAAATCTGCGACCTTAGCTCTCATGTCGTCGTTAAGAAGAATATTAGAAGGCTTTATGTCTCTATGAATGAAACTCTGGTGAGCGAAACTATGAAGATACTCAATCCCCCTCCCCACATCCAATGCAATTGTTACCCTTTGGTTCCAAGTTAGAGGATGAAAGCCATGGTTTTGCCATTGAAAGAGATGATGGCTCAAAGTTCCCTGTGGCATAAACTCGTACACCAAAATCCTCTCACTCTCATTGATGGAGTAACCAAGCAGTGAGACCAAATTCCTGTGCCTAACTTTGGCAAGAAACGAGATTTCTGCTTGGAATTCGTTCAATCCTCTCATTGCCCCATCTTTCATCTTCTTCACAGCAATCTTAGTTCCATCGTCTAATTCGCCCTTGTAAACCACTCCATATCCTCCGCTCCCTACCACATTCCCCTCGCTGAAATAGTTGGTGGCTTTTTGAAGAACTTGGATGGGGAATATAGTGCCTGTGCCCGTTCCAGTACCGGTAATCGCCGTCGTCTGATTCTTTGCCGTCCGGCCAGATGTATTCCTTAGGCGTTTGGCGTAGAACCTGTAAGAGACGAACAATACGAGCACAATAACAGGCACAAGAACAGCAAGAACAATACCAGCAATCTTGCCGGCTAAATTCGACGCATTGAATCGAAGCAATGGGTTTCCACTGCAATGGAAACGTAAAGAATCGGGAAGATCAGGTACGGAGCCGGACAAATTGTTATCAGACACGTCAAGAATTAGTAGCAGATTCAGAATGGCCAAGTTGTCCGGTATCGAGCCGGTAAGATTATTGTCATTCAAATACAGTTTCCTCAATGTTGTCAATTTCTCGCAAGTCAGCAAAATCCGCGAAATGTTACCTGAGAATCGCTGTTTTTCCAGATCCACAGTGGTCACCTCCCTTTGCACATCGCAACTAATGAATCTCCATTTTCTGCAAGGATCATTCCCAGTCCAGGATTCGGCTAGGGTTAACGGGAAGCCGAGCTCGGCAGCCATATTGAGAAGCGCCGTCACCCGCGGGTCACAATCCCCCGGAGTTTCCTTGCAAAAACTGTTATTCCTTAGATTTACCTGGATTTGGAATTGGCACCGAAATTGGGGGATCGGGCCCTGTAACTTGTTGTTCTGCAGAAAAACAGTTCGTAATCCATGAATTCTCATCAGATTCCGCAACGAATCGGGTACAAACCCGGTTAATCGGTTGTCTCCGAGGCGCAAATCGGATAGATTTTGGAGCCCGTAAAGGTCCGGAATCTGACCCGTGAAGGCATTCCCTTGGAGCCATACTTGCAATAGCTGAGTCATGGAGGAAAGCACGCTAATATTACCGGAGAGCCCTAGCTGCTGGTTATCCAGTCGCAATATC
>CP025647.1:7415205-7431899 GCA_003576665.1 Ipomoea trifida | reverse complement strand
ACATATGAATTCATTGAACATGCCTCTACAATCAGGGATATCAACAACTTTGTGAGTTCTCTCCTAATATGGCCCAATTAGAGGTTTTGTTGATGTGCCACGGACTGCAAGCTTTGCACGGCACCTCCATCTTCACTGCAGGTACAACGTAATTCGAATTTTCAGCCCAAACCTTAATGCACTAAAGAACGACAAACGAAACGGGTTTAATACCAATCAACAACTATCAAAGGTGAAATCGGTCACGTCAAGCCTCTTGAAGAAGTTCATCGCTTCATCAGCTATTACTGGATGGTGGAGATTGAACCATATGACGAAGATGAATAATGGTTGAAAATAAGGTAGCTATTTACAAGAGAAACATATTGATGGGTATACAATGCAATGAGACATTATTCACGTTACGTTGTAGACATTGCTCCACCTATTATACATACAATTTTCTTTCACGGTATTTATTAAAATTTTATAACAAAATGGGTCAAATAAACCCCTAAATTTACACCAAAAGTCAGTTAGACCCCTAAACTTTCAAAATTTTCAATTAAACCCTCAAACATGTCAAATTGAGGCAAATACATCAAATTTACCAATAACCAACATGTTACCGGTAGAAATTAACCGGAAAAGGAACCCAGTCACCTTCTATGGCGAGTCGCCGACGAAGGTGACCAAAAGGTCGCCTTCTCCAGCGACGCGCCGGAGAAGGCGACCAAAAAAATGGTTGCCTTCTCCCCAGAGAAGGAGATCAGATCTGGTCGCCTTCTCCCAGGAGAAAGCGACCAGAAATGGCCGCCTTCTCCTGGGACCAGAAAACTGGTCGCTTTCCCTAGGATAAGGCAACCAGTTTCTGGTCGCCTTCCCCAGTAGACCGCGACCAACCTTTTGGTCGCCTTCCGCCGGAGATGGCGACCGGCGAAGTTTCGGTCGTCGCCGGAAATTGTCGTCGGAGGCCGGAATAAAGGAATAAGACTTAGCTTTCCAAGTGGAAAAGGTCAGTAGCTCATCCCGACCTAAGAAGGTCGAGGTAGATCTTAAGGTGGGCAAAGACTACTGCCAATCGTAATATAAAACGGACAATTGAACTGAACCAAGCCAGTCCAAATGGGTCAGACCTAGATTGAAGTTTGGAGTAACTCGTCCATTTGACACCTCTAATCATATCATGTAACTATGCTTATTTTGCCACTATACAAATTAGTTCTGAAAGGAACATAAATGTATCTTGAGCTTTCTCCACTTTCTCTATTCTCTCATCTCACACCATATCGATCAATTTCTAAATATTATGAGCTAGTATAAATTTCAGTCTACAGATCAAATATTAAGATATTTGTATCAATTTTGAGGGACAACACCGCTTTAATACTTACACAAACATCGATAAAATTATTTCTACGACAATAACATGTATTATCATGAAATAATTATTACATTCGTTATCCTTAAAATATCAGTCGTAATTTTTTCCAAATTCACATACCAAATATATATGTGCACCCAATAAGGTGACCTGACGTGATAAACATTTATTGATATTGGCAACGGTAAACATGATTGTTTTATGAGCTTGCAGGCCACATTGGCATAAAACCAAAAGTAAAGCATTATTAAATCAAGAACATTAACTTAATATTTCGATAACAATTTATTAGCTGACGATGAGATCACGTCAATGGCGCAACCAAGGGGCCAAGCTGCTCCAACCATGTAGTTTTTGTACTCAACTTCAGTTATCACCGTAATCTCCTTCCTAGGACTTAGGCCTGTAAGTTTCACATACATTTCATGACAATAAAATTAGCAAATTTTAATAATATATGTACCTATCTAAAACAAGAAATTGTTCGAACTTACCAAATCCATCCACGAGCAATGTGTATTGGTATACCAAATCCAAGCAATAGTATGGATAAAAATCCTCTATTGCATTAGGAAAAGTAGACTTCATATCATTATAGTTGGTTGCACAAACTACCTTTGCTGCTTCTAGGTATGCTCTTGGCTTAACTATTTTAGAGGGGGTCGTTGCTCGGTCAACAATACCAACCTATAAATACAAACAATTTTAATGTATTCTACATCTTATTCTCTATAATATTTACTAAACTTAAAATGTTTCTTAATTACCTGAGATGCTATATCATAGAAATACGATGAAATGTAGACATTCTCCATTCCAGCCCCTCCACCACCACTCCACACCCCATTGAATGTGCAATTCTGATACTTACAGGGTGCCCTAAAATCAACCACTTTTCTAGCTAATTTCCTGCAGTTCTTCAAGCTAGTACCACTTGGTGGAGCTTTTGCTTTGTATGAAACACCATTGTATGTGTAGTAACCTACACACAATTCATTGCATTGTCATTAGTTTAATTTCTTGCACGTTTTACTTGTATATATATATATGGTGGGCATGCGCTTCACAAGAAAACATGACAATAGTTAATCTAGAGATCAGAGCTTACCGTCATAACCTTCTAAAATACAAGCATTGGTAGAATTTGCTGACGTTTTTAAAACCTCAACCCGACCTGCTAATAGTCCGTAGTTCAAATAACTGTACACAATGTTTCAAAAAAAATATAATAAGAAATATGAACGCGATCGGTACGTCTAGAAGGAAAATTCAATTACATATTTTATAATGTAACATTGAAATTTTACTATTTTAAAACGTTACTAGTATAATAGTTTAGTAGTTTAGAAAAGTTTTAGGGAGATATATAAACCTGTGTACATAGAGGTAGTAATTTGCCCCCAAGAGATATTTTTCCTGCACATAAGGTTCTTCTCCATTATCGGGTAAGGGTGCATCAACAAAAGTGTCCCTTGAGATAGCATATGACATTTGGACTGATCCACCACCAAGGTCAATTGTTGCTATGGTTTTTTGGTACTCTTTCCCCAAATTCCCCAACAAATAATTCATGGCAACCTGCACATTGAAATACAATAATATTCTTTTTTACTTTACTTCCACATTTACCCCCAATCAAGTCTAAAGATATATTAATTAAATGATAATAATAATCATATATCTTTTACAGGATAAAAAAATTAAAGGTTGCTTTGTCTTGTGAAATAAATAATCATAAAAAATGTTAAAATAATATAATGTCATAACAAAGTTTATCCAATACTTAATTCTTTAGTATAAAGGTTTTCTAGTATGCAGTTATAATAGAGTTAATACCCAATTTAGTCATCGACTATAGTGATGATTTTTTTTTGATTTAGTTCTAAAAGTCTGTTATGCTTAATTGGATCCTGAATTTTGATGATTTTACCTAGTTGAGTCTTCTATTAAGATAGCTTGATAATTTTTCCTCTGTTAATACCCAATTTAGTACTCGACTAATGACTATAGTATTTTTTTTTTTCAATTTAGTCACCGACTATAGTGCGTTTACCCGATTTAGTCCTTAAATATAGTGATTTTTCTCAAATTAGTCATTTATTCTAACAATTGAAGACTCAATTAGATAAAATTATCGAAGTACCATCGAGAACTAATTAACTGAGTATTAACTCATAATCTCTTAATAAACGGAGATGGCTAGTCCACATTTTGAATAAATGTTGTGTTGGCGGGGATGGAAAAATAAATTATTCCCCCAAAAAAAAAATAAATAAATAAACAAAAGAGACATGGATTGAAAGGCAAAAGAGGCTTATTAGGGGAAAGATAATATAATTAATTACCCAAAAGTAAGAGCCTTCTTGTGTTCCATTAAGAATGGAAACCCATTCAGCCTTGTACTTGAAATTGCTTTCATTCTCCAACATATCTCTCACCTGTATGTCCAAACTTATATCAATGTAATTAAGTTGTGTATATACTTACAGAATTTTCAATAAACAAATAAAGCAGAAAATATTTACTGCTTGCAGAATTTCATCAGCTGCGTTTCCATTTAACATCCTAAGCCCTGCAGTTGCCTGTAGCGTTGCCAACAAATTATATGTAATTAAAACATTATTTGTGCAATCTGATCTGAATTTTTTTTTTTGAAAACTAAAAATGAAATTGTATTAAACTAATAAGTGGTTTAGGAACGGAGGTGGAACATCACTCCACTCTGAATGGCTAAAACCAACTCCTACGGCTTTAGTCAATGCGTGGGCAGCCTGATTGTTACTCCTACGAATAAATTGGACTACGCAACCCGAATAAATAACTGGCTCGACATAAGAACGAACTAAACTGGAATGCTCAAGACTAGAACAAAAAAATTAAAGAATAATATTTACAGGGTATAAATTTTAGAGTAAATACCATCTAAGGTCCATCGAGTTTAGTTGTTTTGCCATTAATAGTCCCTAGCTAACTTCCGTAATTACCATCCGCGATCCTCCGAATTACGAAGAGTTACTTGCTACCATCCTTCCGTTACTCCCTGCCGTCTAAGGCGTCAAAAGCGGGGATATTTTGGACATTTCTCATTTACCCTTCCCATAAATTATCTCAAATTTATTTTCGACATTGCCTTGTTGGGCATTGACTTGCATTGTCTGCTATTGAATTGGTTTACAGATAATATACCTGGTGATTTTACTCTGACTTTAAAGTTTGAGTCCCCGCTTTTGACGCCTTAAACGATAGGGAGTAACGGAAGGATGGCAGCAGGTAACTTTTCGTAATTCGGAGGATCACGGATGGTAAATAAGGTAATTCAAGAGACCTTAGATGAGTTTTACTCATATGTAGCTAGCTCATTATTCTATGACTTTTCTAATAAAAACTATAAAATCACTAAATTATTGCTTAAATCTTGATTTATAAATAAACAATATATGTCACGTCAACAATATTTAAATAATATTATTGTTCATATTTTATTTGAATTATTTCAATGGCGTTTGATTGAATTCAATAAGCATTATATTACTCCGTATTAAATAATGAAATTAAGATATTAGTAATAGATTAATAAATTTAATTAAATGAGTTTGTTAACTGACCCCTAGTTCAAGTGGTGTGTCAGGTTGCAACTCAGTTGGTACAACACCTTCTGCTTCTTGTAGGAGTGGCTCAAGGGACTTGGCAGCTGCTTCTGGATCATCTGCATATGAACTCAACCCTGGGGATATCTGCAAATCAATGTTAATTTACAAGTTTATACTTAATGACAATGGATAGTTAGACCGAAAATATTGATACATTTATTATTTATATATGAGTTATTGCCATTTTTTATCCTACTGTTATTGGGGCATTGCCAATTTTAGTCTATTTCATTAATTTTTGTCATATTGCAGCCGAGTCTTATTTAGTCCTTGTCACTTTTAGTCCACCGTTAAAATTCCTGTCAAATGGTCGTCCAAAACAGGGGTATTTTCGTCTTTTCATGCTTTGGTCATCTCCGGCCTTTACCCTTTGTATTGATTTTTCTTACACATTTTCATCCAATGGAAACCTAAATCTTTCTATGCGGCGTCTCCTATTTTAAACAACTGCAAAGGGTAAAGGAGAAAGGAGAAAGAGACGACTACAAATGTGTAAGGAAAACCACTGCAAAGGGTAACAGAGATGACCAAAGTATGAAAAGACAAAAATACCCTTGTTTTGGACGGCCATTTGACGAGAATTTTAATGGTGGACTAAAAGTGGCAAGGATTAAATAAGACTGGCCACAATGTGGCAAAAATTAATGAAATGGACTAAAATTGGCAATGCTCCAATAACAGTAGGACCAAAAATGGCAATGACTCTTTATATATATTACTAGTTTTACATGCACGAGCGTTTGCGAATGGGCTAATATAATACCAAATGTTTATATTTAAATAAGTATTTCAAAGTATATCGCAAGATTATATATGATAAGTTCATACATGAGTAATTAAATGTCGAATTTATTTATTTAAATAAGTAACTCAAAGTATATAAATGCAAGATATATAATATATGAGATTCATTGTAATTATCACTAAGATAACATAGATTTGTACCTAAATCATTTCCAATAACGCAAAAACATAATTAAAATATTGAGTCTTGTTCAAAATAATCAAAAGAATATTAATTAAAATGAAAAAAAAAAACTTAACATAGTTTTGTTTTCAAAAAAAATATAAGAACATGATTTTTAAGATTTCTTATTTGTAATATTTTATGCTAACTTTTAATGTTATGTATATAATTTGGCTAATTAATTGACCAAAATTCATGTTAAATTTTATATTATATTTTTTTAATACACTCTAACATATTCATATATAGTATATGTTCAACAATTATGCCATGAGGTTCGAACCTAAGACCTTCCTTATGAAAATCAATGAGTAAGTTAAGAATAATAAATAGTTAACAGAATATTCCGTTACTAAAGTTTATACTAACGGAATTGCGAGAATATTTAGGAAAATTAAATGATATAATAGAGGATAGATACTACTATCATTTTTTTTCATGGGTTACGTTTCCAGCAACATGTGAACATATCCATAACTTTCCAATTGTTAAACGTACCATTGAACATGGGTCAACCTTACAAGATTGACCATTGACATAACGTTCTTTTTTATTAGATTGAATGTTCATTTTTGTGTACTGGAAGATTAAGTTTTAGGTATAGTACATTCAATAAATTAAAAATTAATATTGTATACGAAAACTGAACATTTAATTTATCCGTGCAATACGGACCATGATCTACCGTATAATTTGCCTAACTTTTTTGAGTTTGGCATCTCATATATATCAAAGGATGTCATCTATCTCAACTTAAAATCTAAATTGATACTTGAACTAGTCACCATACATAACGGGGTGATGTCATTATATTCTTCGTACATTGATTTTCTCAAAACTGTATTCATTTATTTGGATATTGGGAAAAAAACAACATCATGAGGAAAAAAGATTCAATAAATTTGAGCCGAACAACACCAACAATAGTAATAAAGATAAATGACTTCAGACTTTTGTGGATGACCAAATATTTAACTCTAGAAAAAAAAATCATGATAATTTGTCTTCTAATTTGTGCAATAATAGAAGTTATAATAGTTGAGATATTTTTGTCTAAAAAATTATATAGTACAACTCTTATAGCATAATGTATAAAAAAAAATTATAGAAAAAATAGACTATAATCTGAGACTTATTATGTTTATAAAATTTAAAAGGTAAAAAATTGAAGCCCATAGGAAATAAATAAAATCATAGAGCAGAAATGAACAAGGCAGAGAGGAAAAAAGGCAAGTTGATTTCATACCTTGACAAAAAACTCAACGTTATCGCCGATGGGGAGGAGATCCAAGTTTTGGTTAAAACGGAAAACATGGACCCTGCTGCCGGTGCTTCCGGCGTCAAATATAACGGCGTAGCTATCGGCTTCGTGGCTGAGGAGCACTCGCCGGACATGAGACCGGGAGAAACAAGCCAGGGGCAAGAGGAGAAGTGTAAAGGATATGAAAAGAAGATGAAAAGTTTGTTTAATCACCATCGTCACCCTAGCCTTTATGCTTCTAAAGAAAAGAGATTATGATAATTTGAAAGCAAGGGAGTGCATCTTATTATACAACAACACTGAAGAGTAAAATATAATATTGCCAATTTTTAGGCAATAAAATAAAATGTTACTGCTAAGCACATGAAACTCTTGAGGCAATTCAAATTAATAAAGTATACCAGCTCTCCAATTCATCATGACGTAGAAGATGACCTATTCGCATCTTTACTTGCCATTTTCTTTGTCTCATTTTGGGTCTAATTGGATTAAAATATTTATACGCGAATTAATTATAATTCATTTCTTTTAGTCTCCCTAATTTCTTATTAGTAAATGAAATGTATATTAGGGTGTGAATTGAGACGTTTCGTTGCATGAAGCAATTGTTATAAATATTATGTAACGATAGTATTTATGTCTCCATTTATGTTTTTTATTACATTCTGTAATTATATATATCATGTATGATGTATTCAAAGATGTTGATGAATGAATAAGAATTCTGTCTTTTTTCTCTTCTTGTTTCTTTATCTCTTTTGTTTTACTATTGTTTACTATATGATAATCCATTTTACTGGAGAACGCTACACACTAATAGGAATCAAATTACAACACGTTATTAGCACGATATCAAATTACAACAAATATAATATAGTAAACTCTACCATCAGCTCATAATGGATACTAGTGCGCTCTTGATCAATTGTACGTTTACTTAGATTCTAAAAAAAATGTTTAGGAAATAACATAAGAAACACAAAGTTAGCATAAAAATGCTAAGTAAAGCCTACTCCACCCTGTAAAATAAGTACATTTATAATTTTAAAAATAGATATGCTTGTAAATATATTTTGTAGTTGAATTTGGATAGTGATAAATCTTTATTGGAATATTGAAGTTTGTAATAAAGATTTAGCCTGATGAGCATCTAATCTAGAATGATTAGGTGTGGCAGTAACACCTCTTTGAAGGATAATTGTAAGTTCATTATTGTTAATATGGATTATTAAAATTGGGGGTGTTACAAGTTTGTATTAAGAAAGATAATAACAAAAAGACAAAAATACACCGTGGGAGAGATATTTTATTAATATTTAGACTAACATCTACCATGATACATATAGATCTCTATAGTTATTTATAAATGTAAGAAACATACAGTAGAAGACCTCTGAGAGATAAATATAAAAGTATAGAGGATCGTTGTTTTTTTTTTTTTCCAAAAAATCATCAATTTATTAATCCAAAAATCAATATGTACAAGCTCAAGAGGTGTAGGCCCAAGACAAGCGCAGCCCACCCAAAATCAACAAGTGCCTATGTAAGCCAACACTTAGACAAAATAATCATAAACTCCTAGCCTTAAAGTAACCTTAACCTACTGTACTCTATCAAGTCGCGTCCACAAAATAGCCAACAACATAAGCACAAGGCCACACACACCGCCAAGCGAGATAAACCAAGAACACCCCAATTTTGCAAAAAAATTGACAACATAATGACAGCTCTCGGAGTATACCAAAATAACATAAGCGACCCAAAAGCCAAACAAGTTGTAAGGAGGCACATAGGCTCGTAAACTAGAACCAAAGGAGAATAGAGTGACACAAAGGCCTAAAGTAAAAAAAAAAAAAAAAAAAAAAAAGAATTGACACACACGCCTAAAATAAACACAATGGCGCACACACTCACACACCTAAAACAAACACAATGACACACTAGCCTAAAACAAAGCAAGAGGCACACAAACCAAAACCAAATATATGAAGCACTATGGTTTGTATCATTAATACCACTATGAGCCAATGACCAACAATAAAGTCAAGAACATCTCTATAATAGCAAATTATACTTTGGACCAAGGTCAATTATATTTTTGGATGTAGTCCAAAATCACATGCGTACTATGTACTTGCAGTTAATATATTATGTACCTGTAAATAAGTTGAAGATACATAATATGTATGTTAATAGTAATATGTACATAATTTATTAAATAAAACTACATAATTGCTAGAAAAAAAAAAAAACTACATAATTGTTAACTCCATATACATAATATGTTAATTGTAATATGTACATATATAATTTATTAACTTAAATTACATAATATGTTAACTAGAAGTACATAATATGTTAATTGTAAGTTTGTAACAGATACATAATTTATTACATAAAAATATATAATTGTTATTTTCAAAAAAAAAATATATAATTGTTAATTGCAGGTACATAATGTAGACAAGGTCCATCATGCGTCTACAATATAACAATTGCTCTATAACTGAGGTAATTGAATCCACATACACTTGTGAGCTCCAAGTTATTAGGGGTGTTTGGCAATTAACTAATAGCTAATTTGTTTAGTTAATAGCAGATAGTTGATTATATTAGTTGTTTTGACCATCCATTTGATAGCATTAGCTGGTTATAGAAAGATATATAGTAAATTAGAAGATATATAGTAAATTGGTTGTTTACTCTTAGCTATTAAATGTAAAATGACCTATAAAGGCATAAATATATTGTACTATTTTTTAACTTGTAAATTACTTTTACAATTTATTAATGTTGTTGTTGTTATTAATTATTTTAACTATTATTTTATTACTATTAATAATGTTATAATTATAAAGAAATACTCTATAATTAATAATCAATAATAATATTATTAAAAATAAAAATTCAAATAAAATAATAATAAACATAAGTTGTTAAAAATAATGCAACATAATAGTCTGACACACACACACACACTATATATATATATATATATATATATATATATATATATATATGCTTAGGATTTCATGAGAATACACCGATAGGAAAAGAATTAAGAACTAATATTAGTCTTACATTTACAAAAACCAAATGGATCATATCATATTTAAGAAAAAACTCGGTGACATTTTTGTAATTATCGTCAACTTCACTTTGCAACTTAGAACACTATATTGTGCACATTGTGACAACTAAATATGCATTTCTAGATAACTGTTAAAAAATTAATGAAAAGTAAATATAAATCATAAATGCTAAACCCTAAGCAATAAAAAGTGAACCCTAAACCAAATAAAAAAAAAACTCTGTTATAAACTCTAAAATCCATTTTGTATAATTGGGATTAATCCTATTTCAGACTATATCATCAAATATGCCGTCTTCACGTAATCTTTTCTGATTACAACACTTCTTACAAGGACAAAAGAACCTCTAGTTCATTATTATTCGGAAGGTTATTCTTTTCAAATTCTAAAAATTTTCTAACTCCATCTTCATATTTCTTACTAATTCGAGAAGCATTCATCCAACTGTTATCCATTACAAGACAATCTAAAATAATATTAACCCTAATTAAACTTTTGTTAACACTAATTCAAAAAATTTCTAAAATAATAATAATATAATAAACATAAATAATTTAAACATATATCACGGTGTGACTAATCACCGGATGCACAAGAAAAAACCAAAAATTCGTAGAAAAAAATAGAGAAAGATCTTACCCTCAAGATAAATTTGTCCACATCGATAAACAATCCTCAAATCAATCTAATGACCTACAAGTTTTATTTGTAAATTAATATACAAAATGGATATTGCCCAACAAAGTAGGTAATTTGAATGAATAAAATTAGAAACCTAGATTTTTCACCTAAATAAAAATTAAAACCTACAACAATTCCTAAAATTGAAAATATATATACAATAATTCCTAAAATTCAACATATATACACAACAGTACCTAAAATGCAAAATATATAGACAATAATTTATTAAATCAAAAAAATATAAATAATAATAATTCATAAGATTTGAAATATATATACTATAATTCTAAAAGGATTTGAAATATATAAACAATAATTTATAAAATTCAGCATATATTCACAATAATTCAAAATATATACACAATAATACCTAAAGTTAGAAATATATACAAACAAATTCAAAAAATTCGAAATATCCATACAATAATTCCTAAAATTCGAAATATATAGACAATAATTCATAAAATACACAATAACTCATAAAATTCAAATTATATATACATAATAATTCCTAAAATTTGAAATATATTAACAACTAATTTCAAATATATTAAAATAATTATTTTTTACTTACAAGGAGGTGTGACGGGTGGAGCAGCAGCGGCAGTGGCACAGCAGTGGCGATGACGCAGCAGCGGCAGTGGACGAGGAGGATTTCTCTTGCGCGGCAATGGCGGTGGACGAGGAGGACTTCTTCGGCACAACAATGCTAGTATTATGTTGGACAAGAAGAAGAGATGCACGGCAAAGGTGGAAAAAAAAAAAAAAAAAAAAAAAGTCGTCATCGGTTTTTTTGTGAAAAGCTAACATTGTATCGTATTAATTTTTTTTTTTAATATTTTATAAAAACTACGACGTCAGTTAATTAAATAGCTGATCTCATATTAAACAAATATCCACAATACGACATCGGTTAATTACATAATGATTGCAGCATATTTAACAACTCAAATACCCGGAGTATTCCGGGGTATCGATCCACAGGGAAGCGGGGCGCATTGAACACTAGTTACTAATGTATTCTTATGAAGCTAATCCTAACGAAAGAGATGTTTAGACGGTTGTAAATAGTAATAAACGAGAATAAAGAGAACGTAATTGAAGAAAACAAATAGGAGGAGAAATGGGATTTCCGGGTTTAGGTGTTTAGTCTCCTAATGCCAAACTAAGGGGAGATATGTGATTTGGGTTCTAACAAATGTGGATGATTGCAAACACAAAAGGGGAAGGAATTACTCCCATAATTCAACCCACGATAAAGAACTAAACAAGAACAAGCAATCTAAAA
Source organism: Ipomoea trifida (assembly GCA_003576665.1). Classification (NCBI taxonomy): domain Eukaryota; kingdom Viridiplantae; phylum Streptophyta; class Magnoliopsida; order Solanales; family Convolvulaceae; genus Ipomoea; species Ipomoea trifida. The sequence goes on along the minus strand of CP025647.1, from coordinate 7,419,594 downwards.
GGAATCCCTTAACAAATATGCCCTCTCCCAAGGTGCAAAAGGTCAAGTGCAAATGTGAGTGCTCTAATCTATGCCCCAACTCCCATTAAGACACAAATATAGCAAGATACAAGTAATTTAGGCCTTTAATCACAAGCATCTCAATAGAAATCACAATTTGCAACAAAAGTACTAAACCCAAATATAAACATATCATTTAAACATTAAGAACAAGGCAAATAGGATTCATAAACACCTATTACCCAAAAATCCCAACCTTACTTTAGCCACTCATGGCTAGGATAGAATTCTAAGCACAAGTAATGAAGAGTTTACAAAGACAAAGGAAATAAAGAAAGGGAAAGGAAATTCTCCCGAATATAGCTCTCCTTCTTCCTCCCAAAGCCTTGTTAGCTCCTTGAGATGACTATCTTCTTCTCCAAAGTGGTGGATCCCTCCTTCACTCCATTGAAGAGACAACACCTTTCACTCACTCCTTTTTGCCTCCCAAAAACGCAGCTTTTTCTTAGGGTTCTTGGAAAATAAGCTTTTATAGTGGGAGCACAAAATAGGGGCAAAATAGGCAATTCAGCGTAGAAGATTCTGGGCTGTCACAGGATTCTCGACGCGTCGAGAATGGGGCTCGACGCGTCGAGCCTTCAGGTAATATTTCGGAAATTCCTACGGCACACTCTCGACGCGTCGAGAACAGAGCTCGACGCGTCGAGCCTGTGTTGGCTCCAATCTTCACGCCTTAGAAGTATTCGGTCGCGACGGGCGGGATTTCGGACACGTCTCGATCTAAAATCAGCACTCTTCATTTGTTTTGGCTCCAAATCATGTCCTCAAACATCCCTTTGCTTTGCAATTGATCTAAAATGGCTTCAAAATAATAACAAACGCCTTAAAAGCACCAAAATCAATAATATATCATGTCTAAACTAGAAAGCAAGGAAACATGAATTTAAGAAGGCAAAATAATACATTTAAGCTCCAAATATGATCTAAAACACTTAGATAAATATGCACAAATGAGATCATATCACATAACCGGCGTCGTATAGTGTATTGTTTTTTTTAATATTTCATATACAACGTCAGTTTTTGTACAAAACCGGTGTCGTATATGAAATATTAAAAAGATAAAAAAAATTACACCATACGACGTCGGTTATTTAAATAACTGACGTCATATATTATACTCCTCTTTTTTATTTTTTATTTGTGATATACGACGTTGGTTTTTGTAGAAAATTGATGTTAAATATTTTTTAAAAAAATTATAATTTTATTTATTATTTTCACGTTGGTTTGACAAATATCAATGTTATATTATATGTTATTTTTGTAGTAGTGCCTTACCCACTTGCACAAGGTCTTATTATATTGTTGAGTAGAAAATTTAAAAATACTTTTATCATATTTTTTTCTTTAAATATGAAAAATTAAGAGTACTTTTATCATGGCAATTGAATGAGTAAGAAAAAGAAAAAAGAAAATAAAAACATATAATCCTTTTTTCTTTTCTTTGTATGTATGGTAGAAAGTATTTTTCTTATTGTTGTTATTATAAAAATATTCTTAAAATTCTTCGTTTTAAACATTAATAATATATATATATATATATATATATATATATATATATTTTAACCATATCGGTTAATAAAACATATAACAAAATATTTCTTTTTTTATTATTTTTATATTTGGCAAGAGTGATAGAAAGCTCCTTCATCATCATCATCTTCACCTACACTATCGATCACCATCACTACTACCATTATTATTATTATTATTATTATTATTATTATTATTATTATTATTATTATTATTATTATTATTATTATTATTAGACAAAGTTGGCCATGCTGTATCTAGCCACATATAGTAATCATTCCAATTTTTCAACTGACACAAAGGACAAAGGCCAAAGCTAAGGAGTAAGGATAAAATATTGCAATTTTTGTTGATGGTGTTATTTATATGAAGACATTATTCACGTGTTAGGTAACAAGTCACTTCATTCCACCTACACTCCTATATAGTCCTATATTCTTACACTCCTGTATTTAATTGATATTTTACTGTAACTGTGTTGAGGCTCATTTTTTTTTTTTTTTGGATTATAGGGAGGGATAACCCAAAACAAGAGAACTTAGTATACTCTAACACCACAACGCACACTAGGGATGTCCAGGGTGTCTTCATCTAGATTTCTCAAAATAACAGCAGGAGGTTCTCTTAAGCAGCTCCATCTATCTTCCCTTTGGCACGCAAGCTTGGCCAGATTATCCGCTATGTGATTTTGTTCCCGATATACATGCATGCAGTGAGTGTATGATTTGATTAGAGATTATTGCACTTTTCATCATTCTACTTTATTAATTTTTTAATTTTTAATTTTTAATTTTTTTTTTCAAGATAGGAAAGATCAGAGGGGGAAGGGAGTATAGGAAAAAGAAGAGAAAATTGACCCCAAAAAAAGAGTTGAAATAAAAAATAAAAATAATAATAAATTAAACAAGGTATATTTACACATTTAGTTGGCATGTGTAGTACACACATTTACTATGTGCGGCAGTGTGCCACACACACGCGCAAGCTGAGCAATAACTTTTTTTCAATTTTTTTTAAAAAAAAAATTGACAAAAAACCCTATCCTTTATTAATCAAAAAAATCCACCTCCAATCTTTTCTTATACAAAAACACACCCAAAAATCCCTCATAGGATGCCCTAATATTTTCTTTTTTTTTTTTTAATTTAAAATAGACAAATAGTATCACTTTATGAATTAAAATTTTACCCAAAAATCTCTTTATGATTATTTATAATGTAGTATCTGTTATATATATTCTCAAACATTTTCAACCCAAAAATTTAAGCCCCCACTACCAAGATTTGAATCTATGACCATTTATTTATTTTTTTTTTTTTGTCAATCATGACCATTCATTTGTAATATTACAAGGTAGTATATATTTTATACTTTCTCAAACATTTTCAGCCTAAACATCTAAGCCCCCGCTACAAAGATTTGAATCTATGACTGTCCCATTTGTAATATTACAAAGTAGTATTTGTTCTATACTTTCTTTATCTGTTAGAGCCAAAGAGCCAATATCCTACCACTAGAGTTCAATCCTGTGACCTTTTTTCAATAGAATTACAAAGGTGTCATCTGAACACAAAATATCTTCACTTTAATTTGTTCGGTTTCTTAGCCAGTTAGCCGTAGCTTTTATGTAGATATATCTATATCGATTTGAAACATTTTCTGTAGATATATCTCTTTCGATAGTGAACCTTTTGTAAACTAAATATTATCGGGCCGCATGTGCTAAAGAAAATATATACACATACACTACCAATGTTGAAATCTCTTGTATAAAATCTCAAACATATATTACTAAAATTTAGAAAAAAAATTGAAATATGTAGCAACTAAGAAAGTAGGTTCAATCATCTAATAATATGAGATAAATATAGAAAATTAGAAAAGTCTAAGAGTGTGTTTGGTTCTCGGGAATCAAATTTGAATGAGAATCAAATACTTGATAATGGTAATGAGTTTTGGTGAAAGTATTTTATATACTTGGTAGTAGGGTAGAATTGGAATGATTACCAATATTCATGTTTGGTTATGTATGACCTATAATGGGAATAATGGTATATGAACAAAAAAAATCAAAACAAAAATTTAAAAACACTAATTCAAACTTAAAAATCAGATTACCAATAAGATAAAATGATACATGTTTTTAACTAGGGAATGAAGTTTTTAGTTGTAGGGTTAATCAAATCACATAGTTGTGTTTTAAAAAGTTATCAACCAAACATTAATGTGTGTTTGGTTGGTGGGTTTAGGCATAGGGAATGAGTATGAAAGTAATTGCTTGTGTATGGTTGATAGGTTTTGTGAATGCTACTATGGGTTTGTAATACCCCATTAATGAGAAAACCCATACCCATATTAAATAAGGGTTTCATCTCCCTTCCTCCTTTCTTCCTCAACTATTAATAATCATTCTCATTCCACCCAACTACCAAACATGCTAAATACTTTCACCAAAACTCATTACCATTACCAAGTATTTGATACCCATTCCGATTCCGATTCCCATGTGCGAACCAAACGCACACTAACTACAATTTTGATTCTTATTCATGATATGTAAACCCATGAACCAAACACACCCTAAATGTATATATTTGTCAATCTAAGATACGTAAGAACATTCACTAATAATGATTTCATAAAATTCATCAGTAATTATAGAGATCTAGTGACACCCTACTTCAAAAAATGTTCTAGCTAGCGACCAACGTAGTATTCATCACTGATAAAGGCAAGCATCTCCATTTATAGTTTTTAAAGAGGTTTTTTTTTTTTTTTTTTTTTTTTTTTTTT
>CP025647.1:7339987-7365637 GCA_003576665.1 Ipomoea trifida | reverse complement strand
GCAGTTTCTTTTCAAATATACTGCAGTTTCTTTTATATATACACTCACTTTCTTTTCAATACTAGTTTCTTTTCAATATAGTTTCTTTTCAAATATACTGCAGTTTCTTTTCATATATACTGCAGTTTCTTTCATATATACTGCACTTTCTTTTCAACATAACTGCAGTTTCTTTCAACTGCAGTTACTTTTGGATATAACTATAGTTTCATTCGATAATACAACTGTAGTTTTATATGAAAAGACTGCAGTATATTGAAAAGAAACTGCAGTATATTTGAAAAGAAACTGCAGTATATATGAAAAGAAAGTGAGTGGCGCGCGAATTCATCCGTCTATTTCATTAATCAAAACGACGTCGTTTTGGGACCGGGTCCACAATGCATTGTGGACCACGGTCCATGATATAATTTGCGTACATTAAGGGTTTTTATTAGATAAAAAAGGAAAGTTACATTTTTCGTTCCTAAGTTATAGTATAATTTTGTAATTCATCTAAATATTGATTTTGCTCACTTTTTGTTTCTAAGCTATTATTAATGTTGCACTTTTTCCATTTAGTGATCGATTAGTGTGGCATTGACACATTTAATTTTATTTTAATACAGAGGTTAACATGTAATTTTATCGTTCAGGCATCTTGCCTCAATGTGTAATTTTTCTCCATCTCTTGTAAACTCTTTTAATTGGATGGTTAATTTCGACGACCAAATATGGAACATGTTGTTAATGTTCTTGGTCCCTTTGCACAGAAGTGGAAGCCTTTGAGACCAGAAGAAATAGAGGAAAAGTATGGTGGTCTTGACCTTCACATGAGCCTTCCTCTTGCGTTTGACGACTCATCCATTCAAAGCTTGTCTTTTACAGAAGCCCAACTCAATGGAAATCGTCTCAATCAAAGTGCACAATTTTAATTTTTAAGCTCATTATATTTGTGCACATTAGTATTTGAAAAAACGAGACTTTTAGCTCTTGAATTTTTTCACTTTTGAAAATTTTGATCTCCATCTGTAAATTGTGGTTATAAAAATTGTGGTTTTCAACAATATATGGTCTTGACTCTTGGTGTTCAATTCATAAGAGCGGAACAACAAAGTTAAGAGACTTTGGTTTGTGTAAGCCTATATAAGTGTAATTAAACTGGTTTGTAGAGTGGGAGGTTGATGGGTTACCTTTGCACCATTATATGCTAGTTCTTTTAGGCGAATAAAACTTTTATTGAGCAATTGCGAACCCTTGAAAATCATAGAAAAGGATAGTCCGAACAGAGGCCGGGAGTCCGGGTCAGAATCTAAAGAGAAAACAACAATAGTTGAAGACAACATTAAACCCTCCGATGCAAGCGCATCAGCAACATAACTAGCTTCACAAAAGACATGAGAGATCGAGGAAGAAGAAGAGACAAGAAACTCCCGGATGCGCCGAAGATCAGAACAGACTTGACCATGCTAGTTCTCGCATTTGTCTTTATTTTATTGCATTGTTAATTTCCTTTGTGCATGCTGAATTAATTTGGATATATTGTGCATTGTGATGATTGTTATAGCACTGTGTATTTCATTGAACACAAAGAAAAAAAATTTGGAGTATATAAATCAATTCTAAATTTGTAAAACATTCAATTGATAGGCCAATAACTTTTGGCAGATCAAATAAAAACTAGCACCCGGGGGAAAATTTGAGAACACATTATACCTGTCGATCGGGGGATGATCATTGATCAACCGTTTTAAGGCTAAGGAAAGGCATAGTAACACTTTAAAAAAAGGCCTAGTAACATTTTGATATAGAGTAAATATCAGTGGAGGTACCCCGACTTTGATGGCACCTCCACTTTTAGTTCTCAATTTTTAAATCAATTACTTTTAGTCCTCTGACTTTGATGGCACCGCCACTTTTAGTCCTCAACTTTTAAATCAACCACTTTTAGTCCTCTTACTTTTTGTTTCTAGCCACCTATGGTCCTTCCTTTACAATTGGACATCTAATGTCATTTTCTCAAGGGCAATTCAATCATTTCATAATTAATGTATTAAGTATTATGTTTCCTCATCAGAATAATTGAAGAAACCCTATTCTCCACTCTCTTTTGTTAACACTAAATTTTGGACCAAATGACTGAATTGCCCTTGCGAAAATAACATTAGATGTTCAATTGTAAAGGAAGGACCATAAGTGGCTAGAAACAAAAAGTAAGATGACTAAAAGTGGTTGATTTAAAAGTTGAGGACTAAAAGTGGCAATGTCATCAAAGTCGGAGGACTAAAAGTGGTTACTTTAAAAGTTGAGGACTAAAACTGGCGGTGCCATCAAAGTCGGAGGACCTCCACTGGTATTTACTCTTTTGATATATATCTCAAACTTTTAAGTACTGAGTAATACTATAAAGTGCACTCAACCACCCAATGATATAGTGATATGTGAAGGTATAGTTCACTCAGCCACCCAATGATATAGTGATATACTGATATGTGGAGGTATAGTTAGGGGTGTGCAAAACACGGTTAATGGGCGGTTAACCGCCCGAACCGCTGAAATTCGGTTAACCGTAACCGAACCGAAATTTTCGGTTCGGTGAACGGTTAAAGGAATCCTATATTTTCGGTTAACGGTTAATTCGGTGCGGAAGAGACGGTTAACCGAATTAACCGAACGGTTAACCGAAAATATATATATATATATATATATATATATATTTATATTTATATTTATATTTATATTTATATTAAGTTATAATATATTCCTATTGCCAAAGCAGCCCTAATTTCATTATGCTAAGTGCTAGCCGCCACCTCTGTCTCTCACTCTCTCGGCCTCTCGCATTCTGCTTATCTGCTAAGTGCTAAACGGAGTAAACGCCCCAACGCCAGGTCGCCAGCCACCGCCAGCCACCGCCAGGTCGCCAGCCACCACCAGCCATCGCCAGTCGCCCCTTCCGAGTTCCGCCAGCCACCGCCGACCGGGCGACCGCACCTCTGTCTCTCGCAAGTCGCACCGCCAGCCACCGCCGACCGCACCTCAGCCCTCAGCCACCGCCAGCCGCCAGCCACCGCCCCTTAGGTGTTAGTTTTAGAATTTTAAAATTTAGGTTAAACAAATTCGGTTAATCGGTTAACCGACCGATTAACCGAAAAAAAATTCGGTTCGGTTAATTCGGAAATACAACTTTCGGTTCGGTGAACGGTTAAAGGGTTTGAGAATTTCGGTTAATTCGGTTATGGTAGTTCGGTTCGGTTAACCGTTCGGTTAACCGAATGAACACCCCTAGGTATAGTGCACTTATATATATATATATATATATATATATATATATATATATATATATAATTGAATTTACTTTTAAAGTCGTAAATACTAAGTGTACATCTACGTATGATTGTGTGCGTGGTGAACTTTAATGTTTGATATATTTACCAAAATATCATAGCATTTTTCCTATTTTTTTTCATATATATTGTTGAGTTTGTCTCCTATAGGGATTAGGAATATGAGTGTATCTCATATAAGGAATGGGAGTGAAACGAATTGAGTTTGTCCAATTTTACTGAGATTAGATGCCTATAAATACATTGGTTAGATCACCATCGTCACCATCATTATGAATTATTAAAGAATAGTTTCGACAGAAAAGCTAGATAATCTGTGAAAGGCTGATGGGAAGGATTTGAAATAGCGTGCGGCAGAGACCATTCAGTTATGCCACGATGATGAAATCATGTATCACGTTATGGTCTTGGAAACTCCAAAAGAAATTTGGGATAAATTGGAGGTTGCGAACGTGGTACATGCTGATGATTCAGGTTATAGTGAAGGTGATGTTCTAGCGGTTCCTAGTGACAAGATTGAACATTGTTTGGACTGGTTGAGTGTTTCTAGATGCTAAATGAGAAAGTGGTGAGGGGCGCTGTACTGTTGGGCAGCGCAGATACTAGGAGGGGTCGTAGACCTAGTGTGGATGGACTGCTTGGGACGAAGCAGTTCGTGAACAAGCACAGGTAAATGTTTGATGTTGCGTGGTGCGTGTTGCTGGCTAGTGGCGATTGCTGGTTAGTGGAGCATTAGGCAAGACACATGGGTTTGGTGTGACTTACAAGTACGCTATTGTGTTGGGGTAGCCTGGATACTAGGAGGGGACCATGGACCTGGTATGAGCTGAATGCGAAAGTCGGTTGAGGGGCGCTGTAGTGTTGGGCAGCGCGGATACCAGGAGGGGTCGTGGACCTGGTATGGGTCCATATGGGCTCGGTATGGGCCAATATAGTATGAGTCGGATGTGGAAGTCGACTGAAGGGCGCTGTAGTGTTAGGCGTTGCGGATACCAGGAGGGATCGTGGACCTAGTATGGGCCGGTATGGGTTCAGTATGAGCCGGATGCGGAAGTCGGTTGAGGGACGCTGTAGGTACACAATTTATTAACTAAATGTACATAATATGTTAACTGCAAGTATATAATACATTAATTGTAATATATACATAATTTATTAACGGTAAGTACACAATAAATTAACTGTGAATACATAATATATTAATTATAATAAATATAAAATTTATTAACAAAAGTTACATAATATGAATTTTGTTTTGAATCAAGATTCATAATCGAATATGGACCTCTAATACATGGTATAACAAACGAGGCAAAAGTAATTTTTTTAAAAAAAATTTAATAAGGCCACGAGTTGCAGCTGGAAGCTATAGCTTGCCCTTGTGCAGTGTGCTCCAAGCCTCCCAAGTCCCAACTACAGCCTAATAAGGCCACGGGTTGCAGCTGGAAGCTATAGCCCGCCCATGTGCTCCCAACTACAGTTATACCGTCCAGATCATGCAAATTTCTTATTGAGTTATGGAGACTCTCAAATTCTATTCCATTAATCATATAGGACATTTTCATCTTGTAGAAAGAGTTGTTTATGTCTAAGATTTGTGAGAGGGAGTAAAAGTTGAGAATACAAGTAGGGTGTGTTTGATTTGCACATGGGAATCAGAATTAGAATGGAAATCAAATACATGGTAATGGTAATGGGGTTTGGTGAAAGTCTTTTGCATGTTTGGTGGTAGGGTGTAATTGGAATGATTAACAATATTGTTGTTTGGTTATGTATGATGCTAAAATAGTAATAAAGGTTTTAAAAATACAAGAATAACAAATCAAGCCAATTTATTCTAATATAAAGACATCCCGTACTAATATGAACAAAAAATAAAAACAAAAATCTAAAAGAATAATCCAAACTTAATAATCAAATTAACAATTAAGAGATAGAATAATGGAATGAACCCTTATTTTATTAAGGAATGAATTTTTTAATTAAGAGATGATAAAATCCTGAAAACTTGTCAACCAAATAATAACGATGACTTTGATTTCCATTCTAAGAAACAAACACACTGGCAGAGTGGCAGGGCCTTTGTTACTTGGGGCAAATTGGGCAGCCAACTGCCCAACAATAACATGGTTCCTCCGCCGACAATCAGACCACGACGCTCAATGGCCTACGCAAAAGCTCTATTCTTATTCCTTTTAATCAACCTCCTTACTGTTTCATTCTGCGATGATGCCGCCGTCATGTCCAAGCTCTTAGCCGCACTCTCTCCGGCGCCTTCTGGCTGGTCCGCTTCCAAAGATCCGTGTACTTGGACTAATGTCCAATGCGACAAGTCCACCGGCAATGTAGTCTCCATCAACCTCGACTCCCAGTCTATCTCCGGCAACCTCCCTTCTGAGCTCACACAGCTCGCGTCTCTCCGATCACTTTCCGTCCAGAAAAACTCCCTCTCCGGGCCCTTGCCGTCTTTCGCTAATATGTCCAGCCTCCAAGAGCTCTACTTAGACAGCAATCAGTTCAGCTCAATCCCCCAAGATTTCCTCTTGGGTCTTCCCAATTTGCGGACTTTCAACATTTCCGACAATGACAAACTCAGCCCATGGCAGATTCCTGGTTATTTGACCGAAAGCATAAACTTGGGATCTTTCTACGCGAGCAATGCCAGTATCACCGGTCCCATCCCTGACCTTTCCAAATGCGTAAATCTCTCCGATTTGCAGCTCAGAGACAACCAATTGACCGGGGTTGTACCAGTTTCCATAACGGGTCTTCCGAAATTGGTGAACATTACTCTTCAGAACAACAATTTGCAGGGTCCGATTCCTGACTTTGGAAATAACGTCAAGATTAATGTTGATGGTAACAGTTTCTGTAAGGATACACCTGGACCTTGTGATCCACAGGTCACTGCACTTCTTGCTTTTGCTGGGGGTCTTGGGTTTCCAATCATGCTCACCCATTCTTGGGAAGGGAATAATGCGTGCAACAGCTGGAAATATATATCTTGTGATGAGCAGGGGAATGTGATTACTGTGAATCTTGAACTGGATGATTTTTCAGGTACTATTTCACCCGCTCTTGCCAATTTGACTTCATTGAGGAACCTGTATTTGGATAATAATAATCTTAGTGGCCCAATCCCGGAGAACTTGAATACTTTGCCTAATCTTCAAGTCCTAGATGTGTCCAATAACCATTTGTCTGGGCTTATTCCTTATTTTCCATCTTCTGTAAAGGTTAATACTGACGGCAACTTATTTACTGGGAAGGTTGTGAGTCCCAGTGGTGGATCACCGGTTTCAGATGCTCCCATCCCCAGTGACATTCCATTATCTGGGAATTCAAATGGGTCCTCCATTTCAGCTGGAATGATTGTTGGTGTGGTTATATCTGTTGTTATTGTTGTTGTGGTTGTGCTTTTTGTGTCTTACAAGTGTTACATGAAGCGGCAACATAAAATGAAGGTTAGTGTAAAGGGCATTGCTGTTTCGACTGAGATAAAGAAACGGGACATAGTTGATTGCGGGAGAACTTTTCATGTTCACGAAGATGGAAACATTGCTATTCCCATCCAAGTTCTTGAAAAAGCCACAAACTATTTTAGCCAAGAAAATGTGTTGGGGAGCGGAGGATATGGAGTGGTATATTTGGGTGAACTAGATGATGGAACTAAGGTAGCTGTGAAAAAGATGAAAGATGGGGCAACGCTTACTACAGGAATGAATGAGTTCCAAGCAGAAATTGCGTTTCTTACCAAAGTTAGGCATAGGAATCTAGTTGCATTAATTGGTTATTGTATCAATGATAACAATAGGCTTTTGGTGTACGAGTATATGCCACAAGGTACATTGGGTCATCATTTATTTGAATGGGAGAAGCATGGCTTTGATCCTCTAACTTGGAAACAAAGGGTGACCATTGCATTAGATGTCGCCAGGGGGATCGAGTATCTTCATAGTTTGGCTCATCAAAGTTTCATTCACCGAGACATAAAGTCTTCAAATATTCTTCTTTGTGATGATACGAGAGCCAAGGTCGCAGATTTTGGATTGGTTAGAAAGGTTCCAAATGACAAATCTTCTTTTGAGACGCGAGTGGCTGGAACATTCGGTTATCTTGCACCCGAATATGCTAGTAAGTATTAGCTATGCCATATTTCATTTTTACAGTTTCAGATACATTATACGATTTGTTTCAAGTAATATGATTGTGTAACTAATAAGCTAGATAGATATTTAAAAAAATGAATGTTAATCTAACCCAACATGCAATGATTATAAAATTATATATTAGGCAAAAACTAACTGAAACTATTTTACGAATCAATATCTGTGAAATCGGTTAGGTTGTAGGCAACTTGGTGTGTACTTATCACAATTTCAATTATAAGTATTACAATATTTATTATTAGTAACAATCATTTTACCTTAAATAGTATCAAAATTTTACATATATAAATATATCAATATTTATTATAAGTAACAGTTTATTTATTTGAAATTGATAATAAATTTTTTGTAATAAATATTATGATTTCTATTATAAGTAACAAACAATAATCTTAGATTCGATATGTCTCACGAATTAAAATCTATAAAACGGTCTCACGAAGTAAGATTAATGAGACGGTCTCACATAAGTGTGAGTCAACATATTTGACCCGATTTTGAACTCATTCCATTAACATTTTTACATTAAATTTTAGCTTGTAATATATTTACTCTCCCTACAACTAGTATATATTGTTTGAATTGTGGTGTCATTAAATTAAAGCCATAATTGATCACTATAAAGCTAGCTTATATATACGTGTGGATGTGTTTCTAACAGCAACAGGACGAGCCACAAACAAAGTAGATGTTTATGCATTTGGAGTTGTTTTAATGGAGATAATCACCGGCAAAAAAGCAATAGATGAGACGTTGCCTGACGAGACGTGTCACCTGGTCACATGGTTTCACAAGATTATTATAAGGAAAGGTTACAACATTCGAAACGCTATCGACCCAACTCTTGATCTTGATGACCAAACATTTGAGAGCATTTCTAAGGTTGCAGAGTTGGCAGCTCACTGCACTGCTAACAAATATTTTCGACGACCAAATATGGAACATGTTGTTAATGTTCTTGGTCCCTTTGCACAGAAGTGGAAGCCTTTGAGACCAGAAGAAATAGAGGAAAAGTATGGTGGTCTTGACCTTCACATGAGCCTTCCTCTAATTGCGTTTGACGACTCATCCATTCAAAGCTTGTCTTTTTCAGAAGCCCAACTCAATGGACATCGTCTCAATCAAAGTGGGCCATTTTAATTTCTAAGCTCATTATATTTGTGCACAGTTGTATTTGAGAAAACCATACTTTTTAACTCTTTAATTGTTTTACTTTTGAAAATTTGGTCTCTGACAATTAATTTAAAGAGATTTTGTCCCTTAATTGTTCATAATGTTGCACTTTTAGTCTAAAAAATTATATAATTTACAAACTCCATTAACATTTTGGGTTATTTTTATCATTTAAAATCAATATTCATTGTTAAAAATGACGTTCAAATGGATCGTGAAACTTTAACGGTACGAAAATGATTCGCCAAAAGCACAAGAAAATGGAAAAAATACAGAAAAATAACCAGGAAAATAAACCTACCAAAGGTTGAATAAACATGGAAACGCCAAAGGGATGAAATTGGACGAACTCGGGGTGGTTGGAAGCACGAGTCGTGTTGTTAAAACTTAAGGCGCATCGGCCTAAAGCTTTAGGTGCGTGATTTTTTCTTCTTAAGGTGCGTGATTTGTATGCTTAAGGTGTCTTAGTTGTTGGAACTTAAGGTGCGCCATTTTAAAATTTAGGTGTGTGGTTTGTGCACTAAAAGTGAGCTATTTTACTGATTAAGTTACATTTTCTTGTGTTAACCGCACAGGAAGTGATATTTACACCTAATCCGATCCTTATATATATATATATATATATATATATATATATATATATATATATATATATATATATATATATATATATATATATATATATATACATACTAGTTTTTCACGCGCATTGTGCGGTTGGGATAATGCCCAATGTTTATTTTTAAATAAGTACTTTAAACTATATCAATGCAAGATTGTATTGGAGTAGTTTTCCCCCAACATGTTTCATGTGCTGTGAGATATGTGTCGTACATTCTCATGTGAAAGTATTCAACAAAATATTAATATTTATTATATTTGTAGAAGGTTAATGAGTAGTACATTTTGTTCTAGTTTCATAACTTGTTTACTTGATAGTAACAACAATAGCTTTGCAGAGAGTCCGAATACTGATGTTGCAATATGTCTAGTTTCATCAACAGTTTCTACATTTATTTTGGACATGTTTATTTTGAAGTTCATATTTTTAGAATTAGTATGAATGAGTATAGTACTTGATTTTGTGTGTGTGTGTATGTGATTTTTTTTATTTTTATTTTTTTTGTAAGACTCTTTTGTTGATTTGATACTAATCTTGGAGTACCCACTGATGTCTTTTTATCACAATGCATGCAGTTAAATAGTTTGTGACTTTGTGCATAAACATTTTTAAACAGTGATTGCATCCTATATACCAATTTTTTTTGTGTCAAGATCGATGTTGATTTTATCTTTAATCCAAACAAGTTGATTGTAAAAAATGAAATGAATTGTAAATTTATATTAGTTCTAATATATTTAAAGAATGCACAATAAGTATTTTATACACAAGAATAAGGAATGCTGCAACAGTAACTATTTTTCAAATTTCTTTTTTTTTTTTTTCTAAATTTAAAAGATTAATTCCAACAATGTTGTAGTCTCAGCATCATTTCAATGCATCAAGTGTGTCACAATGTTCTATTTCCATACATTGACATTTTTAATAGGGCTGTCAAGGTGGACCAAAGCCCGCGGGCTGGCCTGCACCCGCCCCACTGTGGGGCGGGTTAGGGTCATAAAAAAAATAGGCCTAATGGGGCGGGCCAAAATTGACCCGTGACCCGTGCTAAGTAAAATATTATATATTTTTTTTTTTTGAGTTCTACTGACTCGGTTACAATGTAATATATGTTCATAGCTACTTTCTCAACCTATTGAAGCACAAAGAGTCAACAGATGCCTCCACTGAGGCTCAAACCCACTCCCTTCCACATGAGAGTGTACACCGGATGCCGCTTGACCACAAGGCCTTTGGCATATATATATATATATATATATATATATATATATATATATATATATATATATATATTTCAGTGTATTAAAAAAAAAAGAAAAAAAGAAGGTAAAAAGCTCACGGGCCGGCACGTGGGGCCCGCGAACCCACGTGGGGCGCGTTAGGGTTACACAAATTCTAGCCCGTGGGCCTAATGGGCCGGCACGCAAAAGCCCGTCAAAAATTTGGCTCGCGGCGGGCCGGGCCGGGCCGCTTTGATATTACTAATTTTTAATAATGAGTTTTAAATCAATTTATTAGGTTATTTGAATATCTTCTTTGTCAACAAATCCTTCATAAGTGATTAATATGATTGGCTTCAAATTGTTTTTTTAAATAATCTTTTCCATGTTATTAACATAATACCTGATAAATAAATATATAACATTATTTGCTTAGTATAACTTTGATATTTAATTACAAGATGATGTAAAAAAAAAAGCAATGAACAATGTAGTGAATATAATTAATTAATAAATTTGAAGGTAGGAAATCTTTGTAGTATAGAAAATATAGACAATATAACTAATGAAATTATATCTCCGTTTAAATTTTTTGATAATGATTTTTTTTGTAATAAAGACATTGTGGACATCGAATTATAAATTAAAGAAATGCATATGTATTATTTTTTTTTGTTGTAACTACTAATTTATTTAATTTAATAAATGTAATAGAGTGGTTACTTACTTTTGAATAATATAACTAACATATTCGTAGTATATGTTCAATAATTATGCCAACTTTGAGTGGGATGAGGTTCGAACCTAAGACCTTACTTATAGAAATTGATGGGTAAGTTAAAAGTTAACGGAATATTAACGGAAAACTTAACGAATAATCATATAATTAAGGATAAATTAGGAAATCTCAAGTAAAAATATAAATCTAAAAAATTTGAACCATCCATTTGATTTAATAATTTGACCATATTTTTTCTACCCATTATAGGTCTAACTTTCTAACTTTCTTTGACTTTTATTAGTGTATATATATATATATATATATATATATATATATATATATATATATATATATATATATATATATATATATATATATATATATATATATATATATATATATAGTCTTGATCAGGTGTGGACTGGTCATTAGGTGTGGTCGTGGGGCCTATTTTCAGCCGTTAGATCATATCAACTCATCAAATCAACACGCAATATATATATGTTACAGAACACACCATTTTATGTACTAAAACGCATCAGAGAACCGATAAAACACACAACATTCCACACAATATACCAAATGCACATATTCACTTAAAATTCATCAATATACTTAATAAAACACATCATTCTACGTATTAAAATGTACTACAACGTATCTCATGTCAGATTATAAGTATACACTATTTACACATATTAGAAAACATGTGCTAAAATATGCATTATTCTACGTATTAAAATGCACCACGCTTATTAGAAACACATGTGTTAAAATACACACCATTCAATGTATTAAAATGCACCAGACGACGTATTAAAACACACCATTCCACAACACAATTACACATCATTCTACGTATAAAAATGCACCAGCGGATAAAATACACCATTCCACAACACTGTTAATGCACCAACATACGTAATAAAACGCACCATAACATATATTTAAACGCACCACACTATATACTAAAATGCACCATTCCAATTCACGTAATATAAATACTAAAATTACCATAATAACCCCACTTAAACATACGCGAAATTCAGTAGGATTAATGAAATTGGACGGTGCAGATTAAGCCCCATAATCGCACCGGAGCTCGCCACCGCATTTGAACCAAAAAAAAAAATATATATATATATATATATATATATATATATATATATATAGAGAGAGAGAGAGAGAGAGATATATATATATATATAGAGAGAGAGAGAGGGAGAGAGGGAGAGAGGGAGAGAGAGAGAGAGCTTGGCCCACGGGTTACGGGTCAAGCCCGTTGGTCCACGTTTTGCAATTCATAGTTTGCGTGACTCTAACGGTCTAACCAACTACACGCCTACACTGCGGGACGGCCTGCGGATTACAACAGCAGTAAACGGATGGAGACTTCATAACACTTTTCGTTGTGAAATACTACATTATTTCATTGTGAAAAATACTACAATATTCTATTTATTTGTACACACAGCTAATATGGCAGTTTTTCTCCCTTGAAACGGTGGCATTTACTTAAAATTCTCCATTTTTTTTTAAGGAAATTCTCCATTTTCATAGACTCCGTCGTTTATACAGTACACCGCAATCTAAGGAGTCCAATTCTTGTCCGGAGTTTCTTCTTCTTCCCCCAATCTACGGAGTTTATTTTATGGACTAGTCTCCATATGTTCTAGGATTCATAATACCACGTAAACTCAGGTACACGATATACATTGTCTATCTAACAAGTTGTTTAGAACTATTATTATGCAAGTCTAAATGTTCGACTTCTCAAATATTAGACAATATACACTAAAAAAATACAATAACATATATAAAGAAATAAAATAGCACTCAATAAGAATATGCAAACTGCTCAACCTAACATGGTTCTTCCACCCCTCTCAAAACCTTCCTTCTTTTACCGTTTACTGCTTCTAATCAACCTCGTCGCTGTCTCGTTTTGCGATGACGGCGCCGTCATGTCCAAGCTCTTAGCCTCCCTCTCTCCGGCGCCTTCTGGCTGGTCTGCTTCCAAAGATCCCTGTACTTGGACTAATGTCAACTGCCAAAAGTCCACCGGCAATGTAGTCTCCATCAACTTCGACTCCCAGTCCATCTCCGGCAAGCTCCCTTCTGAGCTCACACAGCTTGCGTCTCTCCGATCACTTTCCGTTCAGAAAAACTCCCTCTCCGGGCCCTTGCCGTCTTTCGCTAATATGTCCAGCCTCGAAGAGCTCTTCTTAGACAGCAATGAGTTCAGCTCAGTCCCCCAAGATTTCCTCTTGGGTCTTCCCAATTTGCGGACTTTCAGTATTTCCGACAATGGCAACCTCAGCCCATGGCAAATTTCTAGTTATTTGGCTGAAAGCACAGACTTGGGATATTTCTACGCGCGCAACGCCAGTATCACCGGCGTGATTCCTAATTTCTTCGATTCTTTCCCGAATCTCCAGACCCTGAGATTATCCTACAATAACCTCACCGGGTCTCTGCCTGGGTCGTTTGGAAGCTCGAAGATACAGAATTTGTGGCTGAACTGCCAACAACAGGGGCTCTCCGGGACCATTGATGTGCTTTCCTCAATGACCCAACTCTCCCAAGTATGGCTTCAAGCGAATGCCTTCACGGGTCCCATCCCTGACCTTTCCAAATGCTTAAATCTCTTCGATTTGCAGCTGGAAGACAACCAATTGACCGGGGTTGTACCAGTTTCCATAACGGCTCTTCCGAACTTGCTGAACATTACTCTTCTGAACAACAATTTGCAGGGTCCCAAGCCTAAGTTTGGAAATTACGTCAAGAAGAATCTTGGTAATGGTTTCTGTATGTCTACACCTGGACCTTGTGATCCACAGGTCACTGCACTTCTTGCTGTTGCTGGGGGTTTTGGGTATCCAATCACGCTCGCCCAATCTTGGGTAGGGAATAACGCGTGCAAAAATTGGACATCTATATCTTGTGATGCACAGGGGAATGTGATTACTGTGAATCTTGAAAAGCGTCATTTTTCAGGTACTATTTCACCTGCTCTTGCCAATTTGACTTCATTGAGGAACCTGTATTTGAATGATAATAATCTTACTGGCCCTATTCCGAAGAGCTTGACTACTTTGCCTCATCTTCAAGTCCTACAAGTGTCCAATAACAATTTGTCTGGGCCTATACCTGTTTTTCCACTTTCTGTAAGCTTTTCTCATAGTGGCAACTTATTTCTTGGGAAGAATGTGAGTATCGGTGGTGGATCACCGCGTTCAGGCCAGAATTCAGATGCTCCCATCACCAGCATCAATTCATATTTTGGCAATTCAAATGGGTCCTCCATTTCAGCTGGAATGATTGTTGGTGTGGTTATAGCTGTTGTTATTGTTGTTATGGTTGTGTTGTTTGTGTCTTACAAGTGTTACATGAAGCGGCAGCCTAAGATGAAGGTTAGTGTAAAGGGCACTGCTGTTTCAACTGAGATAAAGAAACGGGACATAGTTGATTGTGGGAGAACTTTTCCTTCTCACGAAGATGGGAACATTGCTATTCCCATCCAAGTTCTTGAAAAAGCCACAAACTATTTTAGCCAAGAAAATGTGTTGGGGAGCGGAGGATATGGAGTGGTATATTTGGGTGAACTAGATGATGGAACTAAGGTAGCTGTGAAAAGGATGAAAGATGGGGCAACGCTTACTACAGGAATGAATGAGTTCCAAGCAGAAATTGCGTTTCTTACCAAAGTTAGGCATAGGAATCTAGTTGCACTAATTGGTTATTGTATCAATGATAACAATAGGCTTTTGGTGTACGAGTATATGCCACAAGGTACATTGGGTCATCATTTATTTGAATGGGAGAAGCATGGCTTTGATCGTCTAACTTGGAAACAAAGGGTGATCATTGCATTAGATGTCGCCAGGGGGATCGAGTATCTTCATAGTTTGGCTCATCAAAGTTTTATTCACCGAGACATAAAGTCCTCAAATATTCTTCTTAGTGATGACATGAGAGCTAAGGTCGCAGATTTTGGATTAGTCAGAAAGGCTCCAAATGACAAATTTTCTTTTGAGACGCGAGTGGCTGGAACATTCGGTTATCTTGCACCTGAATATGCTGGTAAGTATTAGCAATGATATCTTTTTACACTTTGGCACATTGCATGATTTTTTTTCAAGTAATATTGATTGTGTACTAATATGATATTTACAAGATTAATGTAAATCTAAAATAACCTCATGTAATGATGATAAAGTTATAAAAAGTTTAATTGGATTTTAAACACATTCCACTAACATTTTTGGGTGAGTCTCATGTTCCATGAGACATGTCGTATTCTTTATAAGTATTACGTTTTTCCTATAGAGCTATAATTGATCACTTTAAAGCTAGCTTAATTATACATGTGGATGTGTTTCTAACAGCAACAGGACGAGCCACAAACAAAGTAGATGTTTATTCATTTGGAGTTGTTTTAATGGAGATAATCACCGGCAAAAAAGCAGTAGATGAGACGTTGCCTGACGAGACGTATCACTTGGTCACATGGTTCCACAAGATTATAAGAAAAGGTCACAACCTCCAAAACGCTATCGACCCAACTCTTGATCTTGATGACCAAACATTTGAGAGCATTTCTAAAGTTGCAGAGTTGGCAACCCACTGCACTGCTAACAAATATTTTCGACGACCAAATATGGAGCATGTTGTTAATGTTCTTGGTCCCTTTGCACAGAAGTGGAAGCCTTTGAGACCTGAAGAAATAGAGGAAAAGTATGGTGGTTTTGACCTTCACATGAGCCTTCCTCTTGCGTTTGACGACTCATCCATTGAAAACTTGTCTTTTACAGAAGCCCAACTCAATAGAAATCATCTCAATCAAAGTGCACAATTTTAATTTTTAAGCTCATTATATTTGTGCTCATTAGTATTTGGAAAAAACAACACGTACTTTTAGGTCGTGAATAGGTAATATTCTTCCCGCCCAACAAAAAATATTGTCGTTTTGGTTCGGCCGTTATGTATTAAATGATATTAGTTATTCACATCTGTCCCATTTTACCTGTCTTGTTTACTATTCATTGGTCAACCCAACTCTTTCTTCCTTATTTTCTTTAGTAATTTTTAATTATTTTTAAGTTTGATTTTTTGTGTTTAATAGTACTTTTAATGTAGTTTCAAAATATATAAATTTTATATACTAATACAAAATTATTTTTAAATTTGATTTTTTGTGTTTAATAGTACTTTTAATGTAGTTTCAAAATATATAAATTTTATATACTAATACTAAATTTAATATTATGAAAAATTGAATTAAAAATAACTTCAGTCAAGCCTCGTTAATCGAATCAGACAAACAAAATGGGACGGAGGTAGTAATATATATGGAAATGGTTCATATTTTCAAAGTCACTTTTTAGAGCTGATTAATTATGGAAAATGTTTAATTAGCCGTTTGGTATTTCCAATCAATATAACCATTGGACATAAATACATTCCGAATGGTTCACAACCATTCGTATATCATCCTTTTGAGTTGTATATATAGCCATAAATACATTGCAATTGGTATTTTCAATATACGTCTTAACAAAGCGTATGCAAGAATGTATTTAACCTACTTATAAATAAATCTCTTTGTTTCAAACACAAACACATCCACTATGATATTACACTAGTGTTTTGCCCTTGCATTAGTAAATTTAAATATATCTTGATAAGTTTTAAAAAATAAATTAAAATGATAGAATAAAAATATCTCGAAAATCATTGTTAAATCTTTTTGAGGAGTTTATTACCGAAATGGTCATCGACTATTGCGAAATTACCAATTTGGTACTCGATAATTTTTCTTGCCCAATTAAGTCATCGACTTTGAAAAATTTAACCATTTTGGTCATCCATTTATTTTGGTGTTAAACAATCGTTAAATTATGACCAAATTGGTAATTTTGCTATAGTCAAGGGACCATTTCGGTAATTAATTTTTGACTGAAATGGTCTCTTGACTATAATGAAATTACCAATTTGGTCTCGATTTAACGGATATCAAACGGTAAAATAAACGAAGGACCAAAATGGTTACAATTTTCAAAGTCGAGGACTTAATTGGGCAAGAAAAATTGTCGAGGACCAAATTGATAATTTCGCAATAGTAGAGGGACCATTTCGGTAATAAACTTAATCTTTTATTTCCCTTCTTCTTCTTCTTTAACAACACTAAGTTATTTTTGAATTTCATTTATTATATTTTGATAGAGTTTTCATATCTTGTTCATAATCTAATTCCTAGGAAGGTTAGCAATGGTATATTAGGAGATTTTAAAACTTTCATATAAAAGTTTAAATGAACCAAATATCTTATTTAATTTTCTAAGTAATTTAATTATTATGTTTTTGAGGTAACACCAAATTAAATATGATAATTAATTTTAATTTCCCATAAAGTTATTTCTATCAAAACATTCCTTAGAAATATTTTACCAAAGAGTATAATTGAATAGGACTTGACTTAGACCTAGCTATGGACTCTACATATGCTTCTATAATTGTTTTTGTCATAGTAACAAGTCAATTACAAGTGGCGTTTAAAATTTTTGACACTAACAAAGTATAATCCTAATATTATTGGCATTTATTATATTTATATTAGCTAATCCTAGCTATATCCACTTACACACTAACACATGCTACACATTACTTTCTCTGTTTAGTTGACAATTTTTATTTTTTTTCTTTTGTACTCCAATTCCAAAGCTCTCACCATGACTATACGCCTGTATTACAGCAAATCATATTATTATAGATCTGAGTTATCTTACATTGTAGAACATAGTCCAGAACGATATTCAAATTATTTACGTGCAGTTAACATATTATATATGTACATTCAGGTAACAGATTATGTACTTGTAAATAAACAGAAGGTATATAATATGTTAATTGTAAAAGATACATAATTTATTAACTAAATATACATAATGATGGACTTCACGTACATGCACATCACCAACGGCTCTCATCACAATATATGGAAGGATCACCAACGGCTCTCACAGGATATGGAAGGATCATTAATCTTTGGAAAACACTATATTTTCCATGTAATCTTACCTTTTGTATTCCTTAATTCTTGCACATACATATCTTAGAATTCTTAGCTGATTACTTTTCATGTATATATATATTCCTTCGTTCCTTTCTTTCAACAGCAGAATACAATATACAGTAAAATAATTATTTCATCTTCCTCACCCTGTTCTGTCTCATCCTTAATAATTTTTTATTTTTAATTTTAATAAGGCCAGGGGTTACAGCTGGAAGCTATATATAGCCGGCCAAGTACAGCCAAATAAGGCCACGGCTTGCAGCTGGAAGCTATAGTCCGTCCAGCCAGGTGCTCCCAACTACAGCTACATATATACCGTCCAGATTTGCGATCAAATTATTATTATTTATGAGGGAGTAATATAATACTTTATGCAAAGTATTCTTGCTCTGTAGTGCCCTCATCCTGCCCCATATTAGTCGGTTAGGTTGGAATTTTATTAACAGCCCATAAGCAACCCCGTACATAGTTAATTTTTAATATTCATTTTTTTAATAACTCCCCATGTGTTGTAAACTTCTAATTAAATTTACCTGTCTACCCCCCTTCATAAAAATAACCCATTTTGTGAGAACTGTCAACTATATATTTTGCATCTTGTAATATTTGAGGATCAATCTTATAATCTCCCATTTAGGAGAGTCATCACTACATGTCACTTGACCACAAGGCCATTGACATGATTATATTTGAGATAGAAAACTAGTCAAGAATATTGACTATGTACCTAGATGCAAATTTTTTTGATAAACAATGTGTAATGATGGGAGAGATAATTTTTAATTTTTTATAAATGCGTAATTAAATAAATTTGGTAAATTTCTAGTCACCCTGATAAAGAATCCTACCCCTTAGGGGGGCTTATTTTTCTTGATGTCATAGAATTGGATTTCTAATTGACCTTAAACTTAGATCCCACTAGAAGAAGGATGACGGAAACTCAACACTAATGGGGCATGGAAGAGTAGCTCAAGAATGGCTATCTTTGTGGTATCATGAGGACCTCTCACACTTGAGAAAGGAACATAATGCATACTTTCTTGCTAATTTGGGCCAAGAAGGAGACTGGGCAATCATTATTGTGTGGAGCATAAATAAAACGTGCATTATTTATGTACATAAAGTATATTATTTTATATATTATCAAATAACGTCCATTTAGTACATAAATAATATACTTTTAGTATAATAAAAAAATGTACATTATATTATATAATGTATATTCAGTACACAAATACGGAGTAATATTCTTTTTTATGATTCAGCACTATGTGGACCATGGTACATATAATAATTTACCACATTAACTTGAGGTGGGACAAGTTAGGGCCTAAAAATTTTTGTTAGCGCAAGCCGCAGGCCTCCATAAATAAATAAATAAAAAGGAATATTTATACACACAACATTACAAATGAAAAAATAAAAACTTATCACTTTAAGAAATTATAAAAAGGGAAAATGGCACTTTTTCCCCCTATGTTATGTGCATATAGCACTTTTCCCCCCTGTGTTATTAAAGTGGCACTTTTTCCCCCTGAAATGTTAAATAGACATTTTTACCCTTAAAATAATTATTTCATTATTTTTTCTCCAACAAATTATTACTTATATGTATGGATGATCACGATTCGGTTCAAACCTAACCAAACACTGTAGCAATCATACCGAAATAGTATGGACGGTTCTGGTTACGATTCAGAACCGAAAAAATAAAATTAAATAATTGTTGAACTGTAAACCGGAACTGAATCACATTCATATATAGTGAAAATGATCAAACACTTATTTGATAAATCAGTACGGTTCGATTCCAATTTCGATTTTGAACCGCCAATCAAAACTTATTTATTTATTTTTATAATTTTATTTCTTATTTAAAAATAGTATAAATTTAACAATTATTTTATTATATTTTTTCGGTTCTGAATTGTAACCGTAACCATCCATACTTTTTAAGTTCAAGTGCTACGGTGTTTGATTAGGTTCGTATCGAACCGTAATCTTCCATGCATATTAGTAATATAATTGGTTGGAGAATAAAAATAAATGAAATAGTTAGTTTTAAGGGCAAAAATGTCAATTTAACATTTCAGGGGGGAAAACTACCACTTTTAAAATAACTGAGGGGGAAAAACTGCCACTTTAATAACTCAGGGGGAAAAAGTGCTATATGCACATAACTTAGGGGGAAAAAGTGTCATTTTCCCTTATAAAAATATATAACTTTTTTAATTCTTACTTGGGCAAATTGGGCAACTAACATGGTTCCTCCAGCCACGATGAGACCACGACGCTGAATGGCCTACGCAAAAGCTCTATTCTTCTTCCTTTTAATCAACCTCCTTACTGTTTCATTTTGCGATGACGGCATGACGCCGCCGTCATGTCTAAGCTCTTAGCCGCGCTCTCTCCGGCGCCTTCTGGCTGGTCCGCTTCCAAAGATCCGTGTACTTGGAATAATGTCATCTGCGACAATTCCGCCGGCATAGTCTCCATCAACCTGTACTCCAAGTCCATCTCCGGCAAGCTCCCTTCTGAGCTCACACAGCTCGCGTCTCTCCGAACATTTTCCGTCCAGAAAAACTCCCTCTCCGGGACATTGCCGTCTTTCGCTAATATGTCCAGCCTCCAAGAGCTCTACTTAGACAGCAATCAGTTCAGCTCAATCCCCCAAGATTTCCTCTTGGGTATTCCCAATTTGCGGATTTTCAGCATTTCCGACAATGGCAATCTCAGCCCATGGCAAATTCCTAGTTATTTGGCCGAAAGCACAAACTTGGAATCTTTCCACTCGAGCAAGGCAGGAATCACCGGCGTCATTCCTAATTTCTTCGATTCTTTCCCGAATCTCCAGAACCTGAGATTATCCTACAATAACCTCACCGGGTCTCTGCCTGGGTCGTTTGGGAGCTCGAAGATACAGAGTTTGTGGCTGAATAGCCAACAACAGGGGCTCTCCGGGACTATTGATGTGCTTTCCTCAATGACCCAACTCTCCCAAGTATGGCTTTTTGCCAATGCCTTCACGGGTCCGATCCCTGACCTTTCCAAATGCGTAAATCTTTTCGATTTGCAGCTCGGAGACAACCAATTGACCGGGGGGTTGTACCAGTTTCCATAACGGCTCTCCATGTGCTACCAACTACAGCTACATATCTGTCCAGATTTGCGATCAAATTATTATTATTTATGAGGGAGTAATATAATACTTTATGCAAATTAAGTATGCTCTGTAGTGCCCTCATCCTGCCCCATATATTGGTGGTTGGAATTTTATTAACAGCCCATAAGCAACCCCGTACATATTTTTAATATTCATTTTTTTAATAACTCCCCATGTGTTGTAAACTTCTAATTAAATTACCTGTCTACCATATATATATATTTGGTCAAGTATATGTTTTATAGGAAAAATTAGTTGTGCGGACCATGGTCGAATCGTTTTGATGTAAAAAAAAAAAAAAAAAAAACATTCTTGTCCGTACACGTGTTAGAATAATGAATATTATTATTATTTTATAGGGTAGGATAATTTATTTTATGAGTTTAGAATAATGTATTTTAAATCTATTTTACCACTTACATCTTACTTGGGCAAATTGTGCAGCTAACATGGTTCCTCCACCAACGATCTGACCACGACGCTGAATGGCCTACGGAAAAGCTCTATTCTTCTTCTTCCGTTTAGTAGTTTTAATCAACCTCCTTAGTGTTTCATTTTGCGATGACGCCGCCGTCATGTCTAAGCTCTTAGCCGCGCTCTCTCCCACGCCCTCCGGCTGGTCCAACTCTACACATCCCTGTCTTTGGGAAAATGTCTCGTGCGAGTCCGGCAATGTGGTCACCATCAGCCTCGCCTCCCAGTCCCTCTCCGGCGAACTCCCATCCGAGCTCACTCAGCTCGCGTCGCTCCGAATACTTTCTGTTCAGCAAAACTCCCTCTCCGGGCTCTTGCCGTCTTTCGCTAATATGTCCAGCCTCCAAGAGCTCTACTTAGACAGCAATGAGTTCAGCTCAATCCCCCAAGATTTCCTCTTGGGTCTTCCCAATTTGCGGATTTTCAACATTTCCGACAATGGCAAGCTCAGTCCATGGCAAATTTCTAGTTATTTGGCCGCAAGCACAAACTTAGGATCTTTCTACGCGCGCAACGCCAGTATCACCGGCGTCATTCCTAATTTCTTCGATTCTATCCCGTATTTCCAGACCCTGGAATTATCCTACAATAACCTCACCGGATCTCTGCCTGGGTGGTTTGGGAACTCGGGGATACAGATTTTGCGGCTAAATAACCAACAACAGGGGCTCTCCGGGACTATTGATGTGCTTTCCTCAATGACCCTACTCATCCAAGTATGGCTTCAGGCCAATGCCTTCACGGGTCCGATCCCTGACCTTTCCAAATGCGTAAGTCTCAACGATTTGCAGCTCAGAGACAACCAATTGACTGGGGTTGTACCAGTTTCCATAATGGGTCTTACATTGTTGAACATTACTCTTCAGAACAACAATTTGCAGGGTCCCATGCCTGATTTTGGATTTAACTTCGGGATAGATCTTGGTAATGGTTTCTGTAAAGATACACCTGGACCTTGTGATCCACAGGTCACTGAACTTCTTGCTGTTGCTGGGGGTTTTGGGTATCCAATCACGCTTGCCCAATCTTGGGTAGGGAATAATGCGTGCAACAATTGGACATCTATATCTTGTGATGCACAGGGGAATGTGATTACTGTGAATCTTGAAAAGCAGCATTTTTCAGGTACTATTTCACCCGCTCTTGCCAATTTGACTTCATTGAGGAACCTGTATTTGAATGATAATAATCTTACTGGCCCAATCCCGAAGATCTTGACTACTTTGCCTAATCTTCAAGTCCTACAAGTGTCCAATAACAATTTGTCTGGGCCTATTCCTGTTTTTCCACCTTCTGTAAACTTTTCTTATGCCGGCAACTTATTTCTTGGGAAGAATGTGAGTACCGGTGGTGGATCACCGGGTTCAAGCCAGAATTCAGATGCTCCCATCCCCAGTGTCAATCCATTATCTGGCAATTCAAATGGGTCCTCCATTTCTGCTGAAATAAAGATTGTTATTGGTGTTATATCTTTTATTGTTGGTGTGGTTGTGGCTTTTGGGTCTTACAAGTATTCCAAGAAGCGGCTGCATAAGATGATGGTTAGTGAAAAGGGCACTGCAGTTTCGACTGAGATAAAGAAACGGGACATAGTTGATTGTGGGAGAGCTTTTCCTGCTCACGAAGATGGAAACATTACTATTCCCATCCAAGTGCTTGAAAAAGCCACAAACTTTTTTAGCCAAGACAATGTGTTGGGGAGCGGAGGATATGGAGTGGTATATTTGGGTGAACTAGATGATGGAACTAAGGTTGCTGTGAAAAAGATGAAAGATGGGGCATCACATACGAAAGGAATGAATGAGTTCCAAGCAGAAATTGCCTTTCTTACCAAAGTTAGGCATAGGAATTTAGTTGCACTGATGGGTTATTGTATCAATGACAACAATAGGCTTTTGGTGTACGAGTATATGCCACAAGGTACATTGGGTCATCATTTGTTTGAATGGGAGAAACATGGCTTTGATCCTTTAACTTGGAAGCAAAGGGTGACCATTGCATTAGATGTGGCTAGGGGGATCGAGTATCTTCATAGTTTGGCTCATCAAAGTTTTGTTCACCGAGACATAAAGTCCTCAAATATTCTTCTTAGTGATGAAATGAGAGCTAAGGTCGCAGATTTTGGATTGATTAGAAAGGCTCCAAATGACAAATCTTCTTTTGAGACGAGAGTAGCTGGAACATTCGGTTACCTGGCACCGGAATATGCTGGTAAGTATTAGCTATTGCATATTTTTATAATTTGGCACATTACATGATTTTTTTTTCGAGTAATAGTGATTGTGTGTAACTAATTAATATGATATTAAAAAATTAATCTAAATCTAAAACAACTGGGGATAAAGTTATAAAAATTTTAATTCGATTTTAAACCCATTGCATTAACATTTTTGGGTGAGCCTCCTCTACGTGAGACAAGTGAATTTTTTTCTAAAGTATTATGTTTTTTCTCAAGTATTGTAATTGTACTTTCTTTTATAGATAACTTCTCAACTTCTAAATATTACCTTTTGATTTAAAAATATTACATTTTTCTTAATAAGTAACAATTAATTTATCAAAGATTAGTATTATATTTTTTTGTAAAATTTTTATATTAAATTTTAGCTTGTAATATAATTTTAGAGGGTGATAGAATAGTCAATTTTAATACCCAAAAAAAAGGGACTAAATACCATCTGAAACAGATTGCTTCCATTACACAACTACTAAGCACCTCTAACAAGTTTTATCCGCACATACAGTAGAAGTTTCGTCAAATCAAATAATTAATTCATTATCTACTCACCCGACAACTAGTATATTGTTTGAATTGCGGTGTGTCATTAAAATCAAATCATAACTGATCACTGTAAAGCTAGCTTATACATGTGGATATGTTTCTAACAGCAACAGGACGAGCCACAAACAAAGTGGACGTTTATGCATTTGGAGTGGTTTTAATGGAGATAATCACCGGCAAAAAAGCAGTAGATGAGACATTGCCTGACGAGACGTGCCACTTGGTCACATGGTTTCACAAGATTATAAGAAAAGGCCACAACCTTAAAAACACTATCGACCCAACTCTTGATCTTGATGACCAAACATTTGAGAGCATTTCTAAGATTGCAGAGTTGGCAGCTCACTGCACTGCTGACAAATATTTCCGACGACCAACTATGGAACATGTTGTTAACGTCATTGGTCCCTTTGCACATAAGTGGAAGCCTTTAAGACCAGAAGAAATAGAGGAAAAGTATGGTGGTCTTGAAATTCACATGAGCCTTCCTCTTGCGTTTGAATACTCATCCATTGAAAGTTTGTCTTTTACCGAAGCCAAACTCATTAGACTTCGTCTCAATCAAAGTGCGGAATTTTAATTTTTAAGCTCATTAATTGTATTTGTGCACATTAGTATTTGAAAAAACGACACTTTTAGCTAGTGAATTGTTTCACTTTTGAAAATTTGATCTATGTAAATTAGTTTAAACAAATTTTGTCCCTTAATCCTCTATTATATTAAAGTCAGACATTTTAGGATAATATAATAGGTAATATTCTTCCAGCCCAATCAAAAACATTGTGGTTTTGGTTAGGGCCGTAATATATTAAATGAGTTATTTCCACTTTTGGTCCGACGACTATTGGAGCATTCCCACATTTGGTCCTCGACTATTAAAATCTTCAGATTTGGTCCCACGACTATTAAATCCCTACCACATTTG
>CP025647.1:7268863-7336149 GCA_003576665.1 Ipomoea trifida | reverse complement strand
ATATATATATATATATATATATATATATATATATATATATATATATATATATATATATATATATATATATATATATATATGCCATTGTTCAGGTGAGCTCACTCTTTTTTCATGAGTCCGTGTGAATAAATCTAGGCCATTAAATGCTTGAAATTAAAGGTTCCGCCAACTGTACAACTGTGTACAGTTGTACAAATGACAAAATTTAAGTGAGCAAATACCAATTTTGGTCCCACGACTATTAGCAAAATGACAATTTTGGTCCACATGTTTCATTTCTACCAATTTTGGTCCCACGACTATTGTTTAGTACCAATTTTGGTCCACGACTATTGTTTTAGTGCCAAAATTCATCGCGCCGGTCACCCATCCGTTTAAAACGTGTCGAAATCTAAAATTTTTGAAGGTATTTTCGTCCTTTTCAACTAAATATCCCAAATTTGAGCATGAATAAAGAGATTTAAACCCTAATATCGATCACAATTCACAATTCTCCTCCTCAAATTAAGGTAAAATGAGGAGGAAAACTGCAAATTTTGATCGATTTTAGGACTTAAATCCATTTATTCATACTCAAATTAAGATATTAAGTTCAAAAAAAGTTGAAAATGATGAAAATACGCTTAACAATTTTAGATTTTTGCATGTTTTAAACGGATGGGTGACCGAGGCGATGAATTTTGGCACTAAAACAATAGTCGTGGATGAAAATTGGTACTAAAACAATAGTCGTAGGACTAAAATTGGTAGAAATGAAACATGTGGACCAAAATTGTCATTTTGCTAATAGTCGTGAGACCAAAATTGGTATTTGCTCTTTTATGTTCTTAATGAAGAGTTTGGATGCCAAAGATCATATGCACAATACCAAGGTCGATTGAAATGATTTAAGAATGGAAGCTTAGGCGTATAATTCTGTATTTGATTGGGATGTAGTGACAAAGTTTAATTTTTGTAAGAACGTTATAAATAGTGTATAAGTAGAAGTTACGAAAAGTTTGTAAGGATATATATTCAATTTAGAGTTTTATTGATTTTTGTGAACTTTTTTTAACATGAAATTTTTTTAAAAAATTTATATTTGTCATACAAATTTTTATTGACTTTTACAAAGTTATAAAAATCTAAAGAGATTTTATGAAAGTCATTTAAAATTTACGACTTTCATACAAGTCTTGATTGAATACACACCTAAGTACGACAAATTATACCACGGAACATAGTTCACCTTGTATTGTGAACCATAATTCAAAATAACAATCATATTTATCATATATTATGTACATTCAGCTAACCGATTATGTACCTCTAAATAAATCGAAAATAAATAATTTATTAACTGAAGGTATACAATATATTGATTACATGTACACAATACGTTAATTTTAACATGCATATACGGAGTAATTTATTACTAAGTGCAGATATATAATATGTTAATTGCATATATGTACATAAAATTAAAAATAATATGCTCATAATTTATTAACTAAAAATATATAATATGTTAAGTGTAAATATATAATTTGAATGTAATTTTAGACAAGAATCCACAATATAAGATAGACCTATGTATTTAGTATAACAATTTCTTAAGTACTTGACACTTTAGATTTTTTTTTTTCCAAAGATCCATGGCCATTGATTTTTTGTAGATGCTTGACTGGACTATTCAAATCGTCCAAAATCAGTGGACGAAGACCAACAGTTGCTGTCTTAATATATTTTGGACAAATTGAGCATTCGTCCAATTGTTTTATTCGTCGGGGAAGACCCGCAATTGGTTGGGTCTTCATCCAAACAAAGACAACTGCAGAACTGCTTTGATAGGCAAAATTTTTTTTACCATATATAGTCCACACATACGTTTGTATCATGAATACAAGGTAGATCTTTAATATACTAAAAATGTATTTTTTAATGGTGATTTACTTGGAACTGACCATAATTTTCGAAGAAATTATTTTATGCTCAAGTAAGAATCAAAAAGATAAATTATTTGAGAGATCAACTTGACATATCAGATCAAGAAAATACAAAGTCAATAGTTCACACTTGAAAAGTCAAAATTGGTAGCTACAAATCTCAATGAAATTCAAGTCAGATTTTGTGAAGATTTTCTGGATGAATACGTTACTTCCAAGAAGAGATATGACAGAGGCAATTTTCAAATTCGTCTGACATAGGCCATCAAGAGCTGCAGATCAAGTTGACAAACTTTATCAAGATTTAAATAGACGATCAAAATTGAAAGATCTACAACGGGCATATAGTTTCTTCAAGCTATAAATGCCCATCAAAATTGAAAGATCAAAATTGCTTAGAAGAATTTGGTATAGGAGTTTTAATAGAGAAATAAAATTTCTCACAATGAAACATTTCGATAAATCTCAAAAAAATTTAAGTTATATGTAACACACATTTTTCTTAAAATTAATATGCTTCATTCTAAGGGTGTTAGTAGCGTTGAAGCGTTAGTTTCTTAGATTGAAACAAATATTAACATTGATTTTTTTAGAAGAGTTAACCGAATTTTTTAGAGAGATTTGATTCCATATAGGGGAAGAAATAGCTCAAAGTTTTTCTAGTGCAAAACCATTCTACTAACGACAAGTATTTATAAGGAACTTGGAGTAATTAACATTAACCACAACATGTCAAGACTTTGTGGTCTAATAGCACCAAGTTACACTTCCATATGGATGGTTGTGGATTCGAGATTTAGTGGGGGCGGTATTGACTCTTTGTGCGCTTCAGTAGGCCTCCTTAATCCCCCTCAGGGGGAGGTTCATAAGGACTTAGCTTCCTACAGAAGCCTTCTACCCCCTTGCTTATGTCACGGTTCCTGTGCATTTCGGTTCTCTTTCTATTCCTTGTTACCCCCTTGCTATGCTTTCCCCTCGAGGGAATAGTGAACTCTATCTTAGAGGAGTAAGTCCCTTCCCTCACCCTCCGTTTTTGGACTATGGGTGAGGAAAAGAGCTCCCCCCCCCCCCCCCCAACCCATGCTATTACAATGCTATCTTTAGTTACAGACTCACAGTTAGTAAGGAACTCTTTCTTTATACTGCTACCATAAGCCTGCTAACGCGGGCGAGGAACAGGAGTCCTCTCAAATGTCGAGGACTTAGCCGGCAAGTAGTTATAAACAGATACTGCATTGTAACAGAGTCAATAGTATTCAAAAAAAACATTAACCACAACATAAATTTGAATTTAAAATTCAAACTCGTAAACCCCACACTAATCTGAAATATAATACATGAGGTTACATATTTAAATCTCAGTTAAATTAGAGTTAAATTGTGTAACTCTTGAAGTTGATGAGATTTAAATCAACCTACTTAACTTTAACCGACTACACCAAGCAGTAAAGAGGCTAAAAGCAACAAATGTTAATACTTTCGGAAGACAATAGACACGTTTACTTCTTGGTCGAACATTCAACATGTCTATGTCACGAGGGCACATGAGTTCAAGACAATGGAGCTCATTTTAAGATTTTAATTTGCACCCCCACCCCACCCCCTTGCATACGAGAAAGAGCTAGCTTCCTAACAACATATTTCAAACTTCTTAAAAAGTTGAAATATATTTATACTAGTGCAAACCTACATACTTTTCTAACGTGGACAAAGATTCTTTCAAAGCTTTATTTCCTCAACTTCATGGAATTGAATCTGTTTCAACCTCAACGGAAAAATAAAAAACCGTTTAAAATTAGAGGTGTAAAGTAGGAAATTCACATCTTATTCTCCATCTTATATTGAAATCACTTTCGCTACATTAATTTTCACTTCCCTGCAGCCTTCTATTTCAAAGTTTTTCAACACCAAAAGCATTTTAATAACCATCGTATGAATTGTTTGGAACTTGGGTCTCGTATAAGGAATCCGAGACTCGGTAAAAATAAGGAAACACTTGATCACCTTCTTCAGGCATGTGAAACACACTATTCTAAAACTTTTCGATTTTCCTTACTAAGCAACAAGGGTAAACAACATTGTGACCACGCAACCAGTGGTGACTTCCAGGTAGTTATTTGGGTGTGATTTTCGAGTATAAATAGCTTGGAGCGGTTATTTTGTGAACACTTTTAATTTTTAAATTTCACTCTTTAGGTTTTCTCTATAGGAACTCTGTCAAACACTTCTACATTGTAATCCATCATCATTTTGGAAGATCTAGAGGAAGATTTCACTTTGTAATTGCAATTCAATATTAAATTTCAATTTTGTTTTTTCAATTTCAATCATCAAGCTAAGTTCTTCTCTTTCAATTTTTGCATTTCACTTTCTTTGTGATCTTGATTTCAATGTTCATACTTCAATTGCTTCTTTGATTTTCATTTCCATCATGAGTAGCTAAACATCTCTAGGGTTTGGATTGGTCGAATTTCCTTGTATGGATGCCTATGTGAATTGATCAAATTGCCAAAAATAGGTTGTGTAATGCCTTGATGATGAATTTGATTGTGAGATTGGTGAATTGTATAGACTCTTGTCTAGTTAGGGCCCAACTACGCAAGAGGTGGAAGGATTAGGTGTTTTTCCTATGAGAATAGGGTTTCACCATAGTCATATCTCTCACATCTATTTCCAACTCGCCTTTGAGAAAAGGGAGTTAGGGAGGACATGAGCGCACAAAGTGTTTGCTTAAATGCGTTGCCTAGCCTAGTTGCTATGAAAATGAGACCAGTGACTAGGTGATAGACCAATGTCTACGAGAGTGGTGTTGGCACCTATATCATTTCCTTGATTTCTTCATTGGGCATTGCATGACTTGAAACTTATAACACTCATGAGCATCTACGCTAGGTTGTTTAATTTGATCCAAATCCCTCCTTTATCCATTGTCTTTTACTCAATTACTTGCTTCTTTGACAATTGTCAATGCATGAATTAACCTATTCTCTATGGGTTAGCTCTCAAAACTCAATGCACTTGTGTTTAACCCTTCTCTACCAAAATCCTCTCTAGTCACTCCTTGAGGATGATACTCACTTTCCACTCCCACTCGAAATCAACATTCAAATGGCGTCGTTGCCAGGGAGTGGCATCGGTTTTGAGTAGCGAGTCCATTTGGGTTAACATGAGAAAACATTCAAGTGAGATAGTCTAACCCCACCATTTACTTGTTGTTTTGGCAATTTACTTTGAACTTTTTGTTACTTGAATTGATACTACTCTCACAAGCAACTCCTTCTAGTTGCAAGAAACAGTCTATTGTCTTTCGGGTTGTAGGTTGAAGGCTAGTTATATGCAAACTCGGCCCAAGGGCGTGCAAGGGCTACTAGCTATTGATCACGAGATCAAATCAATTGTGAGGCGACAAAACAAGGCAGCCTGCATCGAAGCACCACCCCAAGAAGAAGTTGAAGAAGATATGGCCACACAAAGTGGAGTTGATCACTAAGTTGGAGACCTGACTGAGACTTTAGGAGAGAAAACGTAGAGGAACCCTGTAGCTGGTCTTAACAAAGGCAATATGAGCTGAGGAAGCTAACAAGTCATACGAGGGTTATTGAAATGCTTTTGGAGTCAAATAATCTTGAAATAAGAGGCTAGGAAATAGAAATTAATGATGCGAAAGTGGTTTATGAGAATAAGATGTGAATTTATAGAATCAGGTGGAAACTAACCTTAACCTGCAAACCTGTGAACTTCTAAAGGATTGCACAGTAACTATTGCACAATTGCACCGCTATGGCTCCCCGACATGCTGAAGGACCAGCTTGCAGTGCAATCATGTAGTAAGTGTAGTCCAATCGTTCAAAAGTTCGCGCACACACACACACACACACACACACATATATATGTATATATATATATATATATGTATTTATGTATGTATGTATGTATGTATACACATATATATATACACATACTAGAATCTTATTATTACTAGACTTTTAAAATTTGTTATAATAATTTTTTTGAAATACTCATATTTGTTTACAAAGCAGTATTTATTCTATATACTTTGCAATAATTATAAAACTAAAAAATCAAAGTTACCAAAAAAAAAATGAAAATTGTATATTACAACTCGGCATCTGACTATACTATTCATCAAACGCAAACTGAGCAAACATGCTTCCCCCACCCCCACCAACGATCGGAACACCACGCACAAAATCTATATTCTTTTTCTGCTTACTACTCTTATTCGGCCTAGTCTCTCTTTCATTTTCCGGCGACGCCACAGTCATGTCCAAGCTCTTCGCCGCTATCTCTCCGGCGCCCTCTGGCTGGTCCATCTCCAAAGATCACTGTACATGGACTAATGTTGAATGCGCTAAGTCCACCGGCAGCGTAGTCTCCATCAATCTCGATTCCCAGTCCATTTCCGGTGAAATCCCTTCCGAGCTAAAGCACCTCACGTCCCTTCGATCACTTTCCGTCCAGAACAACTTCCTCTCCGGGCGCTTGCCGACTTTCGCTAACATGTCCGACCTTGAACAACTCTACTTAGATAACAACAAATTCAGCTCAATCCCCAGTGGTTTCCTCTTGGGTGTTCCCAATTTAAAGACTTTCAGCATTTCAGAGAATGGAAATCTCGGCCCATGGCAGATTCCAAGCTATTTGATCGAAAGCACAAACTTGAATGTTTTCCATGCCAGCAACGCCAGTATCACCGGAGCCATTCCTAATTTCTTCGATTCTTTCCCGAATCTTCAGAACCTGAGATTATCCTACAATAACCTCACAGGGTCTCTGCCCTGGTCGATTGGGAGGTCCAAGATACAGAATTTGTGGCTGGATAACCAAAAACAGGGGCTCTCCGGGACAATTGATGTGATTTCCTCAATGACCCAACTCTCCCAAGTATGGCTTCAAGCGAATGCCTTCACGGGTTCAATCCCTGACCTTTCCAAATGCATAAATCTATTCGATTTGCAGCTCGGAGACAACCAACTTACCGGGGTTGTACCAGTTTCATTAACTGGTCATCCAAATTTGGAGAATATTACTCTTCAGAACAACAAATTGCAGGGTCCTATGCCTCTGTTTGGCAATAAGGTGAAGGCCACTCTTGGGGATACTAATAGTTTCTGTAAGGATACACCTGGACCTTGTGATCCACAGGTCACTGCGCTTCTTGCCATTGCTGGTGGTCTTGGATATCCAATCACGCTTGCCCAATCTTGGAAAGGGAATGATGCATGCCAGAACTGGGCATTTATCACTTGTGATTCGCAGGGGAAGAATGTTACTACTGTGAATCTTGGAAATCTGCGTTTCTCAGGTACTATTTCACCAAATTTTTCTAACTTGATTTCATTGAGGAACCTCTATTTGAATGATAATAATCTTACCGGTCCAATTCCGGAAAGCTTGACAACTTTACCTAATCTTCAAGTCCTTGACGTTTCTAATAACAATTTGTCCGGGCCTATACCCTCTTTTCCACCTGCTGTAAAGATTTCTATTCATGGTAACTTATTTCTTGGGAAGAATTTGAGCTCCAGTGATCCAGGGAATGGTGGTTCACCTTATACAGTGCTGAATTCTGAAGCTCCCGGCAATTCAATTGAATACACTCTTACAGTTGGCCTGGCTGCTAAAACTATTATATTGTTTTTTGCATTTTTTGTGCTCAAAAGTCTCACAGTGCTTGTGTGTTACAAGTGCCACGCCTGGAGGAAAGGCCTATTTGTGAAAGTTGGTCGGATTTCGAACAATCAGACCGTGAGTACTAATTCCGATCGCGAGGCAAAAAAATTTCCAGCCAGAAAAGCTGGAATTGTGGCTATTCCAATCCAAGTTCTTGAAAAAGCTACCAACTTTTTCAGTGAAGAGAATGTGCTAGGGAGCGGAGGATATGGAGTCGTTTACATGGGCGAATTAGATAATGAAACTAAAATTGCTGTGAAGAGGATGAAAGATGGAGGAACAGTTACGAAAAGAATGAATGAGTTCCAAGCAGAGATT
Organism: Ipomoea trifida; assembly: GCA_003576665.1. Lineage (NCBI taxonomy): Eukaryota > Viridiplantae > Streptophyta > Magnoliopsida > Solanales > Convolvulaceae > Ipomoea > Ipomoea trifida. The sequence goes on along the minus strand of CP025647.1, from coordinate 7,328,212 downwards.
TCATTTCTGAACAATGTTAGGCATAGGAATTTGGTCACATTGCTTGGTTATTGCATCAATGAAAACGAGAGGCTTTTGGTGTATGAGTACATGCCACAAGGTACTTTGGGTCATCATTTGTTTGATTGCCAAAAGCATGGCTTTGGTCCTCTAACTTGGAATCAAAGGGTAACAATTGCATTAGATGTGGCTAGGGGGATTGAGTATCTTCATAACTTGGCTCGTCAAAGTTTTATTCATAGAGATATAAAGTCCTCAAATATTCTTCTCAACAATGACATGAGAGCCAAGGTTGCGGACTTCGGGTTGGTCAAAATGACTTTGGATGGCAAATCTTCAGTTGATACACGAGTAGCCGGGACATTTGGTTATCTTGCACCAGAGTATGCTAGTAAGTACTTTTGTCACATTTTATGTGTTTTGGTCAAATAAAAACTTTCTTTTTTTCCCCTTTACTTATGTTGCTATTTTATATTTTATAAATTTTAAATTTATGTGTCTTATTCGATTAACGAGGCTTGATTGGAGTTATTTTTAATTCAGATTTATCATAATATTAAGTTTATAAGTATTATTAGTGTACACAATTTATATATTTAGAAACTAAACTAAAAGTATTCTAACCTATAATGCTATTAGGATTGTATCATTATTAATAAAATAAAATAAAATAAGTTAAATGCTTATGTACAATGTAGAATCCTAACAATGTTAACACTTAACATGTTCTATCCACCAATAGACCGACAATAATGAAACATTTTTACAAAGTTCCGATGATATTTACAACTTTTAAAAGTAGTGGATCAAACTAACTTGAGGTGTATATTTGAGACAATTTAATTTTTTTTTTAAAACACAATTTATATATAACATTATTCATATATTAGCATTTCAGTTTCTCTCTCATATAAACTATATGGAAACGATTTTTTTTAGTGAGATTCAAACCATCCACTTAAAAAAAATCTCTAACTAGTTCTAAATGCAACTCAAAAAATAGAATTTTTGTCAATTTAAATATTTCATCATCTACTCACCCTACAACTACCATATTTTATAATGCTTGCTTATACTTGTATGTGTTTCTTTGAGCAGCTACGGGACGGGTCACAAAAAAAGTAGATGTTTATGCATTCGGAGTTGTCTTAATGGAGTTAATCACAGGTAAAAAAGCAGTCGATAAGACGTTGGCCAATGAAATGTGTCATTTAGTCACATGGTTTCACAAGGTTATTAGAAAAAGCCATAACCTTCGGAATGCTATTGACCCAACTCTTGATCATGGTGAGCAAATATTTGAGAGCATTTCTAAGGTTGCAGAGCTAGCAATTCACTGCACTGCTACCAAATCTTTTGGGCGGCCAGATATGGGACATGTTGTTAATGTCCTTTGTCCCTATGTACAACAATGGAGACCTATGAGACCGGAAGAAATAAATGAAAAGTGTGGTGGTCTTGACATCCATATGAGCCTTCCTCTCGTGTTTGACTATTCATCTACTCAAAATTTGTCCTCCATAGATACAAAACTTTATAAACACCGTCCTAGGCGCAGCGCACAATTTTAATTTTGGGAATCATTATATTTTCTTAGATCAATGTTAGTTTTTGAGTATTGACAGGTGTTTATTGTCAAAATATTCTTGTTTCCTTTTTTTAATACTATTGACCATGTTACATGTAGTATCTGTCCATACACTTTCTCAACCTACTGAAGCCCAATAAAGTCAACATTGCCCCCACTGAGGCTCGAACCCATAACCTCCTACTTGGGAGAATTACTTCATGTGACCCCAAGGCCTTTGGCGATATTCTTGTTTCCTTGTTCTCACAAAATTATGTTTTTTTTCTTTTGTATGTCTGGTTGGAAACCTTTTCCTAGTTTTGTTTATAGTAATCACGTTGCCTATATATATGGAAAGGGGTAGATTTTAATTTATGTATTAGGATTTTTAGTGCTATATATATATATATATATATATATAGGTGATGACCGCGCGTTGAAGAGAGGTGTGGAGCATACAGAGAATACATCCAGTACAGGTGCAGAAAGGTTACTGACAAGGACTTTTTCACGGGTCCATCAATTATCAAAATCACAGTATAGAGTTTAGATATCGTTCCACTGGAGATGGCTCTTGTAATGTTAGGAATTGATGTAATGTGGAGTTAAGCACAAGCTAAAACTATTCTTATAGAAGCTAGGCCTATCGTTAAGGAGTTTGGTTGATATGGTTTTTCAAATGACAAAATAAACAAGGACCGGGACTTGGTTGATTCAAGCTAAGATGCCAAGTATTCTACTTAGGATTAGGGGATTAAAACAAGGCATAGGGTAAGTGAGATGCACAAAAATGTCCAAATACCACTCTCGTAGCTATTTGGACTTGCAACCTCACTATGAACTCCACTCTCGTGACAATCCATCCTAAAGTTGCCTAAACAAGAACACAAAGCATAAATACTCCTTAATACCCGAAATACTCTCGTATTGGGCATTAAGTGTGTGAACGTGTGGCTAGTGTACAAGCTCTACTCTCGTAGCAACAAACACACTCCAAAACATGCATATAAAAGGGATCCAACAAATATACACAATGTTATCACAAAACCAAATCACACAACTAACCCTAGAACACCCGAATAATCCCCTTTATGCAATACAACTTATTTAGGCATCGATAGCAAGAAATCAAACCAAATCCTAGTCCCAAAAGGTTTAGCTACTCATAATATAACAATAGATGCAAAACATTAAATAAGTAAATGAAAGCATAAAGAGAAATCAAAGGAAGAAATAGATAAGAAAAACTTCTCTATTGAGCTTTTGAATCCAACATTTGCTATGTTCTTGATGCTTGGAAGTGAATGTAAACTAGTATTCTACCCTATTCTATGCTATTCTAAACAAACCCTAGCTAGGAAATGAAGATGAAATGAGAGATGACTTTTTAGGGTGAAGAAATCAGCTTAAAAAGGGTCAACAACGCGCTGTCAAAAAGTGCAGGGGGCTGGCCACGGGCGTGGCCACGGCCGTGGCCAGATTACAGGGCATGTCTGCCCTGTGGCCACGGGCGTGGCCACAACCCGTGGCCACCAGGCAGAAACTCTGCTCGGTGGCCACGGGCGTGGCCACCAGGCAGAAACTCTGCCTGGTTGCCACGGCCGTGGCCACGCTCGTGGTCACCAGGCAGATTAATTTGCCTGGTTTCCTCGAGTGCGGACACACCGTGGCTCGCCGGATGGGTCTTTGATTGCTTCAGTGCTCTCCTCGGCTGCAAGTCACGCCATGGTTCATCTCAAAACATCCAACGTCCCAAACGTCATTACTTTGATCATCCAAAAATGCTCTCGTGTTAAGGCGACACCAAAAACTTGATCAAATTGCTTCAAAACATCATTCCTATATCAAATCACCTAACACAAGCAATACTTCCATAAGTGACCAAAATGACTCCATAATATGATGAGTAACAAGCAGAAAGTATCAAAATGTGCAAGGAAAAAGCATTGGTTTAAGACATTTATCAGTTACACAAGGGATGTGCTTCATCAATGGGACTATATAGTCCATCCTTGAGGTTTTGATTTATTTGTATTGATCATATGGGAGTTTGAGGACACTGGTGTTGCAACTTTTTCATGGCAGAAGGGACTCTGCGGCATCAGGAGAGTCTCGTGATTATCAATTTCTAGCGGTACTCTTGAACAATGTTAATATATGTTAGGGAGGTGCGTGATCATATTGTATAAATTTCTGTCTCATTGAACTTAAATATGCTTAATAAATTGATCTTGATTTGGACTGGTGCCCCGTAGATTCAACCACGTTAACTATTGGTGTCATCTTGCATTTTATTTTGTCTTTTGCCTATCTGTTGCACTTTCACGAAATTGATAACATGACTACTATACTGTCTCATTAATCCTATCTGAATAAGTTAATTTGTAGTTTATGTGCACTGAGTATATTTTTCGATTGGTATCAAAGCGTATGCTTCTAGCACCCTTGAGAGGTAACAAATACGGTTTTAAGGATAATATGGGTATCACACAACTCAAGCTAGTTTTAAGGATAATTTGGGTATCACAGAACGCAGGCTAACCTAGCCCGCTAGCCCTTCCTCTTTTCGGATTTTGTGTTTGTTTATTTTGGGGAAATAATCCTTTTCGTAGGATTATAATCCTTAACTCATTTTAAAATTTTTTTAAACTACGTCCTAACCAAACTTGACATTGATGCTAAGAACAAAATCATGAAGAGATTTAGATAAAGTAATCTTTAGCAAAGTAAAGGTACACACGGCAACTTTGGGACAAGCTAATCAAGCTCTCAATTGGAAATGAGCATTCTTAATAATTAATATTACTTAAGAAGAATGTCATTTACATAAGCTTTAAGATTCAAATTTGAAGATCCATATTCTTTCATGGAACTCTTAGCTAATTCTCTCCATTTCATAGCATTCTTTCTCAGCTCAGCTCCTTCCTCTCCCATCACACATCCAACGCACCTCTTCAGCTCACAAGCTTCAACAATGCCTTCTTCATTAGCTTTCACTCTCATCCCAATTTTCCAAACATCTTGAATGAGCTTAGCGTTGCAAATTTGGTCACTCCACAATGGGAAGGCCACAATTGGCATCCCCAAAACCAAACTTTCTATCGTTGAATTCCATCCGCAGTGAGTCAGAAAACACCCTATAGCTGGGTGTTGCAGAACCTCTACTTGCGTACACCAACGAACTATCTTCCCTTGCTTCTCCAATTCCTCCTTGCACCTCAAATTTTCTTCAGGCTTTTGAACACCAGTCAACGTCTCCCTAATCACCCACAAAAATGGCATTTTACTCTGAACAAGTCCTTGACCAATCTCTTCCATCATCGCGTTTGGAAGATCAGAGTAACTACCAAACGCTACGTAAATCACAGAACCCTTGGGCTGAGAGTCCAACCATTCAACATAGTCATCGGTCTTTTCTAGCAAGTCACCTCCAAACGAGGTGTCAGAAGGATCTTTCCCATCCAAATACGCAGAAGGGACCAAAGGGCCAATCCCAATCAGTGTCAGCTTCTTTATAGCCCTCAAAGCATCAACCTCTAAGTCATCAAAACTGTTGACTAGAATTTTGGGATTCTCCTCACTGTTAATCAGATCAATCTGATCTTTCATGCCCTGGATAGCCCAATCCAAAACATTCGTCGTTGACTTGGAGAACATAAAAGAAGGGAAATCAGTGGGAGCAAGGGCCGGCAACCCAGGAAACTCAACCACTCCATTCCCACCACAACTTCTAAACAAATCCTGGTAACCAGAGAAATAATAGTAATAAATGTCCAAAACCGTGGCAGGTTGAGTCCAAAGAAGTGTGGCCGGGACTTGAAGACTCCGGGCAACTTCCCCGACCCATGCCATAAGTGTGGTGAAGATAATCCGGGTAAACGGAGCACCCTCCTCAGCCTTGGCCTTGACAAGGTTAGCCACGTATTCCGACCCTCTAGCCTTGACGGAATCGTACATGTGGCAGAACCCATCAGCAGTGCCTTTGTAGCCCTCATCGTAGCCATCGGAAAACGGGGCGAAATCTACGCCGGGTATCGCCGGGCGCTTAGAGATGCGATTGATAACAAAGAGACTAGTTGATAAGGTGACTTTAACTCCCAAGTTAACAAGGCGCTTAGCAAACTGTAAACATGGATTGATTTGGCCTTGTCCTGGATATATCACCAGAAGGACATGACAGTCGTCTCTCATCTTGGCTCTCTGAATGGGCAAGAATTGAATCACAAATGTATATTTCTAATCTCTAGTATGTGTTAAATATATTGCATTGGAATAGCTTTTGCTTTTGGAGGTTTATACAAGGAATCTGCTGAGAGAACCGACAAAACGTACTATGATATGTTTACAATTTAAATCTCGATCTGAAAGCAAATTTCATTTTATATTAATTGAGCTTTGTCCAGCGTATTTGATATTTAATATATCTATAGAATTATATAAAACTCAATAATATGATAAGTTTCTCTAACCAAATACAAACTTGCATAGGTAAAAATTTGCATGAAACCATCTCATAAATTCTTGTTAATGAGACCGGTCATGTTGTAGATAACGGGGTGCGTAAATATCACAATTTCTGATATACGTATTACAATATTTATCACTAGTAACAATTAATTTTATCCTAAACAGTACACAATTATAAGCAGTGCAGTAAAAATCCGGCCTAGACGCTAGGCGCCGGCCGACCGCCTACTGTATCACCTCAATAGTGGTTTAGGCGGCCGCCTAAGCACCGCCTATGTCGCTAATTAGGCCTAACTACCTAGGCTTCCTTGGACTAACTAGGCCGCCTAGTCGGTCAATTAGCTATTTTTAATGGGTTATTTCACTCAAAACAACATCGTTTTTAGCGAAATAACCTTACATTGTTCAAACTCTAGATTTTTTTAGGTTAATATTTAATATTTTAGTATTAACTATTAAAGTATTATATAGTTTATAATTATTAGTCTTTAAAAAATTTAAAATACTTAAACAAATTTTTAATAAATAAAAAATACACGGTGCCTAGGCGCCAATTAGTCTCCGTCTAGGTATATGCACCCCCGAGCGCCTAGCAATTTTTTCAACTATGGTTATAAGTATTACAATATTTATCAGTAGTAACAATGATTGTTTTTTGGAGGTAAATATGATTGTTTTAAAAAAACAATCTTATTTACCTTAAATAGCATCACAATTTCACATATAAACAGTATAATATTATTATAAGTAACAGTTATTATTTATTCAAATTAGTATTAAATTTTTTGTAATAGATATTAAGGTTTGTATCATAAGTAACAAGTAACTATTTTAGAATCGATCCGTCTCATGGATTAAGAATTGTGAGACAACCTCACAGAAGTATGACTCTTATTATTTTTAATAGTAAGTTGAAATATGATTTAAAAAAAAAAAATCTATAAGACCACGTAGGTGCCACGCACTATCTGCCTAGGTATGAAAGATATAGGATGTAGGACAATAGGCAAGACAAATTAAAGATCCATGTTTGATGGGATACCTCGATTTTTTATTAAATTAAATTAAACGAAAATGATTAGATACAGTTTGTACCTAACAATGTGAAGGAATTGATGCATGTCACATGTACTGACGAAGAACGGCAAGGTCACAGGTGAGAGAGAGAACTGGAGAGTTTATTGAGGGTGTAAAGTTCTGAGTTACCGTTAAGAAGAAAATAACGAAAAGCAAATACCAATTTTGGTTCCACGACTATTAGTAAAATGACAATTTTGATTCACGTGTTTAATTTCTACTAATTTTGGACCACGATTATTGTTTTAGTGCCAAAATTCATCGCGCCGGTCACCAATCCGTTTAAAACGTGCCGAAAGCTAAAATTTTTAAAGGTATTTTCGTTCTTTTCAACTCAATATACCAATTTGATCATAAATAAAGAGATTTAAGCCCTAAGATCGATCACAATTCATAGTTCTCTTCCTCAAATTAAGGTAAAATGAGGAGGAAAACTACGAATTTTTATCGATCTTAAGACTTAGCTTAAATCCATTTATTTATGCTTAAATTAGGATATTAAATTGAAAATAACGAAAGTACTCTTAACAATTTTAGATTTTTGCACGTTTTAAACTGATAGGCGACCGGCGCGATGAATTTTGGCACTAAAACAATAATCATGGATGAAAATTGGTACTAAAATAATAATTGTGGACCAGAATTGGTATAAATTAAACATGTGGACCAAAATTGTCATTTTACAAATAGTCGTGGGATCAAAATTGGTATTTGTTGAACATATACAGGTGGCTAGTGCCCGATACTCTGCTTCGGAAGATGATCTTGTTGAGACGGTGAGTTACTTTTTAGACCTCCATGAAATAAGGGCACGACTAAGAAACACGCAAAACCCAGTAATAGATTTGCTAGTCATATCACTGAAAAATATTTTGCTTCTTTGATTTTTTGGATGACCTCTGTTTTAACTGCAGTAGCAAGCATAAGTATCAATTCGTTTAGAATCTTATGGCCAAGATAATGATGATGAATATCATGATTTTTTAACACGTAGAACATGCTCTTGAATGATAGGATCAAATTCAACTAGCATTTCAATTAGACCCAAAAAATTCCCATTGTTATTATCATACCCTTCTCACTTGTTCCATGAAATGCCAAGTTATATTTAGAAAAATACTTCAAAACTGCAATAATCCTAAATAGTACTTTCCTCTAATATTCTTTTTCTTTCAAAAGTTGTTCTTGAGCCACTTTATCAATTGTCTCATGTTTCTGTAATCTAAGACGCAACGCCATCCAAGTTGTCATATTAGTTATATGATCTACACTCGTTTCATGCTCTTTAAGTCTAACACCAAGATGTGTCCAGTCCTAAAACCTTCATTAACCAAAACACCTTTTCGTATACTTTTTTTTTAAAAATCTTGCAACAAAAATAAAACACCTTGTCAAGTTCTTTTGAATATACAATCCAATCTCGATCACACTTCTCTCCATTTGACAAATATCTTGTGTAAATGCTGACGAAATTCTTCTAGAAAATTTATCTTTACGACATTTATTTATTGATAAATCTCTTTTATGACCATCTTTCACAAGAATATCTATTAATCTAGAATCAAGGGCATCCCAATTTCTTGGATCATATATGTCAAATAAAAGCTAATCTTTTGTTTTATCATTGTGACGAACATCATATAAACAACTATCAGCATTCTTATTATTTTCATTGTCACAGTGATACCTATCATCGTTGTGCACACTATCATTTAATTTTTTTCCAATCTCACAATCATCTTGATCTTCTATAGAAGATTAGCATCTAACAATTTTTCCTTAGCATTATCTTTTTGCCCATCTATTTGATTTTCTTTTGTAATGAATTTTTTCAAGAGCTCCCTTTTGAGATTGAGTTAGTTGCTCAATTCTTCTTTTCTTTTTACGCTTTTCAAACCCAAATGAATATTTTCTAGAAAACATAATTATAAAACCCTAAAGAAAAAATAAAATTTTATTTAGAAACTCTATGAACAAATAATTAATCAAGAAACAAATTCTTGAATATATTATTCTGAAATCAGAATTATTAAGTCATGTAAATAAAACAATAAACAAGAATTCATTGATCGGTATGAACTGCTTTCCTAAGCCTCTAGATCGTTGAAGAAACCTAGGTATGGATACAAATTCAGAGATCGGTATGAACGTAACGAACGACTGCGCTTTTCTATACTGAATCTCCACATATGGTGCCAAAATGATGTAGTAAATATGCCGTGATTCCCTAAATACGTACAAATTCATGATTCAGATCGTAGATGCGTTTATTTAATAGTCTGCTTGTTGGTTTAAGTTTAAGCCTGGGTAATAACGTGATGTCAGAGACTTTCGAGCTATGGTATGATAAGTTAAGACGCTAAACGTCCCCCCCCCCCCCTAGCATTTAATACGGTATTTATAGGGGTGAATAGAGCACATGTCGAAGGCTCGGCATGTGCGACACATGTGACCCATGCATAGAGGGAGGTCGGAGGCTCTACTGATTCTCCCACGTGTACTAAGGTTCCTATTGCCTTTGTTTCTACTATGATTGGGTTGAACTAGTGGAGAAGGTTGGGTAGTTCATCCCGACCTAAGAAGGTAGGGACGAATCTTAAGGCGGGCGAACATTACTACCAGCTAAGCCTTTGCTCGATCTTTTCGCTTAGATCGAGTCGGTCAACACTTTCTCTATTCTCATATCTCCAACCATATCGATCAATTTCTAAATATTGTGAGCTAGTATAAATTTTAGTCTACCAATCAAATATTAAGATATTTGTATCAATTTTGAAGGACAACACCGCTTTAATACTTTACACAAATATTGATAAAATTATTTCTTAAACAATAACATATATTATCACGAAATAATTGTTATAGTCGTTATCTTTAAAATATCAGTCGTCATTTTTTCCAAGTTCACATGCCAAATATATATGTGCACCCAATAAGGTGGCCTGACGTGATAAACATTTATTGATATTGGCAACGGTAAACATGATTATTATATGAGCTTGCAGGCCACTTTGGCATAAAACCAAAATTAAAGCATTATTAAATCAAGAACATTAACTTAATATTTCGATAACAATTTATTAGCTGACGATGAGATCACGTCAATGGCGCAACCAAGGGGCCAAGCTGCTCCAACCATGTAGTTTTTGTACTCAACTTCAGTTATCACCGTAATCTCCTTCCTAGGATGTACACCTGTAAGTTTCACATACATTTGATGACAATAAAATTAGTAAATTTTAATAATATATGTAGGGTGCCTATCTAAAATAAGAAATTGTTCGAACTTACCAAATCCATCCACGAGCAATGTGTATTGGTATACCAAATCCAAGCAATAGTATGGATAAAAATCCTCTATTGCATTAGGAAAAGTAGACTTCATATCATTATAGTTGGTTGCACAAACTGCCTTTGCTGCTTCTAGGTATGCGCTTGGCTTAACTATTTTAGAGGGCGTCGTTGATGGGTCAACAATACCAACCTATAAATACAAATAATTTTAATGTATTGTACATCTTATTCTCTACCATATTTACTAAGGGTCCGTTTGGAAACCCGAAAAATGACTTCAGAAAAATATTTTTCGAATTTCCAGTGTTTGATGCAATAGAAAAATCCAATTAACGGAAAATATTTTCCGTTGACTAGAAAAATGTAGGCATTTTGGCGGAAAATGACTTCCGACAAATTTGGTGGAAGTAATTTTCCTCGTATCCTCAATACATGGTTTCCGCCGGAAACCACAGCGGTTTCTTTCTTTTTTTTAATATATAAATTTTTGGTAAATAATAATAAATAAAATGTTTAAAATGTTTAATTATACAATTCTATCCATTTCTAAAAAATGAACCAAACATATCAAGACAATTTTTCAGAATGCAACCAAACACTAGAATGAAAAATATTTTCTGGAAAGACTAATTTTTTAGAAAATATTTTTCCAACGTCATTTTCCTACTTTTCAAACCAACCCTAAACTTAAAATAGTTCTTAATTACCTGAGATGCTATATCATAGAAATAGGATGAAATGTAGACATTCTTCATTCCGGCCCCACCTCCACCACTCCACACCCCATTGAATGTGCAACTTTGATACTTACATGGTGCCCTGAAATCAACCACTTTTCTAGCTAATTTCCTGCAATTCTTCAAGCTAGTACCACTTGGTGGAGCTTTTGCTTTGTATGAAACACCATTGTATGTGTAGTAACCTACACACAATTCATTGCATTGCAATTTGTTTAATTTCTTGCACATTTTACTTGTATATATATGGTGGGTGCGCAGTGCGCTTCACAAGAAAACATGACAATAGTTAATATAGAGAGCTTACCGTCATAACCTTCTAAAATACACGCATTGGTGGAGTTTGCTGACGTTTTTAAAACTTCAACTCGACCTGCTAGTAGTCCGTAGTTCAAATAACTGCACACAATGTTAAAAGAATTTTATATATATATATAAAAGAAACATGTACGTCTAGAAGGAAAATTCAATTACTTATTTTCTAATATATAACACTGAAATTTTACTATTTTATAGCATTACTAGTATAATAGTTTAGCAAAAGTTTTAGGGACATATATAAACTTGTTACCTGTGTACATAGAGGTAGTAATTTGCCCCCAAGAGATATTTTTCCTGCACATAAGGTTCTTCTCCATTATCGGGTATGGGTGCATCAACAAAAGTGTCCCTTGAGATAGCATACGACATTTGGACTGATCCACCACCAAGGTCAATTGTTGCTATGGTTTTTTGGTAATCTTTCCCCAAATTCCCCAACAAATAATTCAGGGCGACCTGCATATTGAAAGAGAATAATATTTTAATTTTTACTTTCCTTCCACATTTACCCCAATCAAGTCTAAAGATATATTAAATAATGATAATTATTTAATAAACGAAAGGTTGCTGGCTTATTAGTTATTCGTAAATTATACTGTGAACCATGATCGTGGCTAATACTGCAGTTGTGTTGAACTGATACTGCAGTTGTGTTGGAAGGAAACTGCAATTGCGCGGAACAGATGCCGTTCATCTGTTCAACACAACTGCAGTTCCAGACGGATGAAACGATTTCTGTTCCACGCAACTGCAATTCCCTTTCAACACAACTGCAGTATCAGCCATGACCCATGGTCCACGTTATAAGCACTATTAGTTATTATGGGCAAGATATAATATAATTAATTACCCAAAAGTAAGAGCCTTCTTGTGTTCCATTAAGAATGGAAACCCATTCAGCCTTGTACTTGAAATTGCTTTCATTCTTCAACATATCTCTCACCTATATGTCCAAACTTATATCAATGTAATTAAGTTGTGCATATACTTATAGAATTTTCAATAAATAAATGAATAAATAAAGCAGAAAATATTTACTGCTTGCAGAATTTCATCAGCTGCGTTTCCATTTAACATCCTAAGCCCTGCAGTTGCCTGTAGTGTTGCCAACAAATTACATGTAATCAAAACATTATTTTTGCAATCTGAATGTATATTACAGACTATAACTAGCTTAATTGGTGCGTAATTGGTGCGAGTGATTGTGCATTCTTATACCTTAAGAGAGATTAGAGAGGTTCGGAGTTCAAACCTTTTCTCGTATGAAAAACCAATTGGGCCAACACTTTGCCTTTTAATTCGGCCGGCCGTTCAAACAAAATCTTAATGTTATTTTTGGACCAGGGTCTACAATGCAAAGTTGTAGACCCTGGTCCATAAATGATATAAGTTTTCAGTATGGTACGGGTTTAAAGGTGCCTCCTCCAGTTAAAAAAAAAATTGTATATTACAGAGTATAATATATTTTATGTAGCTAGCTCATTATTTTATGACTTTTCTACTAAAAAGTAAAAACCATAAAATCATTCAATTATTGCTTAAATCTTGATTTGTAAAACAATAAATGTCACGTCAACAATATTTTAAATATTATAATATTATTGTTCATATTTTAATTGAATTATTCCAAATGCGTTTGATTTAGTTCAATAAGCATTATATTATTAAATAATGAAATTAATAAATATAATTAAGTGAGTTTGTTAACTTACCCCTAGTTCAAGTGGTGTGTCAGGTTGCAACTCAGTTGGCACAACTCCTTGTGCTTCTAGAAGGAGTGGCTCAAGGGACTTGGCAGCTGCTTCAGGATCATCTGCATATGAACTCAACCCTGGGGTTGTCTGCAAAACATACAACGTAACGTTAGTTGAATTGAAGGCTACAATAATATTAACAGATGGTTTGTTTGGTAAAATAGTTAGCTTATCAGTCAATTTTGACTTATTTAATCACTAGCTATTTGATTTGATTAAAAATTAATATAAGTGTTTGATTAATCACATTTTTTAACTTTAAAATGTTAAAATTCAAAAAGTTGTTAAAAACAACTTTTTAAATTAGTTTTTTAAGATATATATACCAAACAACTATTAGCTAACAATTAATTTACCAAATATCTTTATACAATCAACTAATGTTATCAACTAGTTAAACCATCTAACCTAATTAATTAACAGCCATTTAGCAAACAGGGAAATACATATTTAACTTCAATTACAACTATATGCAGCCATTTAGTAAATGTGTATTTTAGGCTCAGATTTATCTTGAAAAGGTAATCGCGGATCCACAAAATAATTTACCCATATTTTGTGCATGTAGTATAGTATATATATATATATATATATATATATATATATATATATATATAAGAATTATAATCAAATGAAACAAGTTATTTAGGTGAGAAATGCGAACTAGTACGTGAGTGCACACGGTTTACTACGTGGATGCACACAGTCCGAAGTGTGTGCACTTAGCCTACATGAGTGCACACAGTTTAGGGTGTGTGCATTCGTAAAGTAGACTATGTGCACTCACGTTGTTCGCATTTCTCACCTGAATAGCTTGTCTCATATGAAGTCTATATATATATATATATATATATATATATATATTCTCCGTTTTGTCCAATATGCCCCACAAAATCTGTACGCAAAATTGTCTTACAATTTACAAATATATTTTGATATTGACACATTTTTTAACTAGTATTTTTTCCAATATGCCCCACAAAATCTGTCCGCAAATATTGTCTTACAATTTACAAATATATGTTGATATTCACACATTTTTAACTACTATTTTAGTATTTTATACGTGTGATGCACAAAAATAAATATTTAATATTAGTATTCAATGTTAATTTTTTAAAGTATAGTTAATAATTTGAGTAATAATTATGATATAATTAATATTCATATATAGTTGCCTCCACTGAGAGTGTTTTTCAGGACACCGGATGCCACTCGACCACAAGGTCTTTGGCATGATATAAATAATATTAATTAAGTAAAAATTTTATATCTGAGAAATTACTAAATATAATTATGTAACATTTAATTAAAATCTAATGAAATCAAACTTATTTCTTATAGCGCTAATTTTATAAGAAATACTAACTCTCTTGTGCTTCAATAGGTTGAGAAAGTAGTAATAAAAAGATACTGCATTGTAATAGAGTTAGTATTCAAAAAAAAAAAATAGAGTTAATTCTATTTTTTGTCCTAGATTTATAGGTGACAGTCCACTTTTAGTCCTTTTTTATAGAACATCATCATTTGGTCCTAGTTTTATTGTGACATGATTTTTTTTTCTTTCGCCAAAAAAATTATTGAAATGCTATTAAATACAAGGTATTTTGAACTGTTTTATACAAAGTAGGTTGGCTCGCTATATTTTTTATATTTAATTTTTTGGAAAAAAATCTATAGTTGAAGACTGAAATGTCGTTGTATTTAACGACATTTAAACTGTTTTGTTGATAGAGTATAAAAAATGTCAAGTCACAATAATACTAGAACCAAAAGTGGATGTTCTGGAAAAAAAAAAAAAAAAAAAAAAAAAACTAAAAGTGCATTGTCACCTATAAATCTAGGACCAAAAATGGAATTAACTCTTTCTTATAATAGCATGTCTACATATATCATGCATTGACATTGAAAAATAAAAATATATATATTGTATATGCATGTGTATGGTAATTATAATGGAAAAAGATAATAGAAGTTATAAAAAAAAAAATATTGTTCAAAAAATTGTATAGTAAAACTTTTATAGCATAATGTATAAAAAAAGACTTAACCAAAAAAAAAAAAAAAAGAAAAGGAACATAAATCGGAGTACAACCTGAGACTTATTATGTTTATAAAAGTAAAAAAAATAAAATAAAAAATTGAAGCCCATAGGAAAATAAATAAAATCATACATAATTTTTCAACCTACCGAAGCACAGAGCCAATGGGGATCAAACTTGTGACCTCTCACTTAGGAGGGCCACAGCTATGCCGCTTGACCACAACGTCTTTGGCAGGAAAAAGGTAAGTTGATTTCATACCTTGAGATAAAACTCAATGTCATCGCCGATGGGGAGGAGATCCAAGTTTTCGTTAAAACGGAAAACATGGACCCTGCTGCCGGTGCTGCCGGCGTCAAATATAACGGCGTAGCTATCGGCTTCGTGGCTGAGGAGCACTCGCCTGACATGAGACCGGGAGAAACAAGCCAGGGGCAAGAGGAGAAGTGTAAAGGATATGAAGAGAAGATGGCGATTAGTTTGTTTGATCATCAGCATCTTCACCATAGCCTCTATGCTTCTAAAGAAAAGAGATTATGATAAATTGAAAGCAAGGGAGTGCATCTTATTATATAACAACCCTGATTGTACTTGGTTAATAAGTTTTTGGTAACTCTACAATACTAAAATTTAAAAAGATGTCAATAAACTAACTTTTTCAATTAGGTTTTTGAGAAAAGAAATTATATCAAACAGTTATCAGCTAACAACTAATTTACTAAACACCTTCCAATATCAGGTAATGTTATCAACTAGTCATACCTTCTAACACAATCATTTAACAATCATTTACCATATAGGACCAAGGTTATGCAGTATTATATCTTTTACATTATTATCGAAGAAATCTTAGCTAAGTCTGGTCCAAGACTCTTTTCCTGTCAATATTCTGGTGCACCATTTTCTTATTTTACATTATTGGCGAAGAAACCCCACCAAAATGTGGACCATTTTTCTTATTAATATTCCAGGGCATCCTTTTCTTATTAATATACTAGGGCACCCTTTTCTTATTTTACATTAATTGCGAATTGAAGAACTTCCACCTTCCTTTTACCTTGTAGTTTAGTGGCACAAAGTGACTCTCTCAAATTGTATTGTGGTGCACCATTTTCCTATTTTACATTATTGACGAAGAACGTCCACACTTAAGTGTGGACCCTTTTCTTATTAATATTATGGTGCACCATTTTTATATTTTGCATTATTTGCGAAGAAAACTCAACCTAAGTGCGGACCATTTTCTTATTACTAATATTTTGGTGCACCTTTTTCTTATTTTACATTATTGGCGAAGAACGCCGACAAAAATGTGGACCATTTTTCTTATTAACATTTTGGGACATTCTTTTCTTATTAATATACTAGGGCACCATACCCTTTTCTTGTTTTATATTAATTGCGAATTGAAAAACTTCCACCTATATATCAATGATCTTGTAGTCTAGTGGCATGAAGTGACTCTGTCAAATTGGAGGCCATTGGTTTAAGCTTCAGTGAGGACACTATTAACTCCTCCTTGTGCTTTAGTAAGTTGAGAAAGTAGAGTAGTACAAAAAAAAACAAAAATATTGTGGTGCACCATTTTCTTATTTTACATTATTGACGAAGAACTCGCACTTAAGTGTGGACCCTTTTCTTATTAATATTCTGGTGCACCATTTTTTTTTATTTTGCATTATTTGCGAAGAAAACTCCATCTAAGTTTGGACCATTTTCTTATTACTAATATTTTAGTGCACATTTTTCTTATTTTACATTATTGATGAAGAACCCCACCAAAATGTGGACCATTTTCCTTATTAATATTTTGGGACATTCTTTTCATATTAATATATTGGGGCACCCTTTTCTTATTTTATATTAACTGCGAATTGAAGAACTTCCGCCTACCAATGACCTTGTAATTTAGTGGCACGAAGCAATTCTCCCAAATTGGAGGTCATGGGTTTAAGCCTTAGTGAGATCAATATTAACTCCTTGTGCTTTAGTAAGTAGAGTCATGTTGGGTGGAGGCCGGTAAAAGGCCAAGTATAGCATCGTTGTGAGTTATAGCTTTTATGATACTGTGACAAAAATAATAGTGTTATGGAGTTATGTGTTTTCAATTTTATATTTGCTTTCATTTTAGACTACTTATTTTATTTTCTGAGTCAACCACTAATTATTTATCAGATGATTTGAATTTTTCATTTTGGGACAGTGAATTTCATGATGGCTTGACAAATGTGTACCGTGACAGAAATTTGCCTAGATAGATGATGATGGATGAGATCAAAATTCAACCAAAAAATAAGCTAGAAATTGGTACTAAGGAGTAATTTTGTTTTGAAACTAAGCTAGGTAGGAACTGGAATTAAGAAGCACTTCATGCACATAAGCCTTGAGATTCAAATAAGAAGATCCACATCTGATCTTCTTGCTAAATCTCTCCATTTATTAGCATTCTTGCTCAGCTATACACATTCTATGCATCTCTTGAGCTCATAACGAGCTTCAAAAATGCCGTCCTCATTGACTTTCACTCTACTCCCTATTTTCCAAATTAAACATCTTGAACCAGCTTAGTGTTGCAACATTGGTCACTCAACAGTGGGCATGCCACAACAGGCATCCCGAACACCAAACTTTCTATTGTCAAATTCCATCTGCAATGAGTTAAGAAACACCATACATACCCTATAGATGGGTGCTGCAGAATCTAAACTTGTCCACACCAACGCACCATCTTCCCTTGCTTCTCCAATTCCTCCTTGCACCTCAACTTTCCTTCTGGCTTTTTGCTGTTGGCCGTCTCTCTAAGCACCCACAAAAATGGCATCCTACTTTCAATTTCACAACAGAACTGTAGTATCATTTGAGATGAATTGTAATATCAGTTACGAAGATTTACAGGAGCCGTTTCTCCCACCTACTAAAACTTCGTCGTTTTATAACATTGATCCACAATACATTGTGGACCGCGGTTCACGATATAACGACAGCTCGCTCTCTGAATTGAACGAACCACATTGTAATATAATGCAAGACTAACATATCGTGAAATGCGTGCAAATTCAATTTATATTAGGTGTCCCGACCTGACGCTACTCACATCCAACAAAGCAAATGAAAAATAGCAATAATTAATGCTGCATGCAATGGTAGCTCAACAGCTCAAACAAAGAGAATAAATGCGTACAAAAATAAAAACAGAGGAGCCATGTTTAGTAAAATAGTTAAATCAGTCAATTTTGGTTTATTTAATCACTATTAGCTATTTAATTTGCTTAAAAAATCAATATAAGTGTTTAGTTAATCAACTTTTTGTAACTTTAAAATGCTAAAATTCAAAAAGCTGCTCAAAACAATTTTTTAAATTAGCTTTTAGAGATAAGAAATTATACCAAATAGTTATCAGCTAACAACTAATTTACCAAACACCTTTTCCACAATCAACTAATGTTATCAACTAGTCATACCTTCTAACCCAATAAGTTAACAACCAATTACCAAATAGGACCAAGGTTATACAGTATTATATCTTTTACATTATTATCGAAAAACTCTCACCAAAATATGGTCATCCAGAACTCTTTTCTTGTTAATATTCAGGCGTACCATTTTCTTATTTTACATTATTGGCGAAGAACCCACCAAAATGTGGACCATTCTTCTTATTAATATTCTGGGGCATCCTTTTCTTATTAATATACTGGGGCACCCTTTTTTTCTTACATTATTTGTGAATTGAAGAATTTCCCCCGCCAATGACCTTGTAGTCTAGTGTCAAGATGTGACTCTTTCAAATTGGAGGTCATGGGTTTAAGCCCCAGTGAGTCAAAGTATTGACTCCTTTTGCTTCAGTAGGTTGAGAAAGTAGAGTAGTACTAAAAACAAAAAAAAAAGTATTGTGGTGCACCATTTGCCTTCTTATTTTACATTATTGACGAAGAACTCACACAATCCCACTTAAGTGTGGACCCTTTTTTATTAATATTCTAGTTCATTGTTTTTTTTTTTTTATTTTGCATTATTCGCGAAGAAAACTCGACCTAAGTGTGGACCATTTTCTTATTACTAATATTTTGTTGCACCGACGAACTCCACCTATGATATTAATATTCAAGTGCACTCTTTTTTTATTTTACATTATTGGCGAAGAATTCCTACCTCTAAGTGCGGACCCTTCTCTTATTAATATTCTAGTGCACCCTTTTCCTATTTTACATTATTGGAGATGAACTCTCACCGGTATGGTCCCTTTTCTTATTAATATATATTCAGGTGCACCTACCCAGCCTTTTCTTATTTTACATTATTGGCGAAGAACTCTCACCTAAGTGTGGACCTTTTTCTTATTAATATTCTGGTCCACCCTTTTCTTATTCAAAAGTACTACTTGGACTCCAAAAAATAATCTCAACTTTCATTTCTACTTATGTTCATTACTTGAACTGATTTTCTTCTTCTTGCAAATGATTGTGGAAGATGTTAATTTCTTCATGGCCACTAAGTTTCTTCCGATCTAGAAACTGTTTAGGTTTTCGATTTCATATTTATTGTTACATATGAAAAAGAAAAACTTTAAAATGTTGAAACATGTTGGCAATCAACTTGTTGAAACCTGAAAGTGATAAAAACAAATAACAACAACAACAACGGTTTTACTGCCAAAAGTATTAAATCATACAAATCATTATTAGGTGTAAGTTTTTTGTTACCCCGTGAGTCTTGCAAGAATTGTAGCACAATCAAGGTAAAACATATTTTTACAGTTAGATAAAACATATTTTTACAATTGATGGGGATAGAATAAGGCTCGAGAATGGAAGCTCGGCATGGACAAAAGAAACGACCTGTAAAGAAGAAGAGGAGGTATGGAGGAAGGAAAGGTGACGGGGTAGAGGTCGGTCGACCGGTTGGTGTCATTCGACGGATTGCTGGAGGACACGTTTCAAGGATGAGTTTGATAATGAAAATAAGGTGCTAGATGGTTCCTTAGGTGACAAGGCAGCTAAAGAAAGAGTGATTGAACATAACATCGAAGCGATTAATTACCATGGAGAAGAGGTCGGGCCAGGAACGCACGGACAGTGTGAGTCGGCCTGGACCGACCTGGTGTAAGGGTTGAGGCAAGAAAGGTGGTGCGTAAAGGGTGGTGCAAGGAAGGCGGCATGAGAAGGAAGAGGCCAGGCAAGTGGATATGGAAGTTTCCTAAAGAGTTTGGCGGGCAAGAGACATAGAAGGAAAGTCGGATAGATTAGGAAAGTGCCTAAAATGTAATAAGGAAAGAATGTCTACCATAATTTAGTAGTTTCTTAAGGGAGAGATCCCTCCTCATAGCTTGTATAAATAGGGGTGTAAGAGAAAGGCAAGCCACTCAAGAAGCAATCTAGTATAACTCGCAAGCAACTCATTGTATTCAAAGCAACCAAGCAATCAAAAGAGGACTGAAAGGTTACTCTATTCTTTCCGATAGCGTTAATTAATTTTCCAGTGGTGTTGGCTCGCCGTTCGACTATTTTGTGGGAGATAAAACCAACAACAATAATGTACCTTTTTCAAAAATCAATGTACTCGGGGTACTCTTCATTGAAGAGTACTTGAGTAGTATCATAAAAACTTGATATTTTAACTTCTCTAGCAAAGTAGAAGAAATTGCAGTAGTAGTATTTTACTAATAGTATTTTAACTGTTCAATTTAAATTAATAATATTTTACACTTACTATTGACTCTACAAAACTTTAGAACTATTGTATTTTTTTTTAGTACAATATTATCTACTGTAATTTATTTACTGTATTTAAATGCATATACCTCTTGGTCATGGAAGACACCTCTTGCTTGTTGTCCCTCTACACATTTTAGAGATTTCGTAAGTTTTGACCAACTAGACTATGATTGCTATCCTTGTGTGGAGAGGGCTAACTTGAGGGGCAATGAGGTATTGACAGGGCATTTTTAAAACCTTTCGTTTGTGGAGTATAATATATGATTAGACCACTATTTATAGTACATTATTTTAGAATTTGTATATAAATAAATGTTCGTTATTAATTTTATTGGAGATTGAATATGCAATCAGTAGGCGTGATTACATGGTGATACTGTGGGTATTCTCCACAAAAAATCATCATGTTTGGTGGAGGCTGGTAAAAGGCCAAGTCCAACAATTGGTGGCAACGAAATTATTCGGTGAATGGTCAAATCCAACACTCAACTTCTTGAAAATGTGATAGCGGTATATAAGGAAATAAAGTAATGCATTTGTTATAAGTTATAGCTTTCAGTATAGTAGTAAGTGCAGTTAAGTTCTGAAAAATAATTATGATACTGTGACAAAAAAAAATTTGTGTTATGGAGTTATGTGTTTCGAATATTATATTTGCGTAATCTTAGACTACTTATTTTCTGTTCTGACTCGACCACTAGTTACTTATCAGATGATTTGAATTTTTTTATTCTGGGACAGTGAATTTCATGATGGCTTGACAAATTTGCCATGACAGAAATTTGCGTAGATAGATGATGGATCAGATCAAAATTCAACCCAAAAAAAAAGGAAGCTAGAAATTGGTACTGCGGAGTAATTTTGTTTTGAAACTAAGCTAGGAACTGGAATTAATTAATTAAGAAGAACTTCATGCACATAAGCCTTGAGATTCAAATAAGAAGATCCACTATCTTTCATGCTACTTCTTGCTAAATCTCTCCATTTCTCAGCATTCTTTCTCAGCTCAGCTCCTTCCTCTCCCATTACACATTCTATGCATCTCTTGAGCTCTAGAGCTTCAACAATGCCGTCCTCATTGGCTTTCACTCTCGCCCCCGTTTTCCAAACATCTTGAACTAGCTTAGCATTGCAACATTGGTCACTCCACAGCGGGCATGCCACAACAGGCATCCCGAACACCAAACTTTCTATTGTCGAATTCCATCCGCAGTGAGTTAAGAAACACCCTATAGACGGGTGTTGCAGAATCTCGACTTGCCCACACCAACGCACTATCTTCCCTTGCTTCTCCAATTCCTCCTTGCAACTCAACTTTTCTTCTGGCTTTTCCCCGTTGGCCGTCTCCCTAAGCACCCACAAAAATGGCATCTTACTTTCCACAAGTGCTTGAGCGATCTGGTCCACCATTGTGGATGGGAGATCAGAGTAGCTACCAAATGCTATGTAAATTACAGAACCCTTAGGCTGAGAGTCCAACCATTCAATATAATCATCGGACTTTTCACGCAAATCACCTCCAAACGAGGTATCAGAAGGATCTTTCCCATCCAAATACGCAGAAGGAACCAAAGGGCCAATCCCAATCAGTGTCATCTTCTTTATAGCCCTCAAGGCATCAACCTCCAAGTCATCAAAAGTGTTGACTAGAATTTTGGGATTCTCCTCACTGTTAATCAGATCAATCTGATCTTTCATGGACTGAATAGCCCAATCCAAAGCATTATTTGTTGTTGTCTTGGAGAACATATAAGAAGGGAAATCATTGGTACCTAGTACGGGCAACCCAGGAATCTGAACCACTCCATTCTCACCACAGCTTTTGAACAAATCCTGGCAATCAGTGAAATAACAGTAATAGATGTCTAAAACCGTGGCGGGTTGAATCCAAAGAAGCGTGGCCGGAACTTCAAGACTCCGGGCAACTTCCCCAACCCATGGCATAAGTGTAGTGTAGATAATTCCGGCAAACGGAGCCCCGTCCGCCGCCTTGGCCTTGACAAGGGTGGCCACGTATTCGGACCCTCTTGTCTTCAAGGAATTATACGCGTCGCCGTAGGCATCTGGAGTGAGTTTGTAGTAGCCGTCGTCGTCGTAACCATCGGAAAAGGGGGCGAAATCTATGCCGGGTATCGCCGGGTGATTAGAGATGCGGTTGATAACGTAGAGAGTGGTTGATAAGGTGACTTTAACCCCCAAGTTGACAAGGCGCTTAGCGAACTGTAAACATGGATTGATTTGGCCTTGCCCCGGAAAAATCACCAGAAGAACATGGCAGCGGTCTCTCATTTTGGCTGAATTGAATGAACCACAGATGTATAGTATATTTCTAATAATGTTTTGATGATAAAGATGGGTAATATAATGCAAGATTTTCATGTCGTGAAATGCGTGGAAACTGAATTTATTAGGTGTCCCGACCAGACGCTACTCACATACAACCAAGCAAATGAAAACCGAGCAATAATTATTAATTAATGCATGCAATGGTAGCTCAAGAGCCAATATCGCTTCCATTGAGACTCAAATCCACCTCTCCCATGTGGGGTGCAACCGGATGCCACTAGACCACAATGCAGTATCTATTAATTGCTACTTTCTTATTAATATTCTAGTACACTTTTTTTTTTTTAACATTATTGGCAAAGAACTCCGATCTAAGTTCAGTCGTTATATCGTGGACCATGTTCCAAAAACATCACTGTTTCTTTAAGTAAAGCAACAGCTTCCATCACATTGTAATGAACCCGTAAATGAAACTACAGTTTATCTCAAATGATACTACCTCACATTTGCTTTTATATTATCAAACGAAACTGTAGTTATATCGAAATGAAACTATAGTTGTGTTGAAACAAACTGCAGTGTATATATATAAAAAGAAACTAAATAATAATTTCACATATTTGAATTGAATGTATATTGTTCAATTAAACTGTAGGTATATCGAAATGATATTGTAGTTGTATTGTAATGAAATTATAGTGTATATAAAATGAAACTGAATAACAGTTTCACACATTTGAATGTATAATGTTAAATGAAGCTGTAGTTATATCGAAATGAAATTATAGTTGTGTTGAAAAGAAACTGCTGTGTATATAAAATGAAACTGAATATTATTTTACACAAATAGAACTACTTTACACATAACGACACCGTTTTGAACCATGATCCACAGTATAATTTGCAATTGGACCCTTTTCTTATTAATATTTTGGGGCACCCTTTCCTTATTATCTTGCATTATTTGTGAATGGAAGAACTCCCACTTTTAAGTGTGGACCATTTTCTTATTACTATTTTGGTGCACCATTTTTTTTATTTTACATTATTGATAAAGAACCCTCACCTAAATGTATAGCCTTTTCTCATTTTGGTTCTCTGATCAGAATGGCCAAGAATAATAAACAACAGATGATTATTTCTAAAGTTTCGATAGAGATGAGTAATGCCAGATTTTCATGGCCTAGCTAGCTTTTGCAATTTGGAGGTTTATTATCTCTAAGAGCACCAAGCGGGCCCGTGCGCTATGCGCCCCGAACATTATCATTATTTATTATTATTTTTTTTAAATTCAGTTTTGTTTTGTTTTTTTTTTTTATTCTTCCCTCCCCATTTTCTCTTTTCTAATCACACTTATAAAAATTCCTTAATAACCGTGAAATATCCCGATGAGGATGTCCTAATGATTAGAATTGCAAGAGGAATTGAAGTTCTCATATCTTGAGATGCGTGCAAATTGAATTGATGATACATGTATGTCGACACCTGACGCTGCTCAGTGCTCACATCCATCATGTGAACTGAGCAATTATGACAAATTATGGCACTCGAGAAAATTGGAGAAATGAATAGGAATTATCAGTTTTTTTTTGGAACAAAAAAATTTGTTTCTAGTGATAAAATAGATGTGTAATTATTGTCACAAGTTAGGTTAATGGAATCTAAATATACTTCGACAAAACCAACAAATTTGAAGTATAAAAAAGTAATGGCAAATTATAACATCACGAATATAATGTGTTCGCATGAACAGCTTAATTGGTGTGGTGAATAGAAGTTTGTAAAGAAAGATTAAGTGAGGAAGTTTCTTTGTACACATAAGTAAATGCTTAATTTCTGTACTTTATATTCATAATTTTGGAACTCTATGTTCACAAATTTTGAACTCTATATTCACAATTACAAAACTTTATGTTAACAATTTCAGAACTTTATATTCACAATTTCAGAACTCTATATTCAATAGTATAACACAATTTTTGAATCTATATAACAAAATTGTGAATATAGAGTTAAAAAACTGTGAATATTGAGCATTATATTTCAATATTTACCGTTTTTCTCTATATTCACAATTTTGTTAATATAATTTTATATATTGAGATTTAAAAATATGAATATAGAATTCTAAAATTGTAAACATAGAATTCTAAAATTGTGACCCGGGTCCATAGCATAATTTGCCGTCTGGTACTTGTTTGGCATTTTAGTTACACTAATCTGGTAGGACCCATAAATAATATTACTTCCGTTCCATTTTAATTGTTTGGTTCGTTTAACGAGACTTTACTGAAATCATTTTTAATCCAATTTTTCATAATATTAAGTTTAGCATTAATGTATAACATTTATATATTTAGAAACTGCATTAAAACTACTATTAAACACAAAAAATTAAATTTAAAAAAATAAAAAAAAAATTACTAAAGAAAATAAGCAATGAAGCAAGAGTTTGATCAATGAATAGTAAATAAGCAATGAAGCAAGAGTTTGATCAATTAACACAATTGTATAATTAAACATTTTAATTATTTTGTTTAGATATAACAACATTTATAATAACAATTTTTAGTATAATCTAAAAATGACTCACTGCAAATTTATATTATAAAAAATCACAACAAATATATTATAAAAAAATCACAATAAAATAACATTGTCTAGGAAACCACTGCAAAAAAATCATAGCAAAGTCACAACAAAATCACAGCAAAATAACCGGGAACCAGAGATCACAACAAAATCTGGTGTCTCTAGCGAACTCTAATCTCCTAACTCCGAAAACTTTTTATCTCTGGAAACTCCATTTCCTGACCGTTACCTTCTTTTGCTAACATGCTAAAGCTCGAAGAGCTCCGATTAGATGGCAACAACTTAAGCTTAGTCAATACGAATTTCCTCTTGGGTCTTCCCCACTTGAACAGTTTCATCATTTCTGAAAATTGAAACCTTAGGTTAGTCCCTGGAAAATTCCTAGTGGTTAATTACAGTGGCAACGTAGCTCATTGCTTCAAATGAATTCTACCTCAATACTTATACTATGGACTAGGGTTCATAGTACACTATTTATCTGATGCATGTGTATGTATCTTATGTAAACTCTGGTCGTCCATGATATAAATCGCCAATCTACAGGTGGTGGGCGAATTCAGGCAAATTATGCTGTGGACCCAGTTCCACCTTGCAAGGTGGACCTGGGTCCAAAACTACGTCGTTTTGTCATATTTTTTATTTTTTTTTTATTTTTATTTTTAAGATTAGTAAACATATTGCTGAATATAGAGTTGTCCAAAAATGTGTGAATATAGAGGTTTCAAAGTGTGAATGTAGAGTATAGAAATCGAGGATGTAGACTTATGATTGTGTGAATGTAGAGTTACCCAGAAATGTGTGAATGTGCAGGTTTCAAATTGTGAATATGGAGTATAGAAATCGTGAATGTAGAACAATGGTAAGATTGCGTTTCAAATCAGGAATATACCGAACATTGGTAAGAGTCCTGATAACGTTATCATGAGTTTTAATCTGCACACTTCCAATTCCACTAACCTTGCATTGGGTATCATTACCCATCAAGACAACTCCACCATCAACTGGTTTCAAAGAGACGAACCAGTCTTTGTGTGGACACATGTGGAATGTACAACCAGAGTTCAGAATCCACTTAGTTTCGCTCCGTTTGTCACCGGAGTTAACAGATAACATAACATCGCCTTCTGATAAGTGCAAAAGATGCTACGCTTATAAGGTCGTTCTACGATCATATTGTGCACAATCGATGGCTTTTATGGTTGATTTGAGCCTTAATTGCGTTATAATGCTTGTTATTGCCATCGGACCCGTTCCACGCCTTGTTAATTGTTTTGTAGGTAAAATGATGTACAAAAAGGTGGAAAACGGCATGGATTTCGGAGATAGATTCACGGGCCGAAGTTGGTGCAAAAATAGGCTCTGGACGCGACTTGGACGCGCGTCCATACCTGCGTCCAAAAATATGCCCGCAGAAGTTTCGCACAGCAGAGCAGAAGCCTGATGGACGCGGGGCGTCCATTAGAACGCTTGCAGAAGTTGAAGTCTGGACGCATTTATCGCCGTGGATGCGCCCGTGGACGCGCGTCCACCATGGCGTCCATCGCGAAGTTGGGCGGTTTTCGCAATGTTTAAAAGGGGAATTGAGCTAATTTTTCAGGGGATCTCGGAATTCATCCACCATTCCACACCCTAGACTTTCTCTCTCTAGGATTAGCCTAGAGAGAACTCTCCAAATTCACTCCACATTGCAATTCATAGGCTTAGATTAGAATTAGAGAAGAATTCCATTGTTGCAAGATTGTGATCAACATTCAAGTTCAAGTTCAAAGTTTAATTTCAAGCTAAGTCTTCATTTTAATTTCTTGTTGTTACTTTTGCCTTTTGCTATTTCAATTCCAAGTATGATTAGATAGATATTTGTGGATTTGGATTGAGCAATTTTGTATGGATATTCTTGAAGTTTAAATAGATCAATTAGGTTTTGCAATTGCTTTGATTATGAGTTTGATTGTGTGAATGGTGATCTTCTTTGGCTCTTGTGTAGGAGTGATCAACCTATATGAGAGGTGTTTGGAGAAGGAGTTTCATCTACGAGAGTAGGGTTACTTCGTAGCCTAGCCTAGCACTTTTCCTTCTCACCTTTGAGAAAAGGGAGATTGGAAGGCAAATAGCACACCATGTGTTCGATAATTTGCCTCACCTAGCCTAGTTGCCATGAGAATGGGACTATGGACTAGATGATAGGCCAATGACCACGAGAGTGGTGTTGGCATAGTTGTCTTGCCTCATTTTCATAATCTAAGTGTTGTTAGCCTAATATCTTAGGAAATCAAGAATACCTATATGAGTTGCAAGATCCAAATCCTCCTTTCCAATTGATTGTTTCCAACTTTTTGTTCCTTATTTTCATAATGTTTCATGCGTATTTCTTACGATGTTTGGGTTAGCTTTCAAACACTAAACACTCTTGTGCTTAATCCCCTTACCGCTCAAATTCCCTCCTTGCCGTCCTTTGAGAACGATACTCGAAAATCTTTCCGTTTTAACACCTACTTCTTTCCATCCACCGCGAAAACTACACTCATCACCTTCTGAATCACTTTCAACAACACTAGCTTCAGCGGACTTCTTCTATCTCTCTTGCTTGTTCTTCAGTTTGAAACATCTAGTCACATCATGACCATGCTTCTTGCAGTATTTACAGGATTTGTTGGACTTACGTCCTTTGGACTTGGACCTAGACTTTTTATTGCTATTCTCTGTTTCAACTGAACGACCTCTAACATACAGTCAAGCCTTCACCTTTGTCCTCAGACTTAATTTCTAAGTCAAACTTTTCTTTGGACAATAGGTTCGACTTAACATTGTCGAGAGTTAGGACATCAAGAGTACTACCATATAGCATAATTTCTTTGAAATGTTTGTATGATTTAGGGAGAGAAACAATCAATAAAATAGCACGATCCTCATTTTCAATTATGACATCAATATTTTCCAAGTCTAGTAAAATAGCATTGAATTCATCCAAATGAAACTGAATTGAAGTACCTTCCGTCATACGGATTGTGTACAGTCGCTCCTTCAGGCGCAGCTTGTTCGTAAGAGATTTGTTCATGTAGCACGAATCCAGCTCGGACCATAAACCTGACGTAGTAGTCGTCTCACCTACCACCTCATATAGAACCGATTTATGCGATGAACAAGCTGAAAGCCTGAAACGCCGTCATGTTTAACGTCATTTAAGCATATTATCACCACTATTAATATAAGAGAAAATAAAACTTTACTCCCTCAGCTATTCACAAATTAAAAATGTATTTCGTATCTTTTAGTTGTTATAACTCTAATCTTTTAATTGTTGATCTAGTTCTAAAATTTGTCCCTAACTTTTAATTATTATAAATCTAGTTTCTATCTTTAAATTAGTGTATTAGTTGCAAATATATATATATATATATATATACACACATACATAGTGTTTTTTCAAAAAGTTTAATGTGTTAGTTGTTTAACTTAGAGGTTAGGAGTTTGATTCTTGGGCTATGCAAAAATAAAAAATTTTAACACAAAAATAAAATAAAAAATAAAAAAAATAAAAATAAATAAAATAAATAAAACATACTAATAAGTTGGATGACGGGTTGGCCTGTTTAGCCCCGTCAGCCCGTCCAATCACGGATTGGGTTGGAAAAATATCAAGTCATATAAAAAATGACCCGACCCGACCCGACAAACTCAAGACGAGACTGCCCGTATGGACATGATTGACCCGTTTTGACAGCTCTATTCTACACAATAATAATTCACAAAATCAATATAAAATAAATTTCACGTTATTAAAATTTAAACATTTCAATATATTTAACATTTTCAAAGTATATATGAGCAGATCAATGTTAATATGTTATCTCTCAAAATCTCTTATTAGTGATACTAATTAACTAATTTGTGACCAAGATCTTGTGGTCTAGTGGCACCAAGTTGCACTCCCATATGAAAGGGGGTGGACTGTGGTCCCAAACTAAAATATAACTGTAATTTGAACAACAACAAAAACAAACATTGTGAAATTTGAAAAACATGTTTGTGTATCTTAACATTCTATACATAGAATGTCATCCTCCTAACATTCGAATGCACAAACACATCACAACATGTGTTAATAACATAATACACAGAACTCATCATCCTAAACATTCGAATACACAAACACATCATAACGAATGGTTCGAATGCACAAACACATCACAACTTGTGTTACTAACATAAATAACACAAAATACACAAAACTCATGTTCCTAACATTTTTGGTACATACAAGATATAAATTGCCTTGTAACAGAGTTAATAGTACTCAAAAAAAGATTAAAGAAAAGAAGTTAAGTTGAATAATACTAAATATACTCTCACTTTCTAATCTATGCTTACATAGCACATTTAATTCATTAGAATAATACTAAATATACTCTCACTTTCAACTCTATTTTCTAATCTATGCTTACATACCACATTTAATTCATTCAAAAACTATGGGTCACAATTTTTATTACCTTTTTTTTTTCTTTATCCTCTAGTAAAATCAAGATACATGACAGAAATTTTACTATTTATTAATCAAACCAACTATTTAAAGCATCAAGAGGAAGTTATTACATGGTTTTTGACTTTTTTCAACGTTATTATTCTTACAATTACAAAATTTTTGTTGGGCCCATTAAATATTTTGCTATACATTGACATAAAAAAGAAATGCATTGTACAAGGTAATAGTACTATAGAGTTCTTTTTTTATGGAGTTTTTCAATAGATGTGAGTGAGGTTTTTTCAGCGTTTTTATTCTTACAAATACAAAATTTTTGTCCGCCCATTAAATATTTTGCTTTACATTGACCCAAAAAAAAAAAAAAAAGCATTGTACAAGGTACTATAGTACTATATAGTTCTTTTCTTTTTGGAGCCTTCCTGTTGTCCTTTGCACCAAAAAGAATAAAGAAAAAAAAAAAACGAAAAGTACTATAAAGTTCCTAGTGTAGTTTTGTGGTGTCAGGTGAGGGAGGCAATTCAGGTAACAATCTCAATTTAACATTTCGGGGTAAAAATTGTCACTTTAATAATACAGAGGAAAAAAGTGTTATATGCACATAATATAGGGGGAAAAGTGTCATTTTCCCTTAAAAAAAATGCCAATTTTATAATAAAGTTCACAATATTTATAAAATTAGTCCTATTATTTTTTTCTTATTTTTCAATAATCATCAACCATTGATCTATTAAAATGAATTGATCAGATCAACTATTACTTTTTACTTATGAGTATATTTTCACATGAATTCACCCTTAGGATTCATCAGTCGTTGAAAGTTTTTTTTTTTTTTTTAAATGAAATATATGGTTAATTTTATAATTATTACAAATTTTAAATTTGTAGTATTTAAAAAATTGGATAAATTTTTAAAACTCGATATCCAAATTGAATATAAATTTAAATATACTATATTTTTAAAATATTTGTTTTAGTGTACCCAAATTTTTTAATTAAATTTTTTCACTTTTGATACTCTAACTTATACAAATGAGTTATGAAAGAAAAAGTTATCATTTCCTAATTCCAACCCACCCATAAAGAAGTTTAAAGAAAAAAAATAAAGGCTAAAGTGTCATTCCACACCATGAACTATATTGGATTATGCATGCCGCACCTTGAACTTTTATAACGTCCATTTCGATACACAAACCATTAATTTTTTTTTCATCTAGCATTTTTCACAGGTTACCAGGTTACTATGATGGCATGGCACAGGTAATTAGCTTATATGGATCTTCTTTTTAAGTCAACCCAAAATTTTTAAGTAACCCCGAAAATCAACGCCTCACGCTGCCCCTCCCCTGTGCCTTCAGCCGGACCAGTGTTCACTAGACCAAATCACCACAGCCCCTCCACAATCCAATGCTCCTCCCCTCCCTTGCGGCAGCGTGCGCCGAGCCCATCGACGACCTGCCTAGGGGTGACCACGGTTTATTCCAGTTCCTAACCGTCGGTTCACGGTTCCAAGGTTACACAAACCAGAATCGGAACCTTATATAGAGGTTCCAGTTCCTGTTCAACATGAATTTTTTTTTTCGTTTTTTTAGTATATATAGTTATACATAATATGTTTTGTTATTATAAAAAACATATTATAAATTTTTATTATTATTATTTTGGCTACTTCTTACTGGTAGTAGCTAAATGTCTAAATATAATAATTTTTTTTAAATTTTACGGTTTCGGTACCGGTGGTTGGGCTGGAGAAGGTTTAGAAGAAAACAAAAAAAAAATTCAAAAACAAAAAAGAAGAAAAAAAAAAGTCCAAGTCAGCATAGATTACCTATAACTTGTAGGTAACCTGTAAAAATTGCTAGATGAAAAAAAAATTAATGGTTTGTTTATCGAAATGGACGTTATAAAAGTTCAAGGTGCGGCATGAATAATCCAATATAGTTCATGGTGTGGAATGACACTTTAGCCAAAAATAAATGATGATTTGTCTTTTAAGATAAGTCATTACTGATTGAAAACTAATTTGAAGAAACCAAATATACTAAAAAAAAATTTGTGAAACTAAAATGTAAAAAATTTATAGTTGAGAACCAAATATAAAAATTGTCTCATAATCCTAAAACAAAAAAAAAACAAAAAAAAAAAACTGCATTTAAAATTCGAGTGTCTAGATAATTCAACACATACGCCTACTAAAAAAAACAACAAAAAACCTATTTTATTTCTAAGATCTATTACATATAGACTTCCAATATCTACTTCCTCACTATTTATTTCTTAATACAACAAAAGATGATAAGTTATCTTTATCCTGTAGGTCCCCATAAAAATGTTAACATCAAAATGTTGAATGAAGAAGTAAAAATAAGGAGTAGAACTTAAGACTTGAGTCCTTTGACAATGGTTCGGTTCAATTCGAACTTCGAACCGAACTGTGTATTGTAGAAATTAAACTGAAACTCAAAAGGTTCTGCTTCCGATTCCATAATAATGATAATATTAAGAACCGGAATCGGCAAATCGTATACAAAAAAAAATTTAAAGTTTAACTATTATTTGATTAAAGTTTAATCAACAATTATTTGATCAAAGGTTAAAAAATAATTATTTGATTAAATTTTAAATAACCATTTAACGTTTTCAAAAAAATATAATTAAAGTTTAACTATAACAATTATTTTTATTTTTTAGTTTAATTTGAAGTTTACAAATGACACACATAAATTGAGAAATGATCCAAATTTTTGTTTTGTCCATAGTATTGGGACGTGTTCGATAGTGGCAGCCGAAGCATGGGCGCTATTAAAAGGAATTCACTTGGTCAAACTACTTGGACACACAAAGTGTGTGCTCCAAAGACACTCCAAAGCAATCGTTGAGGCTATCAACCGAGCGCAAATTATATCGTGGACCAGGATTATGGCTGATACTGCAGTTGTGTTGAAAAGATAGTGCAGTTGTGTTGAAAAGATACTGTAACTGTGTTGAAAGAAAACTGCAGTTGCGCGGAACAGAGACCGTTTATCCATTTAACACAACTGCAGTTTCCTTTCAACACAACTGCAGTATCCGTTCAATACAACTGCACTATCAGTTCAACACAACTGCAGTATCAGCCATAATTCATAGTCCACAATGCATTATGGACCGTGGTCCACGGTATAAGTACTGTCAACCGGGATTCTCAATACCATTGTGGACAAATTCACCACGTATGTAGACGCGAGCTCGAGAGTGTCGGGGATTGGCAGGTAGTCCTCATTGTCAGGGAACAAAACCATGCAGCCGATCATTTGGCTAGAACTACTAGAGCATACTGTGGTTTCTCCCCGATCGACCATCCATCATCTTTGTATTTTTTTTTTTTTGGGTATCCCCTTCCAGCCTTTCTTCTGATCTTAAAAAATATATATTTGAACAATTACTTCCTTAAAAATTTAGAATGAAAAAATTTCAAAAAAAAAAAAGTTAATTATTGAATTTGGAATATTTTAAAAATACAAAAAAAAAAAAAAAACAGTTCAAACCGAAACTGACGGTTCCAAAACCGTCCTAGAAGGTTCTGATTCCCATTCGCCATTTTTCGAAATAAAAAATCACGGTTCATAATCGAAACCCACTTGGGGTCATCAGTCATCACCCCTACCATAATTCAGGGTAGTATTTTCCTTTTAAAAAAAAAAGTACTCCCTCCGTCCCATTTTACCTGTCTTACTTTCCTTTTTAGTTTGTCCCAAAATAGTGTCCTCTTTCTAAAATTGAACATAACTATCATTCTACATTTCCCAATTTACCCTTTTGACTTTTCAACTTTTTAGACTATTAATGAGGTAAGTACAATTGTACTCTGTACAAATAACACCTACTTTTGAAGGGCAAAATTGGAAAGTTAGTATCATTTGTTATGTTGTATTAAAAACCGTGCAAAAAGTAAATGAGACAAACAATTAGGGACGGAGGGAGTAATATTTTCTTTCTTTCTTTCTTTTTTTATTTTTTTATTTTTTTTGAAAACAAACACAAAGTAGTTTATTTCTCACCAATCTCGTACAAGGATGCTGTTATAGTCGTCCAAACTCCACTCCATTCCCCTACCTTATCATCATCATATCGTACACATTAATGGCTTCACTCCGTCCCTTTAACACCCACCTCTCCATCATCATCGTACTCACCTTCCTCACCGTCTCCGGCATCACATTCTCCGATGACGCCGCTGTAATGTCCAACCTCCTCGCCGCCATTTCTCCCGCACCCAGCAACTGGTCAAACTCCACCCACTACTGTTCTTGGACCCACGTCACCTGCGACGACGACAATAATGTCATCTCCATCAAAATCGACTCGCTCTCCATTTCCGGCCAACTCTTCTCCGGGATCACACAACTCTCCTCCCTCATAAACCTCTCCGTCTCCGGGAACTCCCTCTCCGGACCCTTACCTTCTTTCGCTAACATGCCCATGCTCGAAGACCTCCGCTTAGACGGCAATAACTTCAGCTCAGTCCCCTCGGATTTCCTCTCGGGTCTTCCCCGTTTGAAGAGTTTCAGCGTTTCTGAAAATCGAAACCTTAGTTCCTGGAAAATTCCTACGCACCTGAACCGAAGCGCTAATTTGGTTTCTTTCAACGCCAGCAACGCCAATGTTTTTGGTATCATTCCTGATTTCTTTGATTCTTTCCCAAAACTCGAGAATGTGATATTATCCTTCAACAATTTAACCGGGTCACTTCCCGGGTCGTTTTCGGGTTCCAATGTACGGATATTGCGACTGGATAACCAGCAGCTAGGGCTCTCCGGTACTATTAGCGTGCTTTCCTCCATGACTCAACTATCCCAAGTATGGCTCCAAGAGAATGCCTTCACGGGTCAGATTCCGGACCTTTACGGGCTCCAAAATCTCTCCGATTTGCGCCTTGAAGACAACCGATTAACCGGGTTTATACCCGATTCGTTGCGGAATCTGACGGAAAACAGATTACGAACTGTTTTTCTGCAGAACAACAAGTTACAGGGCCCAATTCCCCAATTTCAGTTCCAATTCCAATTCCAAATCCAGGTAAATCTAGGGAATAACAGTTTTTGCAGGGAAACTCC
This sequence comes from Ipomoea trifida, assembly GCA_003576665.1. Classification (NCBI taxonomy): domain Eukaryota; kingdom Viridiplantae; phylum Streptophyta; class Magnoliopsida; order Solanales; family Convolvulaceae; genus Ipomoea; species Ipomoea trifida. Next base: position 7,292,785 of record CP025647.1, on the reverse strand, counting down.
GGGGGATTGTGACCCGCAGGTCAAGGCGCTTCTCAATATGGCTGCCGAGCTCGGCTTCCCGTTAACCCTAGCCGAATCCTGGACTGGGAATGATCCTTGCAGAAAATGGAGATTCATTAGTTGCGATGTGCAGGGGGAGGTGACCACTCTGGATCTGGAAAAACAACGATTTTCAGGTAACATTTCGCGGTTTTTGCTGGCTTCCGCGAAATTGACTACATTGAGGAAATTGTATTTGAATGACAATAATCTTACCGGCTCGATATCGGAGAACTTGGCCATTCTGAATCTGCTACAAATTCTTGACGTGTCTGATAACAATTTGTCCGGCTCCGTACCTGATCTTCCCGATTCTTTACGTTTCAATGGCCATGGAAACCCATTGCTTCGAATGAATGCGTCGAATTTAGCCGGCAAAATTGCCGGTATTGTTCTAGCTGTTCTTGTGCCTGTTATTGTGCTCGTATTGTTCGTCTCTTACAGGTTCTACGCCAAACGCCTAATCAACGCATCTGGCCGGACGGCGAGGAATCAGACGACTACGGTGATTACCGGTACTGGAACTGGAACGGGCACTATATTCCCCATCCAAGTTCTTCAAAAAGCCACCAACTATTTCAGCGAGGAGAATGTGGTTGGGAGCGGAGGATATGGAGTGGTTTACAAGGGTGAATTAGACGATGGAACTAAGATCGCTGTGAAGAAGATGAAAGATGGGGCAATGAGAGGATTGAACGAATTCCAAGCAGAAATCTCGTTTCTTGCCAAAGTTAGGCACAGGAATTTGGTGTCACTGCTTGGTTACTCCATCAATGAGAGTGAGAGGATTTTGGTGTACGAGTATATGCCACAGGGAACTCTGAGCCATCATCTCTTTCAATGGCAAAACCATGGCTTTCATCCTCTAACTTGGAACCAAAGGGTAACAATTGCATTGGACGTGGGAAGGGGGATTGAGTATCTCCATAGTTTCGCTCACCAGAGTTTCATTCATAGAGACATAAAGCCTTCTAATATTCTTCTTAGTGACGACATGAGAGCTAAGGTTGCGGATTTTGGATTGGTCAAAATGGTTCCCGATGATAAAAATTTTGTTGAGACACGAATGGTTGGAACGTTCGGCTATCTTGCACCCGAGTATGCTGGTAAGTTTTTATTATATAAAATAAATTCATATGCATAAATGTAATCCACAAAATAAATGATTCAAATCTTAACATCCTTCTAACATTTGACGTCTATAGTTAAGTCTAATTGGAGAAAAGAATTTAAGGATTTGTACTTTGTCATAATACCAAGCATTTATACTCATTGTTTTCAAAAGAACTTTATAATTTAATATCTAATTTTTGTATTATAGAAATAAAAAGTCTATTTAATTATATTATTTGAAACTAAAAACACATGACTTGCCAAAGATCTTGTGGTTTAATAGCTATGAACTGATACTATATTGTAATAGACTTAGTAGTACTGTACTCCAAAAAAAAAAAAAAACATGACTCAAAAACATGGTGACATTTTTGTATGTTAAACGTTGAGTGCAAGTAACAACATTATGGAATGCAATTAGTAATACCATAGAGTGCATCTCGCATTCTCGTGATACGTATACATATACATAAAATTTTTAAAAAGTTTTTTTTTTTGAAAGCAAATTTTTAAAAAGTTAAAAGCATAATTATCACAATATATAAAAATTTAAATCAGTAATCCTTTCTCCAACCCATATAGCCCTAACACATAATTAATCTAATCAACCTACCAATTTACCATTAAGCAATCATTATAACATAAACCATGGTTCACCTATAAGGTGAACTAGTGACATAATATGGAACATGCATGGTCCATAGTATAATTTGTCACCATTAAGCACCCTTAAGGCCTTAACTAGTATTAATGGCCTGAAAAAGAAGGGAAAAATGTTATATAACTAAATAAATGTAGACATTACAAAAGAAACTTTATTATTAATAAATATCTTTATTGTTTATAGACTTTTCAATCTACTATAACTTTTTATATATCGTACATATTATATTGAATGATAAATAATTAAATTGATAGCTTTCTCTCTCGTGTTTTTCTCACTTTATTATTATTTTTAGAAAACTATAATTTATACCCTCACAAATATGTCAATTATCAATGCCACATCTGAATTATTAGTGGTGTAAATATTGCCCATCAATTTTCAAAACGTGACATATGTTATTCATCCCTTGAATTATTAGTGGTGTAAATATAGTTACCCACCGTTTTCTCTGTTCAAAAATCACGTTTTTTTCTCCATTTTTCTTTCTTCATTCGTTCTCTTTCCACCGACATCGATATCAATGGTTCTCCTTCTTCCTATTAGGGGAAGGGCAATATATGTCACGTTTTGAAAATTGAAGGACAACATTTATACTACTAATAATTCAAGAGTGACATTGATAATTGACATATTTATGAGGGGTATGAATTATAATTTTCTCCTTTTTTTTTCCTCATTTTATTGTACATATGATATGATGATGTTATAAACTGTACTACGAGATACGGAGATAGGAATGATATAACAATTCACTTTTGATATGATTGGCATAGTGCTTATGCAGCTATGGATGTTGTTTCTTACGGATTTTTGTCAAACAGTTACAGGACGAATCACGGCAAAAGTAGATGTTTACGCATTTGGAGTTGTGTTAATGGAGATAATTACCGGTAAAAAAGCATTAGATGAAACGGTGCCGAACGAGACGTGTCATTTAGTCACGTGGTTTCACAAAGTTATTAGTAAAGGCCACAACTTTAAAAAGGCTATTGATCCGACTCTTGATCAAGATGAACAAACATTTGAGAGCATTTCTAAGGTTGCGTTGTTAGCGGCACACTGTACTGCCAAGACATCATATCGGCGACCGAATATGGAACATGTTATAAACGTCCTCGGTCCTCTTGTACAGAAGTGGAAGCCTTTGAAACTCGAAGAAATTGGGGAAAGAAATGGTGGCCATAACCTTCACTTGAGCCTCCCTCTCGAGTTTGATCACTTATCCACTCAAAATTTGTCCTCCACAGATGATAAATTTTATGGATATCGTCCCAATCAGAGTGCACGATTTTAATTTACTGAAAAGTTCTAATTTATTAATTTTTTGCGTATTATCGACTCTATTTTAGTGTAATATCTGTTCAATATACTTTCTCAGTTAGTTGTAACCCAAAGAATTAAGACCCTACCATGGGAGTTCGATCATGTGACTTTCTCTCAAGGAGAATCACAAAGGTGTCAATTGAGTACAAGATAGTTGGCCTAATTTATTACACTATTGTAGATTTTCTCTCAATTATAGCGCTTAATGCATTAATGTATATAGGGATTTTAATTTTACCAGCATCAAATGTGTTACTCACTGCCTTAATGGGTTGATATCTACCTCGCACTTGCCCCTACACACGCACATATGCGAAAGAGTTCAGGTGAAAATAGACTTACAAGTTTACAAGTGAAATATGAGGACAGATCTAATCCATCCATTTCGGTAAATCAACGGTTGACGATTGCTAAAAATAAGGATAAATTGGTACGATTTATTCCCAGTATAATAATTGAGCTCCTGGTCCCTAATGTAACAAGAACTCTCAATATGAGGCAGTCTATGATTTCTCTTCCTTGTAGGACTCCTAGCAAAAAATATGTATAAATAGACCCCTTATATATATGAAAGAAGACAAACAATTTTTAGCAATACAACATTAATATTCTCTCCATAATTTTTATATTCTCATATACTCGTTATTTTAACAATACAGTTGTGTTAGCCAACCGTTGACTGCCCAAAAATCATAAAATCAACCTTGGTGCCGTCCGTGGGGATTGAAACGAAAAGTTTACATCCAATTTCCACATCCATAATTTATAGAATCTTAGCATGGTGACCACTTGACGACACACTCAAACTGACCGGTCAATCTGCAATCTACAGGAAACTCGTAGTCGGCCTGCCTCTCGTGCACTATCTAGTCGGGGACCCCCTCAAGAAGATGATCTGGAAAACCCCGGGCCGGGAGGAAGATGAGGTCCATTCGACCACAGGGCTGGTCACTAGCGTCTCTTGGAACGCGGACCGGTTGGACCCTGTCCTGCCGTATTTGAGGCCACTAAGCGCCTTCTCGAAACCCTGAAGCGTGACTACATACCTGGAGGCGAGTCTCCCAGCCCAACGGACCCCTCCAACAGGACCACTCACGGAGGCAAGCAACCAGGATCAATCACCTGAGAAAACACGAGGATCTGGTACGGTTCACCTAGGATGTTTTGCCTTGCAGTTTCTCAGACGTCGATGGCAGTGGTTTTTCTCGGACGACAGTTTGGCAGCGGTGGCAACAGAGAGAAGAAGAAGAGGTGAAAATGGCTTAGCACGAAATGTTTGGCAAAAAACGAGAATGGCAAAATACAACGAGCAAAGAGAAGAAGAGAAGAGATTTTGGAATGTTTGGAAGCACTGGGGATGGTAGGGCAAAGAGAAGAAGAGTAGAGGAAAAATTAAAAATTTAAGGCTATGATGTCAGTTATTTCACAAAACGGACGTCGTAGCATATTTTTTTTTATTTTTTTTTTAAATCGTGGACAGATATGGCATCAATTTTATCAATAAACCGGTGTTATATATGTTTTTTTTTTATTAATACAAAATACGATGTCATTATATATAAATATTTTTTTATTTACTAAAAATTCTGTACTATACGATGTCGGTTTTATAAAATAAAAAAAAACAAATAATAATAATAACAATTTTTATTCGACAATAATAATAAAATTTTTTTTAAAAAAAGAGTAGTACATACGATGTCAGTTATATAAATAACCGACGCCGTATGTATTCTTCTTTTTAAAAAAAATTCTTTACAACGTCGGTTTTGTAATAACCGACGTTAAAGGTTTATTAAAAAATATTATAAGCTTTTTTTTTAATAAATTTTTTACGTCGGTTTATCAAAAATCGACGTTATATGTTAGACGTTGTATGTTATTTCTGTAGTAGTGCTCGTCCCTTAAGAGATGTCGGGAGTTCGAACCCCTCCACGTACCCCCACCCCCTCTTGTATGGAAAAATCAATTTGGCCCACACTTTCCCCCTTAATTGGGAAGACTCGGTGTGAATGAGGATTATGATACGGGCTTAAAATGTCGGTACAGTGTCTCCTACAGTTAGGGTAAAGGGCCGACCCAGTGCGAACATGAATTAGTCTGAGTATGGTATGGTACGAGCTTAAAGGTACTGGTGCCTCCTACAGTGAATATAGAGTTCTAAAATTGTGAATATAGAGTTCTAAATTATGAGTTTTAAATTTGTGAACATAAACTTGGGTCCACCTTGTAAGGTGGACCCGGGTCCATAGCATAATTTGCTGCACTAACCTGCTAAACAAATTTATTTAGGGCTCAATTGAACATTTTTAGTGGTTTAAGCAAGGACAAATACCGAGTTGTTTTTATTTCGAATCGCTAGTTCACGGTTCAAGATCCAATTTTTTGATTCATGATTTTAATAAACCAAAACTCAAAAATTGAGTTCCGATTTTACATCATAATCAAAACCTTTCGATCTTGTTCCTACCGTGTCCGGTTTGATTCGAACCGAACCATGATCATCACTACATATAAACAATAATTTGTTAGAGAAGAAAAATAAAAAGAAAATATTTATTTTAAGAGTAAAAATGTCTATTTAATATATCATAAAGAAAAATGTCACTTAATAATTGAGGGGCTAATGTAAATAGATGAATAATTCATGAAAAAAAAAAAGAAAAAAAGAAGGGACGGTTGCTATGGCAGGCTATGGTGATTTAAAGAATACAAATTTTGCATATTGGTCTTATCTCTGTCCAATCAGGGAAAATTAAAGTTATCGTCTTCATCCACATCTTGCCTTCTTGCTATAAAATTGGTCTTATCTCTGTCCAATCAGGACAAATTAAAGTTATCGATCGTCGTCTTCATCCACATCTTGCCTTGCTATAGATGAGGTTCAGGCAACGTTACTTGGATTTTGATGTTCAGATTGAAGTTATTATGAAAGGGACGTTACGTTAAATATCGATGTGGGCACATCCATTGTCAATGTGATACTGTTCACATTTCACAAATATCAACTTCTCTTTCATTCAACTACAATTAGATAACATTTTCTGGCAAAAACCTTGTAGCTTAGTGGCACCCGATTGCACCCCATATGGAAGGGTGTGCGTTCGAGATTCGATGGAGGTGATATTGACTCTTTGTGATTCAGTAAATTAAGAAAGCATTTATGAACAGATACTGCAATGGCAATGGCAATGGATACGGATATATCTATATCTCCACACTTTTACATACCTCAACCCCGCACACTCATAAAGATTACTAATGTAGATAATACTCAACGCGCTTTGATCATTAATACCACACTTAAATCTAATAAAAAAATCTATAACTACAATTTTCAATATTAGTGCATCAAAATTTTCATCATCTAATTACTATTAATTTCAATAATACATTTATTTTCAACTTCAACATTAGTGTATCAAAATCTTAGCCACTAATACTAAAAAATAATTATAAACTTTAATATTAATGAGTTAGCTCCTTGCCTTAATATCCAAAATTATATACAAATACTTTACAATTAGTGCTTCAAATATTCAATGATTATATTAGTTCTTCAAATCATTAACTACGATAAATTAATAGATATAAATCATCGACTTAATACAAAAAGTAATTATAAACTTTAACACTAGTTCTTCAAATTTTCCCAGCCACTTGGAGAAAAACTTGAATAAAAAATTTAAAATAAATTAAAATAACCCATGTAGATTGCATTATATCGTATTAAATATAAATTCAATACATAAATTATGTTATATTTATAATTTAATATGTAACTCTATTTCTTTCATGTGCTCTTCATTTTCTTAATCATCATGAATAGTGTGAAATGCATTTTTTCCTAAAAATATTTACCTACAAAATACCATACTATACCAATTTAAGTAAACTAAATAAAAGTAATTATATCTTTGTAATTAAATTTCATTTAAGTAAAGTTTATTATTTTTCATACCTTTTAGCAACTAACTTTGACCACCCATTAATGAATCCAAAGAATTTGGATAAAGTTTATGTACTCACCAATCTACCATCAGTGCTAAAAGCTGATTTTGAAGTAACGATAAAATTAGAATAGCTAAAATATTATTGGCAACCGTTTGCTAGTCCAATACCTCTCAATTAAATTAAGATATCAAAGCCATCCATTAATGGCAAGGCTTCTTCCTCCAATAAAAAAGGCAAAAATTGTGTATGAAACCATTTCACGGATCTTTGTTTATGAGACAAGTTGGTCAAGATCAAATGTAACAAATAAAAATGCAATACTAATAAGAGTAGGTTGGGTCAAGATCAAATATATATAATAAATATACTGAAAATGTAATACTGATAAGAAATAAAATGTTCATTACTGTTGATTTTATAACATTTGAACAATCAACGATTGGCCAAGACATGAGAATATAGAAAATATGGAGAGATTATCAATGTTGTATTGCTGAATATTCCTGGTACTCTTTCATATACGGAGGGTCTATTTATATATATTTTGGACTAGGAGTCCTACAAGGAGTAGGAATCTTAAATTGCCTCATATTCGGAGTCTTGGTTATGCCGGAAGCCAGGAGCCCAATTCTTATTATACTAGGAATAAATCCTACCAATTTCTCCTTATTTTTCAACAATAACCATTGATTTATTGAATGGATAAATTATATCTATCCTAAACTTTTACTTGTGAATTTGTTCTCACTTGAATTTTTCCGCATATATATGTGTGTAGGGGCAAGAGCGAGGTGGATATCTACCCATTGGGGCAGAGATATGAGTAACACATTTGATGTGGGTAAAATTAACATTCCTATATACAATAATGCATTAAGCACTATAATTGAAAGAAAATCTATAATAGTGATTAATACATTAGAATTTTTCTATAATTTTTTTTGAAAGAAATTTTTCAATAAATTAAAATCGTGCACTCTGATTGAGACGATGTCCATAAAATTCGTCATCTGTTGAGGACAAATTTTGAGTGGATAAGTCATCAAACTTGAGAGGAAGGCTCAAGTGAAGGTTATGGCCACCATTTCTTTCCCCTATTTCTTCAAGTTTCAAAGGCTTCCACTTTTGTACAAGAGGACCGAGGACGTTTATAACATGTTCCATATTTGGTCGCCGAAATGATGTCTTGGCAGTGCAGTGAGCTGCTAACAATGCAACCTTAAAAATGCTCTCTGATGTTTGTTCATCTTGATCAAGAGTTGGATCGATAGCTTTTCTAAAGTTGTGGCCTTTGCTAATAACTTTGTGAAACCACGTGACTAAATGACACGTCTCGTTCGGCACAGTTTCATATAATGCTTTTTTACCCGTAATTATCTCCATTAAGACAACTCCAAATGCATAAACATCTACTTTTGTTGTGATTCGTCCAGTAACTGTTTGAAAAAATCCATAAGAAAAAACATTCATAACTGCATAAGCACAATGCCAATCATATCAAAAATGATTTTTAATTTTACGCCACCAAAATTCATAAATATGCGAGTTGTAAGGTGAGCTAAATTTCAAAAGAATAGAATAGAATTAAAAAAGATTCTTAACGATATAAACTACTCCGTAGATAATATGAATGGAAAAACAAAGTTCTAGACGGGTTAACAATTTCATCTATGTTGTGATTTGTTATATCATTCCTATCTCGTAGTACAGTTTATACCATCATATCATATGTATAATAAAGTGAGAAAGAAAGAGCGAAATGTGCTATCAATTTTATTATTTATTATTCAATCCAATATACATATACACACACATAGAGAGATAGATAAATAATCAAGTGAGACAACATCTTCTCGTGAGACTGTGAAACACAACATGAATGCACACAGTCAGCTACAGGAATGCACATAGTCTAAAGTATGTGCAATTTGCCCAACGTGAGCACACATAATTTAATGTTTGTGCATTCCTATAGTAGATTGTGTGCATTCATGTTGTATTTCACAGTTTCACGTGAAGATATTGTATCACTGAAACATTAACATATACGGAGTGTATATATGTAGGCAAAAATTTGCGTGACACATTTTCATAGGTCTTTGTTTGTGAGAGAGATCAAGTCAAGATGAAAATGTAATGACCCTGTTTGGTAACATAGCTTATTAGTCAATTTTGACTTATTTGACCACTATTAGTTGTTTGACTTGGTTAAATCTCCAATATAACTGTTTGATTAATTAGTTTTTGTAATAACTTGTTGCTTTAAAACGCTAAAATTTAAAAAATTGCTTAGAACAACTTTTTCAATTAGATTTTTGAAAAAGTCGTTTTGCAGCTAATCAGCTATCAGCTAACAACTAATTTATCAAACATTTTTCTACTATTAGCTAATGCTATCAACTAGTCAAACACATTAACCCAATAAGCTAACAGCTATTTACCAAACACCCCATATAGAATTCAGTTCTTCTGCGGTTGTACGGTTAATCTGAGTCATGTATCTTGCTTAAATCAATGTACAGGATTACCAAAATTTTAAAAAAACATGCGGTGGCAATTTGGCAATTTGATAATTTTAAGGTGCATGATTTTCCTTCTTAAGATGCGTGGATTTTGTGCTTAAGGTGCGTGGGTTGTGTTTAAGGTGAGTAGTTCTTGAAATTTAAGGTGCGTGATTTTTGTACTTAAGGTGCGTGGTTTTTGTGCTTAAGGTGAATGATTCTTTTGCTTAAGGTGAGTGGTTTTTTTATTAAGATGAGTAGTTGTTGAAACTTAGTGTGTGTTTGGAAACCCGGAAAATGACTTCTGGAAGTCATTTTCCGGGTTTCGGGTGTTTGGGAACACCCAGAAAATGTGGTCAACGGAAATTGATTTCCGTTGACCACAGAAAATAAGCCCATTTTGGGAGAAAATGACTTCCCCCAAAATAATCCGGAAGTCATTTTCCCCCATGGGAAAATGGAAGGGAGGGACGGCTGTCGTCCCTCCCTTCACCACCGGTCACCACCGGCGGACTGGTTTCCGCCGAAAACCAGTCCGCCGGCTCTGGTTTCCGGCGGAAACCAGTCCGCCGGCTCTGGTTTCCGGCGGAAACCAGAGCAGCGGCTGCTCTGGTTTCCGCCGGAAACCAGGCAGCCGTCAACCCCCCCCCCTTTTTTTTTTTTAATTTAAATAGTTATATTATAATAAATATTATTATGTTATATATTTTTTATATTTTAAATAAAAGAATAAAATTATATAATTATATATTTCTATTCATTTTCCACTCATTTTCCGGAAAATGAACCAAACACCTAAAGACAGTTTTCCAAAGTACATCCAAACACGGAAAATGAACTCATTTTCCGGAAAATAACTCATTTTCCAGAAAACATTTTCCAGAAGTCATTTTCCTGCGTTCCAAACACACCCTTAAGGTGAGTCAACCAGAAGCTTAAGGTTCGTTTTTTCTTCTTAAGGTGCGTGGTTTGTATGCTTAAGGTGCGTAAGTGTTGAAACTGAAGGTGAGTAAACCTGAAGCTTAAGGTGCGTGGTTTTCCTTCTTAAGGTGCGTTGTTTCCCTTCTTAAAGTGCATTGTTTTCCTTCCAAAGGTGCGTCAACTTCTTTTTTTTTTTATCTTTTTCTTTTTTATAGTTCCAAAACACAACAAATATTCTTTATAAGATATTCTCTATAGAGCATTGATCACCGCACAACCGCACGGGAAGCTTTAACCGCACCTGAACAATTCCCATACATACATATATATATATATATATATATATATATATATATATATATATATATATATATATATATAAATAGAAAACTTAACAAGGCCGATTCGCCTGAGTTAACTCAGCTAACTCTACCGAGTTAGATGAGTTAACTCGACCAAATTCTGCCAAGTTAAGCGCTAGGCGGCTGGCCACCTAGGGAGCAATTCGCCTCTGCCTAAGGGCGCCTAGCGCCTAGGCGACCCATTTTTGCAACATATTACAAGATGCATTATATGATATTGCTAATTGCACTCCATATTTTTAAGTCAAGTGTTTCTAGTTTCAAATAATTTAATTAAATATAAATATTATTTTTATAATACAGAAATTATATATTAAATTATAAAATTCCAAAAGTTTGAATATCATCAATTATTGATCATGATTCATGAGTATAACGGTTTTGAGCTTCTTTAAAAAAAAATTATTTTAAAGATCAAGAAAAGAGGAATAAGTGGCCTGGTTCAAGTAGTTAACAATAGGTAAATGGTTGTATTATCTTATTAATCGATTATTGATCATATCCTTTTGCTTTCCACTATCATTAACTATAAGCTTACTGGTGTAAAAAATTCAATTTTTTAACCTTGTAGCAATTTTTTTTGAATACTATATCTAAATTTTTAAATTTTGATAATTTAATACCAAATATGTATACCTTGAAAATATTTCAATTATGTATAACAATTAACAACTAAAATTTGACAAATTAATATCAAACACTTGTATTTATAAAATTCAGTTTTTTTAACCTAGTAATTATATCTAAATTTTAAAAATTTTACAATTTAATACCAAATATTTATAACTTGAAAATATTTCAATTATGCATAACAGTTAACTATTAAAATTTGACAAATTAATATCAACCACTTGTATTTATAACAATAATGATTCCCAATCTAACCAAAAAACAAAAAAACAAAAAAAAAAAAAAAAACAAACAAACAAACAAAAATTCAACATAAACCATATTTCTTAAGTTGGCCCATAATACATTAATTCAATCATTATACCATATACTATAGTTCACCTTACAAGATATAGGATGAACCACCGACATACCGTTCATTTTTAATAAATTGAATCTTTATTTTTTTATATACTGAACATTCATTATTTGATATACTGCATAAAATTAAATTTTCAATATATTCAAAATCAACCTTTAGTATACAAAAAATGAACATTGTCCATAGTATGTATAATTTGCCACATGAATTATTTAAAGAAATACTTTATACACATATAATTGTTTGGTATTGAATTGTCAAGTTTCAAAGATTTGAATATAATTGAATTGAATTACTTTTAGGATTATATATTATAATTGAATATAATTGTTAAATGATACAAATATTTGGTAATAAATTGCAAGTTTTAAAAATTTGGATGTAATTGTTACAAAGTACAAATGTTTAAATTCTTAGCCAATTAGCCTTAACTATATATGTCAAATAATGCTAGAATTATGTTAATTTTTGAAATATTTATTTGGTATGTGGGGTAGATTTATGCATGTGATGAATAAGATAAAAACTTACCAGCATACTCGGGTGCAAGATAGCCGAATGTTCCAACCATTTGTGTCTCAACATAACTTTTATCATCTTGAACCATTCTAACCAACCCAAAATCTGCGACCTTAGCTCTCATGTCGTCGTTAAGAAGAATATTAGAAGGCTTTATGTCTCTATGAATGAAACTCTGGTGAGCGAAACTATGAAGATACTCAATCCCCCTTCCCACATCCAATGCAATTGTTACTCTTTGGTTCCAAGTTAGAGGATGAAAGCCATGGTTTTGCCATTGAAAGAGATGATGGCTCAAAGTTCCTTGTGGCATATACTCGTACACCAAAATCCTCTCACTCTCATTGATGGAGTAACCAAGCAGTGAGACCAAATTCCTGTGCCTAACTTTGGCAAGAAACGAGATTTCTGCTTGGAATTCGTTTAATCCTCTCATTGCCCCATCTTTCATCTTCTTCACAGCGATCTTAGTTCCATCGTCTAATTCGCCCTTGTAAACTATTCCATATCCTCCGCTCCCTACCACGTTCCCTTCGCTGAAATAGTTGGTGGCTTTTTGAAGAACTTGGATGGGGAATATAGTCCCAGTGCCCGTTCCAGTACCGGTAATCGCCGTCGTCTGATTCTTTGCCGTCTGGCCAGATGTATTCCTTAGGCGTTTGGCGTAGAACCTGTAAGAGACGAACAATACGAGCACAATAACAGGCACAAGAACAGCTAGAACAATACCAGCAATCTTGCCGGCTAAATTCGACGCATTGAATCGAAGCAATGGGTTTCCACTGCAATGGAAACCTAAAGAATCGGGAAGATCAGGTACGGAGCCGGACAAATTGTTATCAGACACGTCAAGAATTAGTAGCAGATTCAGAATGGCCAAGTTCTCCGGTATCGAGCCGGTAAGATTATTGTCATTCAAATACAGTTTCCTCAACGTAGTCAATTTCTCGCAAGTCAGCAAAATCCGCGAAATGTTACCAGAAAATCGCTGTTTTTCCAGATCCACAGTGGTCACCTCCCCCTGCACATCGCAACTAATGAATCTCCATTTTCTGCAAGGATCATTCCCAGTCCAGGATTCGGCTAGGGTTAACGGGAAGCCGAGCTCGGCAGCCATATTGAGAAGCGCCGTGACCCGCGGGTCACAATCCCCCGGAGTTTCCTTGCAAAAACTGTTATTCCCTAGATTTACCTGGATTTGGAATTGGAATTGGAACTGAAATTGGGGAATCGGGCCCTGTAACTTGTTGTTCTGCAGAAAAACAGTTCGTAATCCATGAATTCTCATCAGATTCCGCAACGAATCGGGTACAAACCCGGTTAATCGGTTGTCTCCTAGGCGCAAATCGGATAGATTTTGGAGCCCGTAAAGCTCCGGAATCTGACCCGTGAAGGTATTCCCTTGGAGCCATACTTGCAATAGCTGAGTCATGGAGGAAAGCACGCTAATATTACCGGAGAGCCCTAGCTGCTGGTTATCCAGTCGCAATATCCGTATCTCGGAACCCGAAAACGACCCGGGAAGTGACCCGGTTAAATTGTTGGACGATAATATAACGTTCTCGAGATTTGGGAAAGAATCGAAGAAATCAGGAATGATTCCAAAAACATTGGCGTTGCTGGCGTTGAAAGAAACCAAATCAGCGCTTAGGTTCAGGTGCATAGGAATTTCCCAGGAACTAAGGTTTGGATTTTCAGAAACGCTGAAACTCTTCAAACGGGGAAGACCGGAGAGGAAATCGGAGGGGACTGAGGTGAAGTCGTTACCGTCTAAACGGAGGTCTTCGAGCATGGGCATGTTAGCGAAAGAAGGTAAGGGTCCGGAGAGGGAGTTCCCGGAGACGGAGAGGTTTATGAGGGAGGAGAGTTGTGTGATCCCGGAGAAGAGTTGGCCGGAAATAGAGAGCGAGTCGATTTTGATGGAGATGACATTATTGTCGTCGTCGCAGGTGACGTGGGTCCAAGAACAGTAGTGGTTGGAGTTTGACCAGTGGTTGGGTGCGGGAGAAATGGCGGCGAGGAGGTTGGACATTACAGCGGCGTCGTCGGAGAATGTGATGCCGGAGACGGAGAGGAAGGTGAGTACAATGATGATGTGAAAGGGACGGAGTGAGGCCATTAATGATGATGATTGATGAAATGATGATGAGGCGGATGTGGTAGGGGGATGAAGTGGAGTTTGGACATACTTTTAAATTATAAATTTTTAACTTTTAGTTTCAAGTTTCAATTTTATTTTATTTTAGATTTGGTTTCTTCCACTTAGATTTCAATCACTGATGACTTATCCTAAAAAGACAAACTATCATTTATTTTTTTTTTTTAAATCTTTGTATAGGTGGGCAATTCAGTTCGATTTATCCGAACTGAACCGAATCGAACTAATAATAAATCGAAAATTGAACGGTTCAAAATTCTTGTAAATCGAATGGTTCGGTTAAAAATTGAACAGAATCGAACGATTTGGTAAAAAACTGAACTTAATTGAATGTCGTTTTGTTTTAATAATAATAATAATAATAATGAACTAAATCTAATGTAAGAAAATTAAAATTTTGATTAATTAAAAAGTAAATATATCACTATATTTCAAAACAAAACTACTTGAAAGATTATATAATTCCAATACTAATTTATGGACTGCGAAGCATTTCATCCATATATGCCTTGAGATTCAAATATGAGGATCCATCCTCCTTCATTGCAGCCTTAGCCAAATCTTTCCATTTTTTAGCATTCTTTCTCAATTCCTCTCCCTTTTCCCCTCCTCCCATTACACACTCTATGCACCTCTTGTACTCATCAGCTGTGACAACCCCTTCTTCATTACCACTCACTCTCACCCCCATCTTCCAAACATCTTGAATGAGTTTAGCGTTCGAAAACTGGTCGTTCCATAGCGGGCAGGCCACGAGCGGCACTCCAGAAGCCAGACTTTCCAGCGTCGAATTCCACCCGCAGTGGGTCAGGAAACACCCGATAGACGGGTGTTGCAGAACTTCTACTTGCGCGCACCAACGCACTATCTTCCCTTGCCCCTCCAACTCCTCTTTGCAACTCAACTTTTCCTCGGGCTTTTCCCCCTTATATGTCTCTCTCAACACCCACAAAAATGAGAGTTTACTATTCACAAGTCCTTGAGCAATCTCTTCTAGGATTGTGTTTGGAACATCAGCATAGCTACCAAATGCTAAGTAAACCACGGAGCTCTTGGGCTGGGAATCTAACCATTCAACATAGTCGTTTGAGTTTTGTCTCAAGTCTCCCCCAAACGCAGTATCAGAAGGGTCTTTCCCATCCAAAAACGCAGAAGGAATCAAAGGCCCAATCCCAACCATTCTCACCTTCTTTAAAGCCCTCAGAGCATCAAACTCCAAGGCATCAAAACTGTTCACTAGAACTTTGGGGCTCTCTTCACTGTTAATCTCCTCAATCTGATCCCTCATCGCTTCTATAGCCCAATCCAAATCATAATTAACATTTGTCTCAGTGGAGAACAGAAAAGAAGGAAAATCCCTGACCCCCAAACACGGCACTCCTGGAACCTCCACCACTTGATCCCCAGAACAATTCCTGAACAAATCCCCATACTCCGTGAAGTAATGATAGTAAATGTCCAAAACCGTGGCGGGTTGGATCCAGAGCAACGTCGCCGGCACGTGAAGGCCACGCGCCACCACCCCGGCCCAATACATGATTGTGGTGTAGATGAGGCGCGTGAAGGGCCTGCCTTCCTCCTTCCTGGCCGTGATAAGCTTGGCCAGGGCGTCGGAGCCTCTGGTCTTCATGGAAGCCCAGAAGTCGTTCAAGTCGTCGGGTTTTAATCCGGCATCGTAGCCGTCGGAGAAGGGTGCGAAGTCTAGGCCTGGTATTTGCGGCCTGGACATGTGATTCATAGCGGAGAAGCCTGTTGATAAGGTGACCTTGGCTCCCAGATTGACAAGACGTTTAGCGAATTGTAGAGAGGGATTAATGTGGCCTTGCCCCGGGAAGATGACCAGAAGAACATGGCAGTCCTCCATTGTTGGGTCCTTGAGTAGAGTGAGGTGTATGATTGTATAATGGTGATGAAATGTCTGGTGTCAGGTGTAATTTTAATTAAGGAAAGTAGGGTCTGGGTGTTTATATATACATGTCCAGCACTAAGGAAAGACAAGAATAATTACGTTAGTGATGACGTAAGTTGGAAAGTCTGAGAAAACTAGAACACCGATTAATAGTTGGTCCACGCAGTGGACCATAGTGACGTTATTTCGAATAAATTTTGTTTTCACGAATATATATTATTCTAACACATAATGTACATTATTTTATTTCAAAAGTTCTATTATTCAAACTCATAATATACATTATTCTAACACATCAAGTATATTATTCTAACACATAATGTATATTATCTTATTACAAAAATTTCATTATTCTAACTCAATAAATTCAAACTCGTCGTTTTGGACCGTGATCCACATAACGTCGTGTGTTCCATAGTTCTTTGCCTAATTGAATCACACCCACTACACTCCCTTAGAGCAGGGCCATCAATGGTTTATGTTGGGGATTATGTCGAAGATCTTCCACCATGGCATGAGAGAAGGGGAGAAAGAGAAAGGGAATGGATCATCTGCAAATGAGAGGTGCGTGGAACAGTAACCCATTGATCAGCAATCATCCAGCCTTCACCTGCTGTGCGCACAGCAGCGCGCCTGCCGCGCGCCTAACATTCTTTTTTTTTTTTTTTTGTTTTTTTTTTAATTTTTAAATCAGGTTTGTTTATTATTTTTTTTCTTTCCCTCCCATTTTCTCTTTCTTAATCACACTTACAAAAACTTCTCTTATACCCTGAAATAACCCCATTGATGAGGATGCTCCTACTCCCTTACGTAACAAAACCCAAATCCATATTTTTTGGTCGGTCCCAAAACACTAATTTCCACTAACTATACATTATTACATCAACCAGCCAAATTATATCTATCTCATCTTCGTTGGAATGGCCACGTCATCTTCATTGTGGATACTGAATAGGCTCCTTACCACCACTGGTGGACGCCATATCAGATCCGGGAGCAGACAAAGAGAAAAACACACAGCGCTTGAATTGGGGTAGAAAAGGAAAAGCTCGATCGGAACAGAGAAACCTCCTCCCTTGAGACAAAGATTAACAAGATAAATTGGGAAGGAAGAAAGATTAACAAGAGAAATCCTGGGCCGAACGATTTAAAGCATGTAGTACTGTAGTAGGTGAGGGAAGTAAAAGCAAAGAATGAAAAACACAACGACCAATAGAGGGTGATAAATGAACTAGCTTGGTTGAAAGATGGTGAAAAATTAAAGTCAATGTAAAATTATTTTCATTCAAAGGAAAAATAATTTCGGGGCTGTTTTAGAAAATAACCTTTTTTTAGGGAAGTTATTTTCCGGATCCAACTTCTTCATGACTTTCTCCGATAATGCTTCCTCAGCTTCTACCAGATGACTAGTATAAACTAGACTGATTTCCGGCTAGTCTTTATTTGTTTCCGACAAAAACAAGTTTAGTTTTTATTGGTTTCCAACGAAAACTAGTCTAGTTTATACTGGTTTAATTTTCGTCCAAAACCCAATAGAAACTAGTACTCTTTTTAAAAACAAAAATGAAAAATAGTTGGGCAAAATATAGTTCTTGTAAAATCTTTTTTAGTTAACAACAATTAAAATTTTAATTATATAATTCTGCTTATTTTTCAGAAAATGAACCAAAAACACACAAAGACAATTTTCTGAAATGCAACTAAACATGATAAATGAAAATGTTTTATGAAAAATGACTCATTTTTAAGAAAATATTTTCTAGAAGTCATTTTCCTGCTTTCCAAACAAACCTAATGTGGTAAATATGGCTTTCTCCACAAATACGTATAAAAGGTTGATAAGCGGATCCTTAGTTGATCTGCTTGTTGGTTTAAGTCGAGCTTGTAATGCTCATCAGTGTACATTTTACTTGCACTTAGGTGCAATATATTAAACTGTTACTTGCACTTTTAACACAATTTACTTGCAATTCGATGTTCAATTATTTATGACAATGTCACCATATTTTTTTTTTAAAAATTCATTGTTTCTGATTCATTTGATTTGGACACATGGACATGTGTGAGTTGTTCTTAGTTCTTTCCTTGACTACCCATTCTCACTTGAACGGACTCCTATATACATGCATGCATATACACACACACACACACAAACACATATATACAGCATTACATTTTATATAAAACCTATATTTAATTTAATGTTCAAATTGCTAATAGTTGGTTGAACTCCAAATTTAATGTTAAAAAGTCTATGTCACATGTTCAAATCTCATTAAGAACACTCATTTTATCTCTTTCATTCATTTACAAAATAAATTAAATACTTTTTTAGTCCATATAATCAATGTAGTATACAAGTTTATATTATACTTCATTGCTTGTATTCGAATTAATTTATGAAAACTTAAAGTTGATCTAACTAAAAGAAATTAAAAATAAAAAGTATTTATGAATATAGTGTTTTTTTTTTGAACTATGAATATAATGTTATTCAAATTATTTTATCTAATTGATTATGTTTCATATTTTATTATAAATATTTTCAATTTTTCACCCAATTCAAGTATATTTTTTGCTCCAGCCCTAACTATCATTTAATTTATCAAAAATATTTCATTGTAATTTATAATCTATTTTGTATTTTAACCTTATTATGACTGTTTGATATTTTGACACTAACATTTTTAATGTCATTTAAACTTTGTCCCACTCAGATTATTTTCTAGATCCGTCCTACTTGAAGGACCAAAATCATGCACTGTACTTGAAAGGCCAAAAATTATGAACTTAAAGGCACAAATTTTGAACTTGAAGGTACAAAAGTGTGCAATCAAAGCAATTTATGGTACAAAAAAAGCAAAGTTATTCAACTTAAATGTTATTGAAGCAATTATCCTTACAAATCGTTTGTAAATCTCACAAATTTCATTAAAAATTTAGTTATATGTTGTTGAAAGAATGCAAAAGATATAATAAATACTTGCCCATAATTGTGCAATTGAATGTACAAAAATGTGCACTTAGCTTGAAGGCCAAAATTATGCAGACGAAAGCATAAATATGTGCAATCAAAGCAATTTATGGTACCAAAAAGAGAAGTTATTCAACTCAATTGTTATTGAAGCAATTGCCCATACAAATCGTATGTAAGTATCACAAATTCCATTAGAAATTTAGTTATAGATTAATGAAAAGAAGGCAAAAACATAATAAATACTTGCCCATATTTGTGCACTCGAAGGCACAAAAATGTGCATTGGAAGACATAAAAATGTGTACTTGAAGGGCAAAAGTATGCACTCAAAGGTATAAATATGTTCAATCGAAACAACTTATGATAGCAAAAACGGAAGTTATTCAACTTAAGTATTATTGATGCAATTGCCCATACAAATCGTTTAATTTGTAAATCTAACAAATTTCATTAGAAATTTAGCTATAGATTATTGAAAAGAAGAAAATACATATAATAGATATTGGCTCATAAATATGCACTTGAATGCACAAAAAATGTGCACTTGAACGCATAGAAATGTGCACTTGAATGACAAATTTTTGCACTCAAAGTTACAAGATTTGCACTCAAAGAAAAAACTAAGTACTAAGATAGAACACATGCACTCGAAGAAGGGAAAATATGCACTTGAATAAGTAAAATATGCACTTGAAAAAAGGCAAAATGTGCACTTGAAGAAAAAATTATAAATTTACCTACTCAAAACTACAACAATGCCACCGCGTGTTTTTTTTTTTTTTTTAATTATTCTTCATTTTGGATTGTATCTATGGTTGAGATCATAGCCACAGCTATGCTGCTTGACCACAAAGTGTTTGACACTAATTACTAATTTTAGTTGAATATTGTGATCTTTTATGATTTGTGTTGAAGATCATGCATTAAATTTAGTCTTTTCAATAGATGTTTCATATTTTATACTTACAGTGCACGCTTTTGCCTTTCTAGAGTTTCAGTGCATATTATCCCTTCTTTCAAAACACATTAAATTGTTGTGCCTTCCAGAGCATTTTTTAAAATCGTAGATGGCAAACTTTTTTTTTAAAAAAAGATCAAATAATCTTGATCACTAATTGCTAATTTGAGTTGAATAATTTTTACTTGTTTATTGTCGTTTATGATTTGTGTTGAAGATCTTATATTAAATTTAATTTTTCAATAATTGTTTCACATCTTTGTGCCTCCAATGCACATTTTTGTCTTCTAGGGCACATTGTTGTGCCTTTTAGAGCACATTGTTGAAATTTGTAGGTGGCGATGTTTTTTTTTTTTTTTATCTATGACTGAGATTCATTCTCATTTCTCACCTGAGGCATCCATCCTAAACTTTTATTATTATTATTATTATTATTATTATTATTATTATTATTATTATTATTATATAGCATTCTCTCCCGTAAAAAAGTGTGGACAATTTGGCTATGTTTAGCAAAAATAGCTGAAAGCTGAAAAACTATAAGTTAGTAGCTGAAATCTAGAGAGCTGTTATGTTAGTTGTTATGCTCAAAATGTTTGATAAAATTAGCTTCTTTTTTTTGAGAATAAAATTAGCTTTTTGATAATAAGCTGATAAATGTAAAATAACTAAAAAGGACATTTTCATAAAATTTAAATAGTTTTAAATTTAAATATGTTTGTTTACATATTAAAATATAAAATAATGAAACTAATTCCCAATATATTTTAATAAAATATAAAGTAAAAACATATATTTGAAAATATATAAAGTAAAACAAAATATTTATAGTTATACCAAAATTAATGTTCAAACACACAAATGTCAAATTGAAATTACAACCAAACATATTGAAGAGAAAATGCCAAAAGGATTTTAATTAGGAGAGGTAAAAGATGTCATTGATTTAAAATAATAAGGATAAAGATGAAAAAAGTTAAGAAGCTACTAGTTTATTTTTGAAAATCTATCTAAAAAGTAACTTTTCAAAATAAGCTTTTATTTTGAACTACTAACTTATTTTGTGAATATAATTAACCAAACAAAGCTTATAGCTTATAGTAGCTTAAAATAAGTTATAAGCTTCTAAGAGTCTGTTTGGCAGAGCTTATTTAGGAGCTTATAGCTTATTTTAAGCTACTAATAAGCTATAAGCTCTGTTTGGTAATGTTCTTAAAATAAGCTAGTAGCTTAAAATAAGAACTTATTTTTGAACGCTATCCTAAGTAGCTTTCAGAATAAGCTAGTAGCTTCCTAACTTTTTTTTTCCATCTTTAACCTTATTATTTTAAATAAATGACATCATTTACCATTTCCAATTAAAACATTTTTGACTAAGCCTTTTTGACTTTTTTTCTTCAATATGTTTAGTTGTAATTTCAATTTGACATTTTTGTTTGAACATTGATTTTTGTATGAATTAATTTTATGAATTATAAACATTTTGTTTTACTTTATATGTTTTCAAATATATGCTCTTACCTTATATCTTATTAAAATATATTGATTTCACTATTTTATTTTTAAATATATAAACAAACCTATTTAAATTTAAACTATTTAAATGTATGAAGATGTCCTTTTTAGACTCTGTTTGGCAGAGCTTATTTAGGAGCTTATAGCTTATTTTAAGCTACTAATAAGCTATAAGCTCTGGTTAAAATAAGAGCTTATTTTGAAACGCTACTTGGGGTAGCTTTTCAAAATAAGCTAGTAGCTTTTTAACTTTTTTTCCATCTTTATCCTTATTATTTTAAATAAATGGCATCCTTTACCCCTCTCAATTAAAACCCTTTTGACATTTTCTTTCATTATGTTTGGTTGTAATTTCAGTTTGATATTTATGTTTGAACATTAATTTTTGTATGAACTAATCTTATGAATTATAAATTTTTTTTTTTACTTTATATATTTTCAAATATATGTTCTTACTTTATATTTTATTTAAATATATTGATTTCATTATTTTATATTTTATTATGTAAACAAACCTATTTAAATTTAAAATTATTTAAATTGTATGAAGATGTCCTTTTTAGTCTTTTTACATTTATCAGCTTATCAAAAAGCTAATTTTACCAAACACTTTTAAACATAACAGCTAGCTTAACAGCTCTTCAGATTTCAGCTTCAAGCTTATAGCTTTTCAGTTTTCAGCTACTTTTCAGCTTTCAGCTACCTTTTCAGTTAGGTTTGCCAAACATAGCCTTAGTCTTTTTACATTTATCAGCTTATCAAAAAGCTAATTTTACCAAACACTTTTAAACATAACAACTAGCTTAACAGCTATTCCGATTTCAGTTTCGAGCTTATAGCTTTTCAGTTTTCAGCTACTTTTCAGCTTTCAGCTACTTTTCAGCTAGGTTTGCCAAACATAGCCTAAATAAACTCTGCCAAACAAAGTCATTCACATATACCCTCTATTTTGATAAATGAAAGAATAGATTCTTACCGTTACTAAATTTTCATATTTTTAATAATTATAAAATGAACAACGCTTTTAAAAGTTTTTAATAATTCTAAAACTCATCCCATGTTTTTTAATTATTATTTGGTTTAGCCAGATTAGACTCATATATTAATTTTATGAATTGATAAATGTAATGACTCTGAATTAAAGAAATTAAAGAACAAAAATGAGTTTTTTTTTTTGGGTTTGAGACATGGCAAGGTTTTTATTATTTTGTTGATCATAAGCCAATTCGTATTTGATTTGGTTTTTGATAAATGTAATAAGTTTAAACTAAATAAACTGAAGAAAAAAATAAATGTTTTGGGTTTTGGGACTAGGTTGAACCACGGTTTTATTGTTTGGTCTAACTTGATTAGACTCATATATATTTCAACTAGACTAGTAAAATTATATTTGATTTAAATAATAACCAGATAGATGACGGATCAACCCGCCCATTTGATACCACACACTCAAAAGGAGAGAAAGATGGAGAATTGAGCATGAGATGAAAATTTAGAAAATGTCTTTTGAGTAAAAAAAAATATAAAAATCAAAGGATATTTTATGTCAAAATGAATCATTTTTTCTTTGACTGGATGGGAATCTTCCGCTGACTTTAATTTCAGTTGCAATCCAACCGTCGTTATACCGTGGACCATGGTCACAAAACGACGTCATTTCAATAAGTGGGAGAAACGGCGGTCGTTAGTCGTAATGGAACTCTATAACTGATACTACAGTTTATCTCAAATGATACCGCCTCACATTTGTTTTTATATTATCGAATGAAACTGCAGTTATATCGAAAAGAAAATGCAGTTGTGTTAAAAGGGAACTGTAGTTGTATTGAACTGATACTGAATAATAGTTTCACATTTTTGGGTGTATATTATATTATTCAATGAAACTGTAGTTATATCGAAATGATATTGTAGTTGTGTTGAAATGAAACTGAATAATAATTTCACATATTTGAGTGTATAATGTCGAATGAAACTGCAGTTATATCGAAAAGGAATTACAGTTGTGTTAAACT
>CP025647.1:7107400-7268838 GCA_003576665.1 Ipomoea trifida | reverse complement strand
ATGGTACAAAAAGCAAAGTTATTCAACTTAAGTGTTATTGAAGCAATTATCCTTACAAATCGTTTGTAAATATCACAAATTTCATTAAAAATTTAGTTATATGTTGTTGAAAGAATGCAATAGATATAATAAATACTTGCCCATAATTGTGAAATTGAATGTACAAAAATGTGCACTTGAATGAAAAAAAAAATGCACTTAGCTTGAAGGCCAAAATTATGCAGACGAAAGTATAAATATGTGCAATCAAAGCAATTTGTGGTACCAAAAAGAGAAGTTATTCAACTCAATTGTTATTGAAGCAATTGCCCATACAAATCGTATGTAAGTATCACAAATTCCATTAGAAATTTAGTTATAGATTAATAAAAAGAAGGCAAAAACATAATAAATACTTGCCCATATTTGTGCACTCGAAGGCACAAAAAATGCACTGGAAGACATAAAAATGTGTACTTGAAGGGCAAAAGTATGCACTCAAAGGCATAAATATGTTCAATCAAAACAATTTATGATAGCAAAAAGGGAAGTTATTCAACTTAAGTATTATTGATGCAATTGCCCATACAAATCGTTTAATTTGTAAATCTAACAAATTTCATTAGAAATTTAGCTATAGATTATTGAAAAGAAGAAAAAACATATAATAAATATTGGCTTATAAATATGCACTTCAACGCACAAAAAATGTGCACCACAGAAATGTGCACTTGAATGACAAATTTTTGCACTCAAAATTACAAGATTTGCACTCTAAGGGAAAACTAAGTACTAAGATAGAACACATGCACTCGAAGAAGGGAAAATATGCACTTGAAAAAGTAAAATATGCACTTGAAAAAAGGCAAAATGTGCACTTGAAGAAAAAAATTATAAATTTACCTACTCAAAACTACAACAATGCCATTTTTACCTAAAGCTTCCTTTCGCACGTGGGAGAGCCATAGCTATGCCGTTTAACCACAAGGTCTTTGGCACTGAAAGATCAAATAATCTTGATCACTAATTACTAATTTGAGTTGAATAATGTTTACTTGTTTATTGTCGTTTATGATTTGTGTTGAAGATCTTATATTAAATTAAATTTTTCAATAATTATTTCACAACTTTGTGCCTCCAATGCACATTTTTGTCTTCCAGGGCACATTGTTGTTCCTTTCAGAGCACATTGTTGAAATTCGTAGGTGGCGATATTTTTTTATCTTTTTTTGAAAGCATGTTTTTTTTATCTATGACTGAGATTCATTCTCATTTCTCACCTGAGGCATCCATCCTAAACTTTATATATATATAACATTCTCTCCCGTAAAAAAAGTGTGGTCAATTTGGCTATGTTTGGCGAACATAGCTGAAAAGGTAGCTGAAAGCTGAAAAACTATAAGTTAGTAGCTGAAATCTGGAGAGCTGTTAAGCTAGCTGTTATGCTCAAAATGTTTGGTAAAATTAGCTTTTTGATAATAAGCTGATAAATGTAAAATAATTAAAAAGGACATCTTCATAAAATTTAAATAGTTTTAAATTTAAATATGTTTGTTTACATATTAAAATATAAAATAATGAAACCAATTCCCAATATATTTTAATAAAATATAAAGTAAAAACATATATTTGAGAATATATAAAGTAAAACAAAATGTTTATAGTTATACCAAAATTAGTGTTCAAACACACAAATGTCAAATTGAAATTACAACCAAACATATTTAAGACAAAATGCCAAAAGGATTTTAATTGGGAGAGGTAAAAGATGTCATTGATTTAAAGTAATAAGGATAAAGATGAAAAAAATTAAGAAACTACTAGTTTATTTTTTAAAAGCTATCTAAAAAGTAACTTTTCAAAATAAGTTTTTATTTTGAACTACGTACTAACTTATTTTGTGAATATAATCAAACAAAGCTTATAACTTATTAGTAGCTTAAAATAAGCTATAAGCTCCTAAATAAGCTTTGCCAAACAAAGTCATTCACACCCTCCATTTTGATAAATGAAAGAATAAATTCTTACCGTTACTGAATTTTCATATTTTTAATAATTTTAAAATGAACCACGCTTTTAAAAGTTTTTTAATAATTCTAAAACTCACCCCATGTTTTTTAATTATTATTTGGTTTAGCTAGATTAGACTTATATATTAATTTTATGAATTGATAAATGTAATGATTCTGTATTAAAGAAATTAAAGAACAAAAATGAGTTTTTTGGGTTTGAGACATGGCAAGGTTTTTATTATTTTCTTGATCATATTATTTTGTTTATCATAAGCCAATTCGTATTTGAATCGGTTTTCGATAAATGTAATAAGTTTAAACTAAATAAATTGAAGAAAAAAATAAATGTTTTGGGTTCTGGACTAGGTTGAACCATAGTTTTTATTGTTTGGTCTAACCTGATTAGATTCATATTTCAACTAGACTAGTAAAATTTGATTTAAATAATAACCAGATAGATGACGGATCAACCCGCCCATTTGATACCACTCAAAAGGAGAGAAAGAGGGAGAATTGAGCATGAGATAAAAATTTAGAAAATGTCTTTTGAGTAAAAAAAAGAGAAAATATCATTTTTAGTCCCTCAACTATAATACATGTATCAATTTTGGTCATTGACTATTAAAATTTTCAAATTAGGTCCATGACTATTCAATTTGTATCACTTTTGGTCCTTGACTACTAACATTTTCATATTAGGTGCATGACTATTCATTTTGTATCACATTTGGTCCTGCCATTAAATTTTCCGGCGAAGTCATCGGGGGTGACCGGCGTTTTCTATTTTATTATTATTATTTTTTTATTTTTAAGTTTTTTTTATTTAAAAGTTACGGAGTATTAAAATAATTTTTAAAATAAAAATTAAATAAATTAATCGGTCACCGGTGACTTCGCCAGAAATTTGGACGGAAAATTTAACGGCAGGACCAAATGTGATACAAAATGAATAGTCATGCACCTAATTTGAAAATGTTAATAGTCAAGGACCAAATGTGATACAAATTGAATAGTCATGCACCTAATTTGAAATTTTTAATAGTCAATGACCAAAATTGATACATATATTATAGTTGAGGGACTAAAAATGATATTTGCTCTAAAAAAAAAATCAAAAGATATTTTATGTCAAAATGAATCATTTTTTCTTTGACTGGATGGATATCTTCTGCTGACTTCAATTTCAGTTGCAATCCAACAGTCGTTATACAGTTGTATTGAACTGATACTGAATAATAGTTTTACATTTTTGGGTGTATATTATATTATTCAATGAAACTGTAGTTATATCGAAATGATATTGTAGTTGTGTTGAAAGGAAACTGAATAATAATTTCACATATTTGAGTGTATAATGTCGAATGAAACTGCAGTTATATCGAAAAGGAATTACAGTTGTGTTAAATTGATACTGCAGTTGTGTTGAAAGGGAACTGCATGCAGTTGCGCGGAACGGAGGCTGATTTAATAGTTTGTTGTCATTAATCAAAACGACGTCGTTTTAATGCGCGATTCATAGTAAAATTTGTGACAATCCAAACACTAATAATAATAATTATTATAATAATAAATTTTCAAGCTTCCAAACAATCCCTAAGATTTAAAATAAATAAATATAAGCGCTAAATATTTCCCGCCAGAAAGTAGACTCTATAAATTTCACAGGGCCTCCCTCGCGCCAATTCTACAATGCATTTCCCTCCATTCAAGTTCTTCGAACCCTAATCTCCAAGCTTGTGAACGATCGAGAAAGCCATTCATGGAAAGGCAAGACCTCAAGAGCAGTAAACCACTTCCATTAATGGAAGGCATGTTCACTCGCAGCAAGTCTCAGACCTATTCCCATCTAAATCGATCGGGTCGGGTCAGGTTAGACACCACTAGATCCAGCCCCAGCTACCAAAATTTCCAAAAGCTCTATCCAAGCCCCAAGAAGCGCAAACACCCTTATTTGCAGCAGCCTGAAGAAGCTCATTTGGATGTCAACGACAGCTCACGCAACCTCCGAGTCCGGAGGGTTTTCTCTACTAGCTCTGTGATTGAACAAAATGGCGAAAGCTCGGAGCTGGGTTTGAAAAGCGCGAGTCCAGATTCTTCTGGAAATGGCTGTGCGGAGATTATTGGAATGGTATTGGAGGATCTAAAACGGGATTTTGAAAACGGCGAAGCTGATTTGGGCTTAGAAAACCGTGGTTTCGAAAGGAAAGTTGGAACCGATGAAGAACCCAATAAGGTAGCATCAAAAGAAGCAATTGAAAACCGCGAAACTGGTCAGCCTCCAGTCAAGTTTATTCGCCCATATGAATCAAGCACTACAAATAAAGCGGTATTGAATTTTCCTTTTGATTGAATTTCACCTTGAGAACTATATATGTTCCTTCCTTAACTGTGGTTTTGGCTGTTTTAAATTATTAGATCTGATCTTTAGTTAGAGAGCAGCAATGGCGTTCTTTATAAGTTATTTGTATGTACATTTGAACTAATGATGAGAGGATGGTGGCCAGATGCTAATGGAAAACAAATTATTGTGTAGGTTGTGAAGCCAGGCTTGTTAAGGAGGGTATTTAAAACTTCAAGCTCATTCAGCTATAGAAGATTGCTGCCATTTATGATGAGCTTAGAAAAAGATGATTCTTGTAATTTTCTGGCCCTTACTGATTATTATTATTGGATAATAGAACTAATATTTAGTATTGTGTGTAAATTTGAAGGCTATCAAATAGTGCTGACATCTGTCTATTATTCAGGTGCTTCTGAAATTGAGTTTGATGATACAGGATTAAATCCTGAAGTTCAGAATATGAACAATGTGAAGCCTAATTCTTCGCCAGACAATAGCAACTGCAATGCTTCTAAAACTGAACCTACGGTTGCACATTCAGATGATAGTAAACCTTTAGCAAGAGGAGAAATTGACAATATCAGCTCTCCGTGCAAACAACCAGAGAAAAACTGTGGCAATCTTCACTTGACTCAAACCGAGATCAATAATGGATTGCATAGTGTTGACACAATGTGTGATAACATTCCGAATGGAATTGATGATGTAATGGGAGATAACATTTCAATGACACCACCTGATCCTGACATTTTCAGTAAATTTGACTTAAATGGCTATAAGGCCAGCACAGATCAAAGTGCTCAGCAGATTGAGAATAATATTCTTTGTAATCCCTCAAATGGAAGGTGCAGAAGCAATAATGCCTCCAGCTCGAAGAAGTCTTATCAGAACCCTTCTGAGAGAAATGGCAGTAGTTGGAAAACCAAAATGGTAAGTGACAGTCATCCTGTGAATTTCAGTTCAATTTGAAGTTCACTTTACTTTCATTAGAGCTTAGGAAGGCCTTATTTTATCTTGGGTAAAGATTTTTGGGGAATAGCAGTCACACTCCACTCCTTCACCTCTCTTTCTATGCGGCCTAATTTAAGATGGTTTGGTCTGTATAGGTTCTGAATCCTTGTTCTAGAAAGAAGGTTCTCAAACCTCCAAGCTCAGTTATGTATAGACGACTGCTTCCATATCTGATGGATGTTGCAAATGGTAATCCTCTTGTTCTTTATGTCCTTCATCATTCTAATACACATAGATAACACTACTATCTATATAGATGTAAATAGCCATCTGAAGTGAACATTTTAGCTGTCAAGCTAAACTTGTGATGCTAATTTCCTGTAGATAACAAAGACCTGCCAAATATTTTAGAATCAAAAGATTCTATTCCACCGAACTCACAAGCATCTACAGCTAACAATGCATCTGAAGTCCATACTTCAAATTTATCTGTTGCCATGTCAAGTTCTACTAGTGATTCAGCCATAAAAAAGCCAATTCTTGCACCATCGGAAGACATTACTGAGCCCATTATTCCATACAGTTCCAAGATGGATGGGACACCTCAAATAGAACATATTTTGTCAGATACTGCCAAACAGTTAGAGCCAGATCCTGCAAACAATGATAGAAAGGAAAATGGTGAAGTTCCCTCAAGTCCTATAGCTAATGCTGAATCTTTACCCAAAATGCCAGAAATTTCACAGCTTGAAGCAGCTAATTGTGAAGTAGGGGACATCCAAGCAGTTTACCATGAAGATAACAAACATGTGGATGAAAGAGATGTTTCAGATGACGTGCAGTCCAACACCTCTACTTTTGTGGAAATTCATACTGTTGTTCCTACTGAAACTCTTCTAAATGAGTCTTCTGTGCGGATGGAGGCAGATTGTCAAGAAGGCAGTGGTAATCTAGTTAAAGAGAGCACTTCAGATGAAAGCTCAACGCCTATTGAAGAATCCAATCTCCCAGTAGTTCATACTGTTGGTCATGCTGAAACTTTGATTAAGGACTGCAAGTTAGCAACCCTACAGTCTAAGCATTTTGAGGAAAACTATATCAACAATGGAGCTCTGATTCAAACAGTTACTATCAACAAAGAGCCATCTGAGGTTCAGGCTTCAAACCATTCAGTTACTCAAACTGAGGGTACCATGAAAGGAGTATTGAGGAGAAACCCAAGAGGATGCAGAGGACGGTGTGATTGTCTGAATTGTACGTCATTCCGCTTGCATGCTGAAAGAGCATTTGAATTTTCCAAACATCAGATGCAGGATGCTGAAGAAGTTGCTCTTGAGTTGATCAAGGAATTATCAGGCATTCGGAAGTTGCTGGAGAATGCTACATCTAACAAGAATAATCTTGCTGCATTTGAACCAACTCAGGTAAAGCTACATGAACTATCTCCAACCATTGTAGGTCTTCCTGTTTCATGCTTTATTTATGATTGCATTCCCTCTCAATAACTACTTAATGGCCACTGTACATTTAACTATCTTTCTCCTTCATATGTTTCATCGTAGTTTGAGATGCTGCAAATATGATTTGTTCCTTGTTGAGAGAAAAAGGGAGAGAGGATCTTGTATTTATGGTTATTCTATAACCAACTGATCCAAATCTTTTAGTTCATGTTTTCAAGTGACAACAGTTGGAGGACATAATTTTTGAACTTCTAGCCTATATAATGGTAGCTGGGCTACACAATGGTTTGCCAACAATTTTTGTTCATCTTTGATCAAAGTTGCTGGTACTTGTACAAAGATACTAGATACTAGCTAAATTTACAATTCCCCATTTTTTCATTTCTGTTGGGTTTAATTGCACTAGTCTTTTCTTCTTACATTAATGCTAAATACAGAATTATTTTCTTTTCTTTGGCATCAAATATCTAAGTTCAACAAAGAGATATACTAGGAGGTTTGATCCATGGTTTTCTAAGTTCTCTCTCTCTCTCTCTCAAGGGAGAAAGTTGAGATTGATGTTATCTTATGTCTATGAATCTGATAACGTTTAGATGATCCCATCTCTTATAATTCCATTGCATTTGTTTCAGGTTAAAGAAGCACGCACTAAAGCACTGCAAGCAGAACAACTAGCAAAAGAACGTCTCGTCCAAATGAATGATGAGCTCCATTATCATTGCAGAATAACAGTTAGTACCAATGCTTGTTCTAAAATGTCCCTCTTTAAATTATCCAGTCACATTTTAAAGCTTAAATTTCTTTAGTTGATCATGCAAGCATGAGTTTCTTACTTGCTTATCCATGTGTATCATTTCCAGCCTTTGCAGCGGCCAAGGGTGACGTTTTCAGTCTCAACAGCAGATAGGTCAACCAGCGCCGCCAAGAACACAACAGATAACAAAAGAAAGAGGAACCACAATTCCTGAGCTTCTATGTGAGTTTATTTATTTGCGTGTACAGATCATCAGAAACAAGATGAAAATGCTAATTGGTGTTAGAAGCAGCTTCAATTGCTCCGCTCTTTGAACTGCCAGATTTAAGAGTAGCTCTTTGTGACATCTATATCTTTATGGCTTTATGATGCTTGGTATTGAGGTTGATTTGTAATTTGTATTTCAGAGGAACATGATTTTAATTTTTTTTTTTTCTATTCTGTTTTTGCATTGTGTTGAAATACGTGATATGATCAATACACATTACATCTCTACCTTAAAAAAGATAGTAAAATGAGCAATGACACAGCAAACTGTAACAAATCTTTCAAATATATGTTGTTTGATGGCTTTTTGTTCTTTATACTG
Organism: Ipomoea trifida; assembly: GCA_003576665.1. NCBI lineage: Eukaryota > Viridiplantae > Streptophyta > Magnoliopsida > Solanales > Convolvulaceae > Ipomoea > Ipomoea trifida. The sequence continues at coordinate 7,260,752 of CP025647.1, read as the reverse complement.
AACTGTGTCAATCTTTGCTCAACTTTTGTACTACACAAATTTGTATATCCATTAAAATGTTAAAATGAAAGAAAAGAATAATATATCTAGTGGGCCTGTGTGAAGTTTGAGAAGCAATTGCAAATATTTAAATTAAGTTTGACTTTAAGTCATCGCTCCCGCAATAAGGTGGGGATTCGACTCCCACCAGCGTCTTGGAACTAGAACTCCCCAAACTAGAGTTTAGGTTCTTAGGCTCCCTAGGTTGAAGATTGGACTTTTTAAATTAGTGAAAGTGTGGAGATGAATCTTTTGTGTGTAAAGTCAAAGACAAAGACTAACTGGGAGACTACTTGAGCAACTCGCGATTTATTTTCTCTATTGATTATTAAGTAGGAGTTCTGAGAACTTAAGATTAGTCTACCATAAGTTGAAAAACATAATGTATAAAAAAAATATTTAAACCAACTATTTAGATCATAGATACACAGCAGGGCCCCAAAGTGACAAAGTGCAAAGCATCCCATTTATTTGACATTTTTTATTACAAGAGCAAGTAATATATGTAAAACTAGGAACAAAAACAAAAGAATTTCAAACACAAATTATGATACAATCTCCAGCCCAATTATACATCCCTGTTTTTTGTTTTGAGGAGGAATGATCAGAAATGTCTGCACTCTGCAGGGAAGCCCTGAGGAAAACGTTTATAATCAGTGCAATAATTGTAAATCATGAAGTTCTTCTGAACCCATCTAAGCCTTCTTCTGCCATAGGCATCAAGCTCTTGGCTCTGCCATTTCCCATCATTAAACTGGGAAGCTGTAAATGTCTGGGCATTGAAGTTTCTGTAATATGCTGTGAAGGGTGCATGGGACCAATCAGTCTTCACTAAGCCTCCCCTTGTGGCCCAGTCATCAGCATTCCACAGGCTTGAGTATATCTTCATAGGCTGGTTCTTGGGGAATGCCACTCCAATTGATTCACCATTCTTGAATACTCTTATGGGGGTGTTATCCACCAAGAATCTGCAAAACCATAATTTTTCATTATATTATATAAGGTTTAAAACCATAAACCCGATGACCCCTAACCCCATGTCCTGAAATTGTAAGAAGAAGTAAATTGCGGGATGTGCCTCAATGAGACAGGATCTGAATACTTACGACTTATATTATATTATATTGGTATATATTTAAGATAGTGTTTAATTAATTAATTAATTGGTAGCTTACATGATGTGTTGGGGCTTCCAAATGATGGAGTATGTGTGGAAGTTCTTGGTAGGGTCAAACCACAGGTAGAACTGTTGCTCCCTGCCACCTTTCCCTTGAGTGAAGACATTAGTGTGGAGAATGTAAGGTTGGCCAGTCACATTTCCCAAGAACTCAAAATCAATTTCATCATGGGTTGGCCCTTGAGAAGATAGCTGCTCATCAGAAAAACATCAATTTCAGTTACCAATTCAAGATTTATTTATTTTTTTAATCACAAGAAAAACCCCACAATCCGTTTCGGGTGTAGATATCCCTGACTTTAACTGTCAAAGGACCATAAGAAAGTAAACCAGCCCAGCTGACCAGTTCAGCCAGGATTGGGTATAATTTTGTTTTAGAATATAATAGTAAGAGGGAAGGTAAAAATGCAAAATACATACATAGTATGCTGTGACAGTGCCAGCAGAGTTGCCAGCAACAAGCTTGAGCTGCATATCAATCCTACCAAACAGATACTCTTTCTTGGACTGAAACCCAGACCCAGAAACTCTGTCTAGAGACAAGGAAAGGAGCTGCCCTTTCCCAAAAATCTTGGCCCGGTTCCCTCCCCAAGTCAAGTCAAAATCTTGGTAGAAATTCCCACCATGACAAACCATGCAAAACCCCATCAAGATTGTAGCAAACACTACCAACATCTTCAAAGTCCCCATTTCAGCAAAATTAAGGTTTTTGATGAATGGGTTGGTGAGAAATATGTAGAAATCAGAGTCTTTATGGTTCTTGGCTCTGGTTTTTGAATTGGTTGTGTGAGGCTTTGGGGGTTTAAAGTGGGAAGTATATATAGTGGGGAATGGAGATGGGAAGCTATAAAAGAAAGGGCATAATGCTTGTGACCCTAAACCCCACCTTTTTAACTATGGTTGGGTAAGGGAAGAACTAGAGGTGGAAAGGCCTAGAGCTGTTGCCAGCTTAGCACTACTATATGATGAGAGGGTCGGAGTCTGTTTTGTCTTGGAGTTGGATGGTTTAAGATTCTTTACATTTTTTTTTTTGGGATGTCCCAATGAGGTACTTGTGACTTGTGTGCTTAACTTCGTAAAATGCAACCATTATTATCTAGTAGTGCAGAAACTGAAATATGAAGGCAAAATCCAAACCAAACTCTTTTACTACACTTTTTGTGGATAAAGTTTTGCTTCAAGTTGCATAAATAAAAATAACATATGCATACACCAATACTTGTTGGGCTATAGTTTAAATTATAATGAAATATTTCATTGCTCAAATTACAAAAATCCAACTGAATAGCTAAGTGTTTAATAGAAATAATGCAATTAAAGTCGTTGAATTAATCTAATCTCGTTGTCATTATTCTAGCTGTCTCACAATTTGGTGTCTCATAAAACTAGACAGACTCGATTTACCTCCTCATAAGTTTGAGGACCGATTTATGGGACACATGATACAATATGGTGAAACTAAGAAATATGACTTATCAAAAAAAAATATTATCACTCTTCCATACTCACCTAACCCTAATTTTTTTAAAAAGTAAAAGAATTGGATCGCAATCCTAACAATCATTATACAATGGATCACTAATATACAAATTCATTTTTAGTATACTGAATATTGTTCTTCGTTTGAGGGTTCATTTTTAAGTATTACTTTAAAATGAACATTCCATATATTAAAAATGAACATTTATCAATATCCACAATATAATTTGCCAAATCCTAAAGGTCCCCACTCTAGAAGTTTGGTGGAAATGGTTTTTTTTTTTTATCAAAAAGTTTGGTGGAAATGATAAATCACAACTTATATAAATTTTTAAAAGGTGTTTATACACTAGTGCTTAGAGCAACCCTACCAGTGATCTTTCCATTGGTTTATGTCAGAAAATTGCCAACATAGCATGAGAGAGAAGAGGGGACAACGGAAATGGTTCCTCTGCAATGAGAGGTGAATAGCACAATAACAACAAGCTGAAAAAAACTGACACAAACCTCATCTGTTGTGCCCGTTTCGCGCATAGTAACGCCCACTAATAAAGATCCTCTTACATGCAATAAGGTTAATTCCATATAATTTTTTCCCAAAGTAAAAAATCAATCCAATCTCACCTACATCCTGTGAGTGTTAATATGTAAAGCAAAACTTTTTAACTTTTTTTTTTTAATTGATCAACTAGTCAAGTGTTTGTACCACCTAATTGAGATTAATAATGTACTAATCTTAGGTTGAGGTTTGAAGAATGATTATGTGATGGAAACCTGGTATGGCCCCTGAGACCTCATTGGACATGATTGGACGAGTAAGTGGATGCCAACCGGACTAGGTAGGGGTAGGGGTAGGGGGTAGGGTGCTGACAGAATGAAATAAAGCAGAAGTAGTTATTTGAGGGGATGAGCAGTGGGTGGTCCTTTTTGATGTTTATCTACTCCATCTATTTTCATGTGTGCTTTAATTCAAATCTCAGAAAACCCATGGTTAGTTTCACCACATTTATATGTACAATGAATCTTCCTCCAACTTATTTAATTTCCCATTAGTTGGCTGGCAACCCTTCTTTACCATGTAAAATAAAAAGGTGCAAGTATAAATATGGGAAAAATGTTTAAAATTAATCATCAACTATATACAAAAATACAATTGAATCATTTAACTCAGCAAAATGTGTAATTAATTTTTCAAACAAGCTAAGTCAATTTCGTACAATTAAATTAAACCAAATTGATCGGTTCTACGGGTTGCCTGGCCAAATCGATTATTTTATTACTTTTAAATTATTTTTTGTACCGATTGTTTATTTTCTTCATCTCGTGTATCGGAGATGAAGAAAAGTCTTCATATCTAGCATTGGAGACAAAGAGAAATCTTCGTCTCCAACCGGAGATGATGAGAAGTCTTCATCTCTAGTGCTGAAGACGAATCTTCGTCTCCAAACATGGCCTATATCTATTACCTTTTTTTTAGGCATATCTAAGGTGAATATATGACCTATTAAAAAAAATATTTTTTTTATAATATTAATCATCCTTACAAACTCTTGTTATACTATATACACAAGGCATAGTTATTTTTTTTTTAAGTTATAGTTTTGAAAGGGTAGCTGAATATGGTTGGGGTATGATTTTTGTATTTAAATTTTATAAATTTAATTCTATAAACACTCTCTCGATTAAGGGGGGATTTGTCCCAATAAAAGACATTACATCTTATGAAAAATTTTGGTTGGAGATATTTTTATTATACATGGTACAATCATGTGAATCTTAGTTCTCAAGTATGATGATGATGTAGATTAGATAATGAAGGTGCATGCAGATTAGGTTTTAGGAATTGGTGTTCCCTAAAAGAGGGGTACTTTTCTGGCACATATCAAAAATTGTTGAGGAAATACTGGGCACCCATTATATTGCTTATTGGTTTTATCAATAAACCACACACTATAAGCCAAAGGAAAATGATGCCTAAGTTGCTGGCTTTAATTTGGTGCCTGTTTTTTGAATTGACCAAAGCTCTTTAAGTGAACAAAGTTGGTTTTGGCTTCCTTATAAGCTGCAATTTGCTTGTAAAGACATGGTTTTTTATTCATTACAGCTGTTGCTTAACTTTCAATCATTTATTTAGCTTCTAATCCATATCTTGGTTGAAGGGTTGAAGCCACTTCAGCATGATGATTGCAATTGGTGTAGTGTAAACTGATTTAGCTTAAATGAATCAATTTAAATTTTATATAACTGAGTAACTCAAAATAAAAAATAAAAAAGGAAGCTAAAGAAACAATTCCTACATAAAGTCAAATTAAAATTAATTTTTTTTGGTAAGTAAACCAGATGAACTTGATTAATAACTTGAAAATGGTACAGGTGAATGCATGAGACTCAACTACTCAAACTCCGAGCCCTTCGGGATCCCCGCATAGGTTGTAGTCTACGTGGCCGGGCCCGGCTGCTCACAACCATTATCTCCGATCGTACCTCCAAGGCTCCAACCTAATCCATATTCACTTTTTTTTTTCTTTATTTTCATCACAAAATTACGTATACACCTAGAGTCTACAGAGTCATAGATTGTCGTGAACTTGGATCTCATCCAATTCAATTCAATTCAAATGTGTGAGCAAACATCCTGGCCGGGCCTGTGGGACATCCTACGAAATCAAACAGACTACGCTGACAAAATTTCCTAATTCAAACAAACAAACCCATCAAATGGCTGATGAGTGTATTATTGGATTGCAGAACCCATCCTCATACGCAACCCCAAATTCCCCCTTGAGCTGTCAATGAAATCGACTCTCCCTCACAAATATTCAAAGCATCCAATTCACCCATTAATGCTTACCCCCAAATCCCAGTACCCTTTTTTTTCTTCTGTTCTCCCCGTGCATTCAACACTCCTCTTTAATTTCATTAAAATCTTGTTTTCGTCTCTTAATTTTTATACAAAAATTCTAAGTTTAAAAAATTTTGATGACCGCTTTATTTATTTTTAGGTATATACGGAGTAAATCACGACTTTTGTCTAAGGCCCTGTTTAGTAAATGGCTGCTCGCTGATTGTGTTGGTTGTTTGGGTTAGAAGGTATGATTTGTTGATAATATTAGTTGATTGTAGAAAGTTGTTTGATAAATTAGCTGTTAGCGGATAGCTGTTTGGTATAATTTCTTTTCTCAAAAAGCTAATTGAAAAGGCTGCTTTGAGTAGCCTTTTAAATTTTAACATTTTGGAGTTACAAAAAGCTTATTAACCAAACAGCTAATAATGGTCAAATAAGTCAAAATTGACTGATAAGCTGATTATTTACCAAACAGGGCCTAAGTCTAACAAAGGACCACAAAGACATAAACCAGCTTAAATTGTTTATAACTGATGACTCAAACATTTGTAGTTATCAAGCTAACAGTCTATAACTGGATTGCCTCCAAAAGTGGTAGTTCGGATGATTTTTGTGATTTTAGACATGCCTTACTAACTACTCTATTAGTATTATTTTAAAGTATTTAATTTAATTTTTATTCATTAAAGTTGGTCGATTTAGTCTTTGTATTATTCAATTAAGTAAAATTGAAGTGATATATGGAGATGTAAATGGAGTTTGAGGATGGAATAGAGGCATGAGATGAAGTAGACAAAGAGAGAAACAAAAAAGATGTTAAACGTCCGAAGGTAGTCCATACATGTCTTAGAATCTAAGAAAGTTCACATGCTAAAGATGGGCTTCATCAATTCAAGAAGAAACATCCATAGGTTTCATTTTCAGATTCTTTATTTTTCTTTTATTTTATTGGCTCCAATTCACGGATCTGGAATCCCACCCCCTTTCACTTTGTGGTTTTGAACTTTTTTTTTTCTTTTAAAAATTTTGTTTGGACAAAACCTACCCTTTTTCCAAACACAATTAAAATGGATTTTTTTTTTATATTCTAACAACTTTTATTTAGTTTTTTTTTTTTTTTTTTTTTTTAAATTTACAAGGTCTTTCTCTCCGTCCGTGCAGTGTAACGGTCCGGGGTCCACCCACGTTCGCTCCGGGAGGCACGGGAGCTGGCCCAGGGGGAATCGTCGCTTGTGGGAATTGAACCCGGGTTCTCCCAAAATTCACTTTTATTTAGTTTTTTCAACTAACGCCAAATTGTTGATATCAATCAATCAGATAATATAAAAAGTGAAAAGGAAAATTACAAACAGCTATTATGACTCGTACGTTAAAATAGTAACATTGAATTTTAATGACAAATGGTCATATTCAAGATTATATATAGAAAATTTTGCAATGCTGTAAATTGTAATCTTTTGTTCTTTACAAAGTTGTATATTATTCTTTGCCAAAGGTACCATACATAATGGAGAGAGTATAATTTATTATTTTAATAATTGAGAAATTTTTTATGTTTCTTATGAAAATTATTACTACTCCGTATATAATATTAATTACATTATTTACCTATTATTTTATTATATAACTTTTTTATATTTAATTATTGTATGAATTCTTTATTAATTATTAATGAGATCAGTCTATTCACAAATGGTTAATGAAAATAAATATTTTTTAATTAATAATATCAAGCCAAGTAACAAATATATATTATATAATTTTTTTTTTTACAACACTCATAGTTCGATAGAAGGTAGTGTATGTTCATCATCGAAGTTTGACCACCTATTTAAAATGATAATTTTATAATATAATATCTGTTCATACATACTTTGAACTTGTGACATTCAATTTGAGAGTCTCATGTATGTTATTTGATCACAAAGTCTTTATATTTAACTTTAGTTAGTATATGTAGTCCAATTATAGGATATAAACTAGGGGCCTCTATATATTATAATTTAAAGTAGGGGCCAAATTAAAGTCACTCGGAAGCTATACTCCACGCAGTCTGCCTACAACTTAGTCTTACATTATCCGTCTTAAGATAAATGTAAATAAATAATTATTTAGAGAATAAAATTAATAATAATATTATATTTTTGTTGTACGAAGTTTGAAATATTCCCTACATTATATAATATAATATTGCTCATAATTTTCTACATATATTGGGAATTCCTTGGTGCATGCTCCTTAGATAAAATTAGATTCCCCCTTATTTTATTTATTTTCGTTTGGTGAAATTGATACACTTTTTTTTTTTAGTGGGGACTGAATTATTGACTAGATTACGTATACAAAATTACATATGCTATTATATGTTTCCCGGGTCAAGTTACCGTTTTACTACAAAGAATCTAAATTCACTTTGATTCGATCCAAATCAAAATTAAACCACATATATTTATACCACAAAATAACCACTTAAATATCATTTTATGTTAAAATTATAATATTTTTTGCATACAAAAAGACTAAAATTGATAGACATAACGTATTTCAATTTTCAAACAAATGATATATTTACAATATCAATCAATTTATTGGGTGGTTGTACCCGCATAGACTGTCCCTGTCCCCACGCTTTAAGTAATTTGCATTATCACTACCACATTCCTTTGAAATGATAAAATTTACTATAATGTACATAATTGCAAATGTGTGTGTGCATGCACTGGTCTGATCCGTCGTTGACAAATTATTGCATGGACCAAAAATAAAAAGTACATTATTTTTGTACTGTAGGTACATTATTTGATAGTATATATCAAATAATGTACCTTCAGTACAAAAATAATGTACCCTTAAATAATGTATCTACAGTACAAAAATAATGTACTTTTTATTTTTGGTCCACACAGCTGTGTGGACCATGGTCCATGCAATAATGATTGTCCATCGTTTGAGTAGATAAACATTTGAGAATTGTTGAAAAATTATGAGAAAAGGGTAATGTCCATTTTATAAATATTACAAACTTGAAAGTTTAAATAATTAGAAAATTAATTTCATTTTTTTTACTAAAGTCATCGACCATTGATCAATGAACGGTTGAGATTATTTTTCACTTGAACTCACCCATATACAGACATACACATTTGTGCAACATAATACATACAAAAGAAAATTTTTCAAAAAATAAAAAGAAGCAATGACATATTACTTTTTGTTTTAATGGTGAAGTGTTATCTTTCTTTAAATAGGTAAAGCAGTAGCAAATAAATTATCACCTATATAAATTAATCTAAGACAAAAAATTGAATTAATTCTATTTTATATATGTATTATAAAAATGTTGTCTTATGTTGTTTTGCCTATATCAACTCACTCAACAACTACTTTTATCAAATATTTTTAATCTTAATTATCTATATAAAAAATATTTCAATTATTTCTAACAGTTAATTTTTCAATCTTCAAATTAAATTAAACGAACCAGCTTTTCACCGACACAAAACTTGATTACCTACAAAAATACAAAGATGGAATATAATGCCATGTTTTAGAAATGAGATAATATGGTGGCGGTGGAGAGCATATAGACTATAGAGGATATGATTAAATTAATTAAGCCCATCGCCATCGCTATTCATTAAGGAGTGTGGTCCATTCACTCCAATTATGTTATTGTGTTGATGTTGATTGCCATGCATGCATGCACGGACGCACTTTCATTTATTCTTTTATTATTATTTTATTTGAAATAATAAGTTATGATTTATTTATTAAAATTTAACTATTTAACGAATATTTTTAAACAATCACAAATAAAAATCATCAAAGACCAATGATATGATCTAAAATAAAAAATAAAATAAAATAAGAAGAAGATCAGCCCCGAAACACGCATATCTTAACTAATGGACCAATCAACACATAACTAAAATTACTTCATTAGCCATTGCAAGATGAAACAAATTAAGATGGTTCACAACTTCACATTGAGTTGCAATATTACTTAATTTATTTATTTTTTTTTTAAAAAACAACTTTCAAAACATAATTCTATTAATTGACTAATCTTAAAAGAGAAGAATTCTGCTTTGTTAATAATTACGAAATTAAACCAAGTTAAGATTCTTCGGATTGAATATAATTGTAATCGCTGAAGACTAGGGTCTGATCAGTGGGCTGGTTGTGTGACCCACGATTTACTTTTACAATAGTTTTAAAAGCGGGGTCTTGTAAATTTAAAATCAGTCCGGTGAAATTAAAATCTGTAAACTTAAAATTAGTCTAGTGAAATTAAAATCACTTAATTAAGAAAAAAAAAAAGAAAAAAAAAAAAAGAAAAGAAGACCAACCATTCTTTATTATAAAAATGACCCACATTCCCCTAAACTTTGACTTATCCTAGTTTGGTGCACCGTGCACGTACAAATGCCTGCTTAACTTCAAGCAAAGCAAAAGAAAAAATAAATTAAGAGCATCTTTATCAGTTGGAGTTTTTTCTCTAATCCCAACATCCACCTCATCATCCACTATCTCACTCAATCACACAAACTCTTATCCACATCAGTTTAAAGTTTTTTCTCAGTTTTTTGTGGACCCACCATTTTCTATCATATATTTTAATTATTTCTTTATTTAATTGAATTATAAATTTATAATTATAAAAATTAATTAAAATAAACATATCTACATTTAATTAAAATGATAATTACAAACATTTAAATTAATTTTTGTTGTTGCTTTTTTATTTTAATCATTTTAAATTTTAATTATAATTAAATCATTTAAAAGTTAATTCAAAAATATTAAATTTGATATTTCATAAAAAAAATTGAAATGAAAATAATAAAACAATCAAATACAAACAAATTAAATGAAAAAAAAATAAAAGTAGAAGAAGAGCGTGAAACAAAACAGAACAGAAATGAATCAAAAGAAAAAAAGAAGCAAACCAGCTGGAGAGAGAAAAAAAGAAGCAAACCAGGTGGGGAGAGAAGAGCAACCTACCCCACTTTCTGACATAATCTCCATTTTTGCAGAAGTTCATTTTTTCAAATAACCCACCACCACATCAGTTCATTGAATCATTTACATGGATCCTCACTGACATTATCTCCCCAATCTCCACAGATGGAGATGCTCTAATGCAAAATAAAAGGGAAATATAAAATATTTTAATTTATAGTAACTGACAATTAATTTTGTAGAAAATGAATTTTAAAAATAAAAATCTTTTAGACACTCCCCCAATTGAAAAGAGATATATCTTTGTTTAGGTTATAATGTATTAATGTACAAATCTAATACTATACAAGGGTTAAACTGAAATCTCGATTTATATCAAATTACTTGAGTCGCTTAGTTTGAAAAGCCTGACTATGACAAAATAATCCTACACAAACAAGCGTCACACAAGCATGGCTCTACCTCTATGTACTATATAACAAATCATAAATTAGTAGTCCCGATGTGATTGGAGATCAATCGGATTGTAAACTTCATGCTCAAACAACATCTATTTGATTATTAACTTAATGGGATAGCTTAAATGCCAGTTTCTATGCGGAGTAGCTTAAGTGCCAGCTCTTGTGCCTCTTGAAACGAGCGAGGATTGGGTGAACCCAGACCATTAAATAGACAGAGAAAGTTTGATTAGTGCTAATTAGATGACAAATCAGAATCCTTATAGAAATTATTAGATGTTTAGGTAATTTAGTTGTTAGGTTTTTGGTTGCATAGGTCATGGGCATGGTTTCAATAGTTGTTAAGCGTTAGTCTCGCGGTAGAGTAACGCTTAGGCGGCTAACTAAAAAAATTTTAAAAATAAATTCGTGAATCAACCCTTAAAGCTTTTATATATATATATATATATATATATATATATATATATATATATATATATAGGGGCGCACTCAGGTGCGTACTGTTGATCTGGACACGTTAGTGTACAATTTACTTGCACATGTAATACATTTATCTTGCACTTGTGCACCTATTTTTCAATAGTAATTTACCTTGTTAACATTCATGTACTTAAGTACACTGCACCTAGTTATAACATTAGGTGCAACTACATCTGGACACGTGGCGTGCTGCGAAGCGTTCTCAGTTCTCCCCTGGACGGGTGGTTCTCACCTGAACGCGATTATATATATATATATATATATAAAGGGATCTTGACACCCAAAATATGAACAATCTATTCTATTCATAAACTCAAGTAGATTTGCTCTCAGCAACCGTCTACAAATTTTTGAACTAACTTTCGCCATTAATAATTTAATATCACAAAAGCTTTACGGAATTATATTGTCATTATTTCTTATTTATTTTAATTTAAACGGTCAGTATTTAATCTTAGTCTCTCGTATTAGGTATGACTTTATTGAAGAATAAAAATTGATTTCATAACAAGTTGCCCAAACGCCATGGCATGAAATATTTGTACAAATGACTTGGATAACAATAGAAAGTTCAACATTCAAAAACATCTTTTTTAATAACACCACTTTTCACATGCAAACAGTACAGATCCAACATTAAAGTTAAAAAAAAAAAATTAAAGTATGGGAAAATCTCCTATAATATGCATGAGTCATGTCGAGTTTTTCATAAATATTACATTATTTTTTATCAAAATTATTATATTTTTCATCATATGTATTACATTTTCTCTCGTAAATAACAACTAATCAATTTATACATTATTAATATTACACTTTCTCTCAATAAGTAACTGTTCAACTCCTTAAATAATATTACATCTAGATTTAAAATTATTACATTTATCTTCAAAAATATTAAACTTTCTTTTATAAGTAACAAACAACTTTTTTTTTTTGAATACAAGTAACAAACAACTTATTCATGTTTAGTATTACATTTTCCAACATAAGTATTACATTTTCATATTGACCCAACCCGTCTCACGAATCTCTCATAGAAATTAAAACTCTCAAAAATTATTTACCATTGTATATATATGAAGCAAAAATTAACTATGGAACAACTCCGATCCAACCGAGTTGATCTGATCCAATAATTAGCTTGGTAATCATAATGTTCTATGTTTGACTCTCCACGTGAGTTGTTTATTGGCTTTAGTTATAAGCATGGTTCAAAAAAATTGTTAGGCGCTCCTTGAGCGCTCGGGGAGCGCCTAGCGCCTAAGACACCTAGGCAGGGATTAATCGACGCCTAGGCGCCAATGTATTTATTTCATTTTTTATTTTTTAAAAATTAGTTTAAGTATTTTCAGTTTTTTAAAGATTAATAATTATAAATTATATAATACTTTAATAGTTAATACTAAAATATTAAATATTAACCTAAAAAATATCTATATATAGTTTGTACAATTTAGCGTTATTTCGCTCAAAACGATGTTATTTTGAGTGAAATAACCCATTAAAAAAAAACAAGAATAGTTAATTCGCCGACTAGGCGGCCTAATCGATGCCTAGGAGGTCTAGTCGTCGGTGCCTAGGTGGCCAGCGCCTAAGCGGCCTAGGCAATGCTTAGGGGCCTAGGCGATCGTCTAACCGGCCAGCCGCTTAGACCACCATTTAAGGTGATACGCCAGACGATCGACTGGCAGATTTTTGCAAAACTGGTTATAAGAAACGTTAACCGATTTATCTCCTTATGATCATTTGCTAACTATGATAATAAGATAACAGATTTCACTCAAAACGAACATTCAGATAATTGCAACATACTTTCTCCAAAAATCAAAGCAAAAACCAAGTAGATTTAGTTGCTGGTTAGTTAATGTAATTTAAGACGGCGCGGCCTTGTGTAGTACCAACTTGGGTTAACTAATAGTCCGTAAATAAATTAGTGTTCACGGGAAGGTGGTGAGGATAGGATAGATAGCCGATAGGCATCGGCACCGTACCCTGCTTTGGTTTTATCTTTAATTCTCAATTTCAAAACTCAAAAGTACTATTGGGAATCTTTTACTGTAATATTGTATGTCAATAATGTCATATAAGTTTGAAACCTATCAAATTTTAAGTATAATTGCTTACGAAAAAAATACATTTTTAATCATTCAATATTATATAGGTATGTGAATAGATCAGAATTATTCTAACAAGGCGTTTGGTTGAATGTAATTGAGTTGTAATTGAATTGTAATTCAATGAATGTCTCAATTACACTGTTTGGTTTGAGGGAATTACAATTCCACAAAATTGCAATTCCCTTCTTTTGTTGAATTGCAATTTATGAGGCACTCCTATGAATTGCAATTCAATGCTTGTGTGAAAAGGAAAAATAGAAAAAATAACAAAAGTATCCTTAGTGATTTTTATTTTTATTACTCCGTATTACACAAGAAGATTTTAGTCTGATACCACTTTTTTCTTCTCATTCACAATAATTCTATTCATCCCTACCAAAGAATGTAATTTGAATTCCTACATTATTCCTACCTTATTCTTTTCCCACCGAATTGCAATTCATTCCTTCCTAATTGTTTATAGTGTTACTTTTGGTCTTTATTTGTTTAATAATAAGTTTACCAATCGCTCAAGTTTTTAGGGAGTGTTTGGTAAATAGTTATTAGCTAATAGAGTTAGTCGGTTTGACCATTTGTTAGTATTAGCTGATTGTAGAAAGATGTTTGGTAAATTAGTCGTTAGTCGATAATTGATTACATGCAAAATAACTTTCTCAAAAAGCTAATAGAAAAACTGTTTTGAGCATCTTTTTGAATTTTAAACATTTTAGAACAATAAGTTGTTACAAAAAGCTAATTAATCAAACATCTATATTGAATGTTTAACTAAGTCAAACAACTAATAATAGTCAAATAAGTCAAAATTGATTGATAAGCTAACTATGTTACCAAATAGGGTCTTAGTTTTTTCATGGTTTATAGTTCTTCCCAAATAAAATCAGTGATCGAGTCTCACCAGCTGCAGTGTGAGGGCAACCTCTCAAAGTGAGAGGGGCTTTTTGTGCGCAGTGAGTAAATGTTTAGCATCTGTGTTCAACTAAATTACCATGATTTATATCCTTCCAGATGCTCTGTCGAGTCGGGGCAGTGGACGAACTTGGTTTGGATTCAACCTTTCATGGTTTAAAGTTGAATGAAGCTTTGGTGGGATTTCTGTTTTCATGAGGTGCAGTTGCAAGTTGGAAGGTTCATTGAACAATTACAACCACGAGTTGATCACTTTATAATTAATTACACACACATTGGATAATGAGCAAAAGGGTTGGTGAGAAGTGAATTGGAATCAGCATTATCTTATAGCTTTTTGGGCCCAAAGTTGTTTAGCTTATTGTCTATGCAAATCATCATATCCCATATTAATCATAATTACAGGAGAATAAAATATCTTCCTAACTACAATTTGATTCCACTAATCATCATCTCTTAATTCTCTTTTAACATTTGCCAACTCATTTCCATCCCATATCTCCATTTATATCATTTATTATTGGATCAACATTTACATCATGTTTAATTCCTGAATAAACCTTAATTAAATAAAATAAATATATAGTGTTCTTAGAAATAGGTTTATTTCGATCACCATTTGTTAATTACTTTTTTTTTTTTTTAATTCTCAAAAATAGTACTCTTTAAAAAAGAACTATTCCTCTGAATGAGGAACAATAGGAATAACTATTTTCAGAGATTTTTTAAAAAGAAAAAAAATTTGCACCAAGATTTTTTAGTATTAAAACTTGCAACTTGGATCATTTGATGTCATTTTGAGGTAATAATTGAAGCATGTGTTTCATCTCAACTAAAAATCTAAATTGATAGTTGTACTGCATATTTATTTGTATATATTATATGCTCAACACGCCACCTCAAGTATGCAAGTCGATTACTTTTGACAGGTTCCAAACAACACATGGATCATAATCTCTTTTTATCCATGGACCATAATCTCTTTTTATCGGGTGACGTAAATATTCAAATCCATAACTTTTGACATAAGGTTGACTTTGATACCAAATTGAAGCATGTGTTATGTTTATATATTATATACAGAGTATTATATATGCTCAACACTAATTAATGGCACAATTTTATATGTATTGTGTCTCTTCCAACTTAACTAGAGGTCTTAGTTAACTGATTGAGAAAATCTGTACTAAAAACACAATCAATACAAATTTGCACACCAGAGTAATTATATTGGAATCTTCTTCCTGCCCTTTTCAGTTCTTTGATAATTATAAAAGAAATGAAAAAAAAATGATTTGTTTTCTTTTCTTATTTTAATGCCTAAGTCTCCTGGAACATATTCTTAAGGCTGAGAATCTAATAATGAAGTTAAAAGATTTGGTAAAGCATTAAGAAGTTTAGAGTGGGTACAAAAATAATTCTGAAAAAATGCTACCAACAACAGCACCAACAGATAAAGATACTGTCCCAGTCTCATAATGTAATATTTTATTTAGGAGAATGCATAATGTTGAAGAAATTAGTAGTTGAGGTCTTGAAAGATGAGAATTCTCCTATTTTTTAAAATCACACATTACAGCTGAACTCCACCACCACAGTTAGCAAGCAACATGAATAAGCAATTTGCAGCAGTCATCTATGACTATCAGTGTGTATATATATATATATATATATATATATATATATATATATATATAAAGTTTTCTTGCTTATGCCAGACTAATGCTAAGTCCCAGACCCTGTTATGTTTATATATTATATATACGGAGTATTATATATGTTCAACATTAATTAATGACACAAATTTATATGTATTGTGTCTCTTCCAACTTAACTAGAGGTCTTAATTAAGTGATGGAGAAAAACAATACAAGTTTATGTGAAAACAACATCAGTTCACCACGCACTATGATGTTGCATGACTTAAAGCACATCAGAGTAATTATATTGGAATCATCTTCCTGCCCTTTTCAGTTCTTTGGTAATTATAGAAGATTTTTTTTTTTTAAAAAAAAAGTCGATTTGTTTTCTTTTCTTATTTTAATGCCTAAGTCTCTTGGAACATATTCTTACGGCTGAGAATCTAATAATGAAGTTAAAAGATTTGGTAAAGCATTAAGAAGTTTAGAGTGGGTACAAAATAATTCTAAAAAAATGCTACCAACAACAGCACCAACAGATAAAATATTGTAAAATATTACCGTTAACATGTAGACTTTCAATAGGCTCAAAGTAAGACTTAATTTGAGGTCTTTTTAATGGCTTAAATATTAAACAGATTTTTAAAAAGACTTCAAGTCAAACAAGGTCAATTGTAAGCTCATGTTTGAACCTAATATAGTCTACATATAGGCTCAAGCTTAGACCTTAAATTTTCATAACAGGTTCAAGTCTAATTTTCTAAAGCTCGACTCAACCTATTTACATTCCTATTGACGTAGTATCATAGTCTCATAATATAATACTCCGTATTTTGTTTAGGAGAATGCATAATGTTGAAGAAATTAGTAGTTGAGGTCTTGAAAGATGAGAATTATATATATATATATATATATATATATATATATATATATATATATATATATATATATATATATATATATATGCGGCCTCACCACTATGTATACAAATATACACCACTCAATGTTAGACAATGCACCACACAAATATGCAACATTAGGTACGCATTACCAAAAAACACACCACTAGGTAGGCAAATATACACCACACAGTGTTAGCAAACACACAAGGTATGGTGCATTATTTGGGTGTGTGGTGTATTTTTTGATATTTTGTGTATTTTCATTGTAGTGCGTTTTCTAATATTGAGTGGTGCATTTTTCAACATTGAGTGATATATATACTTAAGGTGTGCGAATTGTTGAAACTTTAGGTGCGCATAACTTATGTTTTTAAAGTGCTTTGTTTGTATGCTTAAAGTGCGTGATTTGTGTATTTAAGGTGCACCATTGTAATGTTTAAGGTGTGTAATCGCACAACCACACCGCACAGGAACCCTCTTTCTCGCATATGAACTACACTAAATGCCCTGCTTATGCTAGACTAATGCTAAGCCCCAAAACCCTTCCCATGAGTTGCTGGACAATATTCAATATTAATAATCTCATTGACATATGGTCATAGTTACTTTACAAATGCCAATCCAACTTGAGGTGCGAAAATGAGAATGTAATACATACTCTAATATTAAGAGAAAGGATACACTGATATTAAGTCTGGATTTGGTGTAAAAGATGAGCGCATTCTTTCGAACAAGTGCAAAATCGGTGGCCAGGCAAAAGGTGAAATCAACCGCGGGGAGGATTAGTTGACACATCAAAACCAGGAGGGATGAAAACGACGTCGTTCCAGGTTGACGTTGAGCTGTCCTGCAAAGTTTGTTCATACAGTATCAGCTTCTATGTTATACAGCTGTAAATCAAAGGTGATTGGCACTTGAAAGCTAGAGAATCTTCAAAAGAATCATTTCAAGAATAGACAAGAAATAGAAGTTTTCTATAGGAAGTAAAAGGGTCTAAACTACTAATTTTTATCTCATGACAAAAGAAAACATATACACAGATTAATAGATTATGGAGGGTTTAGTAAATAGTTGTTAGCGGATTGTGTTAGTGGGTTTGAGTAGTTGATAGCATTAGCTGATTATGAAAAAGTGTTTGGTAATTAGTTGTTAGCTTATAGCTGATCGAAAAAACAGCTTTTTGAATTTTAGCATTTTGGAACAATAAACTGCTCCAAAAAGCTAATTAATCAAACACTCATATTTTTGTTTTATAGTGGTCAAATAAGTCAAAATTGACTGATAGGCTAACTATGTTATCAAACAGAGCCTTTTAAGTCTCAAACTCCACAAGACAGTAAATGATAAATATAGCATAATAGAACCCTAACCTTCATCCCTTGTATTATATCCTCAAGAACAGCAACCTAGCACACCCAAAACAAAATATTGTTCTGAGATATCTGAAATCCAAATTATAGGGCTTAGATTAGGTTAAAATAAAAAGAAAGTTTCACCTGAATATCTCCTCCCTTTAAGGTGGGGTTCAGTAAATTCTGTTCTTTGGAAGCTCTAGAAAGAGACCTCTCCAGGTCCTCCTACACATTTGAATTATCACAGAAGTTAAGCACTTAAGCATACATCGCATCATATAAGCAGAATACTACAAAGAGTCAACTAACCTTCCTAAAGAAAACTGGACGATATCTTTTATCGTCACTCCTCAGGGCTAAGCTTTTTGACTGCAATCAGTGACATACTCGCACGGTTAAAAACACTTTGAAAGAAAACTGAGGATTGAACATAATATGTGAAATGTGTAGTAATCAAACAGAAATATTTGCCAATTGCCATATTGGTTGAAGTTTATCAATTAGAGGGAAAAATAATTGAACCTAAGGCCAAGTAACTGAATGCATCACTCATGTGTCTGCACCACTTAACTACATCAGACTATAAACTCATGAAACTTGACTCATGTGCTCCATTTAAATTCATTATGAAATGATGACCTAAAGCATCAGATTGGCATATTTCTACCAAATTCAAATAATTTCTGAAATTTCTAATGTTTCAACATTGCACTTCTAGAGAACTGAGGTTACACTAGGTGACTAGGGTAGAGTTGAGTTTGGGAAATTGGGCTCTTTTTGGATTATGGGCCTTGGATTCACTTGATAGTGGCAAAGTGGAGACAGCACCACAATGAAAGTTGCTGGTTGGTAGAGAGAAGAAAGTAAGGTTTCACTAGAGTAGAGTTGGGTTTGGGAAATTGGGCTCTTCTTGGATTATGGGCTTGCTTAATCAGTACATTAAGAAAAGAAAAGAGCCTCAATCCTAGGCTCCCACCATCTGACAGTGGAGATGTTTGAACCCACACTACAACACAATGAGGTTTGCATAATGAAACAAATCTTGTTCCTAATTCTACATATTTTTAACACATTATGGCATAATGATTTTAAACATGTTTATCTTCAAAATACTAAAAGTGTGTGTCATTGCCAGGTAGGGAACTGCATTTTGGAGTCACATGACACACACTACTACTTATTTCATAAAATGACATAAAACACTGCAATATTACTTATTACAGAAAAAACAAAGGCCTCTTGTACACAATGAACAGAAATTTATTTATCATTCTCAATAAAAGATTTAGTAGGCACAGTGTTGAATAAGAGGAAACTCTGAAATTGTATTCCACAAATGAGAACGTGTCTAGCTATATGAGAACACACAACTGGACGGTTGGACAGTATCACATGTTTATTCTCAATACTCCCCCTCAAGCTATGTATATCATAAACTCCAAGTTTGTTACAAATGTATTAAACCCTAGGCCCCCTAAGAGGCTGATGAATATATCTGCTGACTGGTCATTTGAGCCAACAAATGTGGTAACTGGTAATAATCTCCCAAAATCTTTGCTTGAACAAAATGGCAATCAACTTCAATGTGTTTTGTTCTCTCATAAAAAATTGGGTTGGATACAATTGTAGTAATGCTGTTTAATTGTCACAAAAAAGTTTCATAGATCCTAGATTACAAAATTTTTAAACTTTATAATAGGTGTTTTAACCAAACCAGTGCACTCACTCCAAATCACATTAATTGATTCAGCCACTGTGTTTGAGCTTGAAACTACATCCTGCCTTTTACTTTTCCAAGAATCAAGTTACCGCCAAAGACATATTTTGATCTCTTATCCCAAGAACATCCAGCCCAATATGCATTCATGTATCCAACAATCTCTATATTTCCATGATTCTTATATAAGAAACCAATATCAAGGGACTTTTTGACATATCTTAGAATTGTAATAAATACATCCCTATGACTTTCACATGGATACGTCAAGAACTAACTCACAAGCCACAACACTCACTGCAAATGAAAGATTAGGGCTGGTAATGGTCATGTAGAGAAATTTCCCAACTAACCTAGGTATCTATTGAGATCAGATAGAGGCCCCCCTTGTTCTGGTAGAAGCTTAGTGTTGGGATCCATGGGTGTGGGTACAGGCTAGCAATCCAGTATATTTGTCCCTTGTTACACACAGATTCCTTGCTTCAACTATGAAACTTCAATCCCCAAAAAATATTTTAACTTTTCTAGGTGTTAGTTTCAAAGTGTCAAAACAAGTGTTGCTTTAATAAAGCTATTCCTTCTTTGCCATCACAAGTAATAACAATATGAGCAACATACAGAACGAAATAGGAATTTTTATCCCAAGTGATGTCAGAGTGTCCACCTTTACTTTGAGTCAAACCAAATCTCTGAACCACTGTACTAGACCGACCTAACTAACCCCAAGGAAACTTTTCGAGGAAATGGACCCCCGGTCCCCAAGGCACTTTCTAGAAGCACACTGAATATCATTAATAATGCCAAGTGAAGGATTAGGAAACAAACCTGGAAAACTGGAACCCCACGAAAGGTTTCATTATCAGATGTACCGTTCCTTTTACGCTCCTATTAAAAAATAAATGAAATCATCCTTAGATGTCAAACATCTATTTAGTAAGAAAATAATTTGGCAAGATACTGATTCTACATTTAACAGTAAAAATCATAAGACAAATATTAGTATAAAATTATAGAAGCTGAAGTATGAAAATGCAATTGTCCAATTCACATCACACTAACATTGGAGGAAACTTGCAATTAGTAATAATAAATTGAATTCCAGATGATACATAAGACAGGACAGCGAAGTATTCAATTCATCCTTAAAGTTACAAATATTACAGTATTAATAACAGCAAAAGTACTGTGTAAAATAGATCTAGAAACTCTTAATCAGAGTTATTACAAAATAGATGATAGAAGGAGGTGACTTTTCAGAATTTTACACTAGCGAAATCAATAGTTACTATTAAACTAAATGTGTATGAATAGCATAATGATGGTTTATTTTTGAGCTATGCTTGAGCAGTTGTAGAAACAAGTCAGTTATTTTAAGCTATGTGAATAGTCAATTTGGTTATTTTCAGGCTAAGCTTAAGCTTGAGCAGTTCAAGAAACAAGTCAAATTTAAGTATCTTAATGCTTGATACTTGGATCAAACAGCTTATGAGCATAACCAAACTTTTGCATTCTGTATATATTTATACATAATATAAATATAAATTTATAATTTAACCGTATTATATTTATATACTTACAAAATGTCCCTACAACAGTTTGACCATTTGAGCCAAGCCTGAGCAATTTGAAGCTTGAGTCGAGCCAAGCCCAAGCTTCAACCTTGCAGTGCTCTAGCTTGACTTGATTATACCCTTACTTTGTGTAATAGATGTATTCTCCAATATTCTCCCCATTCTATGTGTGTTGAATAATGCAATGCTAATACCTCTGAGATGTTAAGGAAAAAGCTAACACCTTTATTGATTCCACTTTCATCTTCTTCTTGTAGAATTTTAACCTAGAACATTCTCCTCATATTTCTTCCATCAATTTCCCACATTTTACATCCTAAAACAATTATACCACCTTACCCCATAATTTCAGTGGTGCATTACTGCACTTACTACATTTTATCACTTCAAAAGAATCAAAAAGGTCAAACTATTAATCTATTATATTAAGACCAAAAACTTCATAAGGGCAATAACTAGATGACAAATCAACAAAATAATGCCTTTCATGTCCAAACCAGAACTAAAATAACATAAAAACTTAAAATGCTGAAATCAGACTCTTGCACACATTAATTCATCTGAGTTCTTAGTCAGCTCCTTTTTCTTCTAGATCCCCCAACTCTAAGAATATTGGAAAAGAGAACAAGCTGTACTTTTGTAAGAAAATGAGTTTCTTACAGCTAAAAGAAAAACTTTATCAAAATTCACATTACAAATTATGAATGATTTGTATGCCACATTTACTTAGAATCCATGAGAATCAATTTCTTTTCCCTGTTTAGCAACAATGTTAAGTAACTTTATTTAAAATTAAAGTACAAATAAGTGGTAACTATTCCATTCAAAAGATGGGAAAAAATCAGGCTACAGTCTTACCTTGATTGCATTCATTACTTGAGACGCCTCTGGAATCAACCTAAAAGCCACACCATCAACTTTAAGCTGGACTACCTGTAATACCATCAACATATTGGATTTCACGATGTAGCTTATCATGCAACTAATGAACAGAATTGCGTGTCTACATTTTCCCAATTACACCTTTCAACTTTCCATGCCAAATGTCCAAAACAATGTTAAAAACCCAAATCACTATAACATTATATCTACTGTCAAAATTACTAACGCCTAGTTTGTAGGTGGAGCCATAAACCAAGCTAACCAGAAAACAATACTCCCTCCAATTTTGCCTGTCTTGTTTACTAGTCTTACCAACTCTTTCATCGTTGCTTATTTTCTTTAGTAATTTTTAATTATTTTTAAATTTAATTAGTTTGTGAATATATAAATTTTATATACTAATACTAAACTTAATAATATGACAAATAAAATTAAAACTAACTTCAGTCAAGCCTTTTAACCGAATTAGACAAACAAAATGGGCAGGACAGAGTAATAAAATTGGAACATTCGTTTTGGCGTGAAAGAAGATAGTATTAATTACCTCGTTGAGAGCCACAGGGACGACTCTAGAGCCTTTGCGCATAGAAGGGTCAATGGAGGTCATTTGGTTAAGTAGAGCCGTGGCATCGGCTTCACTGAGGCAAAAAAGGCCGAGACTTGTTTCGCTTCTGACAGGAGAAACCAACACAAATTCTTCGCCAGGACTGGTGAGGGCGTAGACTGGTACTCCAGCCAATCGCTCCTTAATTGCCGCCGAAGACATAGCATCGTTCCCCCGAGTGGACCGACCGGTAGCCGAAGAGGCGGCGGCGGTGTTGAGAATGTTATTGAAGTTGGAAACGCGGGCCCATGCTGGGGATTCGGGAGAAGAAGAAGAGGAAGGAGAAGGGGGTTTTGGAAGGGCGTTTTGGAGGAAATTGGAGACGTTGGATTGGAGGGAAGTGAAGGCTTGCTGGAGGAAGAGGTGAGGAGTTTGGGGCGGTGAAGAAGAAGAAGAAGAATTGGTGAGTGGCTGTTTGGGTTTGTTGAAGAAATTCATGGTGTTCTTCTCCCACTACACTGCTACTCTGTTACTGCTAAAGGAGGGTTTTCGGGGGGTTTTGGCTTTTGGGAGAGTGGTGGCGCCGTGGCGGAGGGAATTTTGGAAAATGATTATTATTTCCAAAAATACATAATCTACAAATCAAAATACTTTTTATTTGCTTCTTTTAGAATTTATCCTTTATCATATTTTAAGGATATACTTTGATTAACCATTTTGTAATTCAAATTATATATCATTTACTTTTTGTACTAAGTAATATTTAGTTTAGCATTACTTGTAAAAAACAAATTACATTAAAAAGTACTATCAAATGTTTTCAAATTTTTGAATTTGAAATTTTTTTTTTTTTTAAATGCTAAAATAAAGAAGCACTAGCTTTTAGCCAGAAATTTCGTGTGGGTTATTTGTTTATAAGTATTATTTATGGAAAAATAACTGATTTAGTTTAGGGGTTATTTGTTTATAAGTACTCCCTCCGTCCCTAATTGTTTGTCTCATTCACTTTTTGCACGGTTTTTAATATAACATAACAAATGATACTAACTTTCCAATTTTGCCCTTCAAAAGTAGGTGTTCTTTGTACAAAGTACAATAGTACATGCCTTATTAATGATCTAAAAAGTTGAAAAGTCAAAAGGGTAATTTGGGAAATGTAGAATGATAGTTATGTTCAATTTTAGAAAGTGGACACTATTTTGGGACAAACTAAAAAGGAAAGTAAGACACATAAAATGGGACGGAGGGAATATTATTTATGGAAAAATAACTGATTTAGTTTAGGGGTTATTTGTTTATAAGTATTATTTATGGAAAAATAACGGATTTAGTTTAGGAATTGCAATTTCAATTGGTTCCGTAAATATTCATCCGAATTCACTTTATATGGATACTAAATGGTGGGTCTTAAAAAATTAAACACGTTGTAGGTCAAGTTAGATTCAGGTACAAAATTTACCTAAAACCCTACCATACCCACCATATATATATACATATATAATTACTAATGTATAGTTAATCATAAAAGTTTTTATAACATTTGTTAACTTTTACTATTTTTATTTCTAAGCTACTAAATTTATTTATTTTTTTAAATTAACAATTTAGTTATTATATATGACTATTTTTATTATTTTATGTGTTTAGTATAACTAATGAATTTTATTATGTATACATAATTATTTAAAAAATAATAATAAGATAATAAATAATAGGTACCCGTAGTGGGTGCGGGACGGAGCTGGGTTTTGAAAAATTCCAGCTAAGGAGAATAGCTCATTACCTCCCAAAAGTACTATTCATGGAAATAAATAAACAAGAAAGCTTTCCTAACAGCAAAATCCAAAAATGTCAAAAGTTTAAACCAAAAAGGTTTTTGTTGTCAAGAATGGGAAAATAAAAGGGAAAGAAATGCTTTACCAATTGACATGATAAGTTACCATATTTCTATAGATCAACATTCAACAATATAGTTAGTAAAATAGATGAGATAGGGAGGGGCAATCAGTGAACATAAAGGTTACCATTTTTCGCTAACAGTGGCCTCAACGCTATAAGATGACAACTCCCAAGTCCTAACATAATACAGTCTATACCAAGGCAGTTACTGAGCAAATGCAACTAGCAGAATGGACGAAAAGAAGGCTGCCTGCCTGCGATGAACCATCACAGAAAAAGTTCGCTTGTGCAAGAAATTTAAGTAAAGAATACTAATGGTTCAGAATATGGCCTACAATGTAGTTCTTTGTACAGTCTCTAGGTTTCCTCAGAAAAGCAGCTGATGTGAAAAGCCCGATTAGAATCCCCATTCTTATCCTCTGTTGAGGAAGTTTTTGATAAAATCTTAGCAGCAGAAAAATTTCGGTAAGAGCGATTCACTGGAGGTAGCAATAATGCAGACTGTTTATCCATCAACAGAAGACGGCCGCATTTGCTGCACAGAAATTTCAAGATTCTCATTGAGGCAAAGTATGCAATGGTGAGTACAAGTGAGGAATAGAAGTTTACCTGCAAACCTTTGTGAACAAAGACTGGTAACTGTAGATCCACAGCTGCGAGGAAAAAAAAACAAAATAAAAAGAAATCGTAGATAAAATAATTTCACCAGTTTTGAATTATGTTAATCCCAAAAGAAGTGCAAAGATCCAAGTATTAGGCAATGAAAGGAGCATACCAACAATGAACATAAAGCTGTTTCTGCATTCACACCAGTAAAATGCTGTAAAGCAATACCAGCATGCTCCTGCAAAAGGTATAAAATTCAATATCAATCCTAGGAAGCTGCTTAACACCTACCTAAAGCCAATGCTTGTAAGTCCCTTCTAACAATAGTGGAGTAAATTTTATAAATACTAATCAAAGCTGTTACCGTAATGTGCCTATATACTTCATAAACTGAAAGCCCCCTTGCATGTATATAGCTGCCACCCTACAAGTGCAATTTATTACATCAAAAGTGAGTACAAGATGGAATGAATGTAAAAACAAAAAAGTAGATAAATGGGCAGACCTAGCCAAAAGTTGAATACAATACTCAGAAATATGAAAACTACTGCTTTTCAGACAATGTATCATGAACCACAGAGTGAATGTCATTGCTACACTTTTCAATACCTTTAAAGTAAATGTTCACAACTATAATGCCCATTGCCTTTGAATTAGATGTTTATTATCACACTTGTGAATAGAATCTAACAAGGACAATGCATATGAGCCCTCACACTACCAACTGTACTTCTTATGTTACAGAAACTTAAATTCACTCACAAAACTCACTACAGTTGCAAATAAGCAGAGGATTTAACAGCAGGAGTTGGGTTTAAATGTATAAATATGTTGAAGATCACTTTAAAAATCATGAAGAAAATTTACTTCAAGAATAATTAGGATGCAAATATATATGTGATAAGAAAATAAAACAACCTCGTCCGGTGAAAAGAAAGCTACGGCATCAGGGTACACTGAACCAGCAGGATGTACTGATAAAATAGCTCTGAAAACAGAGGGAATCAACAACTCAATCACAGTAATCTTTTCTCTAGCAGCATTGTCATTTGATCCCGATCTTAAGTTGTTTCTAATATGAAAGTTGTGATCTTTCAGGGATTCAACAGAATTTTGGTTGACAGAGGATGGCAAAGAGGAAGCCCGCTTTAACCAATCCAAACGCTGGTAAGTGAAAGCTTTCATGTTTGGAATTACTTTATCCAGATGCGTCAAAATATCAGATACTGTTCTTAGGCCACTTATATCATCTTGATCACTCACTACTGGGTTACAGACTTTCTTCATTGGTGATCCCTCCTCACAAGTATCAAGGTGAGGGAAAAACCGCCTTTTCTGATCAGTAAATGCTTTTAGAGCTAACCTACAACACATTTAGAAAGAAAGATTATTCATCTCAACAATATCAAAAGAAAGAGGATAAAAAGCAGCAAAACTGCACCATGCAGATACAGAGAACAGAATGTTTGCCCATCCACAGAAAATTTCATCCATAGGCAAGAAGTCCTTCTGTCAGACAGTCGGAGGAAAACCATACCTGATGGTCAGATCTAAAGCCTTCATTTACTATTCATTGATTCAAAACCCCCTCTACAACATATTTTGGCTACCACTATTTCTTTGTTATATTTCCTCAATGAGCTCGTGGAAGAGGGAATACAAGGAGTAACTGTGTAAGTACTTATCTTTGTCAGTTGACTCCAGTTAGGTATGTTATAAGGAAAAATACGTATAGTGTCAAGTGTCAACAATCTCCTTATGCATGATTTGGTAGATCTTCCCAGATTTAGTTTAAACTATATGTTCTTCAGTCATACACATAAAGTTGTATTATAATACAGAAAGTTTAAGCTGATAGTCTGATACAATAGTTGTTATAAGAAAGAGATATAAGCTTAAACTAGATTAAATAAGTTGATACATAATTCTAATTTCTAATCACAAATCCAAATGCTATATCACTTGGTGAAAAGCAACCCATGATAAATCATTCATATAAGACATGGATGCTACAATATCGTGATTGCACGCCTCATTATGCCCCACAGAAAGAAAATTGCAGCTGTAAGGTCCAGCTAGAATAATTGGTGAAAACTAATGAACTAATTGTATACTGCCACATGACAATCTAACTGTGACAATGTCTAATCTAGAATGTTGCAGTCAACATAAACTTGGCATATCTAACCTAACCAGAAACTATCTCCAGATATATTTTATTTTATTTTTTAAAGGCCAATGTTATGTGGAAACAAGAAAAAGGTTCCAAAAATTTTTCCAAATATACCTGGTCCTATCAACTGCAGAAGCACCAGCTTGACCAGCAAGTTGACGCTTCCATGCGTAAGCCACAACAGCACCATCTGGACAAACAAGTGGCATGTGGAGGCCCCATGAATTACTTCGGGAACGAAGTGCATCAGTGAGGACACCTGAATCTTCCAACTGTCTGCCTAACAAGACAACACAAATATTATACTTGATGACCTGTTAACACCGAATAATTTCATAAAACGAGGAAGGTGGGAAGAAGAGAATAAATTTTATAACAGGATTGATGGCAATATTCCAAGGCATGATCTATAATAGTTCACAACAGTCAAGGATCTGGTCAACATAAGCCTTTTTTCATGAAGTAAATGCAAGCCCTAATCTACAAACAAGACTGTAAGGCAAAAGATGCTAAACAAGGTGGCACCCACATAATCCAATATTTGCAACAAGACAAACAAAATATTATTCATGCAATGGCTGCAACAAGTGAATTATGCAGGGAATTGAATCAAAACAGAGGTGATATCCAATTCTCACTGACACTCCTATTGGGTACAGCAAGCCATTTACATAATTACATCCCTAATGAGCAGGAATGAGCATGATTTCCTCTTCAACCAAAGAGGCTCTTAGATCTAAACAAGATGGATAAATAGCTTTATTTGCTAATCATTATTTCTAAGGAAACCTCCTTTAATTTTTTATTGTCAAGCCTCATTTGACATCCAAGCATCTCTCATTTTGCACACAACCAAGGTTTTAAAAGGCAGAGGCGTGCCTCAAGGCATTTTGTAATGCTGAGGCGAGGCGTAAGCCTCGAGGCGCATTGAGGCGTAAGCCTCAATTTTTATAAAAAATATATTAATAACCTATACATATTGTTCATAAAATACACCATAAGATCTCCTTGGAGCACTGGGAGTAGTTCTTTTCTTCGAATGATTCACCATGATTAGATATAATCAACCTACAAAGAATTAATAAGGTAAAAAATTAATATTTAAAAAAAAATCTGCATACAAAAATTGCCAAGTGTCCAGTATCTATGAAGCCACTATATAAATAAATATATACACACACACACACACACACACACACACACACACTAATAGGCAAAGGAGATTATGCTGAGGGAAGAGAAGAAAAAAAACAAAAACAAAAAAAAGCAACAACGAAAAGAGAAAAAGGTGTACCTGGTAGTTCGCCATTGCCCGTCGGAGCTGGGAGGTCGTCGTCGCCTGGAGGTCACACTTCACAGTAGCGTGTCACGAGTTCTTCGGTCTTCACAAGTCGGTTTCTTCCCAGATCAATTTGTTTTTCTTCTAATTCTACTCTAATTAGGTCTAGGCTAGATTGGGTCTAGGTTTTAAAAAAATAAATTGTGTTTAAATCATTTAAATTTATGGGCTTTGCCTGCTACGCCTCAACAATGCGCCTCAAAAACATGTTGAGGCGCATGAAAGGCGAACGCCTCATCCAGCTGAGGTGTACGCCTCTACTTCAGCCTAAGAGGCGTACGCCTCAGTACCTTGCCCTTACGCCTCACTCTGAGGCGCGCCTCGAAACTGCCTTTTTAAACATTGCACACAACTGATCATTTCCGCGCAAGATGTATCATAACTCAAAATTAAAAAATTTGCTATAGAAATTTCACGTGTAATGAATTGCCCACTAAATGTCTGACATCTTCCAAAGAGAGGCTTAACAGAAAGAATTTCCCTAAAACAAATGCTGAAAATTGCTTAAGTGCCAGTGGTTGAGGTCTGAATTTATGAATTCTTGTTTCTGCGTTAATCAACTTATTAACATACTGGCAAATCAAAATTTTATCAACATAATCACACTGGGCACTTATTAGAAAGACAATTTTCACTGCTTGCAAGCGTATAGGGACAATATTAAATATAGGCATTGGAAAATGCAAAAAAGAACATGCATCCCATTTCAATGAGGTGGATTAGTTTCCAATTCTTTCAGCGATGAACATCTCACAAGATTTCACAAAACCTTTACACTTGTATTTTAGCTTTTCAATAAAATCTTAGCTCCTGAGTTAAGTAGTTGTTCTTTTTGGTTTTTTAGTAACCTTTATTAGTTCCAAAATACTATACCTGTCTCGCCCTTATGCAAAAACTGGTATTCAAGCTCTTATATATATTTCCAACTTTAGCTGTGGCTTATATAGGTGAAGGCATGCTATATACCATCCTCTTTGAAACTGTAGTATTTGAGTATATATTAAACTAAGCAACCATTACAGCATGCACGTGTATGGACTATGGAAAAGCAGAGCAATGCATACCAGTTCAATTAAAGTCCAAGAAATATAATATAGGGCGCAAAAATATTTAAATAGATAGAATAGCAAGTAAATTGAATTCGAAAAAAAGAAAAAGATAGATCTGAAAGGCAAAGCTAGTGAGCGAGCTAGATACCAATGGTGCGGAGGTCTTGCAGGTGTTGGCGCATGGAGGCTTCTTCTTTGAGGATCAAATTCGCGGGTTTGGCGGAATGCTGAGGGTGAGCGGCCACGAATAGGGCTTCGAGGAGGCGGTCCGCCCCGAGTCTGATGTCAGCGATCAGTCGGCCGGCCTGCCCTAGCCGCTCCAGGGCCATGGCCACCTGCTTGGGCGGTGCGTCCGTCGTCGAGCTATTGGATTCCGGCGGCGGCGGCGGCGACGATACAGTCGGAAGCGCCGCGTTCACAGTAGCTTGTTGCATTTCGATTGTAGTGTGTGTGCGTTTAGGGGTGGAGAATCGGTCGCCACTACTGCGAAGCTTCTATTCAGAGAGAAAGGGAGGTGCCAAAGTCGCCGAAGAATCAAGAATGTACACTGTAGTGACTGTACAGTAATAAATATGGAAGCAGAAATGGTTGAGGACTTGAGTTGATGCCCTCAATCCAATAATCAATCAATTGGAGTTCTTTGTCTCTCTCTTAGATCACAGAAAATTGAACTAAAAAATTTATAGGGAAAACCACGTTTTTAGCCCTGAATTATTTCACTTTTAAAATTTTGATCCTAATTTAGTCTGTTAATTATTTATTATGTTGTAATTTTAACCCTTGTTATATAATTATCAAATTTTATTAGTAATTTTTTTTATGAGATTATTTTTATCATTTAGAATCAATAGTTAAAGACTTAAAGTCTCTATGTAAAAACATTATTTTTAAGATTAGACTTATATGAGGCTGTCTCACGAATATTTGTTGAGTCAAATCAGATCAACATGAAAATGTCATACTTATATACTCAAATGTAATACTAGGAATAAAATATTTACTTTATATATATTTTTTTAAAATTGCACTACACAGTAAGTTTTTTGTTTTGGTAAGTAATTCTATAGGGTCTTTCTCCTTCCATATTATCACTTGTGGGAATCAAACTCAAGTCTCCCGAAACTCTTTCCCACAAAGAGAACTCATTTGCCACTTAAGCTACCCCATTGTATTTACTACACAGTAATTAGTTTACCATAACGATGGCCTTTTTTTTTCCATTAAAAGAAATAATGTCAATTTGGACCATGATCTAGTAGATACACGAGTGCTATTCGTTATTGCCATTGTTTATAATTGATCAAAGGGGACTATATCTAATGGATACTCTGCATCATTTTTGGTCCAGATGCAAACTGCAAATGCAATACCACAAGATATGTGGTCATATAGAGAGGGGCTGTATGCCTGCATAGATGTTTCTTTATAAATAATATACAAAAGATGCAAAAAATTTAAAAAAACGATCCAAGATATCCTGACCTGCGAGCCCTTTTGCCACTGAGCTAAAATATATTCAAATAATCAAATTCAATACAAAATTGATACTAAGTAATCACTTCACTGCTACCAAAATAGAAACAAAAAGAAAAGGACAAAAAAAACGCTATCTTCTCATTTCAACGTTCTTTGGGTGAACCCCCGCTCTTCTTTCCAAAAACTCGAATCAACTGAGTCACCTCTGCTCCTTATTTTTCAAAGGAAGCGAGTATATGTTCCTAAATCCCTGAAGAATGTTAATGATGTCCTACAGTCTATATAATTTTGGATCTGACCTCTTTTATGAGTTTTATCATATGAATGGCTGAGAGTGAGTTCTGTAGAGAATAAAAAGCTGGCTTGTAGGGGAGATGATGAGAACTCACTAAGATTTTACAAAACAAACTGACATGATGACAGTGCAAGATCGATCGATCTCTTTATCTCTGCTTACGAAGATTGAACTGCTAGCCGCTGAAGATGTTCGAAGAATACTTGAAGACTCACATCATCAGTAAAGATGACATCTGTTCCGGCTGACATATCATGTGCACTGTTGTATGTGGCCGATGGATTCAGCTTTGCCAACAAAAACCTTGCCTGTTGAACATTGCAAAAAACATAATTATGTTCCATATATATATATATACACACACACACATGCATGAGCAATCACGGGTCCATATATGCAGAGCCATTGTTCATCAGGGAGCTACAAATCTACAAACATAGGCTTCAATCTTTTATCTGATCCAATTTCAACCTTTGAGGTCATCTGTTGTAGCCGTTTCACTTTACATGACAGAGACCAAAACAATTAACAAACATTTCATCTCAATATCTGTGCTAAAGCTGATAATTTGGGGATGGCTTAAATGCTTAATCAATCTGTTGGCAATAACTTTGAGATAGAAAACTAGAACGCAAGCTAAAACACAACT
Source organism: Ipomoea trifida (assembly GCA_003576665.1). Classification (NCBI taxonomy): domain Eukaryota; kingdom Viridiplantae; phylum Streptophyta; class Magnoliopsida; order Solanales; family Convolvulaceae; genus Ipomoea; species Ipomoea trifida. The sequence goes on along the minus strand of CP025647.1, from coordinate 7,228,192 downwards.
TACCTCCCTTCTTCCTTATTAAGTAACATGGATGCGAGATTAAGATGTCAATCAGTTAGAGAATGCATGCAGATTCTAAAAGTATGGTGAGCCATGCATTAATTATTCTAGAAATCAAGAACTTATTTACTACTCCATCTTTTTATAAAAGGGAACAATGGGATTTGAGACTTCAGTTGCTATAGCGATGGCAATGGTTCCATTACGAATGCAAAAATTGTTGATTCAGAAAAATTAGCAATCATTGCATCCTCAAAAGTGGAGGAGATATATGAATTATCCTACTCCGCAGTTAGTAAATGCCACATTTACACTAATTGCAAAAACAACTCGAAAAGGAAACCATTGGGAAGCTCACTTAGACTGTAATTATTACCTGGGAGCCATGCTGATCGCACACCACTAATCTCGGAATAGGAAACCGCTCTTGAATTAGTGACTGGGCCTCATCATGTGGAGCTTGAAGTAATTGTGCAAATGCCTGGGAAAGAAATATAAAGTATTAAGACATTGACATCGATGCATTGGCTAAAGTCTAATACCACATCAAAGTTAAAAGGCCTGCGAAGAGAAGAGGGGTGGGGGTTTGCATGGAACCTCTTTGAGGATGAAGAAAATTCCACCACATTCTCAAGTTAACAAAGCATTTGTGCGCGTAAATGGACAAGCACTTTAACATTAGAATCTCAAACTAAGTAATTATCATGACAACCTTACAGTTTAATTTACATGCAAGGCAAAATGTATCTGAGTGCAAACTGCAAGACACTAGAATAAACCAACAGAAGTAATTATCATAGTGACCTGACAGTTGAATGTACACACACGAAACATCAAGACAAATTTATGACTGCATACCTCGTGTTCTGGTTGCTTGTGGTAGCCCATATTTCTCCATTGAGCTATTGTCATTCCATGGAATATAACTGTACTGAAATAAGAATCCAACAAGAGGATGCGATCAGCTGCAATTGAGGCCACATCCAACAAAGCTGGAAAAGGCGGTGAATTAAATGAAAATGATGTTAGCGTTGGTTGAATCATGACAGCAGCATTGCTTATGTTCTCTCGATTCAGCAACATGCGGAAATAAGCTGTCTCGTCAGGACTGTTATTGAAAACCTATTGTACAGACATGCAATGATGAGTAATGCCATATTATAAATTTAAGTTGTATATCATAGAAATTCATTGAAAGGAAAAGAAAAGAAAAAGAATGATTATATCAAGTCAGATTACTTGCAAAAATTGAGATCTCCTCAAATGAAACATGAACTGAGGGAACAATGAGAAACAAGGATTTAATGTGAATGATGTAGGGTCATCCTTGCGATAGTCCCCAAATTTAGAACACAGACGAATCAGATTCCGATCGAGCCACCTTGTTGCATCAAAACCTTCCTGAAAAGAAGGTCTAATTAATAAGGGCATAAGGCTTCCTTGGGGAGTGAATCTAAAAGCTGTAAAACTATCTAAGTACGACAAAATCAAACAGATGTAAACTGCAAAAAGAAATGCGGAAAGAAGTCACATACAAGGACTTGAAGGGGAATCCAATGGATAATGTTCATTTTTTCAAGTTAGTTATGTAAATAAACAATGATCATACCTCCATCTCCATTTTGTAGGAAGCCAATCTAGCCATAACCACAGCAGCAGTTTCTTGATCAAAACCTTGTACCAATTCCTACAAAAACAAAAGGCTAGTACTTCAGCATAAGCCTGTAGACATTTTCTCTCCACAAAATTCAGAATGTGCATGTACAGTGGAAAGAAATAGAGCATTTCTCAATATCTCATGAAGGCAATAAAATAAGTATGCATTAATTAAATTCAGGAAGAGTTCAACACATCTACTAGTAGTTTAAATGACAGATATCCAAAAGAAAATAACACTTTAGGAAGAGGGGGTAATGGTCTGATCAAAACCTTGTATCAATTCCTACAAAAACAAAAGGATAGTACCTCAGCATAACCCTCTATACATTTTCTCTCCACAAAATTCATAATGTCATTAATGTGCATATGAAGTAGAAGGAAATAGTGCATTTCTCAATATCTCATAAAGGCAATCACAAAAGTATGAATTAGCTAAATTCAGAAGGGTTCTACACATCTACTGCTTGGTTAAATGGCAGATATCCAAGAGAAAACAGCACTTTGGGAAGAGGGGGATAAAGGCCTTCTGCTAGACTGCTACTAGTTAACTGGAAGATATCAAATTAAAAAAAAAACAGCATTTGAGGAGATAGTAGAGTTCTACTATCTCCAAAGAAAGAGGAGCATTTTCGGGAGAGGGAGATGTCTCAAAATTTTCATTAATTCTTCAGCAACGAAATGAACATTTACCAGTAACTCTTGCCTCCTCATAAAGCATCTAATAACAGACTGGCATATGGATAAAGAAAATGGTTGGAGAGAAAAAGGGAGAGGATTAGGGGAGGGGGTTCAACTATTCTTGGAGAGGGATATGAATTTCTTTCATACACAGATGGAAAAAGTAAAGCTAAACTTCAACTCCACACCTCGGAGTTCACTGTAGTATCAACCCATCTTCTACTTATGGTTGTAACTCGTAGTTTTGTTTGGCCATCAGAGCTCTGGTAACTGCATTCAATTCATGTCAAGATGCATTAGTCACCTGCATTCTACAAAACCTTTCAGCATATATAGGTAAAGCAGAAAACTGATACATAAACAGAAAGTAGAATATGTCAATCGCAGAAAATTTAAACAACTGAAGTCGAAAACTATTTCAACAAAAAATAATTCTCATTAGGCATGCAAGCACTAAAAAGATGGATGAGTTTACTAATCAAAATAGTACCTTGTAAGAAATTGTATGTACAATTGCGAATTTGTACCACCAGAAGGGTCTGGTTTTTCACTTGATGAGATATCAAAGAAAACAGTGAAGCAAGTAGTTTTGTCGAGACCACATATCTTCCAAGCTATTGTATTCCCCTCCCCAATAACCGTGTTGGCAACAGCAGGTCCTTTCTGTCAATATTCAGACATTGGTATCAACCTGCTTAACGGTAATCATTTTCCTAATAGGTAATTACACTAAAGTTCACTAAAGTTTTGCCTTAGACGAAAAAACATTACTATCTAATTTCCAGTAGCTAGTGAAGGTAAGTTCATAAGCACTAGATAAGCTTACCTTTTCTAAAGTTGTGCATGGCCCAATGATCCCTTGGACTTTAATATCCTTTGAGCAGTTGATCTCAAGTCTACCACTGGATGAAATAGATGTGTTAGAACTTCAAATGGGTTATATATAACAGGAGTAGATGAATATTGCTACCAATAAAAAATTTTCATTAGTCCACCAATGATAGCAAATATGTCAAACAAAATATACCCAAATGTGAACTTGAGTCGCTTTCTTTAGGCAATACAATGAATTGCTTACCTAATTTTTAGTTTTTGCGCTAATTGTCTAATTCACATACTTGAACTGATATCCATGATCTTCCAAATAGATATGGTAAATTTGAATGTCATAACCAAGATGTCAACCTACTCCACATTTCTGTTTATATGAACTCTATATTTTAGCTTTAATTCATGGCTTGCCTCTTATATTAAAGCCAACATTTCAATCCCTAAATTTCTCAAGAATTTTTCACTAGTTAAGGAAAACAAGAATATAACACTTTTAAATCTTTTAACAATATAAACTAGTGCCAATCAAATTTCTGAAATCACTCTTGGTGTTGGAAAATAGAAAAGTTAATTAGATCATGTCAAGATACTCACTTAAACGAGAGACCAAGAGACTGTACACCATTGTCAAATACACGCTTAAATGAATCCTTGAAAACAGGATGACCAAAACTTTCTGCTAGAACTACCAGTCCTCCAGTTTTTTCAATAGCTACTTTCATCTCAGCAACCCCAACCTATAACTTTAAACAGTGTTAGGCTGGCTGAAATTTTTGGGAGGAATAAAAAATGCATAAGAATAGACATAAAGGTAACTTATTTATAAGCATATTGATATATCAGGTGACTTTTTGTATGCAAGTGCATGTGTACATCAAACAAGCAAGGGAGAAAATATGTTTCAGGAAAAATAAAATAAAAGTGCTAGAATCTACTTTTTTTTGGAATAAGAGGGGAGGGGGGGGGGGGGGGGGTTACCCAAGACGGATACAAAAGGACCTAATAAAGTGCTAGAATCTACTTAAGCATAGGACTCAAAGCAATTGTAATGAAATGTCAGCGGATTAATTTGTTACCTTCAGTACCGTATAATGAAAATGACATTAAATTTATAAAGGGACTTATAGTCAAAACTCAAAACATCAGTTCCGTATGTTAGAATTACACTAAAGTATCTAACACAAATTACCTCGGACTTTAAATTCAACTAGAACTGGTTATCCAAAAACATTAAGGGGGGAAGTTCTGCATGACTTTTTCTATAAATAGATCAACCACCCAGTAGGGGTGGGGTGGGGGGGACTCAATAATTAATTAAGTGGTGACCAGTGGCCAGTTGCCATGGGTCTACTAATATGGACTATGCTACAGCAATTTTATCACCCATGGTAACATTTCGGCAAAAATATGCCAACAATGCAAAGATAGTGACCATGGAAGTTTTTTATTACAGTAGATGTTTGTACTTTGCTTGTCCCTGTACAGGAGCTGGGCAAGCAACTCTTATACTTTTATATGTCTAGAATGCATGGTTAGCATGAATTTCTAGTGTCACCAAAACCTCCAAATCAGAACATGGCTTGCTAGGATGACAAAAGGAAAGGTCAAAGTAAGCACAATGAGCATTTCCAAGTTCCAACTTCCCAAAAACAAATATCACCTCTACTATCAAAAACGATATAAAGAGAGTGGCAAAAACCATTAAGTGTGCGTGTGTGTGTGTGTGTATAATTTGATAAAAAAAAGGTAAGGCAAAAACCAATATTACTCTGTGCATAAAACCAGATCAGGTTCCATGTTGCAGGAGCATGCTACTTTAACATGGAGATATCCCGAGTGAAAACACAACATATAGAAGCCTGCAGCTTAAAGCCAGCTTGAATTTTTAATTTATTTTACTTTTTACAGTGTGTCAGTGTTTTTTTTTTTTTTTTTTTTTTTGGCATACATAGTGTGTTATATCCATCACACTACAAATAATTTTCTTTCCACCTTTCATGAATTCTGTGTTTGACCAATATCAAGTCTAATTTAAGCAAAATGAAAAGGTCTTTTTAGGATTGCTGATGGACTTACAACTTGTCTTGCCAAAAGATTTTAAAAATTAAAATTCATTTCTTATAATAAAATGACTCTAAATGCTACTCTATCAAAGTTGGTTAATTCTGGGATAGTTGAGTCAAATAATGAAAGAATATAAAAATAAAAGGGCATGGCAATTAAAGGACATAAAAATAAAAACTAAACAACGAATGACCAAGGGAAAAGATTATATTATGACAAATCAATTAAAACTAGGTGTCAGAAGAGCAGTTCACTTGAATGCACTCACAGAATAGTATAAGCTAAAAGAAGACAAGACTATATCTGTTGACTGTGTACTTGCATTCTCATAAGCTACTCAAGATTTATGGAAAATAATGAGAATATAAATAATTAACCTAGTAAAAGGGCGGGTCAAGGAATACCTGATCAAGTGCTGATGCAAAAATGTCCAACACATGACCCTGACTGACCAGCTGCTTTGTAAGTTCCTGGTAGAAATGGAGTGCCTTTTTGTAATACGGTGCTGCATCCTTATCTATATCCTTGTGAGACCGAACTGGATCTGATAAATCTTTTGATACAATCTAGACAAAAAGAAATGAGGAAGTTACAGAGAATCATAAATAGAGAAACTAGAATTTGTAAGCAAAATACAACAATAAGCACATTTTAAAGAATTTGTGCAGATGTCGTTCTTGAGCAGCAAAGGAAAACAGAAGGTAGGTAATCAACTACAGAGTATAAATTTAATCACTGTGGGAAAACAAATGCTCACAGTCAATCGTGAACAGGGGAGTCACTGTCAATAACAAAGCCATGAAGGAGATGATCAGAAGCTAGAGATGTGTGATCCATACATCAATCGAGTGAGGAATAAAAATTAGAAAACCAATCCAGTTTGTAAGCAAAACTCAGTTTGGATTCATGTAATCACTCTTAATCTTCTAACACCCATTAAATAGGTCAATTCAATTTATTAAAAAATATAATAATAAAAATAAAAACCTGTTTGTTCAAGCACTAAATAATCAATCTTCTATCACTTTAAATAAGCATTCTTAAGTTTGGCAGTAGCTTCATAAGCAGTGAGCAGCATTAATCATATCCCAAAGAGATTGATCAGGTAGACACTCAACTGGATAACAGTAATACTGTTACCTTTTATAGAAAGTAAGGATTGGATCTATAAAATCTATTCCACCTCAGGCTTTACTTTCTCCTGCCCACTAGAATAAATATTCTCATGAATTTTATTAGCGGTATTAACCCCTTTTAGTGATTAGGAGGCAACTGCAAGACAGCCAAGTAAACAAACTGTTAAAACAAATTGAAAGAAAGAAAGAAAGGCTCACCGCTCCTGGCCCTTCTGTGCATGGACCTCCCACTAAGGCAACAATTCGAGCACCAGCACCAGCCAAACAAGCACTGAGCAAGCCCGAAGCCACACTCAAAGCTGCGCCAGTACAACGTAGTGCCCGATTTCCTGGAGGCACTGGCCACATATCTGTAACCAACTCATCTAACAACTACAAAAATAATTGCAAAAAATCAGAAAGAATAATACACTCCTAGGATTACAGAGCATAAGCATCCGTTTTTTCCAGTTGAAACATACCGAGTCCAGAGTGTATTCACATTCTGAGGCAGGCAGCAAGAATCTTGTTATGCCGGGAGAGGGGACCCCAATGGGCCCACCACCAGCAGTTCGCCTCCCGCCAGTGCTACCAAGCGCCAGCTGCTCCAAAACCTGATCTTTAGACAGTTCCTTTGATCCCTGGAATACGTAAACCTTAGCCATATCCGAAAAGCCGAGCTCGTGCACCTGCACCTGAGTCCCGTACGATATAAACCCCACCATGGCATTATCAGGCAGCAATCCAATCGCGCGTTTCAATGCCGATTTCGCGAAACCTAACTCCTCCTCCAGCATGCACGTATCGAGCACGAACAGGAAAACGGGCTGGGAGGCGACAGGGGAATTGGCGCTAGGGTTTTGAGGGAGAAGGTACTGAATGGTGCTGAATTGGGGGTAGAGCTCGGCGGGGGCGTTGGTCTCGGAAATGGTGGAGTAGTGGTGAGGGAAGTTGTTGCGCTGGAAGCAGAAAGGACAGATCCAAATGAGCGCCTGGAAGTCCACCCGGGCGTAAGGGTTGAACACGGCGGCGCACGTCTTGCAGCTGAGCGGCGCGTACTGGAGCGTGAGGAGGTCCGGGTTGGGTCGGATCAGGTGGATCGAAGCCGCGATTGGGATCACGCACTTGCTAGCCTCCACCTTGGTGCGCGGCCAGGCGTTCCACGTCATGCGAATTCCGTCGATCCCCTCCACGTCCGTTTGGGCAATCTCCGACGAAGCCATTTACGACGATGATCGACAAATTAATTAATTAATTAATTCCTTTTTGTGTTTCGTTTGAATGTTTGATGAAATTGAAGTGAATTGGGGCGGGGCGACACTCCAATGGGAATCGCGCGGGTAAGAGTGAGACGCCGGAAGAATTGAAGGAGAAAAGGAGTCAAGACAGAGGAGGAGATTCCTGGCTCTGGGTAACCGTGAACTCGTCCATCATGCCTTTCAGATTTTCAGGTAATACAACTTCTTTACATTAATGGCATATTCATTAATTAATTAATTACTTAAGTTTTTTTTTTTTAGTACTAAAATTAAAAGTAACGTTTTGTTTTAAGGTTATGGTTGGTAAACTTAACTGAAAGTTGAAAAGCTATAAGTTATAAAGTTCAAATTTGAAGAGCTGTTATGCTTAAAAGTGTTTGGTAAAATTAATTGAGTCTAAAAGTTGGTCAAGTAATTGAGTTACTTATTAGTCATATTGACCAACCACATACAATACTTTTAATATATTAATGGTGATTGGTTTATGATTTTTGGAATATATTAAAGGCTGACCAACACTAACATTAAAATAACGAATATAGAGAAAATATATGTAGACAATTTAGAGAGAATAAATAGGTGGTTGTTGTGATTCTACGATTATTTGGTTCTTTTTAAGGAGGGAGGCTAGGCCCCGAAAATGCCTTTGGAAGTTGGGGCCTTAGATTCTCAATTGATCTTTGCTTACCGCTTACAAAATATTTATCTACGGTGCTAACTTCGCCTTAGAGGAAGTGCTTTGCTGCTGGTTTGCTACTAACAAATTCATTCTTAAAGTCAAAGAGGATGGGCACGAAGTGAGCCTCACCTAGACATAGAAAGTCATTTTCTAGCGGCTCTGCCTGAGACTGAGGAAAGCCCATCCCCAAGTCGGTGAAAACCCAACTCTTTCGGACGATTTAGCAAACCATTGCCTTAAGCCACTCAGCAATACCTTCAAGTTTTTTTATCAGAATGGAATTGCGTTTACTTTCATTGCCAAATAAGTGAAGCAACTGAGAAATACTTCTCCAGAGAGTTAAATACATTTATAATAGTTAAAAAAAAAAAAAGCAAAATCAGAGTGGCGCAGCGGAAGCGTGGTGGACCCATAACCCACAGGTCCCAGGATCGAAACCTGGCTCTGATAGGGTGGTTTTTGATTATTTTTTAAATACTTCTTTCTTTCTTAGATATACATAGCATTTTGACTACAAAAGTGTTAGCGGGGGATGTAGCTCAAATGTTAGAGCGCTCGCTTTGCATGCGAGAGGCACGGGGTTCGATCCCCCGCATCTCCAATTTCAATCATGACCTAGTGTAAGTGGTTTATAAAGAAATTAGATAGTTGGTCCCTAGTAATTGAGTTACTTATTGGTCATATAGACCAACCACACCACATACCTTTTTTAATATATAAATGGTGATTGGTTATATGATTTTTGGAATATATTACATGCTGACCAACACTACCATTAAAATAACGAATATAGAGAAAATATATGTAGACAATTTATTGAGAATAAATAGGTGGTTGTTGTGATTCTACGATTATTTGATTCTTTTTAAGGAGGGAGGCTAGGCCCCGAAAATGCCTTTGGAAGTTGGGGCCTTATATTCTCAAATGATCTTTGCTTACCGCTTACAAAATATTTATCTACGGTGCTTACTTCGCCTGGGAGGAAATGCTTTGCTGCTGGTTTGCTACTAACAAATTCTTTCTTAAAGTCAGAGGGGATGGGCACGAAGTGAGCCTCCACCTAGACATAGAAAGTCATTTTCTAGCGGCTCTGCCTGAGACTGAGGAAAGCCCATCCCCAAGTCGGTGAAAACCCAGCTCTTTCGGACGATTTAGCAAACCAATACCTTAAGCCACTCAGCCATACCTTCAAGTTTTTTTATCGGAATGGAATTGCGTTTACTTTCATTGCCAAATAAGTGAAGCAACTGAGAAATACTTCTCTAGAGAGTTAAATACATTTATAATCGTTAAAAAAAAAAAAGCAAAATCAGAGTGGCGCAGCGGAAGCGTGGTGGGCCCATAACCCACAGGTCCCAGGATTGAAACCTGGCTCTAATAGGGTGGTTTTTGATTATTTTTTAAATACTTCTTTCTTTCTTAGATATACATAACATTTTGACTACAAAAGTGTTAGCGGGGGATGTAGCTCAAATGGTAGAGCGCTCGCTTTGCATGCGAGAGGCACGGGGTTCGTTCCCCCGCATCTCCAATTTCAATCATGACTTAGTGTAAGTGGTTTATAAAGAAAGTAGATATTGAGTCTAAAAGTTGGTCCCAAGTAATTGAGTTACTTATTGGTCATATAGACCAACCACACCACATACCTTTTAATATATAAATGGTGATTGGTTTTATGATTTTTGGAATATATTACAGGCTGACCAACACTACCATTAAAATAACGAATATAGAGAAAATATATGTAGACAATTTAGAGAGAATAAATAGGTGGTTGTTGTGATTCTACGATTATTTGGTTCTTTTTAAGGAGGGAGGCTAGGCCCCGAAAATGCCTTTGGAAGTTGGGGCCTTAGATTCTCAATTGATCTTTGCTTACCGCTTACAAAATATTTATCTACGGTGCTAACTTCGCCTTGGAGGAAGTGCTTTGCTGCTGGTTTGCTACTTACACAAATTCTTTCTTAAAGTCAAAGGGGATGGGCACGAAGTGAGCCTCACCTAGACATAGAAAGTCATTTTCTAGCGGCTCTGCCTGAGACTGAGGAAAGCCCATCCCCAAGTCGATGAAAACCCAGCTCTTTCGGAAGATTTAGCAAACCATTGCCTTAAGCCACTCAGCAATACCTTCAAGTTTTTTTATCGGAATGGAATTGCGTTAACTTTCATTGCCAAATAAGTGAAGCAACTGAGAAATACTTCTCTAGAGAGTTAAATACATTTATAATAGTTAAAAAAAAAAAAAAAAAAAGCAAAATCAGAGTGGCGCAGCGGAAGCGTGGTGGGCCCATAACCCACAGGTCCCAGGATCAAAACCTGGCTCTGATATGGTGGTTTTTGATTATTTTTTAAATACTTCTTTCTTTCTTAGATATACATAGCATTTTGACTACAAAAGTGTTAGAGGGGGATGTAGCTCAAATGGTAGAGCGCTCGCTTTGCATGCGAGAGGCACGGGGTTCGATCCCTCGCATCTCTAATTTCAGTCATGACCTAGTGTAAGTGGTTTATAAAGAAAGTAGATATTGAGTCTAAAAGTTGGTCCCAAGTAATTGAGTTACCAAACACACCACATACCTTTATTTCTCATACAATACTTTTAATATACCAACCACACCACATACCTTTATTTCTCATACAATACTTTTAATATATTAATGGTGATTGGTTTTATGATTTTTGGAATATATTACAGGCTGACCAACACTACCATTAAAATAACGAATATAGAGAAAATATATGTAGACAATTTAGAGAGAATAAATAGGTGGTTGTTGTGATTCTACGATTATTTGGTTCTTTTTAAGGAGGGAGGCTAGGCCCCGAAAATGCCTTTGGAAGTTGGAGCCTTAGATTCTCAATTGATCTTTGCTTACCGCTTACAAAATATTTATCTACGGTGCTAACTTCGCCTTGGAGGAAGTGCTTTGCTGCTGGTTTGCTACTTACAAATTCTTTCTTAAAGTCAAAGGGGATGGGCACGAAGTGAGCCTCACCTAGACATAGAAAGTCATTTTCTAGCGGCTCTGCCTGAGACTGAGGAAAGCCGACCCCCAAGTCGGTGAAAACCCAGCTCTTTCGGACGATTTAGCAAACCATTGCCTTAAGCCACTCAGCAATACCTTCAAGTTTTTTTATCGGAATGGAATTGCTTTTACTTTCATTGCCAAATAAGTGAAGCAACTGAGAAATACTTCTCCAGAGAGTTAAATACATTTATAATAGTTAAAAAAAAAAAAAAGCAAAATCAGAGTGGCGCAGCGGAAGCGTGGTGGGCCCATAACCCACAGGTCCCAGGATCGAAACCTGGCTCTGATAGGGTGGTTTTTTATTATTTTTTAAATACTTCTTTCTTTCTTAGATATACATAGCATTTTGACTACAGAAGTGTTAGTGGGGGATGTAGCTCAAATGGTAGAGCGCTCGCTTTGCATGCGAGAGGCACGGGGTTCGATCCCCCGCATCTCCAATTTCAATCATGACCTAGTGTAAGTGGTTTATAAAGAAAGTAGATATTGAGTCTAAAAGTTGGTCCCAAGTAATTGAGTTACTTATTGGTCATAATATAGACCAACCACACCACATATCTTTATTTCTCATACAATACTTTTAATATATTAATGGTGATTGGTTTTATGATTTTTGGAATATATTAAACGTTGATCAACACTAACATTGAGCATAGAATACTTTTAATATATTAATGGTAGGCTGCTACAGAACATAAAATCCACTATACATTCATAGAACCCCTTAGAGGGAAATATGAATCCATTGAGTGCTAAGTGTCATAATAGAACTAAACCCCATGCCCTTTATTCTACAGTAAGGAAGTAAGGAATAGAATATAGTACCGAGAATCATCTTCCTCTTCCTGTTTTGTCTTTTCATTCTCTGAAATTTTAATCCCATTCCAGTTTTGTCTATTTGACTTACAATAGTCACATAATGAAGGATGCGGACGCACTTGAGGAGGAAGCGCCACTGCTTGGAAGTCCACGGCTTGGATGGGAGTAGTGCTCACTTGATAACGTCACTGCTTGTAAGTCCACTGCTTGGATGGGAGCAGCGTTCACTGGGTAACGCTACTACTTACAAGAGGTGAACACACAAGTGAAGGAGGTGGACGAACTTGAGGAGGAAGCGCCCGTGGTTGTTGTTGAGTTGGCTACGGAGATCACCCTTGAGGCGATCTCCCACGCGGTTACTGTTGAGCTGTTTACGAAGATCACCCGAGGGGTGACCATTGAGCTACCCACGAAGATCACCCGAGGGGTGACCGTTGTTCACTCGATGAGAACCATGAGAGCTGCTGGATCCGGGATGACCATTGTTCACTCGATGAGAACCATGAGAGCTGCTAGATCCGGGATGACTATTGTTCACTCGATAAGAACCATGAGAGCTGCTAGATCCGGGATGACCATTGTTCACTCGATGAGAACCATGAGAGCGGGGCTGGATCCGGATTGCACCATCGACAATGATGAGATGAGCTGGGTGTTTTGTGATTTGTGAAGTTTGCCTGAGATACGATCTCGGCACTTGAGGAGGCGACGCCACTTGATCAGATGGCGACGTCGTGGATGCGGAGATGACACCACTTGATGAGCAGGACGCTGCTTGAAGAAGGCGACACCGTGAATGCGAAGGCGACGCCACTTGATGAGCAGGACGCTGCTTGAAGAAGGCGACGCTGTGGATGAGGAGGCGACGCCGTGGATGGAAGGCACCACGACAGCCTTCTTTTGTAATATGTAGAGTTGTGCCTGAGATTTGGCCTCAACTCTCAACGAGAGCACCAATGACGGTAATAATGTGTTACCGGGTATATTATTTGAGTATTATTTGTGTAATGCTAGTACAATGTTTGAGTGCAGTACAATGCTCAGTTCAGTGTGTGTTTTTGTCTAGTAAGAAGTGTCGTCTCTCTACAAGTGTTGTGAGCCTTTTTATCCTCCTCAGCTCAGTAATGGAGCGTTAATGCCAAGGAGCTGAGGAGCCGTTGAGTGTTAATGCTGAGGAGCTGAACCGTTTGGCATTAATGCGAGGAGTAAAGTGTTGAACGGCTAGTTGAGGAGCTGAGGAGCTGAGGAGCCGTTGAGCATTGATGGTGAGGAGTGAAGTGTTGAACGACTAGTTGAACGCCCGTTGTCTTGCCTTCGGGTCTTGCCAGTGGTTCCGGGTCGGGTAGTTGATGCCCAATTATCCTGTCACGGTCTTATAAGTTCATTAGTTCAATCTACTGAACATTTGGTTGTGTAACATATTTTATGAAAATGTTGTAACAACAATATGAAGTTTTTTAGAACGAAGGCATTGAACTTGTGGTGCACTATCATTAAAATAAATTCTTTAGCAATCGATATAGTCTTTAATTTCATCAAAATTGATCATATGTCATTTTTTATTTGTAAGACTCAAGACAATTTTGTGAGCCATAAACGACTTATGATGTCTAGCTCATTTAAGTGGACCTTGAAGTTATTTGAAAAAGTTTGATGTATGGTTACAATTCCAAACTTTGGGCTTAGACTTTTTGGTTTTGTTATCTAAGTTGTTGGAATGTTTCTTTGGCTTGACTATCTTTTGGCTATGTTAATGAGTGTAAGTGACATACGTGTCAACTCCAATCACTTAGCCTGAGGTAGTGTTTAAGTTTATTAACTAATCATAGAATGCGGTTAGCATTGTGCTAAAATTAATAGAGTTATGTTTCTGCTATATGCGACTTCTCTACTTGTGGTCTTGGACAATCTTTAGCACTATAGCACAACTATACATGAAAATATGTTTGGTGAATTTGCATTAGCTTAACTAACTTATAGTTAAGACAAAATGCATTCTTTCACTTGCCTAAAACTCTAAAACCAAGAAATGGTACTCCGACATTTTATAACCTTTTTAAGCAGAGCAGAGGCCGTGTACTTAAAAAAGGAGAGAAAAAGAGAAGTAAAGGCAATTGCTTTTGTGGTGCATATTTACAAGAACCTCATATCCTAGAGTAGGAGTTCAATGACACTAAAAACAAACCCTCAACTTAACTTAGCATTGAAACCCTAAAAATTTGGACAGATTTGGCAAATACTTCCTTCAGTTCCAACCAAACCCAAAAACACAGTTCCAGATATATTCCATTTCCACACTTGGGTTGCCACATGAAGATACGCATTAGAAACTCAAATCATCGCTTACTTGAAATGAGATCATAACTTGTACGAACGGGTGATCCGGATCTGAATCAAATGATAGCAAACTAAGTCAGATCTTCATTTGCATATTCTGAAACATGGGATTTGTTCAAACATATGTTGTTCACATACTTTGTATAGTAAGTCGATAGAACTATCAACGAGGATCACACAATTATTTTAGTGAAAAACATAAGTACAATATAGAACTAAAATATATATCATGATCGGATTGTTTATTGAAGCGTGAAAAGAATTACCTGTGCAAAAGCGTAAATAGCTCGCACAATTCTAGCGTAATCTGTTCCAAGCATTTGAATAAAAACATCTGCTAGAAATGTTCCCCACAACCTATGTAAGATGCAAATATAAACACCATAATGTTAGAAAACAGTAAGGCCCACAGGTAGCGATGAATGTCAATTATAATATAGTTTATAGGCAATTGAACTTCTATAGGTTATTATTTGATATCACATTTCTAATGACACTATTATACAATCTCATGGTATTGGTAGGTCACAATAAGTGCACTTGAGAGTAAGATCTGATGGGTAAAACACAAACTAATTGACAATAGCAGAAAAGTTAAGACAGTAAAATTTCCAAAAAGAAGAGACATTACAATGGACCAAAAAATGTTGCCAAGCTCCTCAGGCCCAAGTACCTAGTAGCAGCACCTTTAACACCCTGTCAAAAATCAATAACAGTAAATTTTAACACAGATAAATAAAACAACAGCACAAAAATATTTAAAAACTATTAGCTGTCATCAAATTTACAGACACTCTGTAATACATTATAAGGTAAAATTGCACTTTACTAAATAAGGTAAGTAGTTGAAGGTAAGGTGGAAGTGGACGGCTGAGAAAGGGACAGAGATTCTAATACAGTTTTCCTTTTTCAATAATGTATTCTTTTAATTATATTTTCTCTTTTCTTTTCCATTTTGGAAAGCTAGACAGTACTCAAACACCTAATCATTATGTACGTGGATTTTCCAGCCACTGGTTGGGGGGGGAGGATATTCAATCTTTACTAAATCGTGAAGATACGATTGAGCATGTTTATTAGCTAGAATAGTTGACTACTTGACTCAATGGTGGACCAAATTATTGTGCAGCACTGCCACTTCTATAGTCCTATATCAAAGCATAATAGCAATTTTCTTCTGAAGATAAAAACACCTGTTTTGCAACAAGGTAGGCTAGCCTGGCCTCCAGGTTAACAGCTGCCAATTCTCCACCCTGAAAATAAAGTATGGCAGGAGCAATACGTAGTCAAAGAAATTACAACTCTTTGGGTTAGTTTAGAAACTAGCAAATTCAGCAGAAGTCTGTTTTCAGCTCAAAATAAACTATGTACTAAATTGGAAAATGGAAAACTATTTTCCAACTTAAGAAAAGAAATTGAAAAACATAGAAAAGATTTTTTTTCCAAATGTATAAACATTTACAAGTTTTCATTTATGGCCACTACTAAAATGATCTACTAAAGTACTAATCTCATCTAGTAGCTCCCAACACCACTATGAACCTACCTCACCAGCTCACTGCCACCCCAACATACCTACTACGAAACTATAAACTTTAACTGCCACTACTACTATTGCAATCACTGCTTATAGCTTGCTTCAACTTATCACTATGTATTATCTACCTGGCTCTTTTCTTACCTACCTACCCCCATATTCATTAATCACTATATATGATGCAACCATTGCCTTTAGTGGGAACTACAGATGGTGGGTGAAGGGGAAGGAAACATGCATCAGTTATTAAGTTTGGGACTAAAAGTTGAGAACATGCTTGAGAAGTAATCAATATTGTTAAATAATTAATTATATCTCTGTTATCATATTATTATAACCACTTACTTCCATCCATACTACATACCTATTAACCCGCCTTCACCTCCCTGCCTACCCACTTAACCCCAAAACCATTACCATTACCACTACCACTACTATCAGCACTTATTTCCTGCCACTACTATTGTTAAGAGTTCCACATTGAAAAAATAAGAGAGAACATATGGGAGTTTATAAGGCCATGGGTTAGACTAGCTAATTGATTGGATTCAATCTTCTAGTGCGGTATGACCCATGTGTATTATAGCCTAGTTAAGTGACTTTGGTCCAATCTCAGATTATAACATAATGTCGTTGTCTCTGGTAATCAATGTTAAGGCGCTAGCGGCCGCGTAAAACTACTACTACTGTTTTTTTTTTTTTTTTTTTTTAATAAAATTATAAATATGAAACATTTAAACTATTAATGTTATAATGTATTAACTAATACTCTAATAGTCTAATAATAAGTAATAACTAATAAGTAATAACTTAATAAAATAATAAGTAATAATTAAATAAAACTAATAAGTAATGAACTAATAATTAATAAATAATAATTAATAAGAAATAATTTAATAAGTATTAAATATTTAACTATTAAAGTGTAAAGGCTTACAATGTTAAACACTTTACAATTATTAACTCCAAACTATTAGGCGCCTAGCGATTTTTGCAACCTTGCTGGTAATTGATTGGATTCAGTCCTTTAGTGTGGTTTGACCCATCTGCATTATAGCCCGGTTGAGTGACTTGCCTCTCACACCCACCAGCCCCACCCACCTACATACCCTCACCACCACCTCCACTAGTCAACAAAAATTTCATTTGACCACTCATAGAAGTACTTTTATAAAAGAATCAATCAAATTCAAATAATTTTATATTTTATAAACTAAGTAATTGAACTAAACATGCTTTTTTTCTAGTTTTCCAACAAAACTTGAAAAGTTACAAGGGATGAAATTTAAAAAATAATAATAATAATAATAATAATAATAAATAAATAAATAAATAACATTGTCACTAAAAAGACCCTTAAATTTTCTGAGATATAATCAACTAAAAATTATTTTTTGCATATGAGCAACATCTGGTTATCAAATCATAGCAAAACAAAACTGAATTAGAAGTGGTCACAGATAACACTATCTAATTAAATGCACAATAGCATATACACCCAACAAAGAGAACAGTACTACTAAACCAAGAGCACTGTAAGTTGCATCAAAGTTCAAAATTGAATACTTGGGAATGTATAGAAAACTGAACCAAAGATATGTAATACCAGATAATATCATCTCTAGACCAATTTTATGTACCTTTTTGAGGAGTTCCTTTTGCATCCCATATTTGGCAACTTCCACCATACATTTTCCAAATAATCTCTTAGCTAACTACCATAGCAAGGAAAATCCAGAGGGTCAGAAGAAAGAGAGCAGAAATATGGAAAGAAGTACAACATTCACATGGAATCATTTTTTACCAATTTGTAGATTCCCCCTAATGTTAGCATTCCACCACCCTAAATCATAAAAAGTACATTACATAAAACCAGTCATGGGCATGAGAAAAATCAATTGGCAAATGAAAAGAAAATAAACCCTTAGTATCATTGTGCCAAGCTGCCCTTGCCCTCCTTTTAAAGCAGCATCAGCTTGAATCTTCCATTGACTAAGCCCAAATTCTAGACTCTCATTCTCATCGGGGTCATTCGCCCTATCCATTGAACTGTGGCAGGTTCCAAATTATTCAACATTGAAAAGTCACAAATTTATCCAAAAACAAAAAAGATGTCACAGTAACAGAAGGAAAAAAAAAATCCTATTATATGTGAATTAGTTAATAGAAATGGAAAGACCATTAAATATCAAGAAACAATTATATCACCATCAAAACTAACACAAATGCCTCTATCCCTGTTAATAAAAATGGAAACAAGAAATTTTACAAAACCTGACATGGTTGAGTAGACATTTTAGGCACAAGAACCCATAAATATAACGGATCAAAAGTAAATTTCCTAGAATTTACAAGCATTAAAAGGAAGCAAAATTAAGGAAATATTGAAAATAATTATAGGAAAATTTTGGAAGGACAAATTAAAAAGGACTATAAGAAAGAAACGAACAATAGCCTCACTTTATCCATTGTTAAAGTTTCTCCAAGAGAGATAGTTGAAGGATTACCTCGAATATTCCTGCAATAGATGAAGAAAAATCTCTGCTTCCAAGTCTTCAGCAGACAATTTGGTTGAACAACGTATATTTAATTTTTTCCTTACATTAAGCAATACATCCCTATATGATGGTCTTCGACCCCTAATAAAGAATGATGATTATATCAAACAAAGTTCATAACATAATTCACTCACTAGTGGTGGAACACTATTTACATCAAGCTAGATAAAAGTGTCGGGTGGCTTCATTTTTTTTTTTTTTTTTTACGTTTAACCAGGTATAAATCTTTCATTCTGTGGTACAAATAATTTGGATTCTTTGTAATCCAAAGCAGTCAAAACATATTAGGATGGGCTACGCATTTTGCTGGGGTTAACTCTAATGGGCCATTTTTGTTGGTGGCTTGGTGCATCTACATGTACTTAGGATGCACTGCCTTGGTGCTTTTAATATAATTACTTATATATATAAAAAATTCTAATTTGTGTCAAACAATAGTTCTTTGATGAAGGCTGAATCAACCACTTGATTTAGTTAGGATTAATAATTCACAGCTAAGCTCTATTGTATTGATATAAATCTGGAAATTTAAAAAAAAAAGAAAGAAAAAAAAAAAAGATGAGCATAGACATGTAGAAAAACAGAGAGAGAGTTCTTTTATTTGTTATAGAATCTGCTAAATAAATTCTCAAATTTTACTACTTTAAATTACATTTGCAATGACTCTGTTTCTCCTCAATTTTGTATAACCGCTTCATAACTTTTATGGGTATATACACTTCTTAACAAGGGTTGCGCTCCCTAGATGCCTCTAATGAAATTATTTAATAATTATGAAATTGATAAAATATTGACCAATTGTAAATGCGTCATGGAACTATCTCATCAAGACTAAGAAAAAGGCAAACCTCAAAGTAGATCGAGCATCAGCAGCAAGGTATAGAAATCTTGACTCAAGCATGGACATAAATTCTTCCCTCTTCTCCAAGTCTTCCTCAATCATAGCAAAATCAACATCTGCTCTCTTTGTTATTGACTTCAACAATGGACTCAAGTAACTAAACCATAATACAATAGCAAAACTTTTAGAATTAATTAGGTGACTGTCTAATAATCAATTTTTAAAAATTACAAAACAAATGAATTTTGTATAATTAGAGATATTAGCTATCAAATTTTCCACACAAAACAACTGTAGTCCTATAAGGAATGCAATATTTGATGCATGAATGTTGAACTAAATCCATCTGTAGTACTACTAATGTTTTTAGTTATATCAGTACTTGCAACAACTGAAATATGAGCCAATTAATTATTTGTTAAAAATTAATAAGGTATAAGCAAGAAAGGTATCTTATACTAGTACACATGTCAGAAGATGGTTATAATTTATCATTGATAAGCTATGTGAATGTAGGCATAAGCCAACAGTATAAGATGAGAAGTTGGAAAAGAACCTTGGGCCAAATAAAATCCTTTCAAGTTCATACAACTCAGAATCTGTTGCAAGTTCAAGAACAGCTCGAATTTCTGGATCTAATGTATCCCCGATGCTAATGGTGCTACCCCCTACAAAAGCATCAAAGGAATTGCTTTACAATCTAAGTAGTCTATAACATGTAATAATCCAAAACTAAAAACTCAATGGAACTGTTTCTACATAACATACACCTTGGTGTTTACCCTTAACTGCATAAAATCGGTAACTTGGCATTGGTCGTACAACAATGCGCTTGTGCTGATTTAGCTCCAGAAGCTGTAAAAGGCATTTGTACCCAAAATTTATTATTTAAAAAAAAAAAAAGTCCTATTACAATGAATTTTGATTGTTTGAATCAAATTACATTGCAGAATATAGGTAGATATGCATTTCAAAAAAGGAAAGGCTGTATTGAATTTGTAGAGATAGATAATAGAAGCCGCTTACACGGAAAGAGTAGAGTTGAGTTGGATGGGGTAGAAACTGGAACTGCCGCTGGTAATAGAATGTTGATGCCATTGTCATAGTGGTCATGGTTGCCATCATGCCCATGGATACAGTAGGCCAGTAGAGTAACATATGTGTGCAAGTGTGCAGTGGCAGCTTCACAGCTTCCTTCAACTCTGCTGTAAAACTACACCCCACGCTCTCTATCTCCTCTATGGTCAATAAACCAGCTACTCTACTAGGGGCACCACTTTCTATAGTCCTAAAAATAAAATCAATCTAAAATTTTTAAATTTTGAGGTGTAAGACAAGAGTTTGAAGAATGAAACAGGTAGGTCATATTCTTAAAAAATGGAGAAATTTTAGGATGCTAAATTCATGAGATGTAAATAGCACCCAACATTCATACACAAGTTGTGATGGTAAAATTGGACTCACAATCCACTCTAATGACCAGAAGCCTGAAACTGAATGTCTCAGACTACAAAAAACTTCACTAACTAAATTCAATGACAGACACCGGAATTTTATTGATTGGAGTTGAAAAGTAATGAACATCTCTAAAAATCCAAACAGTTCAAATACAAAACGGTTCAAAAAAAAAAACCATTAAAATTAAAATATTATTAAATTGGGAATGACAAGTAAACTAACTTCTATCATCAATTAATTCTGCAATGTCACAATATGCTACTTGCTAAGTTGGAAAGTAAAAGTGGGAAAATGTAATCTAGAATTACTAATAAAGATAGAAGAGAGTTTATAGAAGACAAAAGAAGCAGAAGCAAGAGATGCATAGGAAATAAGATTGAGAGCTACAATTCTTCCCGGCTGTAACAGTCATGAATGGTCACAAGTTTAGTCTTACAAAGAAGAATCAACATAAAATCTAGTCAAATCAAGAGATTGTTTCTCAAATTGGAACAAATCAATGGTACAACAGCTCCAAGAAATCTCAGGTAAAAGTAGAGGCAAGTATTCAGAAAAGAATAAAAACTTGTTGAATCTTCCACCAATGATGCTTATAGTTTATCATACACAGTTAATCCACAGAAGATGAGAATAAGACTATTTAACATATGGCCCCTATAGATGTCAGTCATTACTAAAGCTTAATTAAAACTTAAAAAAACACCATTTACATCTTCTGTTCCAAAACATAGCAAGCTACTAGGAAAATTCCATATTGAGTATGCATCACTTTGCTAGACAGAATTGGCATAAGAAGTCTATCGCTCCAAAGAAACAAATTCGAAAATCAGGAAAA
The DNA here is from genome assembly GCA_003576665.1 of Ipomoea trifida. NCBI lineage: Eukaryota > Viridiplantae > Streptophyta > Magnoliopsida > Solanales > Convolvulaceae > Ipomoea > Ipomoea trifida. Next base: position 7,206,493 of record CP025647.1, on the reverse strand, counting down.
ATCAGCAAAATTCAGGGGAAAAAATGCACATCATTACACATTGGAATTGTGTAAACACGTCTGTACTCCATCAAGCTATACTAAATTGTTCTCATAAGGAAGCAGTATTGATCTGAAAATGCAAAGGGTAAGAATGGGTGGTTGTTCTGGGGAAGTAACAAGTCTAGTTACTTCATATGCTCCATTAATACAAGTGTGTTGTAAATATTGTTATTTAGGGCAAAATATGATGGGCACAAATAAATACTCCGTAAATAAATAATAGAAGAATCAAATTGCGGCTGTGAATTCAATTGAAGATGATAAGCCTAACCTGGGGGCAGCATGAGCTTAAGCATGGTGGTCAAGCACTCATAGCATTTTAGTGTTAAGCTGGAAATTGGAATGCAATCATTTCAGGGAAGTCGGGGCAATGTTGTGATACGGATTACGGGCTGTGCCCACGGAACCCCAGCCCAATAACTTACCAAGTTTCAAAAATTATTAATTGGAAAAATGGTCTAAAGACCCTTCAACTTGGCAAATTATACCATGGACTAGGACTACTTTGCATTGTCGACCCTGGTCCAAAAATAACTTTCAAATTATGTAGTTGTAGTTGACACATTTTATACATGTAGTTAACCGTTTCTATATCTGTAAACAAATTGAAGGTACATCACATGGTAATTATAGATACATAACATGATAACTACATACACATAAACTCTTAACTACATGCAGATACATCTTCTAGTTACAGTTAACAATTTATGTCTTTAGTTATTATGTTTTATATCTAATAACCATATGATGTGCCTTTCATTTATTTACATGTATAGAAATTGCTAACTGCAGCTATAGAATATGTTAACTGCAGACACATACTTTTAAGACTATGATTCACAATACAATATGGACCATGGTCCATGAAATAACAATTGCTTCAACTTTTGACAAATAAGTAATTAAGCTTGGAATTTTAATATTTTAATTAAATAAATGAACTTATTAAAATAGTCTAAGGTTATGTTTGACAAATCTAGTTGAAAAGATAGCTTTGACAAATCTAGTTGAAAAGATAGCTGAAAGCTGAAAAGTTATAAGCTAGAAACTGAAATTTGAAGAGCTATTAAGCTAGCTATTATGCTTAAAAGTGTTTGATAAAATCAGCTTTATGATAAAATGATAAATGTAAAAAGACAAAAAAATACATCATCATAAAATTTAAATAGTTTTAAGTTTAAATATGTTTGTTTACATATTAATAAGATATAAAGTAAGAACATATATTTGAAAATATATAAAGTAAAACAAAATGTTTATAGTTCATAAAATTAGTTCATACAAAAATTAATGTTCAAACACACAAATGTCTAATTGAAATTACAACCAAACATATTGAAGAGAAAAGACCAAAAGAATTTTAACTAGGAGGGGTAAAGGATGTAATTTATTTAAAATAATAAGGATAAAGATGGAAAAAAAAAAGTTATGAAGCTACTAGCTTATTTTTGAAAAGTTACTTAAGATAGCATTTCAAGATAAGCTCTTATTTTAAGCTACTAACTTATTTTGGAAACATTACCAAACAGAACTTATAGCTTATTAGTAGCTTAAAATAAGCTTAGGAATTATTGTTAATGTTAATATACTTTGAAATTTAAATATTATTGTTCAATTTATTGTATTTTAATAAATTGTAAGTTATTTTGAGATTGTTTAGAATAGTATTGTTATAAAATAATATCAATTTACTATATTAATTTATAAATAAAACTTGTAGGTAATTAGTTAGATTCGGGATTTGTTTACGGACGTGGATAACTCTGTGGTGAGGTAAGAATTTTTCCTATTTTTATTTATGCTTTGGCTTTATATATTGCATCCGGTGATTAGCCACATCGTGGTCTATGTTTATTTATGCTTTGGCTTTATATATTGCATCCAGTGATTAGCCACACCTTTGGTCTATGTTTATTTATGTTTTGGCTTTATATATTGCATCCGGTGATTAGCCACACCGTGGTCTATGTTTATTTATGCTTTGGCTTTATATATTGCATCTGGTGATTAGCCACACCGTGGTCTATGTTTATTTATGCTTTGGCTTTATATATTGCATCCGGTGATTAGCCACACCGTGGTCTATGTTTATTTATGCTTTGTTTGTTATTACTATAGAATTTGTTGAATTAGTGTTAACTTAAGTTTAATTAGGATTAATATTATTTTAGATTGGCTTGTGATGAATAAAAGTTGGACGATGAATGCTTCTCGAATTAGTCAAGAATACGATGATGGAGTTAAAATTTTTATTAACTTTGCAAAGAATAACCTTCCGAGTAGTAATGAAAGGCTCCTTTGTCCTTGTAAGAAGTGTTGTAATCAGAAAAAGTTATGTGTGAAAGACATATATGATGATCTAATCTGTCATGGGATTAATCCATCTTATACAAAATGGATATGGCATGGTGAAAGCAATGTGGCTACAACATATAACATGTATATTGACAACGAAGCAAATGAAGATGATGAGTCTGAAGATCAATTAGATGAAATGTTTCGTGATGTTGGAGAGGAGTTCACCGATCGATCAAACGAGTTGGATGAATTATTGAAGGATTCAAAATTACCTTTATGGCCGGGTTGTAGTAAATATACCCGATTATCTGCTGTATTAAATATACCCGATTATCTGCTGTATTAAATATACCCGATTATCTGCTGTATTGGAAATCATGCGCTTATTGAATATGGATACCTTAGATATTTCTATTATTCAGTTCTTTATTATAAGGTAATATGTTTTTAGTATTATTTGATCAAAATAGTTTTAATTTTATTTAACATAATTATTAGTAATTTATATGATTGCTTTTGATTGTGAGCAAGGGTATTTATAAACAGTATGGTTTTCAATCACAAATCAAGTATGGATTTTTAGATCCGAGTTGGATTCAACCGAAACTATTGACTAGAAATGAGAAGATAAACTATATAAGTGAAACCATGGGATATGGTGAGATGAAAGATTGCTATTTAGGCCCATATAATTTCGAGTAAGCATTTGATTATGTTTTAAAATACAATACCTTATATATAATATACTATAAACTAATAAAATTCTTATTTGTAGGGGCATTGGATGTTGATGGCTATTTGTCCTAAATTATATGAAATCTATTGGTTTGATTCCACTAGTAATCCGCCACGTGATGATATTAAAGATATAGTTGAAATGTATGTAAATTTATAAATATAAAATTAATACTTATTATTAATATAGTGATGTCAAACATTTATGTATATTTTATATAGTCATTTCCATTTTTGGTCCTACTGTTATTGCGGTATTGCCGATTTTAGTCCACTTCATTAATTTTTGCTACATTACGGCCAGTCTTATTTAGTTCTTGCCACTTTTAGTCTACCGTTAAAATTTTTGTCAAATGGTCGTCCAAAACATGGGTATTTTTTGTCTTTTTATGCTTTAGTCATCTCCTTGACCCTTTGTAGTGGTTTTCCTTACACATTTTCATCCAATGAAAAGGTCCGACGGAAGTCATGTTAGCCACATTACAAAGCCATGGCTTTCGTCGGACCTCTTCATTCGATGAAAATGTGTAATGAAGACCACTGCAAAGGGTAAAAGAGATGATCAAAGCATGAAAAGACCAAAATATCTCTATTTTGGACAGTTATTTGACGAAAATTTTAACGGTGGCTAAAAGTGGCAAGAACTAAATAAGACTGGTCGTAATGTGGCAAAAATTAATGAGGTTGACTAAAATTGGCAATGCCCCAATAACAATAGGACCAAAAATAGAAATGACTCTATTTTATATGTCTTATATTAATAGGTTTTGAAGGCAACAAGCATAATAGGTGGAAAGAAAACAAGTCGTCAAGTAAAATGGATTACATGTTCGGTAAGTACATATATCTTATTATTTTTTATTAATAAAATCTTAATTATATTAATTACTTCAAATGTAGTGTGCCATACAAAGAGGAGGTACCGAATGCGGATATTATGTGATGAAATTTATTTTGGAAATCATTTCATTGGGAACATGCAAGGGAATTAATAAGGCAAGTACTTTAATAAAGTATCTTTCTCCTTCATATTTTTTAAAATACTAACTTATTAATTCTTTTTTATTCTCTTTTAAACTTTATAGCTTTTGGAGAGACAAGGAAGATTGTCATACAATCAAAAAGAAATTGATGAAGTTAGAGACATATGGTGCCAATATTTAATTGATGAATGGGTTGATAGATTACTTCTTTAGTTTGATGAATTGTGAGATTTATGTTAAATACTTGTTGTTTATTAGTTATTGAATTGTGAGATTTATGTTGAATATTCAATGTTTTATTAGTTATTGTATACTTTATAAGTTTGATAAGTTGTGATGTTTATTAGCTTTGATTAATTGAGAACTTTATTAGTTTGATCAATTGTGAATTATAAATGTTAATTTGTTACACAGGTTCTGAAACTTATGTGTGAATTGTAAATATACTGTACAGGTTTAGGTAGATTCGTAAAATATTTTTAATATTTAAAAAAAAATAAACGACGTCGGTTAATAAGAAATAACCGGCGTCATTTATATATATATTTTTAAAAATTAATTATGTACGGCGTCGGTTATTTCATATAACCGACACCGTATATAATTTTTTATTTTTTTTTGAAAATAAACGACGTCGGTTATTTCTTATTAACCGACGTCGTTTATTTTTTTTTTTTAAATATATGATACGACGTCGGTTTTCCCTAAAAACCGACGTCGCATCATTTTTTTTTTAAAAATAAACGATGCCTGTTTTGTTAAATAACCGACGTCGTTTATTTATTTTAAAAAATAAAAAATACATACGGCGTCGGTTTTTACAACCGACACCGTATCATTTATATACAACGTCTGCCAGATCGACGTCGATTTTTAACCGACGTTAAGTGCTAAAAAACCGACGTTAAATGTGTTTTCCGTAGTAGTGAATGCAATATTCTTTCATAACTACTTTCTGTTACAATGCAATATTCTTTCATAACTACTTTCTCAACCTACTGAAGCACAAGCCAAGACCTTGTTGTCTAGTGGCGCGACATCCGGTTGCATTTCCATAAGGAAGGGGGTGGGTTCGATCCTTAGTGGAAGCGATATTTAATTTGGCTCTTTGTGTTTCAGTAGGTTGAGAAGGTCTTGGCATCAATTCAATAACTTAATTACTTTTCATAAAAAAATTTGAGGATTTATTTGACTTTGTTCTATTATTACTTTTGATTTAGTCCTCCAAATGGTTTAATTATTGGGTTGGGTTGACTAATTTGGATAATTATTATGCCCAAGCATCAAGTGCCATAGCTCATGAAATGTATAAACTTACATGCTAACTTTTTTTATGTTTATCTTTAGCAATGTATATGGTACATTATAATTATAATATAATTATTAGTGTACGTTAACTTGCTTTATTAGTGTACGTTAACGAAAGGCTAAAATAAATCCTCGCTAATTTAAAGCTTGTTTTATTAGTGTACGTTAACGAAAGGCTAAAATAAATAAGGTTCGCCAGGTTAGTTTCCCTTTCCACATTTTGACCATTTCTTATACGTATGATACTCAAGGTGTATGGTTGAACTGTCTTCTGGATGTCGCTTAGATGAATTACAATTAAAGCTAAATAGGATTGGTGTAATTTAATCTCATCTTTATCCCTTTAGCTATTATAATCTCACGTGAACGTATGATTTTATTTTATTATTAGGCCGGTGGTAAAAACATGGTTGCAACTTGCAAGTTGTGTTATGGGCAGTGGAGGATTGACTGAAAATTGGGTAATATGAACGGTTGGCTTAAATAAATCGTGTAAGAAAGATCGAGGGGTGAAGTTTGGGAAGAAAAATTAAGGATCGAGTTTCACCAGTGACAGTGTGGAGCAACATTTCAAAGTAAAGGAGACTTATTGTGTGCAGTAAGCAAATGTCTAGCCTCTGTATTCAGTTGAGTTACCATGATTTACATTTTCTCATATACTCTACCGAGCTGGGGCGTGAGGCCCTTGGAGTTGAGGATTCAACCTTTTAGGAAAAAATAAACCGTGTAAGAAGCATTGGAAAGGGCTGATAATGAGGAATTGTGAGTGCTATTTAATGGAATCAATTGTTTGGTCTAAAAACGTAGTCGCTTTTTAAGTAAAAAGAAATAGAAACGCCAGCCATTACTAATCCCGTATTTATGATGTGTTCAGAATAAAATGAAAAATTATATTGTATCTAAAATGAAACATGTCTCACATATTGAATGTATATTGCTAATGAAACTATAGTTAAATTAGAATGATATTTTTGTTGTGTTGTAATGAAACTCAAGGTATCTAAAATGAAACTGAATAACATGTTTAATATATTGACTATGCATGACCAAATGAAACTGTAGTTGAATTAAAATAATACTTTAGTTGTATTATAATGAAACTACAATGTGTATAAAATGAAATTGAATATCAGGTCTCACATTTCACTGTTGCAAAAATCGACCTAGGCGGCTACCTTATGTCAATTATTCACCTTATTATAAGGTGGACCATAGTCATGGTATAATGATTGATATATTATTGAACAATACTAGATGTCTCTACAAAAAATCACTAGTTTTTTGTCACCACATGATGGGTCAATTGTAATAAGTTGGGATTTAAAATAAAATGAGAAAATTGGAATTTTTGTCGATAAGTTATAAAATAATTGTAGGATTTGTTCCTACTTGCTGGTCATGTTCACTTTTCGTTCCTAAGATCTAACTGACATTACAAGTTTCGTCCTTTTTCTAACAAACATTATGAACGAAATTTGGCATTTTTATGTACTTGCAATATTATTTTTATACATCTATTTTTTTTTAATGGCATATAGTATTATGTTTATGTACTTAGGCCTACAATGCAAAGTAGACTTTTATCTTTGATATAATATACCAAAAAAAAAAAAAAAGAGTGAGGGTTATCTTTTTTTTTTTTTGAATGCTATTGACTCTATTAGAGTGTAGTATAACACCTCCACTGAGGCTCGAACCCACCACCTCCCGTATACAGGGAAGGGTTTGATGCCACTAGACCACAAGGCCCTTGGCGTGAGGGTTATCTTTTTAAGAATTATACTTTTTAATCCAAATTGCTTATATATTATACTTTATTACATAGGGCCGACTCCATGAGAAGAAACATTCATGAGAGAAGTGTGAATAAATGCTAATTATCGATCTAGTATATATAACAGTTCAAAAATAAATACAAATAAGAAAAAAAAATATCGGGTCAATTTCATAAATATTACACACTTTCAAAGTTTATAATATTTATGAAATTGATTCCGTCTCTTTTTCTTTAATTTTTAGCTATTTATTTTTCAGGAAGCCTAATTTTCATTTGATCCTAATTGTGTGCGTAGATAGACACTTTGCCTTGGATTGAATGGTCTGTGTGGGTAAATGTTGCAAGCTTCTAATGCATTCAGTTATAACCTTTGTTATCATGCTATGAGTGCCAAGTTGATGCAATTTAGGTTCAAGTTGGTCCAACTAGCTTAATTATTGCTCCTCAGTCCCCGGGCCTATGCCATTTATTTTTCAGTGGCACTTAAATTAGTCTGTCCCATTTCTGTGGCACTTAATAAGTTAATGATAAATTCATCATTTATCGTTTTTTTTTAATGATTCGAATGACACAAGAATAATTAAACGTACAAACAAGGTAATTGAAATTTAATTTAATAATAAGGTGTAAAACTCATTAACCTGCATATTAGTTTTCTTGATTTGAGTTGGTCAGCTATAAGCAACCTAACCTGATTTATCTCTTTATGATCCTTTATCAAATAGTGTTATAGTGTGAATTTATCCAGTGTACACCTTCATATAGTGACTGTGAATTTCTCTAGTTACTCAAAAAAAAAAAAAACTCATCATTAATGTAACCAAACTCCGCTTAGTTTTATTGAATTAGTACCATTGAAATGCGAGAAAAATAATTGTATTTCTATTTCAAATTGACAACATTCCCTTTTGGTTAACATTGATGAATATAGTGGAGCTCTTCAAGCCGCCGGGTGGGGTTTGAACTTTACCATAGACAATCTAGAGATAAGTTCCACCTATTTAGTTTAGGGTTAGGGTTGGACTCTTTGTGCGCAGAATGATACAATTTGCTGTGGGGTTTAAAATTAGATATGTTCAATTGATGTCTTTATAGGCTTGTGAATGGATTCATCATAAAGTCTAAAATATAATCTGGTAAAGTTAAAAACCAGAATTACCAAAAAATAAAAATAAAAAAAGAAAGAAGGAAAAAAGAGTACGTGGAGCATATCTTTACAGAATATTTTGAAGGTACAAGTTAGAGTGTAGTCCAAAATCAGCGATGAGAGGTAACAAAATCCGTCCTCTATTATGATCATTGGTGGGCAGCCACCAGCCCACCAATGTTGAAATTTGAAGCCTCTCATGCTACCTCTACATCTTCAATTAATCACTTCCGCCAAGGAATGAACTTACCTCCCTCCACTACAATCAGTACTGATTTGACTGGCCGGAACTTAGCGTAGTTTGTTCGTCGCCTGACTTAAAGGTCATGACAGGAAGTAATAATGTGGTAGTTCAAATTCCACTGGAAACATATATGAAAAAGGCTCAATGATGATGGAAGATTTGGATTGGATTAGGTCCCTTATGCGCACATGAAGACTATGATCCGATTGCGCGACTCGCAATTTATCTCTCTGCAGTGAGCCAGTGACTCTAGAGCGAGGTCCTATACTCCTGTGGGCTTAAAATTAATCTGGAAAAGTTGGACCACCTAAGTTATTTAAAAAAAAAAAAAAAAAACTCATTTGACTATTTGAGTATTACTATTCCTACACGGCAATGCAAGTGCTTTCCTAGCGTGAAGTATGTATGGTAGTTGGTTGTTTAATTAACAAGTCTCGTAATTTAATAATTAATCAATTATTAAATACGTAAAAGTATGGTAAGCTGCTACTTAGTTTAGTAATATTTGTTTTAAGTTTGTTAAATGATCTACGCATAGTGATGTCCATACTCTTCTTAGAGTGATAATTTATTTGTTCGTATAAAGTGACATGTCACTTCTCTTAATTTATTGTTAAATGTTTGATTGTTATTACTCAATGAATTTTGTTTTTTTTTTTTTAAATCAATATATAATAGATTGTCATATTATGTGAATTTTATCATCGAGGATAATTTTATTATTTTTATTTATTTATTTACAAGAGCCATTTTATAAGTACTTGTACAAATTTTTTATGATTACTCCGTATTTAGCAGTCCAATTAAAGAGTTTTGTAATTTGATAATTATTTTTTTTTAAAGGAAAAACCTAATTTGAAAATTAATTAATCACAGAATGTTGCATAAAGCAACAGTTTAAATGAGAGGACAATTAACCTCTCTACATGTAATTAGCAATTGAACCTAAGATTTTAGATTTATTATAGGCTACACTTTAAGCTAGGTGACACTGCTCCCGTGACATTTTGCAATTATGTATTGTCAAAATTACAAATTTTGCAATTCTGCATTGTCAGAATTGCAAAACAGCAACAACGTGAATTTAAAAAAATAAATAAAATTAAAAAGTTATTACACCTAAGATTGTAGAGAAAAGTGTCAAATTGGCCCCCTAAGTGGGGTGGATAGTGCAATTAGGCCCCCTAACTGAAAAAAGCTCCATTCAAGCCCCCTAAACCTGCAAAAAAGTGCAATTGAGTCCTAGATGACTTGTTTATCAGGTTACTACTTCTTGGATTGAAATTAAGTGAGAAACTTTGTAATTTGTATCACATTTGGTCATAATGTCAAATTAATTTGTATTCTATAAATAATTTTAATAATTTTTATTTTTTTAAACAAAAAAAACCAAAAAAAAAAAAAAACAAAAGTCGGCAATCCCAACTGGGGACTGCCGACTTTTTTTTTTTTTTCAAAAACATTATTTAAATAATTGTTTTTATATTATGAAAAAAGTTTTGTAAAATTATTTTAAATAATTTAAAAATAATTATTTTAAATAATTTAAAAAAAAAACAAAAAAAAAAAATTTACATTTTTCGTCTCTAAAGGAGAGCGCAAAAGAACGAAAAATGCAATGCCAACATATTCGTTCGTGAATTATACTAAAATTGTAAATTTCGTCTCTAATGTTTTATTAATAAAGGCACAAAAAATGCAACATCAATTATAACTTAGGAACGAAAAATGCGTATGGCCAACACTTGGGGACGAATTCTACAAATTAATTTGATAGTAGGACCAAATTATTAAACGGCCTGTGGCTGTTTCTTAATTTTTTTTTTAATTTTTTTATTTATAATAAATAATATTTTTAATAAATAAAAATAATTTTTTTGAACGGGAATAAATAAAAAATATTTGTTTTGAAAAATATAACAAAAAATGAAAAGTGTCAAATTAGCCCCCTAAATTGGGTGGATAGTACAATTTGGCCCCCTAACTGAATTTGACCTGATAAACAAGTCATTTAGGACTTAATTGCACTTTTTTGCCGGTTTAGGGGGCTTGAATGGAGCTTTTTGCCGGTTTAGGGGGCTTGAATGGAGCTTTTTTTAGTTAGGGAGCCTAATTGCACTATCCACCCCACTTAGGGGGCCAATTTGACACTTTTCCCAAGATTGTAATACTTCAAATTGCATGGATGATAATAGACTTATAAAAAATATATATACAATATTATATTCATTATTCACATGGCACTCAAAACTCAAAATATGTCAATTTTCACATTGTGGATGCTTTGCACAGGACATAAAAATGATTGGACCATTAGTACAATGAAATTGTCAGTTGTCGTCTATACATACAATAAATGTTGCCCATAAAAAATTTTGCTTGCTCGAATTGAAGCTTAAGCATTATTGGGGGAAGAAGTTGTCAAATTAAAGTTGGATAAGATCTACTCAGAAGCAGGATAAGCTCTACACACTTGGCAGTTGGCAAACAACTTGTCTGACAAGTCACCACCACCACCATTATATAAAAGTATATAATGTCCGGCAACTCAACTGGTCACAAGAGTGAAGTTTAGGAGAAGAGGTCAAGAATTGAGTCTCACTAGCGACAATGTAAGAGCAACCTCTCAAAGTGAGGGAAGCTCGTTGTGCACAGTGAGCAGTCTCTGTCTGTGTTCAGTTGAGTTACCATAACTTTTTGGGAGAAGAATAGAAGGTATATGATAATAGAATTAATTTCATTTATTGTCATAAATTTTATAGGTATTATTTAGTTTTTTTTTTCTTTCTTCATAGCACTCTTTTTCTTTTTCTAGTATTATTGTGATATGATTATTTTTATTTTCCGTCAACATTATTGTTTAAATAACGTTAAAACGATGACATTTTGGTCATTTTTTAATACAAATTGGGTTAACCCGTTATATTTTTATTTTATTTTATTTTTAAAAAATGTTTAATTCACGACTAGAGTCCTATGTGTTCTTCAATAATTGCAATTCGCGCCTCCATAGCAGAACTTCCACAACCTGAGCCTCCACAGCAGTGAAATGATACATATAAATCTAAGACAAAAAAAGAATAAAGATTTAGAGCTGAATAGACTAAAAACGCCGTTTAAGCAAGTTTGTTGACAAGATAACGAAGAAGAGGGAAGCACCATTATGGATGTCATTAGACCAAATCATTTAAAAAAAAAAAAAGATTAATTAAAATGTTAGGTCACAGAGCTGTGAAGTCTCAGACTCTCAGTGGCTGAGTTATATGACTTCAATAGTGTCGATGTGATCGAAAGTCTGCAAAGTTGGGAAAATCTTTGACATTTCAAATTTCGTATTTTGATGTCTCAGGGTGATATGAATTCTTTTCTCAAGAAAAAAAAAAAAGAAAAAGAAAAAAAAGGAGTGATATGACTTCTTACGAAAATTATTTTGTGTAGAATATTCTTTAGAAAATGTGAAATAAATTATTATTATTATTATTGATGGTAACATGGGATTTCGGAAAATTCATTTTATTCGGAAAGTCTTAACCCAAGGGATAGAAAGTCAATCAGCGAGGTTTGAACGCATAACATCCCGTATAACAATACAAGTACCAACAATCTAAGCCACTTAAGATATTATATTATTATGTATAAGAAGATAGGATGTTCTATTTACCCATATGAAGATCGCTGACATCCAAGTAGTGCGGGATATGTGTGTCGCCAAGAATAAAAACTAGCCGATGTCGTACATTTATCAACCATCTGGAACGCCCTCAACACTATGTAAGGCACCATTGCCTTCCCTTCAAAATCATGACTTGGATCATAATAACCTCCCTAACTTTGTGGTTTTTTATTCTAACCTCTAACCCATACACTAGGGTTCGATTCTTAGCAGTAGTGTTATTATTCCTAGTTCATTATTTTGGCCCCCCGATTCCGGCTAAACATGCGGATGTCCTTAGAATGTTAAATGAGGATAGCCTTGGGCTCGCATACTTCACAAATACGGTTAATTGTTATATCATGGATCAGAGTTCATCTTTTTGTACCTATAATTAATAAATTTTGTACCTGCAAACAAATTGAAGACACATAACATGATTACTACAGACACTGAGACACATACATGAACTGTTAATTGCAAGTACAAAATATGTTAACTATAGACACATAAGATGTTGGTAAACATGTTGTGTCTCCAGCTAATATATTTTGTACCTACTGTTAATAATTTTTGTGTCTGTAGTTATCATGTTATATGTTTGTAATTACCATGTGATGTGCCTTTAATTTATTTACAAGTATAAAACTAATTAACTGCATGTATAAAATGTGTCAACCGCAAATGCAAAATTTAAAAGTTATTTTTCGATCAAAATTCACAATGTAAATATAACATTGTATAATTTGCCTTTGTACATTAGCGTCGGCTTGATATATATTCACGAAACATGGTCACATTGTCAATGCACGTGCCCACAATTAATTTTAGCGTCCTTTTCATATTATGCAACAAGTTTACTTAAAAATGACATGTAACGTGGCAATTTGGAGATGAACTCCCAAGTCCAAGTAGCAATTTTTGGAGCTCATTTATCAGACAAGAGTTTTCCAGAACATTTATCATTTGACTAAATCCATTTTTTTAAATAAATTCAACGGAAAAGAATAAATGTGAATTTTATATTTTATTATTTAGTTGGTAACTTGGTAAAAGATAAATTAATAGAACTAATTAATATAACAACTCAATTACTCAAATAATGTTCCCTACATAATAAGTTTTATTACATTATTAATAAAGTATATAATTATAATATTTTAATTTATGATGCATGTTATAATTTATAAATTATAATAATTTAGTTTAAAAATCACTAATACTTTTATTATCATAATTTATTGTGTAGGGACATATTGATATTTATGATTATTATTTTCTTACAATTTTAAATCCAACCAAACAATGAAATCAATATTTCTAGTAATTTCAGTTCTATCAACCAAACAATGGAATCAATTTTCCTAGTAATTTATTTTCATGAAATTTCAATTCCCTTCCTTAGTTCTATCAACCAACCGCGACCGTTAGTAATTGATTATATGTAAAATGACATATAAAAGCATAAGTATATTGTACGGAGTGCATTAAATTACTTTTATAATAAATATTATTGTTGTTGTTGTTGTTATTGATAATTTTTAACTTTTATTTTTTATTAATAAGGTTATAATTATAAAGAAATACTCCATAGTTAATAATAATTTAATATTCAAAATATAAATTCAAATAAAAATAAAATAAACGTAAGTTGTTAATCATATTCAACATAACAGCTAACAAAATTATATATTGTTAACCTAATCAACTAACAATTACCGGTTAACTCAATTAGCTATTAGCTAATAGCTATTTGCCAAACACCACAATAACTAGCAACTATTAAGGATAATTATTGATATAGAAAATTGGATAATATTGATATTATCTAATTTGTTAATTAGATAATATCAAAAGAGTTTGAACCTATCAAAACTCTTCTACCTACAGCTATAAATAAGACCTCTCATTTCTATGTATTCATCGGAAGAAAAGCATAGAAACATCTTTGAAGCTTATTTAGAGATCATGATCATGAAAATAAAAGCCCCTTGATTTTGAAAGTAAAAGCTCCTCCATAAACATCATGTCTATCATGTTGATCCAAACCTTCCGGCCCGTTGAAAATCAATTAAGCTATTTGAACCCGGAGGTCCTTCAGAAGAACAAACATATAAGTTCTTCTTTAAAGATCAAGCAACTTGAAATTCGGAGGCCCTTCAATGAAGCATTCAAGACATCAATTGAAGAATCAGAGGACCATCCAGAGAGCTTCTACCCACACCATATTGATATACTACATGTAACCAAGTTTGAATTTCAAAATATTATTCAAAATTTTGCGTTTACATATTTTGGCACGCCCAGTGGGACAGCTCTGCCTCTCATTTCTTCATAGGAGCATTTCAACCGATATGGGGGCAAACCCCGTATGAAATTTTAAATGGAGGAAACTAAATGATACTCCTTGGCACGAGTTAAAACAACCTCATACATATATCCCTCAAGGCTCTTTGGCACGAGTAGAAACGACCTCATATCCTTTAAGATGCATGTTCCTTGGCACGAGTTAAAACGACCTTATATCTTAACTATAATGTCAAGAGTTTCTTGCACTACATACTCTCGAGTGGTATATGCTCTCAAGTGGCCGGTGTACAAGCAAGTATCGATGGGGCATTTGTTGACATAGAAAATTTGATAATTTTGATTATTTTTAATATTAAAATATTTGAATTTATTTGGATAATATTGATAATATCAAAAGAGTTTGAATCTATCAAAACTCTTCTACCTACCGCTATAAATAGGACCTCTCATTTCTATGTATTCATCCGAAGAAAAACATAGAAATAGCTTTGAAACTTATTTAGAAATTGTTGATCCAAACCTCCCGTTGAAGATCAAGCCATTTGAACCCGGAGGCCCTTCAGAAGAACAAACATATAAGTTCTTCTTTGAAGATCAAGCCAAGTCACTTGAAATCCGAATGCCCTTCAATAGAGCATTCAAGACATCAATTGGAGAATCAGAGAACCATTCAGAGAACTTGTACCCACAATATATTAATATTCTGTGTAACCAAAGTTTGAATTACAATATATTATTTAAAATTTTGCGTTTACAATAATAAATTAGACTTTTAAAACAAAAATGTAATAAGCTAATACCAAATTATCTTTTATTAATTTCACTAGCAACTGAACGCGCAGTGTGTGAATTCTAATCAGTTCTTATATCGTGGACCGCGGTCCCAAAACGACGTCGTTTTGATTAATGAAACAGACGGATGAATTCGCGCCACTCACTTTCTTTTCATATATACTGCACTTTCTTTTCATATATACTCACTTTCTTTTCATATATACTGCACTTTCTTTTCATATATATTGTACTTTCTTTTCAACACAACTGCAGTTACCTTTCAACACAACTGCAGTTACTTTTTGATATAACTATTTAGTTTCGTTCGATAATATAAAACTATAGTTATATCAAAAAGTAACTGCAGTTGTGTTGAAAAGAAAGTGCAGTATATATGAAAAGAAAGTGAGTGGCGACGCGAATTCATCCGTCTGTTTCATTAATCAAAACGACGTCGTTTTGGGACCGCGGTCCACAATGCATTGTGGACCACGGTCCACGATATAATTTGCGAATTCTAATACCAATACTAAAAACGGTTGTACCTTAAATTTTTTTTTTTGAAAACACGTTGTACCTTTTTTTTGAAAACACGTTGTACCTTAATTATTTGAATTGTATTTATAAAAATTTGAATTAAGTCTAATATATCATTTCTCATAGTATAATGTTTTAAACAAAATATCAGATGCATTAAATGAAAGGAACACAATTAATAAATTAATGAAGAAGGCCAGGGGATACATTATGAGGGAGTTTGTAATATAAATTATAACGACAAGGGCTATTTTGTACACAAAATATCAATGTATAATGCTCTTAACTCCTGATAAAAAAAACTTTTGGACAGACAAAGAGTAAAAAGTTGGATATGACTTTCTCCCACATTTTACCATCATTATAGCGGTATGGATCATACTATGAAATAATATATATTCTGTACTCAAATAATGTACTTTTAGTATATTAAAAATGAAGTGACTCTTCCAAATGAGGGGTCATGAGCTCGAGTTCTATAGGAGTGATATTGACTCATTTGCCCACATTTTATGTATAGTTGGATATTACTTATAAGTAGAATTTCCATGATTCCCATCCTAGAAATTTTTTTGCCAAACAAGGACTCCACATGAATAGGAAATATTATTTAATTCTTTCTTCTTAATTTCCCTTACCTTCGCTCGTCCTATAAATACACTTATGGAGTTCTTCATTTTTCTTCATCCTTCAACTATCAATCTTACATAGTAAAAAACATAAAATGAGTTCAAAGGTTGTTGTTCTCCTCGGCCTTTCTTTGGTCGTGTTTGTCATGATCACTTCCGAGGTCACGGCCAGGGAAATGGCCGAGACGACTACTACTTCATTTAATCGTAAGTTTAACATAATTCATATACAGAAAACAACTTAACTTTTTTATTTTATTTTATTTTATTTTTATTTTTTTACGTGTACAAATTGGTTGGCCACTAATAATAAGATTTTAATTACCTGAATCAATTCTCAAGTAGTGATATGTTGTTACAGGGGCATTATCAAATTAATGTCACGATTAAATGCTATTTAATCATTCAGCTCCTATATATGATTAAATGCTATTTAATCATTCAACTTCTATATAAGTTGATTGTAAAAGCTGACAAATTTACAAACAATGAAATATCATTTTCTCCCTTAGAAACTCTGCTTCTACTCCTTTCTAACACCAAGGGAGGTAACAAATAAGGTTTTAAGGATAGTGTAGTGAGTACACGACTCAAGCTAAACACCCTCAAGAAAAAACCTTTCGTGTTCTTGTGCTTGTTAATTATTTTCAGAAATATTATTTTCGTAGTAATATTTCATAACAATGAGAGCTGGGCTGGTGACAACATCAAACCTTGTATGTGGAACATATATGAACCACGAGCCTTAAAAAAAAAAAAGAGTTTCCCTTCTATGGGAATATACAATTTTTGAACCTTAATTTTTTGAAATTTGATTAACTAGTAATTATACGCATCTATATATTGGCGGTGCAGCAACAGAAGCTGAGAAAGCGAATGGGCTTGTTGGAGATGACAAGCACCATGGCGGTGGAGGGTGGTGCAAACACGGTTGTTGCGGCCATGGCCACCACGGCGGCTGCAGTATGTGCTGCTCATACAAAGGGGAGGCTATGGATGCAGCCAAGCCTTAAGCAAAGCCTCATTGCTAATGTGTGAGATGTACTGTAGGGTGTGGTGTGCCTCTAGTATATTGCCATATATCCTACATATATGTATGTGAAAAACTATAAGAAATTGTTGCAATCTGTAATAATATAATGCATGTAGTGAACTATCACCTACGCATTATCTTTATCATAAATAAAAGATCAGGTTGCTATACACTTATTTCCGTTTCTTTGGCCTTTGCGTTCACTTCATATATAACCCAATCTAGGAGGGTTCGAGTGAGAAGCAACTAGATAATTTTCTTTTGGGTTTCCCCCGTTTCTCTCTCTCACACACACATGTAATAAGAGTGCGTTCAGGTGCGAACTGCTCGCCCATGAAAGAAATGAGAACACATGTCATCCGTCCACGTGTCCAGATCTAATGGATCAAAAACACTGATTTTTAAAAAAAAATGCGGTAACATTTTTTTTAAAAAAATAATTAAACATAAAAATGCAAGTAAAATGTATTACAAGTGCGAGTAGAAGTTTCGTATAGTGAACCTAAGTGCAAGAAAATTATATTGTATTACAAGTGTAAGTAAAATGTATTGCAGGTGCAAGTAAAATGTACATTGAACATCAATACTAAATAATGCACCTAATGTTATGACTGGTTGCATCTAAAGTTATGATTAAGTGCACCTAGGTGCACGAATGTTAACAAGATAAATTACTTGCACTTGTAAGTGAAAATATGTTCACTTTTAAGTGATTTTACTTACACTTTTTACTTGCAAATGTGCACTAGCTACTTGCACTTATAACACAATTACTTGCACTGCACCAAAGTTCGAGTTATTATTTACGAAAATGCAACCACGTCGTTTTTATAAAATTATATCTGATTCGTTGATTTGGACACGTGGACGGCTGCGAAGCATTCTCATTTCTTTCCTGGGCGAGCAGTTCGCACTTAAAATTATATATAGGCGTGTCAGTTTAGAACCCTCGCCCAGGAAAGAAATAAGAAAGCATGTCATCTGTCCACGTGTCCAGATCTAACGGATGAGAAACATATGCAGTGGCATTTTCGTAAATAATTGAACATCGAAGTGCAAGTAAAATATATTATAAGTGCAAGTAACAGTTCCATATAGTGAACCTAAGTGCAAGTAAAATGTACACTGAGCATCAATACTAAGTGCACCTAATGTTATAACTAGTTGCACCTAACGTTATAATTAGGTACACCTAGATGCATGAATGTTAACAAAGTAAATAGTTGCACTTGTAAGTGAAAATAGGTGCACTTGTAAGTGATTTTACTTGCACTTTTTACTTGCAAATGTGCAACAACTACTTGCACTTATAACACAATTACTTGCACCAAAGTTTGAGTTATTTATGAAAATACCACCGCGTCGTTTTTTTAAATTACATATGATTCGTTGACCTGGACACGTAAACGACTGTAAATGGTTCTTATTTCTCTCCTGGGCGAGGGTTCTCACCTGAGTGCTATATATATAAACCTTTGCTTTCACTTCTTCTAAATAATTTTTGTTCGTTGAAGTTCTAAAATACATTTTGCCATCTTCTTAAAATTGAGTGATATATCGAGAACGAGTTCGGTGCAATCCGCCCCAAGGAGATAGGTCAAGGCAATTTGAGCCAACCTCTAAGTTGGTCCTGAGGCTGACCCCGCGGTCGTGACCTCGTGCATCGAAGGATGGCCCCGTGACCGGCCTCTAGGCCCCAAAGCAAGCACCCAAGGCTAGCTCTGCGGCCGGCCTAAAGGCCACGAGGCCAAGTTCAGCGTTTGGTCCCGAACAGCCAAGGCCGAGTTCGGTGCTCGACCTCAAATAAAATAAATTAAAAAAATTGAATTAAATAACAAGAAATCTATGAAAATATATAGAAGTACAAAATTATTGCTGTAACCATGCGACCAAGTCAAAGAAGTAAAGATCTGTGTAGATTTGAAAACCATAAACTCAACCACCAGCAACAGAGTGGTCCACACTATTAATGAGCTGTGTCTCTACGTACCAACATGAACACCTTCATCCTCCTATAAATACGCACATGATTTCTTCAGTTTTCTTCATCCTTCAACTATCAGTCTTACACAGTAAAGAGTTTTAAAAAAATGGGTTCAAAGGTTGTTGTTCTCCTCGGCCTTTCTTTGGCTGTGTTTCTCTTGATCGCTTCCGAGGTTACGGCCAGGGAAATGGCCGAGACTACTCCTTCTTCAGTTGACCGTAAGTTATAATTAATTATATAGTATGTACATTACTTTAATTTGTTGATGATATAGAATGTATTCACATTTTTATGACCCATTAGCCTCTATTTCTGACCAACAATTGATGTTGGACGGAAATTTCGATGGCCATTTTGGTAAGGAAATGTATTTTTACCAAAAAACTTCATTTTTCGCCCGACCTTTGTTAAACGAAAATAGCAAGATTTTCAGCTACTTTTGTTAATTTATAAATTGAGTTAATACCTCCAATGGTCCTCCGAGTATTAACGATTTACCAGCTGTGGTCCATCGACATTTAAATGACCTCAAATGATTCTTTAAGTTTTAAAAAATAACCATCCGTGATTCTAATTCTTAAAATAACTCGAGTTTAAAATGACCACGATATGCCTAAAAGGACCATAAGTGGTTATTTTTTAAAACTTGAAGGACCATTGGAGGTCATTTAAAAGTCCAGGGATCGAAGACCATTATATGTATTAACTCTTTATAAATTTATTAGCCTTAAATATAACATCCTTGTACATATATATTGGTAATTAAGTTTGATTATTAGCTAATTATAAGCATCTATATACTGGTGGTGCAGCAAAAGCTGAGAAAGCAAGTGGGGTTGATGGATATGGGCACGGTGGACACGGCGGCGGTGGATATGGGCACGGTGGACACGGCGGACACGGCGGTGGCGGCGGCGGCGGCTACCACGGAGGCTGCAAACACGGTTGCTGCGGGCACGGCTACCACGGAGGCTGCAAGTGCTGCTCATACAAGGGGCAGGCCGTGGATGCAGGCTATGTAGCAAAGCCTTAATTAAGCCTCACCACTATATATGGACTCCGTAAATGCATATGAAAATAGTGTATGTATTGGCAATCTGTAATAATGCATGTAGTGAAGTAACACTTGCAGTTACTTCTCTGCAATATCCTTATCATAAATAAATCAACTGGTTGCCACACAATTGTTTCCATCTCTTTCTTTCTTTATTTTCCTTTTTCTCTTTTTTGAGTGTGGAGAAAAACTCGCAATCACTACAAGAGTGTGTACATTTGATAAATTTCTGTCTTTTGATCCTAATTAATTAGCAAAATTGATTGGCTCAAATCAAGAAGGTTAATAAGTTGTTCAACCTGAGAATCAAACTTATAATCTTATGATCAATCTTACCGTCAAACTAATTTGAAACTTCAGACATTGTTGGTTAATGGCCGCATGCTCTAAGCAAATATCTACAATGGAGTTAGGTTTATCCTAATTTAAGTTTCTGTGTGAGACCGTTTCACGGGTCGAGACCGTCTCAATCCGTGAGACGGGTTGGATATTTAATTAAAGGATCAAATTTTTAATTAATGGGTCGACCATCTCACAAATTAAGACTCGTGAAACGGTCTCACACAAATTTGTGCCTTAGAGCTGTTATAATTTCTGCCAATCTTTTCAATTACATCTAGTTTAATTCTTCTAAATATGCAAGCTCTAAAATATATCTATCTTTTTTAAATAATTGAGAAACTAGTCATTTTTATTTCGAATGGATTATTTGTAATTTTTTTTAGGTGGTTAAAATTTATTTTTCCGCTGTTTAAAAAAACAAATTATCTTTAAAAAAAAAACAAATTATTTTTCCGCATTAGCCACAAATTAAGTTTCTTCTTGAGATAAAAAAAAAAAAAAAAATTTCTTAATGCTTGAGATTAGTTGCTAGAAAATGGCCGGATTTGTTTTGCCACACGGTGTGCCGCATTAGCCACACCGTGTGGCTACCGTTTGCCGTTGGTGTTTTGATGACTGATGAGGAAAGATAGTGGAGGTGGCGCTAGTTTCAAGCGACGGTGGCCCTTCTCCGTGCGGAGTATATAAATTATTGTATGGGCAATGGTTAACCATAAAAAATACATTTTAATATATTTTTTTTTTTTGAATACAACTGACCCTATTACATTGTAGTATACTCGAACTCATGACCTCCCATTTGAGGGTGGCCACTACATGCCAATTGAGCACAAGGTGCTTGGCAATACATTTTAATATAGTAAAAGTACATTATTGGTGTATTGAAGGTACATTATACAAAATAATATACTTTTAATTCTCAAATAATGTATTTTTTCATTAATACAATATACATTTTAATATACTAAAAGTACATTATTTGTATACTGAATGTACATTATTTGGAGTCAAAAATTGAAATGGGAATAAAATTATATTTGTTGACAAAAATATGAAGGTTTTAAAAATTGAACTAAAGTGGGAAAAGAGCGTTTGAGAGATACGTCGTTTCATGTAAAAAACGCATCTCTCACATGCGTTTGTTAATTTTTTTCTCTCGTATGTTGACCACTTGCGTCTCATGTATAATACATTAGACGCAAGTTGCACTTGCATCTCATGGCCGTAGGTATATTGTCCCACAGACGCAAGTGGGAAATGAGTCTCTCACCACCGGCCGTCAGCGAGATCAGAACAGACACAAGTGGGATTTGCGTCTCTAGTGCTGGTAGAACTCCATGGCAAATAGGAAATATTTTTGCCAAACATGGACTCCACATGAATAGGAAATATCAGTGTTGCAAAAATCCCGCCTAGGCGCCGATTAATCCCCGTCTAGGCGCTAGGCGTTGGTCGACCGCCTAGCGTATCATATTAAATGGTGAACTAGGCGGCTGGCCAGCTAGGCGGCCGCCAAAGCACCGCCTAGGCCGCTCAGGCGTTGACCGCCTAGGCGTCGACTAGACCGACTAGGCACCGATTAGGCCTTCTAGTCGGTCGATTAACTATTGTTCTTTTTTTTTTTAATGGGTTATTTCACTTAAAACAACATCGTTTTGAACGAAATAATCCTAAATTGTACAAACTTTGGATTTTTTTTGGGTTAATATTTAATATTTTAGTATTAACTATTAAAGTATTATATAATTTATAATTATTAGTCTTTAAAAAATTAAAAATACTTAAACAAATTTTTAAAAAATAAAAAGTAAAATAAAAAAATACACGGACGCCTAGGCGCCGATTAATCCCCGGCTAGGCGTCCTAGGCACTAGGCGCTCCCCGAGCGCCTAGCAATTTTTTCAACCATGGGAAATATTATATAATTCTTTCTTCTTAATTTCCCGTGTGTCCTATAATACACACTCACGAGTTCTTCATTTTTCTTCATCCTTCAACTATCAATCTTACATAGCAAACAAAAAATAAAATGAGTTCAAAGGTTATGTTCTACCCCTCTGCCTTTCTTTGGTCGTGTTTCTCATGATCGCTTCTGAGGTTACGGCCAGGGAAATGGCCGAGACGACTACTACTTCAATTAATCGTAAGTTATAATTCACATACGCTACAAGTCTACAACTTAACTTTCTTTTTTTTGAATAAATTTTTTAATTTTTAATTTTTAATTTTTTAATTTTTTAATTTTTTGTAAAATTTTTTTTATTCCTTCTTCTTCTTCTAGTAGCAATCTCAAACCTTCAAAATTCAATATTCACAATTTCATAACTGTATATTAACAATTTAACACAATTTTTTAATCTATATAACAAAATTGTGAATATAGAGTTGAAAATTTTTGAATATTGAGTAATGTAACTTTGTATATTGAGATCTAAAATTGTAAACATAAAGTTCTAAAATTGTGAACATGGACCTGCAAGGTGGACCCGGGTCCATAGCATAATTTGCCAATTAAGAGTAATTGGATGTTGGACTGCTCGGCCCAAATTGAAGGAATATTTAATGGAGTTGGATGAGACTATTAGGATTAATTGGGCTACTTAATTAATGGGTTTTGACATGGATTTGGCCCATTAAGAATATATGTGGACCATATGATTTTGGAAGGTGTGGGTAATATGAATTGGTCTAAAGATCTGCATACCGAAACTCTGCCGAAATTTCGCCAGTATCTCATAAGTACCGGAAGCCCTTCTTTGAAGATCAAGTTGCATATAAGTCATTCTTTATAAAACAAGCTATTTAACTCCGGAGGCCCTGCAGCAATTCGGCATACTCCGAATTCGACATACTACTTCCAATCGACATGCTTATAATAGAGAATCAGATGATTTCTTATATCCAGAGATTGTACCCTTCTCGTTTGATACATACTTCATTGTAACTAATACACTTTGAATTTTGAAATATATACAATTCAAATTTTCTTTGCCTAGACAAAAATTTTCTTTACCTAGACAATTCTATTTGAAAATATTCTCAAGAAGTGTTTACATACAACAGATAAACGAAAAAAATAAGGCATGGATGAAACTAACATTTCATTTGCCAGACATATTCACCAAGAATGATTGTGTTTGTGTTTGTGTGTGCCCACGCGCGTGTGTGTATATATATATATATACACACACAAACACACACACAAACACTGGATCAAGTGCGGTCAGGAATTCCTGTGCGGTCGGTACAAATTGCACCTTTATGTATGTATAAATACACGACAAAGTGTTCAGAAATGCATAAGAATGAAATTTACAAATGCACCACACCTAAAGATGCATTTTCAAACACTTTGTGGTGCATTTATGTGTACCTACTAGTGAGTGACCGCATAGGAATATATATATATATATATATATATATATATATATATATATATATATATATTCCGGTTACTTGCGGGTGTGAACCTATGAACTCCTATGCACCGTTGAGATGTTAGATTAGACGACCAAGATCTAAGGATTGGTGCAATTGTGCAATGGTGCAGTGATCTATATTTATCAAGTCAAAATCATTATAAATCACAAGATCGAACAAAATTAGCGGTGCACAATGGTACACATGTTCACATCTCATTTGAACTTAATTATATATATAACCTTCTTTGTTTTGTTTGTTTTTTTTTTTAATTTTAAATAATTATTTTAAAGTATTTTAAATAATTATTTTATTTAAAATTATTTTTATAAAGTCAAATTTGGTAACGTGTTAAAAACCGAGAAAACTAACAAATTGGACTAATTGCATGCAATAAGTTAATTTGAGGAGTCAATTGTAATTTTTTTTATAAGTTTAGTGACCTAATTACATTATCGTGAGTAGTTCGAAGGCCTATTTAACACTTATTCCTTCTAAATATTTTTCATTACAATTCGGACCCACAATTTATCCATTTGTATATTTGTGAAACATAGTCACATTGCCAATGCCCCTTCCCACAATTTACTTTAATGTCTTTTTCATATTATGCAATAAGTACGTTCACTTACAACCACATGTAACAAGCTACTAGTTACTAGTTAGGCAACTTGGACTTGAACTCCCAATAGTCCAAGTAGCATTTTCTGGAGCAAATCTGGTCCCCCACTCCCCCATCCCACAATACTTTTCGAGAAGATTTGTCATTCCACTCATTGCATTTATTTATTTATTTTTAAATTGTGTGTATATTATATGTATATTTGTGAGTCATTTTTATTTTTGGTCCTATTGTTATTGGGGCATTGCCAATTTTAGTCTATTTCATTATTTTTTGCCACATTGTGGCCAGTCTTATTTAGTTATTGTCACTTTTAGTCTACCGTTAAAATTTTCGTCAAATGACCATCCAAAACAGGGGTATTTTGATCTTTTCATGCTTTGATCATCTCCTTTACCATTTGTAGTGGTTTTCCTTACAGATTTTCATCCAATGAAGAGGTCCGGCGAAAGCCATGGCTTTGTAATGTGGCTCATATAGTCATATGGCTTTCGCTGGACCTCTTCAATGGATGAAAATGTGTAAGGAAAACCACTACAAAGGGTCAAGTAGATGACCAAAGCATGAAAAGACCAAAAATACCCCTATTTTGGACGACAATTTGACGAAAATTTTAACGGTGGACTAAAAGTGGCAAGGACTAAATAATACTGGTCACAATGTGACAAAAATTAATGAAGTGAACTAAAATTGGCAATGCTCCAGTAGGACCAAAAATGAAAATGACTCTATATTTGTTGGATGAGGTTTATATAATTATGCCACTTTTAATCTTTTGACTATTTATTTGGTCATTTTTATCTTTTTACTTTTTATCTTTTTCAATAGATCAAATTCGATTCAAAATGTTAAAAGTGTCCCCACTTTCACTAAAATCCACTCTTTCACACTAGAGTCTTTTGAGGGGAAAAACAAAGCCTTAAAAAGAACTAGAGAAAAATTCTAAAAGTGTGTCAAGAGAGTAAAAATTAAAATTAAAAGAAAATAATTTTTTTAGACTAGAACAACCAACCGAAGATTGAAGAATGGTGATTGAAAATATTTTGTTATTGAATTTGTATGAGAAGAAATATTTATTGATTAAGAATATGTAAAGTGGGCTCTAATATATTCAATCAAATATTTTATATATTTTACAAGTTTATTGATAGAATACTGAAATTTTATCACGTTCTGTTGTCAATGTTGTGGTGACTAGTTATTAAAACACATAGTTTTAATCAAAAGGCTTTGCTATGTATTGTGGTGCACTTAGTTATAACATTAGTTGCACTTAGTATTGATGCTCAGTGTACAATTCACTTGCACATGTAATACATTTTACTTGCACTTGTGCACCTATTTTTACTTACAAGTGCAAGTAATTTACTTTGTTAACATTCATGCACCTGGGTGCAACCTAGGTGCACCTAGGTATAATATTAGGTGCACCTAGTTATAACATTAGGTGCAATTAGTATTGATGCTCAGTGTACAATTTACTTGCACGTGTGCACCTATTTTCACTTACAAGTGCAAGGTGCAAGTAATTTGCCTTGTTAACATTTATGCACCTGGGTGTACCTAGGTGCATCTAGTTATAACATTACGTGAGCCTAGTTATAACGTTAGGTGCAACTACATCCTGGACACGTTGCGCGCTGCGATTCGTCCGCAGTTCTCTCCTGGGCGGCCCGTATGCACTTGAACGCCATCCCCTCTCTCTCTCTCTCTCTCTCTCTCTCTCTCTCTATATATATATATATATATATATATATATATATATATATATATATATATATCATTGGTTAGAAGGTGTGGTAAAGTCTCAATGGTTGAGTCTTTCTTGCACAAATAAAATGTGCACAATGGAAAAAATTTTGTTTAAGTTTTTGGATTTTGATTTTTTAGAGTGGTGTGACTTGTTAGGGAGTTTTGATATGTTGGGGAATGATTTTTCAATATATTTTCAAGAATAAGTAAAGTAAAATTTTATTATTTTGAGTAGAAAAATAAACTACAGCAATACTAGTTTGGTTACTAGGTAATCATTATACAATGGGTCACACTTGTGTGAGACCGTCTCACGGATCCTTATTCGTGAGACGGGTCGGGTCGGGTCAAAGCACTATGTAAATTTCATACTTATATGTGCAAATGTTATACTTATATGCTCAAATATAACACTAATCAAGAATACAATTTTTGTTACTTATTAGAGAAAAAGTAATAAATTTTTTATAATAAGTAATGTTGACAAGTGCTTATTACTTATAAGGGCAAATATAATACTTTTGTGGAAAAATGTAATACTTTTAAATCGAAATGTAAAAGTATTGTATTTTCCCTTAAAAGTATTACATTTACCCTTATAAGTAACAAAATGTTTATTCTTAATTAGTATTACATTTGACCATATAAGTATGACATTTGTGCATATAAGTGTTACATTTGCATCTTGACCCGACCCGTCTCATGGTGAGACGGTCTCACACAAACTAATTAATTCTATTTTTTAAATCAACATTTTACTATTTGACAAATACTTGTGTAAGACCGTCTCATGAGTCTCAATCCGTAAGACGGGTTAGATCTTTAATTAATGAAGTCAAAATCCGACCCATTAATCAAAGATTCAACCCTCTCACGGATAGAGACCAATGAGACGATCTTACAAGTATTACCCTTATTATTTTAGTCTAATTTCATTAGTTTGGTCTACCATCTCCTAAGAAATCGTGAATTATAACTTATTTCATTTCAATTTATTTATAAAAGTGGAGAAGGATGAAACAAATTAAATAAATCATTCCCTTCAAAAAAAAAAAAATTAAATAAATCATTAAAAGAGGCATATAATCGTCGGTCAGCTTTTGTCAATCGTGTCAAAAAATAGAAAAGCTACTTGAGCTATAGAAATAAGGTGAATTAAGCCCTTTTTAAAAAAATTGAAATTATTATAGAAGTGACATACAAGGAGATGAAGGAGTGTTGAATAAATTTTTTTATTTGCTTTAGCTATATTCTGTTCTTTTGTGGCCTAGTTAAGGCTATCGCCTCCACTGAGACTCGAACTCAACTCACCCCCTTTCATATGAGAGTGCAAGTAGGTGTTACTGGACCCTCAAGGTCTTAGCAACTTTAATTTGTATTAGTTTATAAAAGTCTATATGACAAACATTTATAAATTTTAAAAACCTTTTTTATATTAAAAAATGTAAAAATCATTAAACTCTAAATTTAATATACCCTTACAAACATTTTAATAACTTCTATTAATACAATATTGTTTATAATTTTTTACAAAAAAGTTTATAATAACCATAAAATTTTAAGTTTCATTTACTGTAGGAGTTGACCATTAATTAAGCTTGTTGATTTGGGCAAATCAACTACTTGGTTACAACAAATGAAATTTAATCAATTGTGCAGCAATAACATAGGAACTAGTTATAATTAAATGGATATTTCTAGCAAAATAAACCCACAACAAAATACTAATAATGTATACTAAATATTTTTCATAAAATTTGGTATCCACAATAATTTTATCCATTTGTACGTGCATGAGTGTGAACGTGATATTTTTGAAAGAGTTCAACATTGACAATGGCCATATATATATATATATATATATATATATATATATATATATATATATATATATATATATACACGTCCTATTCATAATAAGTTTTGCAATGACATGTAACGTGGCAACTTGGTTCTCAACATCCAAATCCAATTAACGTTTTCTGGACCCCGGCTATATATATACTAATTTTTCACGCGCATTGTGCAAATGAGATAATGCTTAACGTTTATTTTTAAATAAGTATTTCAAAATATATCAATGCAAGATTATATAGGAGATGTTCATGCATATGTAATTAAATGTTGAATTTGTTTATTTAAATTGGTAATTCAAAGTTTATGAATGCAAGATAATATATGAGAGATTAATTATAATTGTCACTAAAATTATTGTTTGCAATTTTGTAAAAAAGATAATCTAAATACTTAGTCTAAAAATGATAGTATAAATAAATACTACTTTTTCGTTTGAATTTCTCTAAGTCTTTTTAATTTTCTTTCTGGTAGCACTACTCACGACAGAAAATTCCGTTGCCATTTTCCGTCACCACTACTCGCGACGGATTATTTCTGTCGCGAAATGAAATACGACAAGCCTAGAGGCTACGGAATGAACTCTGACGCGAAAATGCAAAATTCCGTCACAAAATGCGGTTCGCAACGGAATTTTGCGTTTTTGCGATGGAATTTTTCCATCGCGAATTACGATTTTTCTTGTAGTTTGTATACACGCGACTCGAATTTCTTCTTCTTCTTCTCGTTTCTTGTGTTGGGGTTTATATTCTCAAAATTGATGAAAATTCTATTTTCGGTATTTATTTATTTTATAAATAAATTCAAACCTTGGTTACGTACCAGGTTGTTGTTGGGACTATTTTTTGTAAAATTATAAATCCTAATGTTTTCGAAGTATGTATGTATATATATATATATATATATATATATATATATATATATATATATATATATATATATATATATATATATATATATATATTTTGTTTGTTTTATCAACTTATTCTCCACCTTCACCTTTCACCTAAAAAAATAATTTTTACCTAATTTAATGGTCAACGGGTGTTGCAAAAGAAAAAAATGAGGAGAGATGTCAGCTTTTGAGCACCTATAATTTCAGACTAAATTCCTTAGGATGTGTCTAATTTCAGATCCTAAGCATACACATCCTAAATATATATACAAATTGTCGCATTAGATTTTCAATGTTTTAGGGCTTCAAGAATTAACTTAGATTATGTCTAATTACTCTTTAAGACTAAATTCCTTATCTCAAGGATTTGACGAGCTTCCCTCAAGGGGACTTGGTGGACGATCCTTGAAGAAGTCATGCACTAAAAAACACAACTCAGTGTCAAAAGCCATTCGAAGAATTTCTAAAGGAGTTCAACAAGTAAGTGAGTAACATAGTTGGCTTGTTTTGTAACTAGAGTGAAAGGCTACCTTTTAACTTGTATTGAGTTGATATTAAAGAAACCTTTTTTTGTTAAGGAAAAGAGTAGTATAGTTTACCCGAACCACTATAAAAATCTTTGACTCAATTTCTCTACTATTATCTCTTTACTTTATTTTCATTGAGCTTAATTGTTACACTTAGTGAAATCTTGCTACAAATTTTCTTTTAAGGCAAGTGAAAGACTTCTGTAATTTACCTATTTAACTTCTCCCCTCCCCGGTCTCTAGACTTACACTTGCATGGAACCAACAACGGTCATGTTTGGTAAATAATCAGCCTATCAGCTAATTTTGGCTTATTTGACCACTAATCCACTATTAGTTGGTAAATAATAAGCTTTTTTGTAACTCCAAAATGCTAAAATTCAAAAGGCTACTTAAATCAATCTTTTCAATTAGCTTTTTGAGATAAGAAATTATACCAAACAGCTATCAGCTAACAGCTAATTTATCATACCCAAACAGCCAATGTTATCAACAACTCATACCTTCTAACCCAAACAGCCAACCCAATCAACTAACAACTATTAACCAAACAGGACCAATGACAATTATAATTTTTGTTTTAAAATTGCTGTAACCATAATACGACTAAGTCAAAGTATTAAAGCTCTGTCTAGATTTGAAAACCATAAACTCAACCACCAGCAGCACCGTGGCCCAACCCTATTAATGAGATGTGTCTCTACATACTAATGTGAACGCATTCAATCCTCCTATAAATACACACATGATTTCTTCAGTTTTCTTCACCCTTCAACTATCAATCTTACATAGTAAAGTGTTTTAAAAAAAATGAGTTCAAAGGTTTTTGTTCTCCTTGGCCTCTCTTTGGCCGTGTTTCTCTTCATCGCTTCTGAGGTTACGGCCAGGGAAATGGCCGAGACTTCTACTTCATTTGACCGTAAGTTCATCATCATAATTCATATTTACTACAATTTAACTTTTTTCTAGCTAGTAGCTAGCAAGCATAAACATTCTAGTTCGGAGGTGCCATCATAATTAATGACATGTAGAAACTTTAAACTATGTTTTTGATTAGCCTTAGTAAAAATAATTTATGCATGTATATCCAAAATCTAATATGCATTTCAATTTAAATTTTTAGTAATCCTGCCAGTGTACATTGCACCATTAGGTATGCATAAATGCACCCCACAGTATTTGAAAATGCACTAGAATGAAATTCATAAATGCACTACACACTAAAAAAATTGCGTTAGACCTAATAATGGTGCATTTCCGAACACTTTGTGAAGCATTTATATGTATTTAATTGTGAGTAACTACACAGCCGCACCGGAACCTGACCTTATATATATAGTAGTAATTTATATATAAAAATAAAATATATATACAATTTACAAGATATTTAGGTAGTTTAGTTGGTCGTTCTTTAAAATTTGATATCATATGTTTGAGATCAAGCCCAATCCACCATCAAAAGAGGCCGAAAAATATATTTATGATTCATATCATATTTTGTTATAGACATTCCTGGTTTCGCCCCTGATTGTACAGATGTATTTTGCAACTTCTATTTTGGCAAAATTTGATTAATTAGCTAATTATATATATTGCTGGTACAGCAACGAAAGCTGAGAAAACAAATGGGGTTGTTGGAGATGATAAGCACCATTATGGTGGTGGTGGAGGAGGATATGGAGGTGGCGGATATGGCCATGGAGGTGGCGGATATGGCCACGGAGGACACGGCGGTGGCGGGTATGGCCACGGTGGACATGGCGGTGGCGGTGGCGGTGGCGGTGGCTATGGCCACGGCGGTCACGGCGGAGGAGGATGCAAGTACGGTTGCTGCGGCCACGGCTACCACGGAGGCTGCCAAAAGTGCTGCTCATACGAGGGAGAGGCCGTGGATGCAACAAAGCCTTAAGCCTCACCACTATATATACACTTCGTACATGCATATAAAATAGTGTATTGGCAATCTGATCTGTAGTAATATATATATATATGCTTGTAGTGAAGTAGCCTTACTGTTACTTCTCTGCAATATCTTTATCATAAATAAATGATGATTTGGTTGTCATACAATTGCTTTTGTCTGTTTCTTTATTTTCTTTTTTAGCTTAGTTTATTTCTTCAAAATTAAACATAACATAGAAGATTAGAAGCATGGTTGAAAAAATGGTTAGGCCCTATGCGGCGATTATGGGATTGTTATGCCGTGGACCCAGGTCCTGAGTCTACATTCACATACACTATACTCTACATTCACATACACTATACTCTATATTCACACTTTGTAAACTCTACATTCACATATTACAGGATTATATGATACTTTACATTCACACTTTGTAAACTCCACATTCACACATTACATGATTATATGTTTAGTAACTATATTACCACTGTTATGCATTCACACATTCAAAACTCTATATTCACAGGTCATGTACTCTATATTCACAACTTAAGAACTCCACATTCACACATTACAGGGCTACAAGTTACTAGAACTTCTAAACTCTATTACAGATTCACATATGCATAACTCTACATTCACGATTTCTATACTCTACATTCACACTTTGAAACCTCTACATTCACACATTTCTAGGCAACTCTACATTCACACAATCATAAGTCTACATTCACCATTTCTATACTCTACATTCACACTTTGAAACCTCTACATTCACACATTTTTGGGCAACTCTAATTCAGCAATGTGTTTACTAATTAAAAAAAAAAAAAGAGACAAAACGACGTAGTTTTGGACCCAGGTCCACCTTGCAAGGTGGACCTGGGTCCACGGCATAATTTGCCGCGATTATGCGGTGATTAATCGGGGCCTTGGGACCGGTGTATTTTCGTTTTAAATCTGTTTAAATTTTTTAAAATTTTTAAGACTAATAATTATAAATTATTTAATACTTTAATAGTTAATACTAAAATATTAAATATTAACCTAAAAAACATCTAGATAGAGCTTGAACAATTTAAGATTTTTCGCTCAAAATGACACATCGTTTTGAGTGAAATAACACATTTAAAAATCAACAATAACTAATAGGTCGATTAAGTCGCCTAGGAAACCTAGGCAGTTAGCGCCTAAACAACCTAGGTAGTGCTTGGGCGGGCAGCCGATGCCCGATGCCTTGGCGAGCGGAATTTTAATTTGCAACACTGCACAATGTTGCAAAAATCCCGCCTAGGTGCCGATTAATCCCCGCCTAGGCGCTAGGCACCAGTCGACCGCCTAGCGTATCACCTTAAATGGTGGTCTAGGTGCCTGGCCGGCTAGGCGACCGCCTAAGCTCCGCCTAAGCCGCCTAACCACCACCTAAGCCGCTTATGCGCTAACCGCCTAGGCCTCCTAGGCGCCGACTAGATCTTCTAGGCACCGACTAGACTGCCTAGTCGACCAATTAACTATTGTTCTTTTTTTTTTTAATGGGTTATTTCACTCAAAACAACGTTGTTTTGAACGAAATAACCCTAAATTGTACAAACTCTAGATATTTTTTAGGTTAATATTTAATATTTTAGTATTAACTATTAAAGTATTATATAATTTATAATTATTAGTCTTTAAAAGATTAAAAATACTTTAAATTTTTTTTTAAAAAAAAATACACTGGTGCCGATTAATCCCCGCCTAGGCGTTCTAGGCGCTACCCGAGGAACGCCTAGCGATTTTTTCAACCATAACACTGCATAGAAGTAGGAAACAAGATATGCTACAGGGAAGTAATCCCCGCCTAGGCGTTCTAGGCGCTACCTGAGCGCCCGAGGAACGCCTAGCGATTTTTCCCCGCCTAGGCGTACGCCTAGCAATTTTTTCAACCATGACACTGAGGGAAGAATTAATAAACATCAATTTACAAATACTAATTTTTAAAAATGTAAGACACTAGTATACAATTTGAATTAATAAATATCAATTTACAAATACTAATTTTTAAAAATGTAAGACACTAGTATACAATTTTTTTTTTTGAGTACTGCTGACTAAAGTAGCACAACAAGTCAACAGTTACCTCCACTGAGGCTCGAACCCACTCCCATCATCTATGTAGGAGTATTAACCAAGACATCGGATGCCACTTGACCACAAGGTCTTTGGTTGTGATATATGTTTAATAGGGGATAAAAATTAAAATATTACTTTGAAATTTTGTAGAATGCCATTTTGTAATAGCAATGTAAACCATATCTTAGATCTTTGTTGTGGTACTGCAGGTGTAAGGTCATCTTAAATTCAGTTGATACTCATGATTTTAGATAAATATTTATTGTAAAAGTTCATACGATTTGAGCCCCTATATGAATTGTAATTATAATTTTTTTTTGGAGAACAAATATTAATTATAAATTAATTCAACGTTTGCTACCATATATCTATTAACTGAGATAAGTATATCAAATGGTTGTAATTATTAAGTAGATTTAAAATTAACAAATAATTTTGAAGTCATGGATTCAAATCTTTCCATATGTAAACATTTTTTTAACTTCATAAAAAAAAATAAAAAATCAAACTAAGAGGCCCCTCCCAACGTTAGGAGTTGGGACCAGGGCGGGTGCCTATCTCGCCCATCCTCAGAGCCGGTCCCGATTATAATTTATAAATGAGTAGTATGTTCATTAGTCTAAATTAATTTACCCAATCATTGCCTTCATTGATCTAGTTGTTTAATTTACCCAATCATACACATGTGTATAGACCAAAATTCACACATTAATGATGATTTCAAATTATGCCAGGTCCACCTTGCAAGGTGGATATGGGTCCAAAACTACGTCGTTCTGTCTTTTTTTTTTTTTTTTTTTTTAAATTAGTAAACATATTGCTGAATATAGAGTTGACCAAAAATGTGTGAATATAGAGGTTTCAAAGTGTGAATGTAGAGTATAGAAATCGTGAATGTAGACTTATGATTGTGTGAATGTAGAGTTGCCCAGAAATGTGTGAATGTGGAGGTTTCAAATTGTGAATATGGAGTATAGAAATCGTGAATGTAGAGTTATGCATGTGTGAATCTGTAATAGAGTTAAGAAGTTATAGCAACTTGTAGCCCTGTAATGTGTAAATGTGGAGTTCTCAACTTGTGAATATGGAGTATAGGACATGTGAATATAAAGTTTTGAATGTGTGAATACATAAGAGTGGTAATATAGTTACTAAACATATAATCCTGTAATGTGTGAATGTGGAGTTTACAAATTGTGAATATAGAGTATAGTGTATGTGAATGTAGAGTTTGTGTTCCACATGTCAATATATTTAGTAAAAAAAAAAGTTAAAAGAAAAAAGAAAAAGGGCGTCGTTTTTGGACCTAGATTCACCTTGCAAAGTGGACTTAAGTCAACGGCATAACGACTTTGAGTTCTCTTGGGCCATGCGTCAATACTGTCGCAGAGCAAGTGTGAAAACTGAAAAGTTTTGAAATTTACTTCAATTTTCAAAGTGATATGACTTGTTAGGACTTTCATTTTTCCAACATTGCGGCATGATTGATATCTATATCTATATATACATACATACATACATATTATTTCAAGTGAAAAAATAAATGATTGAAATATTAATTCAGTTGTCTTTATATTTTTATTATATCACAAACACTACAAGAAAATAATAAATTCTAATATTTTATTTACAAATATTGATTATTGAATTAGATATATATATATGAATCTCAGTAATGCACTCACAGATTTTCGTTAGTAAAGAATTAAATTGGTTTATCTGTCAAAAATGAATCTCAACAAAAATATCATAGTGTTAATTTATACTCAAATATTTTTTGCTAGAATTTGGACCCACGTACAATTAATTCATTTGTACACGAACGTCGACAAGCATGATATTTGTGAAACACTAATGACAAATTGTCAATGACCCTGCCCACAATGTACTATCCTTTTCACATTATATGCAATAACTTCACTTAAAACGATTTGTAACAAGCTAGGCAACTTGAACTTCAACTCCCAAGTCCAAATAGCATTTTCTGGAGGAAATCTGGTCCCCATCCTACTATACTTCTCTAGAAGATTGTCATTGCACTATTGCACTAATTGCATTTATATATTTATTTATTATTAAATTGTGCACCGGTCCTTATACCGTGGACCATGGTCCACAATGCATTGTAGACCATGGGTCATTGTTGATACTGCAGTTGTGTTGAACTGATACTGCCATTGTGTTGAAAGGATACTACAGTTGTGTTGAAAGGAAACTGCACTTGCGCGGAACAGAGGTCGTGTCATCCATCTGGAACTACAGTTGTGGTGAACGGATACTGCAGTTGTGTTGAAAAGATACTGCAGTTGTGTTGAACGGATACTGCAATTGTGTTGAACGGATGAACGGTTCTGTTCTGTGCAATTGCATTTTCCTGTGCAACTGCATTTTCCTTTCAACACAACTGCAGTATCTTTTCAACACAACTGCAGTATCCATTCAACACAACTGCAGTATCAACTATGATCATGGTCCACAATATAATTTGCGCATATTATATGTGTATTTATTGGATGAGGTTTGTACATATAGTTCAACTACTTTTTATCTTTTAATTACTCATTTGATCGTTTTGACCTTTTAACTTTAAAAAACATACAAATTAATCAAATTACTTCTAAAATGTTTGAAAGGTGAGGATGATCTTACCATTCTGGATTGAATTCGTAATGATTTTAAAAAGTGAAGGGACAAAATGAGAATAAATTGATAGTTAATAATCAAATATGGTAATATCATGAGTACATTTTGTATTAGACCGTCTCACATGAGATATATATGCAATATTTTTTAGTTAAAATATAATATTTTTTCATTATTATAATTATAGCCTTTAACGTCGGTTATTTTTCCTAATTTTAGTCGATTATTAAAGTGACATAAAAAGCATGGGCGTAGTATACTAAATTATAGACGTCAGTTCACCATCAATGTCTATACTATCATATCAGTTCTTATACCGTGGACCAAGGTCACAAAACGACGTAATTCCAATAAGTGGGAGAAACGGATCCCGTAAATCTCCGTAATTGATACTGCAGTTCATCTCAAATGATACTACAGTTGTGTTGAACTGATATTGCAGTTGTGTTAAACTGATATTGAATTTGTGTTGAACTGATACTGTAGTTGTGTTAAACTGATACTGCAGTTGTGTCTGTAACTGATACTACAGTTCATCTCAAATGATTCTACATTTGTGTTGAACTGATACTGTAGTTGTCGTCGGAGGTCGTTTCATCCATCTAGAACTGCAGTTGTGTTGAACTGATACTGCAGTTAGTTGCGCGAAATGGAGGCAGTTTCATCCGTCTGTTTTCATTAATCAAAACGACGCCGTTTTGTCACTTGGACCACAATGCTTGGTGGTCTGTTGTCCACGATAAAATTTGCGCTATCATATATAGGTTGGTTATACACAAACCATTGTATATTTTTTTTATAAAATAAATAGATTAGACATTGATTCTAAGGAAGAACAGACGTATATACCGTAGTACAGACGTTGGTTCTCCCAAAAAATTGAAGCCTATAATTTTAAAAAAAGTAATACCAAAAAAAATAAACGACGTCAATTCTGCTTAATAACCGACGTTATTAATTTTGCTAAAAAAATTAATACAATAGATCAATTCTACCCTAGAACCAACATATATTGTATTTTAAAATAAATAAATAAATGACGTCGGTTCTGCTTAAGAACCAACGTTAGTTTTTTGTTTTTTAAATAATATAATAGACGCCGATTCTACATTAGAATCAGCGTCTATTGCATAGATTAAAAAAAAGAATATATGTCGATTATACACAAAAATCGATGTATATTCCCTTTGTATTAACAATATTAAATATTAAATTTTGCTTTGTAAAATAGTTTATCAAAAAATATTTAATACAAACAATTGTCAATTACAATTCATTGAAAAGTACCTAAACAATTTCAAACAACAGTATTTTTCAAGCAAAATAATATATTCAAAATATACCAAACAATAAACTATACTGTAAAATATAATTTCGCCTAAAAGAACTGTGATATATTGTTTACCAATTTATTTAGGAAAATTAATTTCATTATAATTTTTACAAGCGTAATGTGATAAAATAGTTACCTCAGGATTTTAAATTCTTATATATTATCTATCTTCTTCCGGAGCTCATCCATCCGCTTTCGTAGCTAATCAACCTCATCATAGATGAATCCTCCCGATGCAAGTCGTTTGTAGTCAACCTCGGCCCTAGACAGCCTTGTGTCGGTACTCAAGCATCCAACCGTCCCAAGGAAAACATGGCTCAAGTCGCACTCCCTCCCTCTACTCCCTGGTGCTTTCATCCATCTCGCCCAACACCACCTCCTCCTTACCTATCCAACAATCGAGGCGAATTGACCTCCCTATCAGCTTGAGCTCCTTCGATTTGTGGAGGCCGGGTGCTTGGTGCCATGCTTTCCCCCCGAGGGGCCGGGGTGAGGGTCAACTACCCTTGCGCAACCCCATGCGGAGCTGCAGTACCAAGTTGAGGGGGCTGCACTAGTCTTAAAAGACTCTCAATGAGGCGGGTTAGCAAGGTAGCGGCTTGTTGGATGGCAGCCACCCCGTCTTGCAGGCCTAGGGCTGGAGGTGGGGCAATTGGAGTCGACCGACCATTGCGGTTGTTGTTGAGTTAGTGTATAAGTCTCTTGTCGACCTCATGGAGAGTGTTTGCTGGCTCACAGCCCAATTGAGCTCATTCCCGTCCGGGGAATTAAAGCATGTGCTCATCTCAACTAAAAGCCTAAGCTAATAGTTGGACTGCACATATTATATTTATGCTCACACGCCCCATCAACGTGTGCGGTGAATTTCCGAGCGCAACACGTGGAAGTCTCTTTTTGAGGGTGACGCGGAGATTCGAACTCATGATCTTTTGCATGGCTCTGATACCAAATTAAAGCATGTGCTCATCTCAACTAAAAGCCTAAGCTAATAGTTGGACTGCACATATTATATTTATGCTCACACGGGGTGAGTTGGCTATTACGAGAGCCATATATGAGAGTTGCGTGAATTGGACCCCGTCATTGCTATGGAAGGTTCAAAAAATAGGAAGCACACTCGAGCTTGTATGTTGAGTGATCGCTATAAAAAATAGTAGTTAAGTATTATGGGTGAAGAGTTATATATCATATCCGCAGGGATTGGTGATATGACACGTACTTGTGAAACTATTAGACTTTTATTCACTAAAGCCTTGAACGCATAAGAATCCAAACACACTCATAAACATGGATAAATATATTAACCCTAATAAACACACTAAAAATATGAAACAAACGGAATAGGAAAAGATAGGACTCAAGTTAAGGAATATTACCTTCTAGATGCTATAATAATTATAACTTATGGGATTAAGGGAGTCAAATTCAACCTTGGGTTCCAAGATTGCCAACACCAACTCGATGTACTAACACGCTACTCTCGTGATCCAATGTTAGGCCGAATAAGAATACAGGGGTTGTCCCACTCTCGTGACGCTACCAATCATCCTCATTAGGCTCAAGTAATCTTAACCTTTAACATTCCCTACTCTCGTAAGTAAACCTGAAGTTCATGAAATGTGGTCTAATAGAAGTTGGTGGTTGAGAAACGAGCATTGGGGTATGCTAACCCCTAGACTCCTTACTCGACCGGTTGCCAAATTTCGTACTAGACGAGTATTGACAAGGTGTGTGCAAACTCATCTACAAAAGAACATCTCACAAGAAAAGAACCCTAGATTGAGTTTTACACCTCTTATGCAATAATCACAAGAATAACATTAAGATAGGCAATACAACTCTAATCTAAGCCCATAAACAAACTACTCACACATATCGAACATAAACATAGCAAAATCACAAGTATAAAGCATAAACATTGCAAATGAAATAGATAAAGGAAAGAAGAACTTCTCTATTGACAATGGAAGAACAATTCTTGAAATCCAAGCATGAATCATTCAATACAAGCTTTCAATATGATAAAGAACCTAACTCGAAGATAATGATGAATGGAAATTAAGGAAAATAGCTTTCAGCTGCCTAGGATTCGAGAGCGGTCAAAAGACGAGTAGTCGCACGAGCTAGGCACGCTTGTGCAAGCGACCGTGCGTAAAATCTCAGATTTGTGTCCGGCGACTCTACAATGCAGTTTTGACTTCCAGGTCGATTTTGACCCCTTTAACGTTAGAACTGGACTTTGTGGTCGTCATGAAATTTGTAGTCCTTCGCGTTTTCTTTCTAATGGAGCACAGATCACCTCATTTAGACATTTCTACGCTGGGATTTTGTCCAAATACTGAACAGTGGTCAAGATGAGCGAAAATTGCAACTTATTGCTCTTTTCTTCCACTTTTTCCTTGACTTGCCTAAATGACTAAGACCATTGAAACACCACTCTATGGCTCTCTTGGAAGTATTTTAGCCATCTCTTTAGCTTCATGTTGGCTCCCATTGATTCCAAATGCATCCGAAATTATCCATTTTGACTCCAATATCATCTAATAATGCATGAAAATGCTTTTATCTATTTTTTTTCTTCAAGTGAGAGATATTGTATCTAAGGGTGTGTTTGGTAACCCGTAAAATGACTTTCAAAAAATGTTTTTCGAGTTTTTGGTGTTTGGAAACATCCGGAAAATGCGGTCAATAGAAAATGTTTTCCGTTGACCAAGGAAAATCAGTTCATTTTTCCGGAAAATGACTTACGGAATTTTTTTCCGTAAGTCATTTTCCGGAATAGCCAAAATGACCGTTTCGCATG
The DNA here is from genome assembly GCA_003576665.1 of Ipomoea trifida. Classification (NCBI taxonomy): domain Eukaryota; kingdom Viridiplantae; phylum Streptophyta; class Magnoliopsida; order Solanales; family Convolvulaceae; genus Ipomoea; species Ipomoea trifida. The sequence goes on along the minus strand of CP025647.1, from coordinate 7,165,777 downwards.
TTCTCGGCCAAAACAAAGCCATATCACCCATGGCCGAAAATGGACATCATAATAATTTGATTGATGGAATTTTTTCTTTTAATATTATTATGAGAGGAATTTAATTACATACATTAACATAGTAATCTATATATATATACTAAAAATGCGGAAGATTAATATATTCAATCAGGAAAGCAATTGATTAAAATATTACATTAATTTCATGAGAGGAATTTGATAAAATAGTAATATTTTTAATGGGTTATTATTCTTTTAATATTATCATGAGAAGAATTTAATTACGTACATTAACATAATACATTAATATATTTTTTGAATACTATAATATACATCATATATTAATTTGATTGTTGGAATTTTTTTTGAATATTATCATGATAGGATTTAATTATGTACATTAACATAATACAGTAATATTTTTTGTGAATAATATAATATACATCACATAGTAATTTGATTGTTGAATTTTTTTTTTAAATATTATAGTGAGAGGAATTTAATTACGTACCTTAACATAATATAACAATAGTTTTTTTGAATACAATAATATACATCATATAGTAATTTGATTGTTGGAATTTTTTCATTTAATATTATCATGAGAGGAAGTTAATTACGTACATTAACATAGTAATCTATATATCTATCTATCTATATATATATATATATATATATATATATATAAAGCGTAAGATTAATATATTCATACAGGAAAGGAATTGATTAAAATAATACATTAATTTCATGAGAAGAAATTAATAAAATAGTAATATTTTTAATGGGTTATTATTCGTTTAATAATATCATGAGAAGAATTTAATTACGTACATTAACATAATAGAGTAATATATTTTTTGAATACTATAATATACATCATATAGTAATTGGATTTTTGGAATTTTTTTGAATATTATCATGGGAGGATTTAATTATGTACATTAACATAATATAGTAATATTTTTTGTGAATACTATAATATACATCATATAGTAATTTGATTGTTGAATTTTTTTTTAATATTATCATGAGAGGAATCAGTAATATTTTTTCTGAATACACTAATATACATCATAGAGTAATTTGATTGTTGGAATTTTTTCTTTTAATATTATCATGAGATAAATTTAATTACGTATCATGGGTGGTATATGAACAATTTGAAAATGGTAATTAAAAGAAATTGTTAATTTCTCTTTTAGATTAAAAACAAAACAGAGATTTGTTTCCTTTTTAAAATTTTCTATTACCATTTGTGAAACCAATCAAATTCAATTTTCAAAATTCAATTTTTATTATTTTGGAAACTATATAAATTTTAAGTTTCTAAATAGGCCCAAATTAGAAATTTTTGTAAAGCCAATAAGGTAATAACAATTACCTAATTTAGAATTATGAGTAACTTTTTAGTAAAAATAATAATCAAAGAAATTTCTCCATCTTTTCGAGTATAAATAGCTAGGCCAGCCTCAAGCTATTTACTTAGAGCATAGCTAATTAAACCAACTTCAAACTCTTTCCGATATGTCTAAGCGTCCTGGTTTTTTGAGTTTCATTTTACTTTTAGCATTATTTGTTAGTGCATCCATTATTTTGGATACTACAGAAGCTCGTCCCCTGGATACTAATGCCGGAGGAAATGGATTGAAGTATGATTTGAATCGGAACCCAATAATTCCTATACCATGGAGCTATGTGGGAACCACAAATTCTGGTCGTAACCTCCATGGAGCAAGATCTATCCTTCAACTTCCTATACCATGGAGCTATGTGGGAACCACAAATTCTGGTCGTAACCTCCATGGAGCAAGATCTATCCTTCAACTTCCTATACCATGGAGCTATGTGGGAACCACAAATTCTGGTCGTAACCCTCAAGGATCAGGACATTTACCTCCAGTGAAAAATTCTGGTCCTAGCCCTCAAGGATCAGGACATTTACCTCCAGTAAAAAATTCTGGTCCTAGCCCTCAAGGATCAGGACATTTACCTCCAGTGAAAAATTCTGGTCCTAGCCCTCAAGGATCAGGACATGTTCCTGTGCCTCCAGTGGAATTTCATTGATCAAGCCAAGACGGGATGATATAACATTAATAAGCCTACAACTATGTCAGTCTAAAGTGAAGGCAATTCAAAGATTATGACATTATTTTTTTTATTTGCTTCAATGTTATTTTACATATATGTCATATGGTGAAATAATATAATTGAGCGAATTTTATATTTTCCCTTTCACTTTTTTTCTCTAATTTTAATTTGTTCCCCTCCGTTATCTACATATATGAAATACCGAAAAATATATAGTCATTAATGGTCTACACATATTATAGTATAACTATTAGTGTTATATATGATAAATCCCTATATCTACCAGGAGTCCAGGATAACACAATTAATTAACCAAAACTTTCTTCAACAATGTGGTAATAATTTTATTTATTTAATTCATTGGTTACCACGAATAAACGGACCCCATTTCACGTTCAAAAATGATTTTACTTATTAATTAAAAACGAATCATGTGTTGTCATATTAAATGATGATTTTTTTTTCATTATAACATAACCCTTACTCTTATCAAAGTAGTACTTATTGAATCGTATAAATATGTATGTAGATATGGGTGAGTGTAAGTAGGTAGGAAGTGATAATAGTAAGGGTTATGCTAATAGGGCAAAAAAATTTTACCATTCGATATGGTATTACATGATTCATATTTAATAAATAAACTAGTTATAAATATGTGCATTTATAAAGGGTGTTATGAATAAAATGAAGTTAATTAAACTCATTTGATTGATATAAAAGAAAAAGTACATATATCTTATATAAAGTAATTATTATATGATGTAACTCAACATTATATTTACACGTAAACCTTTAAAAAAAAGTTAATCAAACTTAGCCTGATTGAGCAATTAAATGATTGTTTATATAAATTAATTATAAGTGTTCAGTCAGTACATAATATTTCTTTGATATACTGACAATTTTAATTAGTTTTACAACAATTGCTGCGCATCAATCACCAACAAGAGAAATTTATAGTCCAATTCAAACATACAACCCTAGGGAGATAATTTATCCCCTTTATGCAACAATCACAATCCTAGCATCAAGAATAGCAATACAACCATAATCCCAACCCAAAAGCTAACTACCCACGCATCATAAAGGTAAACAAAGCAAAACAATCTATGTAAAACTATGCTAATTTATGCTAGGGAAATCTAAAGAGAAGAGCAAAAATAAGCCAAAACTTGCTAGGGTTCGAAATCTCCCAAAAATGCATAAAAACGCAGATTAAATAGCAAACAGTGAAGTCCTCACAACCTACCTCACGGCAGTGAGCCTGGCCGTGAGGAGGCCGCGAAACGCGCTGGGCTTAAATGGCATCACGGTTGTGTGGGTGGCCGTGTGGCTGCTTCTTCCTTTGCTTCTTGCCTGGTTCGTGTTCCGTTGTTCCTATCTTCTTTGGGTAGGTTCCTCAGCTTCCAAAATTGATCTAATAAGCTCCAAAAATACTTCCTTTGCTACTCATTGTGGATAATTACACTTTAGAAAAACATAACACACAAACGAGTCTCAATTTCCCCTTAGATATAGATAATTTGCACAAAAAACAACTAACATAAGGAGTGAATAATGATTCAGAATAAGAGATATCAGATGGTTAAGGGAATATCTTTCGAGCTATGCTATTTCTCACTTGAATCTATAAAGAGATTAGTAAATGATGAGGTACTTAATACTCTTAATTATACTGATTTCGAGACTTGTGATATGATCTCAATTGTGCATATTTTTCTAATTGATTTGGATCAACTTTTGAGCTTAAATGTATTAAATTGCTATCTCTAATGCATATTCCTTGCTTTCTCAATTAGATATGATTTTTCATTCTTGATTTGAGTGTTTTATGGTGTTTGTTAGTGTTTTGAAACCATTTTAGATCAAATGCAAAGCAAAGAAACATTTAAGGACATGTTTGGGAGTCAAAATGGATGAAGAATGCTTACATTGAGGCCTCGACACGTCCAGGATCAGATTAGACGCGTCCAGAATTTCCAGTGTGCAACGTTGTTGAGCTAAGGTCAGGGCTCGACGCGTCGAGAAATTGCCGTAACAATTTTCGGGGAAATCTTCAAGGCTCGACGCGTCGAGCCCCTGTCTCGACGCATCGAGAATCCTGTGACAGCACAAAATTCTGTTTCGTGAATTTGCCTATTTTACCCCTATTTTTGCTCCCACTATAAAAGGTTCATTTTCCCAAAATCCTAGACCCAAGCTGCGTTTTTGGAGACAAAAAGGGTGAGAGTAAAAGGTGTTTTCCTATTCAAGAGTTGAAGGAGGGATCCACCAACTTGAGGAGAAGATACTCACCATCAAGGAGCTACAAGAGCTTCGGAGGAAGAAAGAGAGGCTAGGAAGACTACATTCGGGAGAATTTCTTCCCCTTTTCCTTTACTTTCATAGTCTTTGTAAACTCTTGTGCTTTAAATTCAATACTAGCCATGAGTGGCTAAACTTATTAGGGATTTTTGGTTGAAAGTAGTGTATGAACCTATTGTGCCTTGTTCTTAATGTTTTAATGTTATGTTTCATATTTGGGTTTTATACTTATGATGCAATTGTGATTTCTATTGTGATGCTTGTGATTAAAGGCCTAAATTACTTGTATCTTGCTATAGTTGTGTCTTGATGGGAGTTAGGGCATATACTAGAGCACTCACTTTTGCATTTGACATTTGCACCTTGGGAGAGGGCATTTTTGTTAAGGGATTTTGTTTACATTGTTTGTTCTTGATTAGTTCCTTATCGTGGGTTTGAATTATGGGAGTAATTCCTTCCCTTTTGTGAATGCAATCATCCACATTTGTTAGAACCCAAATTACATATCACACCTTAGTTTGGCACTAGGTTAGTAAACACTCGAACCCGAAAATCCCACTCTCTCTATATTGTTTTCATCAACTAGCTTTCTTTATTTTATTTTATTATAATATTTGCAACCGTTCAAACACCATTCTCGTTAGGATTAGCTTCATAAGAATATGTTAGTAACTAGTGTTCGATACACCCCGCTTCCCTGTGGATCGATAACCCCGGAATACTCTGGGTATTTGTTTGTTATGAAAATATGCTACAACTAACTTGTATAGACTGCATTAAGGGAAAGCAGACAAATAAGTCTAAGAAAGGTGCCAAAAGAAGTTCAAGCATATTGGAAATCATACACACTGACATTTGTTTTCCAGATATGGATATGCCAGGTCAGAAGTATTTCATCACCTTCATTAATGATTACTCGTGATTTACTTATGTGTATTTGATTCATAATAAAAATGAAGCACTGGATGCTTTCAACTCTTTTAAGGCTGAACTTGAGAACCAATGTGGGAAACAAATACATATAGTAAGATCCGACAGAGGTGGTGAATACTATGGAAGGTACACTGAAAGTAGACACGCACCTGGTCCATTTACTAAGTTTCTTCAAGAACATGGGATTGTTTCCTAATACACCATGTCTGGTTCTCCGAACCAAAATAGTGTTACTGAAAGAAGAAATCGCACGCTTATTGATATGGTGCGGAGTATGCTTAGCAACTCCAAACTTCCTAAGCTTTTGTGGGCTGAAGCACTTAAGACAGCTACGTATATATTAAACCGTGTTCCTATCAAGGTTATCCCAAAGATACCAATTGAGTTATTAGGAGGTTGGAAACCGAGTTTGCAACATATGCATGCCTGGGGATACCCGCCTGAGGTAAGGATATATAACCCACTAGAAAAGAAGTTGGACCCAACAACTATAAGTGGTTTAATTTCTTTATTGGATACGCACAGTCCTCCAAGGGGTATATATTTTACTATCCATCTCATTCAACTAGGAGTTTATTAAATACTTTAAAGTTTTCAAAAAGGAAAGTATGATTAATTTTTAAAAAGTTTTTAAAATAATTTTCAGTCAATTAGTAATAACATTTTCCTTTTCCAAATTGCCTAATTTCCGATTGAAATTCCAGTAGGGTATTTTTATATATTCAATCAATTAGTAATATCAATTTTTTTTTTCCATTTTATCTTTACTAATGTTTGGACGGAAATTTCACAAAAGATGATTTTATTTTTATTAATAATAGTATAGATATAGAAGTATAGATAAGTATTCGAATTATTATTATTGGTATAAATAATAATTAATAAATTATTTTTGTCTAATAGAATTACGCATAATTTGTTTCCATTATTATCACAAATATAATGGTTTAATTATTCTTAGAATTTGGGGAATAAAAGTTTAGCACCAATTAAACTTTATTAATTTTTTTTACCAATTAATTAATAATATTAGTTTGTGCGGAAAAGTTGAAGGAGGGAATTTTACTATTATTAATAGTATTGATACGTGAATATACAAATAATATTACCAATTAATAGATATTAGTTAATTTCTATTTTACATTTTCTTACCAATTAATTAAGCTTTATTAATTATTTGACCAATAAAATATTTAATTATTTGATTACAAAAGTTTGAGCGGGAAAAATGAAATAAGATCGAGGATTTTACATTTATATATTTTTTTGGGTGTAACCCAGGGTCTCCACCGTCGAGCACAGTGACTAACCCCTCGCTGGATTGTAGGCACCTCTATTGGGTGGGACAGCTGATTTTACTTTTATATATAGTATATATATATATAGATAATCTTCTTGATTATCTATTTTACCCCACTATATTATTTTATGTAAGCTTATTGATCCATATAATTATATACACCGGATCAATAATTCCATCAAACACAATATTATTATTTTATATTAAAATATACATTAATTTGGGTACCCACAATAATTTTATCTATTTGTACGTGCATAAATGCATAGTTGATATTTGTGAAACAGTCTGACATGCATTGACAATTGGCTGTGCCCACATCTTGAACGTCCTTGTCATAATAAGTTTTGCACTGACATGTAATGTGGCAACTTGAATCAAAACATCCAAATCCAAGTAACGTTTTCGGGATCTCATCTTATCCGGAAGACTTGTCATCCCACCAAAAATAATGCCAGTTTTCTGAATACCATATTACATTGTAATTCATCTATATTTTTCTCAACCTGTTGAAGCATAAAGAGTCAATTTCAACTCTTTATCTCCTCCACTGAGACTCGAACTCATGACCTCCCATCTGAGGGTGGCCACTACATGCCAATTGAGCACAAGGTGCTTGGCAAAATAATGCCAGTTTTCCCTCATGATTTTATCTCTTAATTGTCTCTTTACGTGATAATATATATTTTTGTTTATTGATAATTATCTTGAATTAGCCGACCTTACCTAGAGTTAAAAATAAAATATACTTATTAATTATGCGATATTACATTGTAACATGGTCAATTATACTTAAAAATATAAAAATAATCAATCAAATATTTGTTACGTAAATGGGTGAAAATTAAGAGGTAAAATTAAAAGCGAATTTAATGTAACATTACCCTTCCACTAATTACATAATTTTTGTAGGTAAATTGAGTACGTGCATATTATATGTATGTTTATTGGTTGAGATTTAATTAAATACTTCATTTGTCACATTTTATATGTCCTATTTACTATTCTTTGGAAAAATAACTTTATATTCTTTGCTTGTATTCATTAGTATTTACTTATAATTTTTAAATTTTATTTTTATGTTTAATAATAGTACTTTTAATGTAGTTTCTAAATATATAAATTTTACAGATTAATTCTAAGCTTAATATTATGAAAAATTAAATTGTAAATAACTTCAGTCAAACCTCGTTAACCGAACTCAACGCATAAAATAGGATGGAGGGAGTACTATTAAATGAACTCAGTAAAATTATTTTTATATTAAAGTTCTAGCTGACAATATATAAATAAATTACTAGAGTATATAAGGAAATATGTAGTCAAGTAGTGAAGTTGTGCGTTGCCAGAGTCTAAGTACAAGATTTTGAGCGTGTCCCCTCTACTATCACAGTGGCTTGGCTTTTATATTACAAAAATAAAGGTTATAGAATAAGTACAATGGCTCCAGTGTCATACTCAGTAATTGTGACGTTACCAAATTATTATTATTATTATTATTATTATTATTATTATTATTATTATTATTATTATTATTATTATTAGGAGTGAGTTGGAATTGAAGAGATGTAGAGAAAATAGTATATGAATTGCAAATATGATAATATATTAATAATCTTTCACTTTTTAAAATGAAAAGAGTATTGTAGGATTAACTTGGCACTATTCGTCATAATTGTTATTTGAGTTGGCAAATAACATTATAACATTGTCCCTATTCCTCATAATTGTTATTTAACTTGGTAAATAGCAATATAGCATTGTCTCTCTCAAACTAGGTCCAAGAAAAAAAAAATATTCATTCTAATTTTTTCTGCATTTTGATAAATATCCCTATCTTCAAAACAATAGTAGGTGCACCTTGTTTATATTATAAAAACTTCAAAATTTTACTCACCCAAATTTGTATGATCTATATTTTGGTGTGTTGATTTGTTAGGCTATCATCAATTTTAAGTCCGCATCTTTGTTTTGTGTTAATTTGTGATAGATGGACCCAATGGCCTATATATGGAAGGTTGGTTGGGAGGTGATGTTGGTAGTAAATAATGATGTAGCAAAATAAAAACGTTTACAATGATTGATCAATTCGGTAAAATATTTACTATGTCTATAAGGCCACATTAATAAATATAATTATAGCCGATTCACTAATGATAAGTTTTACATTCAATAATTACCATTTTTTATTCAACCAATGACTTCCTCGGAGGGTTGTAGCCATTCTCAAGTACATTAATGAGCTCGTTAAACAAGCTTCCCAATGCACAACAAGAATCTCTGATCTCTTCCATCCCGCCACTGATGCCTTCAATTCCAGCACATGATGTGCGGCGGTGCGGCTGTGTGGCGGTGAGGCGGCGAGGCTGTGCGGCGGAGAGAAGAAGAAGAAAGAATGTGGATAGCGGCGTTGGTAGAAGATGGAGGCTAACTACGATGATGGGTTTATGTTTCGGCGATGGGTTTATGTTCTTTGAAATAAACCCTACGATGTCGATTATTACCATTAACCGACGCCGTAGGATAATTAATTTTTTTTTTTTATTTATGTTCGATGATGTGACGTCGGTTAGTCAAAACACTGATGTCGTATCAAGTCAGATTTTTTAAAAAGAATTCTTATTAAAAGGACGGCGTTTAACATTAAAAAAATTTAATCATATACGAAGTTGGTTTTATGTCTAACCGACGTCGTACATGATAAAAAAATCTTCTAAAAAATTCATACGACGTCGAATATTTGAATAACTGACGTCGTATATCGTTCTCGTTATTATTATTTTTTATTAGTGATTTACAATGTTGGTTAATAATTAAAAAAAAAAAAAAAAAAAACAACAACAACAACAACATTATTAAATGGTTTTTTTAATATTTTATAAATTTATTGGACTTTTAACGTCAATTTTTTTCAGAGCAAATACCAATTTTGGTCCCACTACTATTAGCAAAATGACAATTTTGGTCCACATGTTTCATTTCTATCAATTTTGGTCTCACGACTATTGTTTAGTACCAATTTTGGTCCCACGACTACTGTTTTAGTGCCAAAGTTCATCGCGTCGGTCACCCATCTGTTTAAAACGTGCCGAAATCTAAAATTTTTGAAGGTATTTTAGTCCTTTTCAACTCAAAATCCCAATTTGAGCATGAATAAAGAGATTTAAGCTATAAGATCGACCACAATTCACAATTCTTCTCCTCAAATTAAGGTAAAATGAGGAGGAAAACTGCGAATTTTGATCGATTTTATGACTTAAATATTAATCCATTTATTTATACTCAAATTAAGATATTAAGTTGAAAATGATGAAAATACGCTTAACAATTTTAGATTTTTGCACGTTTTAAACGGATGAGTGACCGGCGCGATAAATTTTGGCACTAAAACAACAGTCGTGGATGAAAATTGGTACTAAAACAATAGTCGTGGGACCAAAATTGGTAGAAATGAAACATGTGGACCAAAATTGTCATTTTGCTAATAGTCGTGGGGCCAAAATTGGTATTTGCTCATTTTTTTCATAAACAATTGACGTTATATATGTTATTTATGTAGTAGTTACAATGTATCACTTGAATAGCACAAATTCTTGTAAGCGGTGCAAATTGTAGAATAAATCTCCTTTCACTTATGAGGAAGAGGAGCCAATTTTAACTCTCTAAACCAGTAAGGACATGTTTGGTTCGCAGGAAGTAGACTTCCAAGGAAAAGATTTTCCTTCAAATCAAGGAAAATGGTGAGTTCCTGCGTTTGGTTCATTGGAACCTTTATTCCAATGGAAAATGAATTCCTCAAGAATGAGGAAAACAAAATCCGGAGTAGGACCTAGGATTTTATTTTCCATTGATGTTGGGAACAATTATTGACCTAGGAAGACTAGTTTGCCGTTCTGTTCTCTTCCTCCTCCCTCGCCTTCTTCCCTGCGAAACTGGAAAGCAAGCAAAACAGCACTCGCCAGTCGCCGCCTCAACTCTGAGCCTCCGCCTCCGCATCGCCGCGCCTGCATCTGCCCTCGCCTCCGCATCGTCGTCTGCCCTCGCTGCCTTGCCTCTCTAGCTTTGCTGATGACTGCTTCGCTTCGACCATACTCCAGAGAATGGAGTGAAGATTGAAGAATGTAGAAAAAAAATGTAGAAACCTAATTGTATTATGGACCCCCAAATCCCCAATATAGGATCTGCGGACTTTGCTTCTATTTCTTTTACTGGTTTAGGTTTAATAATAATAATAATAATAATAATAATAATAATAATAATAATAATAATAATAATAATATTAGGGGCATTTAGGTCTTTATACACCTTATTCCTTACCCTTTTAAATCCAACCAAACAACATAATTTATCATCCCATCAACTTCTTTTTCACCAACCAAACAACATAATTTACCTTCCTAATAACTACTTTTCTATAGAATTTCACTTCCACTTCTATTCAAATATTTTCCGCGCCCTAACATATTACCACTTCTTATAAAGATACAAAGCGAACCGTAAATCATTAGTGAGAAAAAATGAGACATTACATTAAATACCAAAATGATTGCACCTTTTATATATCCTCCCCCACTCATTATTGCTTTATTGTGATACTAGACCTCTTTGAGCATTATACCCTTAATGCCCCGGCCCTAGATTGATTCAACTAGCCAATTATCATTCAAGAAATATTTAAAACCTCTGGTGCAACTATGGCCACGAAAGTAAGAAAATAAAAAAAAAAATAAAAATAAGGGAGGGGGAGGGAGAATTATATCATAAATTAGGGTTTACATTGCATTGTGAATCCTGATAAAAAATAACATTCAAATTATTTATCTGCAGTTAATAGATATGTTTATAAATAAATTGAAGACACATAATATATACATACATATATATATATATATATATATATATATGGATGAGTTCAAGTGAAAAAGAAGTTGCAGGTGAAACGTGCAGTTGTATCTTAGCCATTCCTCAATTCATCTTTAAAAAAAAAAATTGCCACATACGATCCACAACAATGTGCTCTAGAAGGCATAACAATATGCATTGCAAGGTAAAAATTGCACATTGAAGGCACAAAGATGTGAAATAATTATTGAAAAATTAAATTTAATATAGGATCTTCAACACAAATCATAAACAACCATTAATAATATGCAAGCAAACAATATTCAACTCAAATTAGTATTTAGTGATCAAGATTAATTGATCTTTAAAAAAAAAATCGTCATCTACAATTTTTTTAAAAAATGCTCTGGAAGGCATAACAATGTGCACGGTTGTCTTTTAAAAATCGTCAACCAAATACTAAATATGACTTTAATTTTATTTCTGGTGTGAAAATCCATGACCCAAACATAACCTTTATCTTTATCTTTTCACTTCTTTGACCAACTTGACTAAAACTGTTTTAAATATCATTATAAATTATACTACAAATCCTTAATTTTACTACTCACAAATAAGAATTAAATTTAAAATTAAAAAAAAATTAATGCCTAAGATTTTGCCACATCATAAAGTGGTTAATATGTAAAATTGTAAGTGACTAAATTAGAGATAATTAGCATTTTTCAATCATTATTCTTTCTAGCCATGATAAGTAACACCGAAATTAGCAGCATTATTGAAAACTTTTAATACATTTGTGTGTGACTATGCGAGTCTTAGCATTGATGCTTAACTAAACGATAGCTAAAAAAAAAAAGTCTTTGCTTCGAGAGTCTTCTTCTATAGTACACCTATTAGTCTTCTTCTACCAAAAAATATTTTCACCGACTAGCAAGCCAAATTCAATTTCATCACCACCACACAAAATAAAGAAAAATGAATTAAAGAACAAGAAATCAGTGAAAATAGATCGAAGTACGAAATTTATTAAAGAATGACAGATCAATTACCCCAAAACAAAGGCAACAATATTATAAACGTTTTTGGTTTGGGATCATTTGCTGGGCAAATTATACCATGGACCAGAGCATGCTAGATCTTGATCTAAAAATAACTTTTAAATTATGTATTTATAGTTAACACAATCTTCTATTGCAATTGATCGTTTATGTATTTGTAGCTATGATATTATGTATTATCAATTATCAAATTATTTACAAAAACGTACTGGTATAAAATGCACTTATAGAAATTGCAGAAATTTATGCAATATGAACCTGTTCCTGACATAACAATTACATTTCGTGTAAACCATTAGACCAAGTCAAATCAAAGTATTAAATCTGGGCAGCTTGGAAAACCACGAACTCAACTACCGGCAACGTCGTGGCCCGACACTCCATTAATGAGCTGTGACTATACGTACCAATGTGAACACCTTCACTCCCCCTATAAATACACCCAACATTTCCTCACTTTTCTTCATCCTTCAACTATCAAATCTTACATAGTAAAGCGTTTTAAGAAATGGGTTCAAAGGTTCTTCTCCTCCTCGGCCTCTCTTTGGCCGTGTTTCTCATGATTGCTTCCGAGGTTACAGCCAGGGAATTGGCTGAGACTACTACTTCATTTGATCGTAAGTTTATATATAATCATAGCTATATTTATATACAATCCAACTTAAACTTTATATATAATGACACATCGTCCAAACTTTATATTATGTTCTTGATTATTAGTAATAATTAATTTTACTATGCATGCATATATATACTCATACTGACATATATACTGACAACTTTATATTTAGATTCAGGGCAGAATCAAAAATTTGTCAGTGGACAAGATTTAATTTGATTCATAGACGTTTTGTAATAAAAACTATCAACCAACTAAACTACTTCACCTTTCAATAATTCTTATATATTATAATACATTATTTATATATGTATATTAAAATATATATATATATATATATATATATATATATATATATACCCCCTTTATCTCATTTTATCTGTTCTACTTACTATTCATTTGGTCAAACCAACTCTTTTTTCTTTGTTTATTTTCTTTATTATTTTTTACTTGTTTTTAAATTTTATTTTTTGTGTGTGATATAATTTCCGTGTAGTTTCTAAATATATAAATTTTTTATATTAATACTAAACTTAATTATGAAAAATTGATTTAAAAATAACTTCAAGCCTTCTTAACAATCAGATACATAAAATGGGACGGAATGAGTAAATATAATGGAGGTGGGGAGGGTGCCTTTGCCTCCCACTGGATTCGCCTCTAGGTTTAATATTATCCTAGTCTAAGTTGTGAAACTGAATATATATATATATATATATATATATATATATATATATATAATTGTTTAGCTAATCGTACGCATCTATATACTGGTGGTACAGCGACGAAAGCTGAGAAGGCAAATGGGGTTGCCGGAGATGACAAGCACAACGGTGATGGGTACGGCGGATATGGCCACGGAGGCGGCGGCTACGGACACGGCGGTGGAGGCTACGGACACGGCGGTGGAGGCTACGGACACGGCGGTGGAGGCTACGGCCACGGCGGCGGCGGCTATGGACACGGCGGTGGCGGGTATGGCCACGGTGGTGGCGGCTATGGTCACGGTGGTCACGGTGGTGGTGGAGGATGCAGATACGGTTGCTGCGGGCACGGCTACTATGGAGGGTGCCAAAGGTGCTGCTCATACAAGGGGGAGAAGGTCGTGGATGAAGCAAAGCCCTAAGCATGCACTAAAGCTTTAATTTCCATTGTTTACGCTGGACCTGGACGTACTATACTCCTTATTACATGCATGCATATGAAAATTAAACCTCTAAGAATTTGGCAACTAATTTAATCTGTAATAATATTGTATGGAAGTAGCGCTTCCAGCTACTTCTCTGCAACATCTTTATGATAAATAAAAGAATTGGTTGTCATACAATTGCTTCTCTTAATTTCTTTCTTCTTTATTATTTTCCTCACTTGCATTTATTTCTTCCTGGCTTGTCAAATGGGAAGTCACAAGTTGGGAAGACATTGACTTTTTGTGCTTCAATAGATTAAAAAATATGCATGGATAGATACTACATTATAACACTGTAATACTACTACTAAAAAAAAAAATAATAATAATAATAATAATAATAAGAGAAGGTGCCATGTTGTCATATTGAAAATACTAGTAATAAAGATGATACTAGTACTCCTTCAATATGTAGCTATCATGGCACTCAAGAAGAGTAGAAGACTAAAAGAAACTTAAATTTAGGATGCTAAGAAATGGTATGGTTATACGGTCTATTAGTCTATTATATATATTTCTTACAAAGATGATACTTTTTGTTCATTTTGTAACCGTCTTGCATAATAAATGATAACTCTACAGTAAATACGCCACACCATTGGCTGTGGCAATTATACCATGTGTCAGGATTCACCTTATAGGATAGATTTTGGTTCAAAATGACATTCAGATTATGTGTCTACAATTAATAATTTATGTATCTATAAATAAATTGAAAGATATAATATGTTAACTACGAACACATAATATACCAACTACAGGCACATAATATGTAATGTTAATCCTGTTAACATATTTATGTATTTGTAGTTAACATATTATGTGTCTGTATATGTAGTTAACATATTATATGTCTTCAATGTATTTACAAATACAAAATTTGTTAATTGCAGAATGCAGACACATAATAGATTAACTATAGAAACATAAATTTTTAAATCACGATTTGTAATGCAAGGTGTACCTGATCTATGGTATAACAATTAATTATATGCTAAGAATATAATTTGTCCGCGTACTATTTATTACTCAGAAAAAAAAATTGAGTTGTCCGTGTAGGCTGGCAAGTGCCAAGAGCCCAAGAGTACGTATAACTCACAATAGCGAAGACAGGACAAGTCAAATAATAATGATAATAATCTAATTCTAAAGATACCTACGCACCTACAAAGGCTACAAATCCTACAATATAATCTCCTCAAAACTCTGCCATGTTCCAGGTCTCAAAAGTCACAGCCGACCATATTTCATTTAGTACGTACCAAAAAGTAATTACTATTAGTTATGAATGTTAGTTAGCCGGCCTCTTATATTGCTTAGAATATCGTTGATGAGTAATTAATTCTGTTTAACCTAACTATGGGTTCATTTTCACTTTCATTAATCCATCAATTAGGCTAGCCATCTGTGCTTAACCTAACTATGGGTTCCTTTGCACTTTCATTGCATCAATTAGGCTCATCAACGATTTAAGATAATTGTGTAACATGCATGCATGCACCGCGTATGTTTTTTTTTCTTTTTTGGGTTTTTTCCCAAAGGTGTCCCTCCGGCTGACAGCCAAAGGACTAATCCTCTCGCCCCAACGGTCAGCACACTTAGTGGTAGCACCGCGTATATATGTATATCAATATATGTCTATCTTAATTTAACATATGTTTAATTTTGTAATATAGGGATGCAATATGATCATTCTTCTTCTGCATGTGCTTCACACAAACCCCTAACACATACTGTTGAAAATTTTAGCATACAAAACATTTTAAGAGTGGTGGGGTTCACTTACGATTTAGGTAAGTTCAAAAGTAGATTATGATTCTCCTAAATGAACTTGTTAGTTAGGAACTTAGATCTCTATAAGGAGCCTTAAACTAGGCACAAATTAGAAAACGTGATCACCGTTTTTAGGCATGTAAAACATATTTTCTAAAAGCTTTTTATTTCCGATCCCCTACTAAGCAACAATGGTAATCAAATCAAAACTTTTGATGTACAAGAAGATGTCAATTAAATTTCTCATGTTGTTTTTATGAGAAATTCACCAAGTAACTTGAGATTTTTAATATGTAAAATTTTTTTCATAAACTTTGCAATAACTTAGTCAATAATCATATATCTTAACAACACATGAAAATTTTGTTTTATATATATATATATATATATATATATATATATATATATATATATATATATATATATATATATATATATATATCACACACACATACACATCATATATCCTCTCATTTGTCAGCTTGAAAAGGATGAACCTAAGACTCAATTATAAGAAACATGAGACTCAATTACGAGAATTATGAAAACATTATTTGTAATAACTTCAATTCCATTAATGAGTCTCATGTTCCTTATACAAGACTCAAGTTCATCCTTCATTGCTTTGATTTTTAAGAAACAAATGAGGGATGTCTAATGATGGTTTACGAGGACAGAATAACCCTTGGAGAATTTTTCATAAAAAAAAACTTGAGAAATTTGACCTCTTGTATGTTTGATTACCTTTGTTGCTTAGTAAGTGAAATTAGACATTTTTAGGATAGTGTGTTTCACACGTTTGAAGACGGTAATCAAGCTAAGCGTTCCATTGTACTGAGGCTCAAGTTTCTTATTATATGAGCTCCAAGTTATACGAAAGTTAGAAATGCTTTTGAAATTGAAGAACCTTGGAATAGAAGGTTGGAATGTGGAAAATAATGCTGCGAAAATCATTTTTATATAAGAATGAGAATAAGATTGTTAATTTCCTATTTTACGTATCCTTCCCATAATAGAGGGTTATAAGATTTTCAATTAGGCTGTAAACCATACGACCAAGTCAAATCAAAGTATTAAATCTGGGTAGCTTGGAAAACCACGAACTCAACTACCGGCAACGTCGTGGCCCGACACTCCATTAATGAGCTGTGACTCTACGTACTAATGTGAACCCCTTCACTCCTTAAGAGTTCTATTACATGGACTCTTATTTTATACTCTCTCACTTTGACTCCTTGATGTGGCAATATATGATAGATTATCTTTATCTTGTGGGTCCCAATAAAAATGTCAATATCAAATTTTTGTTTGAGATAATAAAAATATGGAGTAGAACTTATGAGTCCAAGTAATATTTTCCTCCTATAAATACACACAACATTTCATCACTTTTCTTCATCCTTAAACTATCAAATCTTACATAGTAAAGCGTTTTAAGAAATGGCCGGTTCAAAGGTTGTTCTCCTCGGCCTCTCTTTGGCCGTGTTTCTCATGATAGCTTCCGAGGTTACAGCTAGGGAACTGGCTGAGACTACTACTACTGTACTACATCATTTGATCGTAAGTTTATATCATGATTATTATGTTCTTGATTATTTGTAATAATTAATTTTACTTATGCATGCATATATATACTTTAATTTGAAGCTGCCTTTGTACTCATACTGTCATATATACTGACAACTTTATATTTAGATCAAGGGGCAGAATCAGAAATTTCCTTCAGTGGACAAGATTTGATTCATAGACCTTTTGTAATAAAAACTATCAACCAACTAAACTACTTCAACTTTTAATAATTCTTATATATTATAACACACACACATACACACACACACACACACATATATATATAATGGAGATGGGGAGGGTGCCCTTGCCCCCCGGATTCGCCTCAAACCCCTGAGTTTGAGCCGGTCAGCTAGATAACCTAGGGTGGTTTACCTTCTTGTGGTCCTTTGCCGGTCACAGGGCGAGCAGAAAACCTCGTTAAAAGAACATTAGTCTAGTGTAAGTTGTGAAATCGAATATTGTATAAAAAAATTGTTTAGCTAATCATACGTATCTATATACTGGTGGTACAGCGACGAAAGCTGAGAAGGCAAATGGGGTTGCCGGAGATGACAAGCACTACGGTGATGAGTACGGCGGATATGGCCAAGAAGGCGGCGGCTATGGACACGGCGGTGGAGGCTACGGACACGGCGGTGGCGGCTATGGCCACGGCGGTCGCCGCTATGGCCACAGCGGTGGCGGCTATGGTCACGGTGGTGGAGGATGCAGATACAGTTGCTGCGGCCACGGCTCCTATGGAGGGTGCCAAAGGTGCTGCTCATACAAGGGGGAGAAGGCCGTGGATGAGGCAAAGCCCTAAGCTCTAAAGCTTGAATTTCCATTGTTTACGCTGGACGTACTATAGTCCTTACATGCATGCATATGAAAATATATGCTCTAAAAATTTGGCAACTAATTTAATCTGTAATAATATTGTATTGAAGTAGCACTTCCATTTACTTCTCTGTGTTGAGCATAAATAATATATAAACATAAAATGTACAGGCCAACTGTTAATTTCTTTCTTCTTTATTTTCCTCTCTTGCGTTTATTTCTTCCCTGTTTTGCCAAGTTCTTGTCAGAAAATATTTTTATTGAAAGATAAATCAGTATTGGAGAAAGGGTGGATGAACAAAATAAGTATGTGTCAATTTTAGTAATAAAAGCGTTGCAACTTTTATTTTGTTCATAACTACTTTTTTAATCTACTAAAATACAAAAAGTCAATATCGTCCATAGAGTTTGAACTCATGACCAAATAGTACTTATAAAGATGATACTAGTGCTCCTTCAATAAGTAGCTATCATGGCAAGAAGAGTAGAAGACTCAAAGAAACTTAAATTTAGGATGTTAAGAAATGGTATGGTATGGTTTGCCAAAGAACTTATGGTCACGACATAGTTGTGGCTTGATATCTACTATTTTGTACAATAATGCATCCCTTATTTTAGTTGTTTTGATGCTTATTTTCTTTATCCTAGTGAAATTGATAATTATTGTTTGTGTGTTATATTGTCTGAAGGGTATGAATTATCCACGAGCAGCAAAGGAAGAAGTTTGGAACATTTTGGACAAGTTATGAAATAAAAGGAAACTATCTACGGAAAAAAAGGAAACAAGAAATATAATAAGAATTGGAAGCTGCCTCATGGGCCAAAGGCCCATCTATCTCCTATATGTTCTACATATTATCTACAATTTAAGGAGTTCTCAACCCTAGTTAGTTTTAGTCTATTTTTCTCTCTTCTCTTTAGATTTCCCTAGCATAGTTTAAATTAGTTTAACATTAGATTATTTAATTTCAAGCTTGGAATCTCGGATTGAAGTTGGATTTGTTCTTCATCATTAGTAAAGTTCTCTTATTCCTTTATTTACTTTTCTTTTCAGATTTCTTGCAATGTTTTATGGTTATTTATTATTGCTTTGCTTTGTTTACTTTTATGATACATGAGTAGTTAGCTTTTGGGTTTGGATTAGGGTTCTATTGCTATTCTTGATGCTAGGTTTATGATTATTGCATAAAGTGGGTAATTTATTGATTTAGGGTTTTTATATTGGAATTGGATTATAAATTTTATCTTATTGATAATTGATGCGCATCTTTTATTAATTTGCTTTGGAGAGGATTTCATCACAACGAAAGTTAGGTGAAAGACTCAACCTAACCAATTTCAACCCAATTTTTCCTACTATGAGAATAGGGGTAATTTGGGGGCTTATAATGATTTTGTGTTTTAAGGTTAAGATTGATGCATCACGAAAGTGGGCCAATCCTAACCTAATTCTAGTTTATTGATTACGAAAGTAGCTGAACTGAATTCTTGAGTGCATTGTCAATAAATCTCTAGGTTAATTGTTTTTTTCCCTAATTTTGAGATTGTTAGAGTATCAAGATTGCAATACCCCTAATCTGACTCATTCTTTTATCATATAGTTTATTCCTCATTTAATTTGCATCTTTTATTTTATTTCCATTTATTAATCTTACTTTGCTTGGATTCTAGTGAATTCCAATACTTTAGTGTCTAGAATTCTACATATCATACAAGTACGTGTCATAGTCCCAATCCTCAGCGCCACTTCGCTCCTAACTGAGAGGTAAAAAATGAATACAGTCATACTCAGATACTGAATTGTCAATATGGGTATAACTCAAGGACCAAATATGTCATTTTCCATTAAGGGTGTGTTTGGAAACGCGAAAAATGATTTCTGAAAATCATTTTTCGAGTTTCCAATGTTTGGCAACAAAGAAAATTTAAAGCAATGGAAAACAATGGGTTGATCAATGGAAAATAGCTAACATTTTCAGGAAAACGGCTTTCTCTTTTTTGGGGGAAGTCATTTTCTGTTTGCAGCAGTGGAGTGACCAATCAGCCCACCATCGTCGCCGCCACCACCACCGTTGTCGTTACCACCACCACCACCAAAAATTTCTATTCCTTGCCGGATGGGAAGAAAAAAGATAATGAATGAACACATTAAATTTATCATTGGTTTGCTTGTCAAATAGCTATGTTTGTTTTGCTTTGCTTCATATTATTATTATTAAGGAGAACACAATGAATTAACAACAACAACAACAACAACAACAACAACAACAATAATAATAATAATAATAATAATAATAATAATAATAATAAAGGAAACGTTTGTTACTTATAAAGGAAAGTGTAATACTTCTAAAAAATGTAATAATTTAAAATCAAAATGACACAATGGCATACTATTTAGGAATGTAAGCCTTTATTAAAAAATGCAATACTATTTAGGAATAAAAAGTTTGTTACTTATAAAGGAAAGTATAATACTTCTGAGGAAAAATGTAATAATTTATATCACTTCTTTCTTTAAAATCAAAATGACACAATGGCATTTTAGTCTTTATATCACTTCTTTCCTTTCAATTCCGTGTATACCAAACATTATAATTTAAATTCCCAGTAATTCTATTCATGTATACCAAATAATAATAAATTTCGAATTCCTACTTTATTTACATCTAATTCATTGCCCACGACACAGAATAACATTTCTTTTCCTCCCTAATTTTCTCATTGCAACCAAACGGTCTATTATAAGTTTAATGTTGAGAAATTAGGTTCTAATATTGAAATTAGTTGTACTGTCCACAACACTAATAATTGAAGTATCAAAACTGGAGATACTTAGCGTCATTTTCCCTACAATTATGAATATAAAAATAACATTTTTGTCGTTAAATTTAATTGGTATCCACAAAATGTTATCTATTTGTAGTTGCATGAAAGAGAACTTGATATTTGTGAACAGTATCACATTGACAATGGATGTGCCCACATCGATCTTTAACGTAACGTCCCTTTCATAATAAATTTTGCATTGTGATGTTGCGTGGCAACTTCAATCTTAACATCAAAATCCAAGTAACGTTTTCTGAACCTCCTCTCTCCACATCCGCTCAATCATTATTGGGTAAACCATAACCAACATGATTGGCATGGTGGTTCAGCACCTTGTCCTATCCCTTAAGCATGAGGTTGGAGGTTCGATCCCACCCATGTGAATGGAGCAAACCATTTGGCCAGTCCCCTACCACTTAGTGTGCTGACAGTTGGGACGAGGGTTAGTCTTCTAGTTGTCGGCTAGAGATACCTTGGGTAAACCCAAAAAAAAATTATTGGGTAAGCCATAATATACATTCAGTATATAAATAACTAACTAAATTACCCGTGCGATGCACGGATAAAATGTTTTTTATTATATATTTAGATAATAAAATTAAAGATTAAATTATAAACAATTTTAATATTTGAAAATGTACATTTATTATATTAAAGTATTAGTAGAAAAGTATCACTCAATTTTTTTTAAAACTAGTATCACTCAATTAATTGTATAATATATGACTCGTTTGTCAGCAATTATTTTAAAAAAATAAATATGTAATATAATTTATGTAATTATATTATTACTAAACTAAATATGGGGAAAAAAGGAAAAATAATTTAATTGAATTTTTTTTTAAACTAGTATCACTCAGTTAAATGTATAATATATGACTCGTTTGTCAGCAATTGTCTTAAAAAAATAAATATGTAATATAATTTATGTAATTATATTATTACTAAACTAAATATGGGGAAAAAAGGAAGAATAATTACTTGCAAGGTGGACCCGAGTCCATGTTCACAATTTCATAACTCTATGTTCACAATTTCATTACTCCATGTTCTTCCAAGGTGGACTCGAGTCCATGGCATAACAACTGACATTATTAAAATGTCAACTTGATCTAGTCACTTTAATCCATTAAAATATTTAAATTAATAGATTTTTTTAAAAAAATTAAATCTATAAATTATAATTTATACTCTTTATATTCAAATTTTATTTATAGAAATTTAAATTTATTACACATTTGTGTAATTATTAAATTATATATTTTTATACATTTATAAAGTTTAAATTTATACTTTAGAAACTAAAAACTTTTAATTTCAAAATCAAAATTAATACAAGTTACACAATAAATAAATTTAAATCTACACTTATAATAAGAACCAATAATGTTAGACCCTTAAAGGATATCTAACTCAAAGGATATGAATCCAAGATAATATAGAAAATTCATTATAATTATTACTAAAATAAATGTTTGCAACCTTGTAAAATCGATAGTCTAAATATTTGGTCTAAAAATGATAGTCTAAATAAATACTACTTTTAATTTGAATTTTTCTAAGTGGTTCTTAATTCTCTTTTGAGTAACATTGTCATTGTCTTCATCTTTACGATTTGTTCTCTTCCTTTTTGTTGGTAGTGTGTTATTTGCAATTCGGATATTGTTGGTAGCATAGATGACAACGTCATGCAATGAGATTTTGATATAGAAGCTATGGACTTTCCTTTAGGTGTTCTGCTTGAGGTTCATTTGGTTCAACCATTATTGTTGAATGATTTATTGTAGATAAAGAAATCTCTCGTTTAAGAAAAAAGATTAAATAAATTAATAAAAACTTGAAAATTTAAAATATTATGTATTTCAAAGATATTAAAAGGTAGTTTCTTGCTTCAATTTGCTGGGTAATGGGTTATTTGAGTACTTTCATTGTCAACAAATCCCCAAGTAATTAATATGATTGGTTTCAAACTATTCTTTTTTATTTTTTCATGGTATTAAAGAAATACATATGTATTATTTTTTGGTGTAACTACTAATTTATTTAATTTAATATGAATAAAATAGAGTGATTCCACTTCAATTTGTTGGGTTATTATTTGAGTACTCTATTTGTCAACCAATCCCCAAGTAGTTAATATAATTAGCTTCAAATTATTTTAAGGGAAAAAAGCGCTTTTGGCCCCTCAATTGTTTTACTTTTGGAAATTTAGTCCCTCTCAATTGATTTGAACAATTCTAGTCCTTTAATTATTCATAATATGACACATTTGGTCCCTCATCTATATAATTAGATTTTTGTTTAAATAGTTTATTTTTTCAGAAGGTTATAATTGTCCATTACTTTCAACTATTTAACTTTTTTTTTTCAACTATTTAACTTTATTCTCCTTCTTCTTAACATATGCCTTTGCAATTAAATATATGAGATCGCATTATACTAAGATTGGAGATTTCATAAAAACAATAAAAAAAAAAGGCACAAATCCTTTTTTTCTAATGCATGCAACTGCATGGCTACAAGGGATGCCAGTAAGATCCCATCTCTTACATGAGCAGTGCATGCATTAGAAAAAAAGGATTTGTGCCTTTTTTTTTTTATTGTTTTTATGAAATCTCCAATCTTAGTGTAATGCGATCTCATATATTTAATTGCAAAGGCATATGTTAAGAAGAAGGAGAATAAAGTTAAATAGTTGAAAAAAATAAAAAAGTTAAATAGTTGAAAGTAATGGACAATTATAACCTTCTGAAAAAATAAACTATTTAAACAAAAATCTAATTATATAGATGAGGGACCAAATGTGTCATATTATGAATAATTAAAGGATTAGAATTGTTCAAATCAATTGAGAGGGACTAAATTTCCAAAAGTAAAACAATTGAGGGGCCAAAAGCGCTTTTTTCCCTTATTTTAATTTTTTTTTTACATAGTATTAATAAGATACTTGGTAAATAAATATATAACATTATTTTGTACTATAACTTTGATATTTAATTACAAGATAGTGTAAAAATAAGATAATGGACAATGTAATGAATATCAATTGATAAATTTGAATGTAACGAATCTTTTCATGAGAGAAAATAAAGACAATATAACTAATGAAATTATTTCTATTACGTATTTAATTTAATTTTTTGATAATGAATAATTTTTTCAAATAAAGGTATTGTAGACACATAATTCTAAATTAAAAAAATACATATGTGTCATTTTTTGTTGTAGATACTAATTTATTTAATTTAATAAGAGTAAAATAGAGTAAGAAACTTAATTATGTCAAATTTGATTGAGATGAGGATCGAACCTAAGACATTTATTATAGAAATTAATGGGTAAGTTAAAAGTTAACGGAATATTAACGGAGAAGAGAATATTTAACGGAAAACTTAACGGATAATCATAAACGTAAAGTTAAATTAGGTAATCTCTATTAATAATATTAATCTGAATTATCTTAGCCATCTATTTGATTAAAGATGCCACCACTTATACTCCAGGTGCAACGACTCTTCTTCTGTGAGTTGTAACGGACAGTATAATGGTGAGCATTCAATCGTATGGTAGTGGAGCCGTTGTTAATAACTCTCATCTTCAATGTGTAGTCTTTGCATAACTGGTGGCCGTTTGTCTTCTTTTGGGTCAATGCTTGTGGGTCGGGTGCTGTTGCCCAATTACTCTGTCAATAGTGATCTATGAGTCCATGAAAACCAATCTAGTACATTAATAAAAAGTTAGATATATGGATGAGATTAATTGAAAAATTAAAACATGTGTGCTCATATGTGACATTATGTTGTGTGCATATTAAACATACATGTCCCTATGTTGTACAATCATGCTTAATATGCACTCATTAATATGCACAATGCTCTATATGCACATCCGTATTTTTAATTCTCCAATTAATCTCATTCATAGATCTATTTTTTAATGCACCAAATTGCTTCTCATGAACTTATGAGGAAAGTGATTCTCATGAGAAGATCACCCTATATAAACTTTGCTTTATACAATTCTGCTCCTATCAAAATTGCAAAACCAGTCCGGATTAAGAAAAAGATAATGACACCATGTTGTGTGGAGGTGTGAACCATATATAAAAAGTAATTTTTAATATAATAAAAGTACATTATTTAAAAGTACATTATTTAAAAGTACATAATTTTTTATATATTATTAAATAAGGTACATTCAGTACATAAATAATTTATTTTTAATATATTAAAAATGTATATTGCATTCATGGTTCCCACAACTACGTGGACCATGTTCCACACCAAAATTTGTTGGGTTAGAAGGGGGAGAATATCAGTGTTGTGAATGGCCTTACCATCCAATTATTTAATTTTTTCAAATGTATCAAATTCACATCCATGAAAAGGTGAGAATTGCAAATTTATGTACTGCTTGCCGCCTAAGGAAACAAATGTTTTTTTTTTTTAACTCTTCCATTTGCAATCTCACAAATTTTGAAATTTGATTTGTAAGATTGTAAATGTACTTTTGTGGGCCACATTTTTTTTAATGTTTTGGTTTATTGTTACTATTTTTTATATGTGATGTGAAATTTGAAAATGAGTTCAAATTGTATAGATGTTGAGTAAATAACAATGAATTACAAATGTGTTAATATGACAATAGAAATTATTTTCGTCTCTAAAGTTGTGCTTGATAGATACCAAACATAGATATCCGGTCGGTACCACCCAATAAGGCAGTCGAGCCTCGGACTCGGCACTCAGAAAGCGATCAAGAAGTCTTGGCTCCCTAGCTAATTATCCTTCCGTTACATTTCCTAAATAACCTCCAATTTAAGCCCCATTATGTTCCATTTATTTCCCATATTAGCTACTCATAAAATCCCACTAACCCCCAAATAATTACCACATTTATTCCCCATTTATTATTAGTTATTATTCCACCCATTTCTACTGCTACATAAGCTAGACTCAAGGAGAAGGAAAAGGAGGGTTGTATCGTGAGAAAAGAGAGAAGCAAAATAGACATGTACAAATACCCTACAAAAATAGTAAAATTCCGGCTTGACACCGCTCAAAAAGACCTGTGATTTTTACCTTTCGATTTCCACGTTAAAATTATTGTGCCTTGCTCTTGTTTTTATTGGGTTATTTTTACATGTTATGGATTCAATCGGTTGTGTTGGCCCGCCGAGTGACCACCCCGGGGTCACAAAACCATCAGTGCTCATCTCACCATCTCCGAGCTTTGTCTCCACTGTTGACATTCAGTTGTTATATAGTGGACCATGATCCACACGTCGCTGTGTGGACCATGATCGTTGAATATTGAAACTATAATAGAATTAAAATGATACTTTAGTATTACTATAATAAAACTAGTGTACATGAAAAATGAAACTTAAATTCAGAGTCATACAATAACATGTATTGTCAAATGACCTGAAGTGAAATTAAAATATTACTTCAACATTATTATAATTAAACTATTGTGTGTGAACATTAATTAAACAAAAAATAGAGCTCAAACAATAATGTATATTATCAAATGAAATGATACATAGCAATATTGTCAAATGAAACTGAAGTGTAATTAAAATGATACATATTTTATGTTCCATGATGCTACATAGACCATCGTATAGTACAAAGTAAAATTTGTCGTTGACATTCCATAGCAAATTGGTAGGCAAATTATATCATGGACTAGGGTCCACCTTGCATTGTGAACTCTGGTCCAAAATGATATTCAAAGCATATTATAGTAACTCAATGTATATAATTTATTAATTACAAACACATAATATGTTAATTGTATATACCATGCCTACCTGATTTTATGGTATTAGGACAGATTTATGGGTTAGAATATAATCTAGCGCCAGTTGAAAATTTTAAATTATAAAAAAAACAAAAACAAAAACAAAAAAACAAAAACAAAAACAAAAATAAAAACAAAAACAAAACAAAAAAAAAAAACAAAAAAAACTGTAATTGACAATTCATGTAGGAAATATAATAAAATATACGGAGTAATTAAGAATTTGAATAAATTATTTGTCCGACAAAGTTTATCATTTTCCCTTTTATAAATATTATATACATAAAATGGGGTACAAGTTACGATTTGTGCATGAAAGTGATGGGGAAAGCGATATGCATTTGGGTTTGCATGTCACGGATACATCGTCTCGTGAACCCATTAGCTGACTTCTGCTAGGCCGCAATACCTAGTATTGGCAAATTATGCTCTGGACCCATGTCCACCTTGCAAGTGGATCTGGGTCCAAAACTACGTCGTTTTTGTCTCTTTATATATATATATATATATTAGTAAACATATTGTTGAATATAGAGTTGTCTAAAAATGTGTGAATGTAAAGGTTTCGAAGTGTGAATGTAGAGTATAGAAATCGTGAATGTAGATTTATGATTGTGTGAATGTAGAGTTGCTCAGAAATGTGTGAATGTGGAGGTTTCAAATTGTGAATATGGAGTATAGAAATCGTGAATGTAGAGTTATGCATGTGTGAATCTGTAATAGAGTTATGAAGTTCTAACAACTTGTAGCCCTGTAATGTGTGAATGTGGAGTTCTCAAGTTGTGAATGTAGAGTATAGGACCTGTGAATATAGAGTTTTGAATGTGTGAATGCATAACAATGGTAATATAGTTACTAAACATATAATCCTGTAATGTGTGAATGTAAAGTTTACAAATTGTGAATGTAGAGTATAGTGTATGTGAATGTAGACCCAGATCCACCTTGCAAGGTGGACCTGAGTCCACGGCATAACAACCCGTCTAGTATTTCCCATGTCTTTTGATCCCATGTTTAGAAATTAGAATATGCTACAAACAGTCAGGGCCGGCCCTGAGGGGGTTCAGGGTGAGCACTTGCCCAGGGCCCATCTCTATAGGGGGCTCATAGGCCATAAGATATACCAAGTATTATATATATATTACTTATTATATTTTTTTTAAAAAAAATAGGGTTAATTGTTTCTGGAAGTCGATAACTGAACTCACAAAGACTAAAAGAGACGTTGTCGCACACCCACCGATCACGCCGCCCAGCCACCAAGGAGTATAAGGGTAGGCGGTAGGTGCTACCCACACCAACCACTCAAATACTTAAAGATTTTCGATTGACTGATTCGTATTCATTGATTCATATAAGCGCCAGCTGCTGTTGTTCCTTTTTTTTTTTTTTTGTTAAGATCAATTTTATAATAATCTTTTTATACAATGTTGCCTAAAAAAATTTATCCGGAAGTGAAAAAAGAAAAAGAAGTAAACAAATTCTTCATATAGGGGTCTTTTTTTTTTTTTTAATTTCGCCCAGGGGCCTATAAAACCTTTGGACCGGCCCTGCAAACAGTTTAAGGGAAATTAAAATCTTGATTATTAAAATTTTACCCGAATATGTTGTAATTAACTAATTGATGAATAATAAAGTGTGTGTGTATATATATATATATATATATATATATATATATATATATATATGTATATGTATGTATAGGAATAGGATCAAATGAAAATATAATCCTCCTTAAAAAATTGATGATCAATCTCAGTCATCTATCATCTCCATCGATAATTCCACCCAGCCATTCGCAGAAGGATTTAGGAAATGTTGCTGGGCATGTAGTGGTAGTTTCTGTTGTTCCTACTAGAAATCAATAACGAACCATAATGGCTTTTATAGGGCCAATTCCATAAATTCTTTTAGAAAGATTTTTGTAAAAAAAAAAAAAAACAAAAAAAACAAACAAACAAACAAACAAACAAACAAAACAAAACAAAACACTGAATAAATTCTCATTTTATAAATATTGAAAATTTAAAAATTTAGTTTAGTAATAGTAAAATCCTAGCCTTTAATTTTCTCAAGAGGGAAGGTGTAAATATGTTCACACTTTTTATAGGGGAGGTGTTCAACTAATTATTATCATATAGATAAGAAATTTTTGAAGGAAAATTATAATTTATGACCTTCACTGGTTAATTATAAATGTCACATTTCAATTACAAGTGTTATAAATGTTATCACTGAATTATGAACGTGGTTGTCCATCTTTGTTTAGAAAATTCAAAATTCATGGGCAGCATTTATAATGGGATGGGTAATATATGCATGCGTTTAGACAATTCAGGGATAATATTTATATCTTTTAGAATTAAAAAATGATATTTACAATTGTCATCTATGCAATTGGGTTACTGTTGATAGTATAGATGACAACATCATGCAATGAGATTATGATGTATTAGAAAGCTATTGATTTTTCTTGTTGTGTATATGACTGGATCTTAGTTGTACTATGAACTCTTGATCTTGCAAACATTTGTTGATATTTTGCAGTGGTAGTTTGTTCCCCTACATGTCTCATGCGTAAGTATTGAATAAAATATTAATATTTATTATATTTGTATAGGTTCATGCAGTACCTCTTGTTCTATTTTCATAAATTGTTTATTTGATAGTTACAACAATAACTCTGTAGGTAGTTCGAATATTGATGTCACAACGTGTCCAGTTTCATCAATAATTTTCACATCCATTTTGCACTTGTTCATTTTCAAGTTTATATTTTTAGAATTAGTAAGAATGAGTGTAGTACTTGATTTTTGTGTGTGTGTTTTTAAATTTTTTTATTGAATTGATATTAACCTTAGCTTCGAGTTAAATTGTTTTCCGCTTTGTGCACAAACTTTTTTTTTAATAGTGACTACTGACTATATCCTATATACCAAGTATTTTTGTTGTGAATGTTGATGTTGATTTTGCCTGTAATATGAGTAGGTTGAGTCCATAGGAAGATGAAATGAATTGTATATATTAATTCTAATATATTTAATTAATGCACAATAAGTATTTTATATACATGATAAATGAATGAATCAACGGTGGCTATTTTGAAAATTTTCATTTTCTAGGTTTGCCAAATTGATTGCAGCATTGTTGTAGTCTTGACATCTTTCTCAATCCAAAGGAAATCCAAAGCAAGTTTGAGAAAGAACTACACACAAAGAAGAGGAGATTCACAAGGAAATCCAAACCTACCACAACCTTTCCTAAAATCATGCATAATAGTCATATAAAATACTATATCATATTTAAACAATCGTAAATAATCCAAATTACCCATATGAAAATTACTAAAATTAAAAAATAAAATAAAATAGAATCATAAAATTGCAGTCACACACATCCTCTGGAGATTCTAAATTTGTTTATAAGTTTTATGTGAGAAGATGTTCTCATTTGAACATATGTGTGTGTATATATATATATATATATATATGTGTGTATTTATTCTATTCCATTCTCATCATATTCTTTAAACCAAACTTGTTGGTCTTATAAAAATTTCATATATTAATTTTTTATTTTTTATAATAAAATAAACTCGTAGTCACTATCCAAAGGTGTATATTAAGTAAATCTCGCATTGTGATCTTATTCGACAAAAATTTACAAATAGATAAAACAATTTAAGTTATGATCCATTTAAACCAACAATACCAATTGGTGGAAAATTTCATATATTCTTGTGAATTTGTGATATATATACCAAACCAAGACCAGGCCATAATATTTTATTTATTTTTCATTTTAGTTCTTCAATGAAATGAAAAGGGGAAAAGCGAATATACTCCAAGTCTCCAGTAGATTCTAGACTAAACATTTTCCTTCGGAGCAAGTACTCCAAGGTCCAAGCGGGTCTATTGCGTTAATGTGAAGTCAAGATCACAATAAATATGTATGCTATTGCCAATCTTAACCATAATTAGCACTTGCTTGAGTTGTTTCTTAGCTCAAACAAAAGCCGCGTCACTCCCACTGTAACACGTACACCTAACCTGTTAATCTGTTATTCCCCGCGCCCACGCCATACATGATACATCCAACCCCCCACTATATATACCCCTCTCCCCACCCCCATCATTTCCACACCCAAACGTATCAAGACTTTTCTCTCTCTCTCTCTCTATCAACTAAAATGGCGAAAAGTGCACTCAACCTCTTCCTTTTCCTTCTCCTTTCCTTTCTGGCCATAGCCTTGTCGGGCGCCCAAGTGAACGCCCTAGGAAGGAAGGTAGGCGGGAGAACAGAGATCGAGGATGTGAAGACCAACAAGGAGGTTCAACAGCTGGGGAGATACTGTGTGGAGGAGTATAACAAGGGCCTCAAGCAGAAAAAGCAGGGGACTGGGAGGTTGTTGAGCTTCTCGGAGGTGGTCAAGGCGGAGAAGCAGGTGGTGAACGGAATCAAGTACTACCTCCGCATCTCCGCCTCCACCGCCGGCGGCGAAGCCAACACTTTCGACGCCGTAGTCGTGGTCAAGCCCTGGGCCAAATCTAAGGAGTTGCTCTCCTTTGCACCCGCTACACCGTCAAAGTAAAGCAGCACCACTTCCGTCGTAATTATCCAATGAGATATAAATATAAAATGCACAATAGTTGCACTGTGTTTTGCTATAAGGAATTAAAATAATGCATAAAACCCTAAATTTTGATGATCCGCTATTTGAAGACAGTGTCTTTGAATTCTGTTGTCATATATCAGATTTAGCCCTGAATTTAATTTAATTTTACGTTTGTTAATTCTCCATCTCTTATGCTTTAAATTTTATATTCATGTTATTTTCTTGAAAAATGAAGAATGGAGCATTAAAAAATCCTTGGCGACCTGGTAATGGCGGCGGCTTTAGGAATTTCATTTGAGAAGTTGTAAGTTGTAAGCCACCTTCAAGTCATACTCTATCCTGTAAGCAAAAACTACAGGATATGCAGAGCGTGTGAGAATAGCACATATAAAGGTAGGAGAAGAGTAATTCCACCTGTCACCAACTTTTCTTGCAGAATAGCTTAAAGTGATCCCCAAGCACATCAACTAACCACCAAAGCCTTCAAAGCAGCTGGAAATGGTGAAACAATCGAACTATTCTGCAAAAAAAAAAAAAAAAAAAAAAAACACACCACCCTGTGCTATCAATAGAGCTCATAAGTTAGCGGGACACAACCAACGCCTACTTAGGCACACTTCAAAGGCAACTTGTTAACTTGCTCAGATGCTCTCAGTGTAAATAGATAGAACTCATTGATGGAACTCATTGATGGAGGATTTTGGTCCATGTTGATAGATAAATATATACTATCATAATCAATGTGACTGACAACATATCTAGACCATAATAAGTAGCTCTTTACATTCTTGTTTGTTATATCTACAGCCTCGGTATATTTTACTCCACATCTAACATCTAACGGTCATACGGGAATTCCTTATCATTCTCTATAACTTTAAAGGGCAGAGGATGTTGGCCGGAACAGTACAGATTCCACATCTTAAAATAAGCCCGCTCCAGATTCCTCACCCAGCGTTCTGTATCAAACAGAGGGCAAGTGATGCGTGCAACCTTTAGTCTATTGGTGAGATCCTGTAGTTTTGGGCGATCAAGTGCCAGTGATACTGCCTTCTCCTCGTACTCCTTCATACTGCATTGTTAGAGTAAATAAAAACACCGTTCACAAATGTGGATACTAATCAGCAGCAACCAGATTAATTTCAACACTAAAAAAGAAACAAAAATATATAAATAGAAGTAACAATATATACTTCGTCGTAATTGCACTATTATAGCCATGCAACATAGATTTCAGATACCCTTTTCGCGTATTGATCAACAGACAAGAATATTGTTTACTAATGGATTTCCAGATGAACCTCAATTAAAAGTAATTGAGGGATGAGTAGGATTATGACAATAGATCATTTAAAAGTTAATATGATGGATAGAATCATTAGCAGAAAAAATTAATCAAGCGGTTAAAAATACCCACTTGTTGACAATCATCTCATCCCCTAGTCCTGTAGCCAAACACAGGGAACCAGCAACTCGTGTAGCCATTTTCTCAAGGGGTAGTGTCACCATTGGTAGCCCAGCCCAAAGAACATCTGTTCCAGTTGTGTGCGCATTGCACAACGGCCTATCCAGTGTAAAAATAGAGTTCAATGCCCATGTAGATAATCTTGATGCCAAAAGGTTAAGGGAATTTCATACGTGTCAAGAAACAAATCTGCCAATGAACTGCGTCTTATATGCTCCTGTTTCATAGCAACATCAGTGAAAATTATTTGGTCTGGTTGTACACCTTGTGCAGCAGCATCTGTAAACAAATGTTTCAATTAGTTACTTCTTCAACCACATTATTGATTATCCCCACCTTTCTCACAAATTCACAATACAAGTAATTCATTTAATCACATACATGCACGAAGCCTCAGTTCACCCGCAGCTGGAAACCTGAGGAGCCAAAGTGCACTGTTTGGTACACGCTTGAGAATGTTGCACCTGCAACAGCATTTTTTATTTTAAGGGGGACATTCATCAAAAAGTGAGCTAATACTAGACATCTTGGTTAATGATCCATCCAAATTACCAAGTTGTACAAATCTCTGGATCCATCTTGTAGAGCTGATTGAAACAAGCAAATATAAATTTATCCTCTGGAAGGCCATAATCTGAGCGTTTGGGTAGGCAGTCTGGATCTAGTACATCACAACTTTTCTATGAAATTGTAAAAAGAGATAATCAATGCATAAAGAATATAACAAACACAATTCTCCAAAAACATGCAAGGTCAGAAATCAGGATAAGCTATTTACCTGCTTATAATCATTTACAAAATAACAATGAGGGAGATGGACAAGCTTCTCAGAGTAAATATGTGAGTATCGTGTAGGCGAAACAAACTACCAAGGTCAAAATAAAATAGAAACATCAAAACACAAAAAGTAAAGCATATAACAAAAAATTAAAAATGGAATTACAGAAAAACCTAAGCAGCCAAACAAAGAATAGCTAATGCAATTGCAGTAATACCTCATCAGTGACCAAATAATGTATATATGTTGCACCTGTAGTTCCAGGGAAACCCATGTATGAAACCTGGATTGGAGCAGGCTGCATGGCAAATATCTCATTTCTAGCCCCCTGCAGAGTATTGTTTTAAGTAGGTCAAGGTTTAACAGTTGTCACTGACAAAAAAAGGACATAAAATTACCAGGCATCTTCACAAATTAAACATATGGTAATAGGCATCTAATCTAAAGATGATAAATCTTTACAAGTGGAAACATGAAAAGACTAACATATAGACAATTAGACACACACACAAATAAGAGGCACAGTAAAAGCCAAGCAAAGAAACAATTGGAAACATTTTATCACCTTGGTATAACCATTAAGATTTATAAGAATCTGTATTTGGTCTTCATTAATCATCCTTGCAATCATATCAGATGACATAGATGATACATCTTTAAAATGCTCAGCTTCTGACTGGATGCGCAACCTCCATTCAGTTCCATCATTAGGACTTAAAGCATAGCAGAAAACCTATGAATGAAAATGATGTTAGCTCCCTAGCGTGATTCAGAGACCTAGAATCTTAATCTGCCTCGTCATTACATGTGCTACTACTTTTACACACCTCAACATTTTCTTTTTCATGCATTCCAAAGACGGAACCCATAAGATGTGACAGCGGATGATTTCCAAAATCACTGCTCACATACCTGAATGGCAAAATAAGAAGCTACATACAAGTCTTGTATATTCAAATCCTTTCACTATATAGTGCTTTAAAAGGATATGAGTAAGGAATTAAGGATACAGTAATATGCTTTTAGAAACATACCCAACCCTCAATCGAACATTCCCACTACCTCCCTTAATGGGTAGTGGAGGAGGGTGATTGAAAGAAGGAAGTGAATAGCGGGAAGCAATCACAGAGCAATGCTGAGCATATTTCCGACTTCAAAAGCAAAAACAATCCGTTAAATTAAAAATTCAAAACACTATTTCTTACCAAATGGTAAATATAAAAGGATCACCTGATATCCAGAGCAAGCATTGGATCAAGAGGATAGGCGATTGCATGGAAAGGTTGCACACTGGGTAAAACTGACATCTATGGGATGAACAAGATGTAAGACTAAACATAGTTAGGGAAAATTGTAATTTGTAAAGTTAAAATATATTGATTATCAACTGTTTGCAACAGGACTAGTGAAAGACTAAGCAGGTTGTGTAGAGACCTTAATCTGCCTTTGAAGTATTCCTTCAACTTCAATGAACATCTGTTCCCGATTATCCCAGTCACAAACGCACTGTAAAGTAAAAATTCAAATGAAGTAAATATGTAGACAAAACAGAACCCAAATGGAAAATCATTTTCACATCCCCCTAATAGTATTGAGACATCTGTATTCTCTCCATGACTCCATTTATTGTTCTAGTAGAAAAAACCAATTCATGAACATCAAACATGCAAATAAAACTTTTAGAGTCCGTTTATTAATTGGAGAAATTTTCAATTAATTTTCTTTTTCTTTTCGGAAAAATGAAAAATTGGAGAATGGAAAACAAAAAAACATATTTCCTTGCATAGTTTTCCAGTTTTGATAAAGCATAAATCATTTCATCTATAACCACCATTTTCATTACCTACAAACTTCTACTTCACCTATCTATCTACTCCTACCACCACCTACCTACCTCACCCTCATCCTTATTTACTTACATATCGACCCACCACTATGACTATATCATTACCATCTTCTCTAGTTCTCTTACTTTACCCACTATCATCTGTCTTCTCTAGTCTCCATCTACTTGTACCAATATTATCGTACATACATGCACTTAGGGTTAGACATTATTCATATTATCTTAATTAAAACTCAAAAATTGATTTTTAGATTTTGAGTGAACCTCATAAGTTATTGATTGGTTTAGATATTTTTAGTTATGTTATGTCTATATATAAATTTGGTTCAGATATTGTATGTTAAAATTTCACATATAATAGACTTGAAAGAAAATTTTTTATATATATTTTACTCCAACCGAACATATCCATAAATATTTTGAATATCATGTTCTAAAAAATTACTTATAGCGTTATAGTCTCAAAAATTTAAGTTTGTATAATGAATGCAGAAAATGGGTGCTTGTAAACATGTTTTCAAAACTGAAAACAGAAAACAGAGAATGAAAAAACAGAAAACTGTGGCATGTTGCAGCCTGCAGGTATAACTCAAGTGCATAATGATAATTATAGAAATGCCCCTTTTTGGTATAGTGTTTTGGGTTAGCCATTGCATAAAACTGGTGGACATGACTCGCTAATGAAGTGCTCACTCCCTGAGGAAAGAAACTTCATTGATATTTAAAAATAAAATTTATGCACACCTGTAATGTGTGAAGTAGATTGCAAGTTGCTTCTGGGAAGTCAGGCCGTAGAATCAATGCCTGTCTGTAGCTTTTTATGGCCACTTCCACATTGCCACTACATGTTTCCAAACCAAAACATAAGATTTAAAGAAACTTAATATAATTAATCCCACATACACACACACACTCATAGAGAAGAGTGGCAATATTCAACTAAACTGAAACATATATTATCATATACCTGTCCTTGTAAGCTGAAGCTAAATTGGCATGGGCCTCGGCCATAGATGGCCTGATGGCAATAGCTCGGAGATAGTCCTGAATTGCTTCATTAACCCTCCCAATCTCTTTATAAGTATTACCCCGATTCACATGTCCATCAGCTGCCAACGGATCAATCCGTAGAACCTCATTATAGCAAGATATAGCATCCGCATAGCTACCCTAAAAATGAAATTAAAAAAAGAAGATTATTGGCAAAGCCAAGTCAATTTCTTGACAAGAAAGAAAGAGAAGCAAATATATGTTGAGATAATAAGTTGTTGGGTATCTAGAGACATCTACATGTCCTCCATCCAATCCTTGTGTTGCAAGTGTTAGCACTTTTATTTCCCTAGTAAGTAAAATGGAGCTTTAGTTTTCACCCTCCCGCCCTGCAGGTAACAGTTTTCTATTGAAATTCACTCTTCAGAAACCCTAGTTAACCAGGGCTAATAATGAAATTTCACCCCATATTTCTCTTCTCCCCCCAAATTGCACTCCACCACTAACCTCCATTATATTAATGAATTAAAAAAATAAAATAAAATAAAAATCAACATAGTAAAGGTCAAAGATTTGCGTTTAGAACCACTAAGTTGTGGAGTTGGAGTGCAATTTGGGGAAAAAGAGAAATCAAAGGTCAAATTTCATTAGTAGCCCTGATCAACTATGATTTCTGAAGAGAAACGGTAAATTCTGACAGACCTATTAAACAAGGAAGGGACCAAAAGTGGTGATGCCTATAACACATGAATTGAATCTGTTACAATTCAATATTGGGCTCGGGTCACTCAACTGGGCTATAATGCACATGGGACAAACCACACTAAAAGATTGAATTCAACCAATTAGCTAGTCTAACCCATAGCCTTATAAACCCATATTCTCTTTCTTATTTTATCAATGTGGGACTCTTAACACTCCCCCCTCAAGTGGACAACCGGGCCATTTTGAATCTAACCGGTTGACCACTTGAAATTGGATCGGACCGGACCCTCCCCCTGAAACGAAAGCTCTGGACGCCACCAAAGTAGACCGACCAAGCGGGCTTACAACACCCATACAAGCTTGGACACTACAAACACCACCCACAACCGGGTGAACACAAAGTGGACCGCACGCCACCACCAACCCATAACCGGGCGAACACAAAGTGGACCGAACAGGCTCTGATACCATGTTACAATTCAATATTGGGCTCGGGTCACTCAACTGGGCTATAATGCACATGGGACAAACCACACTAAAAGATTGAATTCAACCAATTAGCTAGTCTAACCCATAGCCTTATAAACCCATATTCTCTTTCTTATTTTATCAATGTGGGACTCTTAACAGAATCCATTGTTACCTTATAATTTGAGGACCAAGAATGCAATTTTCCCTAATGATGATAATGTTATTAACTTGCTATAAAGACTTGCACTTTACCAATCATGTCCCTCTACTTGTCCGAAATCATATCTGTCTGTCCTAATTCGTGTTTCACAGCATGCAAATAAAAAAAATCTAAACATATGCTACATAAAAGGTTAAACATCAGACAGTACCTGCTGCTTGTATATTATAGCTAAATTGTTAAATGGAGCAGAGAGCCCAGTTGTCACAACTAATGTTGCCTTGTAGCATTGTGCTGCAGCACTCACCAAGTTCCTAGAGAATCAAAAAGCAAAAACAATTAAATAGAACTCAGTTTGAACATTGTACAAATCTTAATAACTGAATATTTCATCATTAAACTCCCAAGAAAACAGGAACATGAATCAAATGCTACTCTGTAAAGCATACCAATCCATATATATGTTTCCAAGATTCGTTAGTGCTTGAGGATGATTTGGTTGAAGAGAGAGGCATTGCTGCATGTGCCATTAGAACAATTAGATATCAATCTAAAGTTAGAATGAGACTTGAAGTACTTATTAGACAAGACTAAAAGCACTTACACGATAACAATGAATTGCTTCTTCAACTCTCCCAGAGTCTTTCAGCGCATTACCCTAAAATTGAAAAAAAAAAAAAAAATACATATATATAATTCATAATATTAGTCTGAGTTTACTAACCAAATATCAGAGTAGCTAACCAGATTGTTGTACGCCTCTAAGAATCCAGCATCACAAGAAATAGCTCCCCTATAATTGAGTATTGCCATATCTAGGTTGCCTTGCTCGTAGTACAAACTAGCTAGGTTTCCTGCATAAGTAGTTCAGATGCAAAATTGTTGCGGGCAGTCAAGCACCATGCTCAATCGATATATCAGTGCTGCTATGCATTTATAATTTATCCAAATTTCACACAAAGATATACAGGTTGTGTGTCCTAGATACTGTCAGTTGTTAACACAGCACTGAAATGTGAAATAATTTGGCAGCACAGCCAGCACTAGTAAGTAATCAACAGATTTTACAATTTCTTTTAAGAGAATTGTTATGTCCAATCAACAAATATAGCATGTGGCTTTTATTTGTTCTTCAAATGGGCCTCAACTCTCAAGGTTAACTTGGATCCATAAAAAAATTAAAACCTAGAAGTCCAAGCCAAAGACCTTAACCAGCAGCATCAGCCAGTAACTCGAGATAGGAGGTGACAGGTTTTATCTTTAACCCCCTCAAATATACCCCAAGAAAGAGTCCAAATAAAACTGGTTTACTTCATAGCCATCTCAAACTTCCCATAATTTATGGTTCAGATGTGTACATTTCACAAAAGCATCAAGTCTCTTTATCTTTTATCATGAAAAGTAGATAAAAAAAAAATAAATACATGAAAGATTCAGGGGTCGTTTAGCAACTTGGAAAAATGGAGAATTTTCCAAAAAAAATGGAGAATTGAAGAAGTGGAAAAGGAAAAATTTGAGAAGTTGTTTACTAAATTCATTTTTCCAAATTCATTCTCCACTCCATTCTTCCAATTCTTATAGAAAATTGGAGAGATAGGAATCAACTCTCTCCAAAATGGAAGAATGGAAACGCGCGTGTATGCCTGATGTGAGGTCTGCACTTCGAACCCTGCTGGGCGCAATTATTCTGGGGAATGCGCGTGTATTGCTTGCCTGTTTTCTTTCCCTCCCCTTTTCTTTTGTTCTTTCCCCTCCTGTGAAGTGTGAATATTGTTATTATTATTTTATGTTTATGTTTACCCTTTTTTTTTACTTTAATTTCTATTATTATTATTATTATTATTATTATTATTATTATTATTATTATTATTATTATTACATTTTGTACATTTAATTAGTATTAGTGTAATTGGATTTTTTATTTAAAAATTAAATTTGTAAAATGAAATTATTATTATTATTATTATTATTATTATTGTTATTGTTATTGGGATGATTGTATTTAATGAAGTTTTTGGTATTTTGTTTTGTAATCAAATTATGTACTAAAACTAAAAAATGAAGAAATTGGAGAAATGGAGAAGGAAAATTGGAAAACTGGAGAAATGGAGAAGGAAAAATGGAAAACTGGAGAAATGAAAAATTGGAAATGGAAAAACAGAAAAATGAACTAAACGACCCCTCAGAATTGCAGCCTATAACATACTTACACGCTGGCACACATGAAACCGGATATAGTATATGAAGAATTAAGCAGGACTCACCGAAAGCCATAGCATAGTCTGGTCGCACTTGGAGAGCACGCTGATAACACATAATGGCCTCTTGAGGCATTGCTAAAGCCTGGAAATGCAAAGAAGGTATCATATTGCTCCAGATGCTAGCCATATTTCCACCTATCCAAACCAATTAGCACTATCACTACGGCTTACCTTGTAGACATTTCCAAGGTTCAAGTATGCATCTGGAAAATTTGGTTTGAGCTTGACAGCTTCCTGGCAATTAAAAGATTCAACAAAAGTAGATTGCACGACCAGAAAATAAAAAAGCTAAAGGATTAGTAAGCCCCTGAATTTAAAGGATTAAATAAAATATACATAAATAAATAGATAAATGCATACTTAGAATGTTTATAGAATTATTAGTTAATGAAACATTAATCATTTGATACCTTGTAGTATTGCAATGCCCTGTTCAGATCACCTGCCTCCATGAAAAGACCGGCAAGATTGGACCATGCAATAGCAAATGTAGGTTGTATGCGAATAGCCTCAACATAGCAAGTGTATGCCTAGGAAAAAAAAATCATTCCTTAAAGAAAATAGAGAAATCCTTCTCCTAGCCTCAATAAATTAGCTACCTAAGTTGTTGAGTTTCTCTAACCCCACACCAAAAAAAAAAAAAAACAAAAACAAAAACAAAAACAAAAACAAAAACAAAAAAAACAAAACAAAACAAAACAAAAAAAAAACAAAAAAACAAAAAAACAAAAAAAAACACAGGAACCATCTCTTTGAAAATTCCTTTCAAGCCAAAAGTCGTTCATAGAGAAGTAAAAATAAAACTTGTGTGGTAAAGCTGAAAAGCTAGCAATTAATTTCTCAAAAACGAATAATTTCTAACAATCAATGAATTGTTCAAGCCTACTAATTTCATGTCTATGCACTGTGATTTCAATTCCAAGAGCTTGAAGTTGTTGCATATAAGTTATTAAGTTTGTTGGTGATTGTTATAATATTGGGGTTTAATTGGTGGAATCAGAACTGTTAGATTATTGGGGTTTGATTTGGAGGAATCAGAACCATTTTCAAATCCCACTTATGCTTTTGTTGGTGGGAGTGTGTTTTAGCTTTAAGATTATTTTTTAATATGGCTGTCTACTGGTGTCTTTCAATGGGGGCTGTAATTTTATTCTGAGAAATCCAAACACATGCAAGGTGGGATATCCATGGATCAGGTAAAGCCTGCCTCCCTCTATTGACTAAATATAATATAGCACTTCAGTTCACACTTGTGAAGAACCCTAGCTTTGATACAGAAGTCCATCCTAGGCCTGCAGCTGTACCCACATTCAGCGTGCTCAAGGATCCATCGAGTGCACGTTATAAAGCAATGGGCAGTAGCCAAACAGCTTGCCTAGATGTTTCTTGGCTTTGCACTTAAAATGCAATCGTTATATCGTGGACCAGGGTCCACAGTGCACTGTGGACCTTGGTCCAATACACAGAATTTGACTTCATAAGGTACAGAATTCATGCTCATAATACACATACACATAAACACGATATAATGAACATGAATTCTGTGCATTATGAACATAAATTTTGTATATTATGTTAAGTGTTTATGTGTCCTCAGCTATATAATTCTGTACATTATGAACATGAATTCTATACTTTATGAAGTCAAATTCTGTATATTGGACCAAGGTCCACAGTGCATTGTGGACCCTGGTCCACGATATAAATTGCCCTTAAAATGTTCATAGGCCAATTAATCCATTATGGTAATTAGCCCCATGGAAACACAGGTATTTTTTATGGAAGTAATATTTGCTCAAATTACAATTTAATATTTAATATTGTTAAGAGTCCCACATTGAAAAATAAGAGAGAAACATATGGGTTTATAAGACCATGGGTTAGACTAGCTAATTGAGTGGATTCAATCTTTTAGTGTGGTTTGGGGCTCGTGTTCATTACAGCCCAATCTTAGATTTTAACAAATATATTCACCCTTTCAAAAAAAAGAAAAAACAAGTATATTCACCACATTGAATGCTTCAAATCTCTAGTTAACCAAAAAGGAACTTTCATCCCCCCATATTATTAATTGCTGAAAATCCGAGTATAATCCCTTTGGTCATGTAGAACTTGTCCAACCATCTTCATACATTTTAGTTCACTGAAACTCTGAAAGCACCATTTTATTTTATAAGAAATGGGGAAGAGTTCAATGTCTACCGTACCTCCTGCACTAAGCCTTGTGTTTTCATCAGATTGCCGAGGTTACTATGTGCGTCAACCTACACAATTATAATTGCTATAGGATGAATAGGAGAGGTGAAAATGTCAAACATCTTATCTAACTCAAATAAATGAAGATGATATATTCAAGAGTAGAATACCAGGCGTGGATTTAATGCAAGGGCTTGGCGACAACATTGTGCTGCTTCAGTTAGCCTGCCTTTTCTCATGTATGCACTAGCTAAGTTTGACCACACATCTGCAAAATTTGGACGAAACTGAAAAAATAAATTCAAATTAGTTTCATGAAACCAAACCTGTCAAGCTCCCAAATTGGATAGCAGACACCTTAACCATATAGAACCTTGGAAGAAAATAATACAGAAAAACCTATAGCAGTACATAGCAGGTAGAAATCAGGCAACCATAAATAAAGAATATAAAAGAATAGTAACCTTGTGACTAGGTAGCCAGTTTCACTGTGGCAAAGTAACTTTGTTTACCTCTTGAATACTTGTACTTGTACTTGTACCACAGAGTATTACTCCTAGAACTCTGGTTAGCTTTTGTTCTTTTCTTTTCTTTTTTTAAGGATAAAGATGATTTTTTGTAAGCATTCCATATAAAGTTTTTGGTTGAAGAAAGTTTCATTCATTGAAAGAAAAAGTAACAAGACCACAAATACTAAATGAAAGATGTCAGCAAAAATTGAATGATCCATATTAAATTGCATGGTGACTAGTGAGCAAAGATGTGTTCATGGATGAGACAGAAATGATTAGCCAGACAAAATGATAAGTGTCCTTTCTCTCATCCCAAGAACATCACCTGGTCTGGAAAATGGAATACTTCATAGGCAGGTGTTTTGGCCGATGGCATAGACTTTAGAGACAAATAAATTATATAACTTCACTTGCTTTAGGTAAGAGGAGTACAAATGAATTGATTTTAATTGATAACATGCATTGTGCATAAAGGCTTTGTCCAGGAAACGTTAAAGATGCATACAGACCTCAATTGCAACTAAATAATAGCGGATTGCAACATCAATATTGCCTTTCTCCTGCATGAAAACAAAAGAGGCAATAAAGATCAACATTTAACATTTACATGAGAAATAATATTTTTCAGAACATAAAGATAATAAAAACTTACCTTCCAAGCATTTGCCATATTTCCATAGCATTCAGCAAAATGTGGGTTTACACGAATAGCTTCTTCATTCTTTGCAATGCACATATCAAAATCATGCAACTAAAACAGAAAAGGTAAAGTTCAATCAATATGTATGTGGGCATCAAGAACATCCCTAGCCAGACAACAAAGGGATAGAAAAGAATGTAACCTGATAATAGATTGCCCCAAAGAGAAGAAGATTATCAGTGCGCCGTGGATTTTTCTCATAAACAGCCTTGCAATTTTCCAATGCCTGATTATAGTTCCCAGCTTTGTAGTTCTGGTGAGCAAGGGTCACGAGCATGTCCTCATCAACTGCAGTTGAAATAAATTGAAATCTCAGAAGCTGGCCTTGCTACAACACAAACTTCAACATTCCATCCTAGGTGCCACAACAACATTGGATGTACTAATTTTCTAACTGATACACATGCTTTCGCAAATAATTTATTTAATAGGTACAAATTGCATGAATTTGTATTCATCTTTTAATGAGCTTATGACTTTATATTCATTCAACTAACCAAATTTAAAACCCCCAACCTATACACAATCTCAAATTCAATTTAATAAATTCTCTTGGAAACATTATAAGCTAGCCAAACCCACTTCCTAAAAGGCAAAAACAATAACAATCAATTACACAAATCCAACTAATCAATAAAGTGATAAACACAGTACCTGACCTAGTATATAATCAAAGAAAAAAATAATACTGTAGTAAGCAATGTATACTCCATAATATTGTTCTTAGCCAATAAACAAAGCTTAACAAAAGCAGACATCGCAAGTGTTAATGT
The DNA here is from genome assembly GCA_003576665.1 of Ipomoea trifida. Classification (NCBI taxonomy): domain Eukaryota; kingdom Viridiplantae; phylum Streptophyta; class Magnoliopsida; order Solanales; family Convolvulaceae; genus Ipomoea; species Ipomoea trifida. Next base: position 7,121,174 of record CP025647.1, on the reverse strand, counting down.
GTTATTCAAATCTAAATCGAGCGAAAATAGACATTTGCATATGCTTCGTAAAGTTCTATCTTAGCCTTTGGCCCTAATGTTTTATTTTCATGTAGTATCAATTTCACTATAAGTTCATCATTCCTTTCGAAGGTCACATGTATAGACCAACTGAAGGAGGTATGCAGTGTCCAACACAGTGCACCAAACAGATAATAATAATAATAATAATAATAATAATAATAATAATAATAATAATAATAATGATGATGATGATGATGATAATAGTAAAACCCCTGCCATGCCAACCAGAAGCTTCAAGGAATGACTCTGGAGGTTGAGGATACTGATCACCACCACCCCCCACCCCCTTCTCTTATTCCCTAGTACTAAACATGAAAACGCAAATACACAACCATTCTCTGAGGGGGGGGAAAAAAAAAAGATAATTGATTAACAAAAATTCTGATACCCCAACGATAGAATCTTTGAGGAGTCAGCATGAGTTGGGAATCTTGAGGATTCTATTGCAGAAGAAAACTACGGAATGCCAATCACCTCCCCCTACCCAGTGTGCCAAACAAAAACACACACATGACACAACTTGCTTTTTATAAGGCATGGAGAAAGTAATAATTGGAGGCGGGAGAAGGGGGACTCCGCTTTTTATTTCTTTGCGTGGAGGTTATCTCTCCCTCTTGGTATCTATTCTTCCCCCATTGATCTAGAAAACGTAGTGGTATGAACTAAGGCATAGAAGGATAGAAGAGTTTTGAGGAATTACGTTTTGGAATTCAAAGTATACTTGTATTTGACAGCTTGAATTAGATAGTTGGAAACTCAAAAATTTTCTTGCTTTTGGAGATTTTGTTGTCCCACGTAATAGAACCTAACATTCAATATTTATGAAATGGGCTTGTAATGGTGAAATTAATGAATTTTAGTGTTAGAGTAACACCCGCCTGATCCACGGGGCTGGTTAGTCAGCCCAGTTGCCAAGGATTTAGTCATGATGGGTCAGCCCAAATTCAACGGGTGGTGTTGTTGGTCAAGCCCAACCATCATGGGTGTTTTTTGGCCTAGTTTGGATGGTTCAAATAATTGTTAAGATTTGGAATGTGCCAAGACTAACACTTGGTTGTGTATGGAAACTACTCGGACAATGGAGCTTAGCTTTCCTTATTCATGTTTGACCGAAGTGTGCAAAAGATTTTTGCCTAATACAGATTAAGGAAATTAATCACCTAGGAGATACTAATTTCCTAGTGTATTTCAGGAAGATATCACATTGTATCTGGTAAACTAGTTAGGATGCCTAAATGCATTGTGTCAAGTATGTAGGACTTTCCTTTCCCATCTAGGGTGGGAAAACAAACGTGGGGGCCTATAAATAACATTTCAAGTCCTTCATTGCATTCAACCTATCACTCCACATGACAAGTACTTGTGGTTGTTTATTTAAAAAAGGAGCTTAACGCTCATCTTTTTTTTCTCATACATGTCTTTCCTGGTGCTTTACTCGCTTATATCCACCGACTCACTGTATCTATCTGAGTAAAACTAGATTAGTTTTAGTCTATCTATCTATCCCGCTTTCTATCTCTGTGTGTGTGTGTAAATACACATGCACATACCTCACAAAGAAAAGGTATACAAATATAGACGATAGTTGTGCATGAATTAAACATAGCCGCAATAAAAGAAAGATGGTATGCTATATATTAAGAGGTTATGTAACCACACATCAAGCAGGAAGAAAATAAATAAGTTATAGGTTTTGAAGAAGATAGTTCAGAACAACAGAATTAGTTCATACTATATTGAAATTCTCTGGTTCAAGATATTTCATCATAAGTATAGAATTCAAAAAGTAAGTTACAAGTATAGATTTTGCTAAATTGATTCCCCTTTTCTGATTACAATGCAACTTATAGAAGTCAGCATCTCGATAAGAATAGCAATCAATTTAATTTGCTGTTCCAGCAGTTCAAAATGACAAAGAGAAGGTATGTTTGCACAAAGCAGTCCAATAAACATAAATTTCAATTCACAAATACAAATCAACTCCTAAATCATACATCACGCAACCCAAGACCTAGAACTACAGCCACCTTCAATCAAGCTATAGACATTTCCAATTAACTAGAAAATAGAAGAAATATTAAGATATGCGCTGCTACAGTGGAGTTTCAACCCTATAACGGATCAAAGAAACCATAAAAAATAATAATAATAAATAAATAAAATAAAGATAAACATCTTACTTTCGCGAGCAACATCAGGCGTTATGTTGGTGGAGGCCGTGGCGGACAACGCCGAGGACGAGGAATCCACCCTCTGATCACCCCCGGCGAGGCCGCTGCCATCGTAGAGGATTCTAGAAATCAACTGCTGATTCTGCTGTTGTTGCTCCTGCGCCACCTGTTGCAGGTGGTACTGCCGAGGATCGGCCTGCAACGAGAGCATGATTCCGGCGATCGCGGATTAAATCCACGGCAGCAGCTCCTGATTCACCGATCACAAAAATTCCAATTCGCCAGACTACACGTTCCTGTAAGCGTGCAAATACGCGCGTATACGTACATACATTCCAGAACCAGAAGGCTTTCGCTTTTCAGGAAAAGCTGCTGGATTCTCACCTTCTTAGCTAAAGCCTAAAGCGAGCGTGCTTCCTTTTGTCTGAATGCCCTTCGCTTCGGTTACTGTGACGTCGACTTCTGGAAGATGATATGATATGAGCTCTCACCCGTCCCTGACACAATTTGACACAAGTACTAATACTATTCACCTCACCACCTCAATATTGCCTTTTTCTAATTTGGGAAATTGTACCATTACTTTCCAAACAAATGCAGAATTCTTAAATGAAGATCGAACACTTCTTAATTAAATTTATTTGCACTTCATTTTCTTTTTATATATTGGAGGGATGTTTGGTTGGGAAATTTTGCAATTATTATATTCCACACAGCTACGTAAATTATACTATCAAATAATGTACTTTTAACATATTAAAAATATATATTATATTCAGAAATTACATTATTTAAATATTAAAAGTATATTATTTTATATAATATACCTATAACGTATTTTTAATATGGATAAAGTACAAATAAGCTATCGTACTATTTGAGAAACAGCAATTAAGCCATCGAACTCAAATAACCCCAAATAAGCCACCCAACCCGAAAACAAAGAACAATTAAGCCATTGAAATCGAAAAAAAAAAAAAAAAAAAAAAAAAAAAAGAGCAATTAAGTCCAAATTGACCTATTAATAATGTTATTTCTTTAAAAAATTGACAAGTGTCTTTTTTAAATAATTTTTATTTTTTAAAATTTATATATTAAAAATTAAGAAAATTTTAAAAATATAAAATATAAAAAATGTACAGCACCGACTGTCCGGCGTCCTCGTCAGACAGTCGGTGCTGGGGAGCATGATGATCATGGCCGTTTGGAACGAGGGCCGCCCTCGTTCCAGATCTGGACCTCAAGTTTGAGGTCCAGATCTATAAGACGGACGGCCATTGTCGTCTCCGATCTGGAACGACAATGCCCGTCCGTTTTCCATATCCAACGAGGGCGAACAGCCATGGCCGTCATGCTCCCCAGCACGGACTGTCCGACGAATACGCCGGACAGCCAATGATGTACATTTTTTTAAAAAAATTTCTTAATTTCTAATATATAAATTAAAAAATAAAAATTATTTTAAAAAGACACTTGTCAAGTTTTTAAAGAAATAACATGCTAAATAGGTCAATTTGGATTTAATTACTCTTTTTTTTTTTTTGGATTTCAATTATTTAATTTTTCTTTATTTTCGGATTTGGTGGCTTATTTGAAGGTTATTTGAGTTGGATGGCTTAATTGTAATTTATCCCTTTTTAATACGTAGTATATTAAAATGTAATCCGTAATTTTTATTATCATCCCTACAATAAACCATTAATTTACCGAATTTTTGTACCTTACCAAGGGCTCAACACATGTTTCAAGATAAAGCCCGAACAAATGGACAATGTTGCCTTCCAATTCCAAAGTTGCTTTAGCGAGAGAGAAAGTAACTAGTACTGCTCACAATGTCCGATAACACAAAACACTGACATCCTTAATTACTTTTTTGCAAACACTACCACGCTGAATTACTTAATAAGGTATATAGACCATCACTAGTGAATACTTTTGTTGGAAAATAGCATTAAAATGACATTTTAAGTGGTCATTTTGTGGTACAAATATAAGTGGGGTCCATATCCGATTTGGGTCGGGTCAAAGTGATTCGTGTTCTTCATAATTAGACGAAAAGATTCATATATTGTACGTTCAAAATGGATAATGGGTGAATGAGAAATTGGTTCTCAATGTAGACCCATTTGAGATGGAAATTCATGTGGAAAAGTTTTAAAGTAAGCTTTTGTCCCACATTGGTAAGGGGAGTGGGTTTACACCACTATATATACAAGAGGCTTTTTAAAACATATTGACTTGTATAGTATAGAGGCTCTCTCTTGCACGTATGGATATGCAAATCAAATTCCAAAATGAGCTTGAAAAGGCTAGACTTATGTACGGCCATTAGGGGTTTTCGTATTTGTTTTCCATCTCAAAACCACTCTCGCCCGTGAAAGATCAAACGCCCACATTTTATCTTTTGCGGATGGGAAGTTCGCATGTAGTGATCTCTCGCGGTGTGATTCAGAGTGATCTTTCGCAGATCAGACTCACCTCTCGCACGCGATCTTCCGCACATAATTGGAGTGACCTCTCGCAGTTCCAATCATTATTTCAGAGTTATTTTCTTATTAGTGGACTATTAGTGGCAGAGTTATTTTTCTGCTAGTGGATGATGGTTATACTAAGGTTGTTAAACCAATTATCAATGTCATAATTAATGCTATTAATCTTCTCCTCCATTGTATATATTCCAACGCTGCACATTCCCAGGCACCATTGAACATTGGTTCACAAGGCGGTGTCAATACTGAGGGGTATATCCTCACGATGAAGGTATCTTTGATACCAAGTGGTTCGCCGAAGAATTTCACTAGATCGTACTTCAAGAGGTGGCAGCAAAAGATGTTGTTCTACTTGGAAACTCTTAGTTTGTCACGGTTCTTGGGAGGACTCGGACTTCCTTTGCCGCAACTACATCTTGAACATGTTGTGCGATTCCCTTTACGATGTATATCATAAAATTGGCACAACAAAGGCGTTGTGGGAAGCTTTGAATCATAAGTAAAAAAACAAGGATGCAGGGGCAAAGAAGTTTGTTGTTGGCCGGTTTCTTGACTTTAAAATGGTTGATTCAAAGACCGTGCTTAGTCAAGTTGAGGATTTGTAGTTAATTTTTGGCGAAATCCGTGACGAGGGCATGGTGATAAGTGAAGCCTTCCAAGTGGCATCCATGATCCACTTGTTACCTCCAGGATGGAAGGACTTCAAGAACTACCTCAATCACATAAGAAAGAAGATGAGTGTTTCAGAACTCCAAGAAAGCCAAGAAGGACAAGCAGAAGCTAGGTTCGAAAGGTGGCATTACCAAAGGCAAGTTCTGAGGTAAGTTCTTCAATTGTGGCAAGCCTGGCCACAAGTCGTCTGAATACAAGGCTCCAAGGAAAAAAGAGTTCTAAAGCCAACATGGTTGGAGATGTGAGCTAGAAAGTGGTCGAGATTAGCCTTTCGGCTATGCTCACGGCGGTGAATCTCGTGGGCTCTAACTCGCGCGGATGGTTCATTGACACCGGTGTAACTAGGCATTTATGTTGCAACCGTGAGATGTTCAACACCTTTGAGACCGTTGAGGGCGAGAAGGTTTAGATGGAAAACTCTGCTTAGTCTGTTGTGGAGGGCGTGGGTAAAGTGATCCTAAAGATGCCTTTCGGGAAGGAACTGACGTTGAATAACGTGTTATATGTTCTGGAGCTGATGAAGAATCTGGTGTCTGGCTCGTTGTTGAACAAGCATGGCTTCAAGATGGTCTTCCAGTCAGACAAGGTAGTTTTGTCGAAACTAGGAATGTTTGTTGGTAAGGGGTATGTAACCAACAGGCTTTTTAAGCTAAGTGTAATGCATGTTATCAATAAAAGCAAAGTTAATTTTGTTTACTTGCTTGAGTCTTCCAATTTGTGGCATGGTAGATTATGTCATGTTAATTTTAGTTCTATGCGTAGATTAATTAGCATGAACCATATTCCTACGTTTCAAATAAACACAAATAACAAATGTGAAATTTGTGTTGAGGCAAAACTAACAAAAGCACCATTCAAATCGGTTGAAAAGGCAAACTGAGCCACTTGAATTAATTCATATATAGTGACTTGTGCGATTTTAGATCGATACAAACGAGAGGTGGTAATAAATATTTTATCACGTTTATTGATGATTTCACACAATTTTTTTATGCGTATTTGTTGAAAAGCAAAGACGAAGCCATGGAAAAAATTCATTCATTATAATAATGAAGTGGAAAGCCAACTTAATCGAAAAATTAAAAGGTTAGAAGCGATAGATGTGATGAGTACGAAGCCAAAATTAACATCCATGATTAAATTATTAACAAGGATTAACAAAACGCGGTGGCAATTTGATCATTTTTCGTATTAGTCAAATTTAAGGTGCGTAATTTTTGTACTTAAGGTACATCGTGTTCCTTATTACGATGATGGGCTATACAAGTTGGCCCGTGTAACTCGCAGGCTAAATAGTTTGGGCCTGTTCACCCACTTAAAAATTGGGTCAAACAAGCCTAACTTAATGAGCTAAACCTCTTTTGAGTTTTGAGAATTCTAAAAGATGCAACCTAAAAGTATAACCAAATTAATACGTAGTAGTAAAAGAAAGCCCACCTAAAGCTTAAAAATACAAAAGAGTCAAGATCCATTTAAGAACCCAAAGCCCATTAAAATAGCCTGTTATCTCCCATCTATCAAGCCTTTAAGTGCAGCAGATCATATAGCTCATTCTTAGTAGCAGCCCAAAAGGCCTAAACAACCCAACAACTTGAAGCCTTTTTATTTCACATTCCAGCACAGCACTATACAAATTCATGATATTCATCCCAATCTAATTTTGTAGTAAGTCAATACCTTGAATTCGTCGGAGTTAAACTTGTAACCTTGTGATTATTAAGTTAACAATTTGATCGACGTAACTAAAATTGTCCTATTAAATTAATATATTTACTATATAAATATTTAACACTTTGAGCGATCAACACCTGAAAACACTCCCATGAACTCTAAACTATACATAGCATATTTCAAAATGCTTGCAATTTTTATATACAAACGTAACAAGTTTGGAGCTTATGATATACATACTCCAACTTAGATATATACTTCTCAACAAAAAATACTCATTGGATATACTCGAGGAGACATTTAAAGTTGATGCTCCAATGAATCGGTGAATCCCAATTGGAAAGACACATAAGTTTTTAACTAAAAATTATGAAATTATTTCTTTAGAATGTACTTTTAAATCTTATTTTTAAAATAGGAATACTTTTAAATTTATTTTCTAAATTAAAATAATTTTAACCTCGTCATCGTTTCGCCACCACCTATGTCTGTTTTTTTCGTTAAGTTTTTTTTTTTTATATATATATTATGCTATAAAAGTTGTACTATGTAATATTTTGGACAAATATACCACTACTGTTATAACTTCCGTTATCTTTTCCACTATTGTTACTATGCACATGCATCCACCATATATTTTCTTATCTTCTTCAATAATACTCCATCTGTCCTATTTTATCTGTTCTACTTACTATTCATTAGTCAAACCAAATCTTTCTTCTTTGTTTATTTTTTTTTAATTATTTTTACTTGTTTTTAAATTTGATTTTTTGTGTTTAATAGTAATTTTAATGTAGTTTATAAATATATAAATTTTGTATATTAATACTAAACTTAATATTATAAAAAATTGAATTAAAAATAACTTCAGTCAAGCCTCGTTAACCAAACCAGACACATAAAATGGGACAGAGAGAGTAATAATAATATATACACATTATATATTAGAGTTTTTTTTTTTGAAATAATTATATATTAGAGTTATATGTTAGTTACTTTTGTTAATATAAATATTAAATTTATAAAAAAATGTTTTAAATTATTAGTATTATTATTTTCTATAATTTAAACATCTAAAATCTAAATAAATTTAAAATTTTAATATAAAATATTAATATTGGACACATATTTTTTGCGCATCGCGCATAACAAATACTAGTATATTAATAATAAAAATCAAACTCACAATATTTATGTTACAATTTAAAGTCATAACCACTCTACTATAACCCTTTTTTTTTTATTAAAGTTTCTTTAATTTTATTTAACTAATTGTAACCGAGTCATTAGAACTCAAAAAAAAAAAATTATTTAACTAATTAAACATTTGGAAACAAATTAAAACACTTTGCTATAATAACTTCTAAGTGGTGGACGTTTGTATTTTCGGTTTTTTTTTTTTTTTTTTTTGGAGTTCAGGTTCGTCTTTTCAATTTTGAAAGAATGAAATCATTCAATTTTAAATTTTAGTTCGGTTTGATTTGAAAGAGTTCAAATTTGGTTCGGTTAAATTTCAGTTTGGTTTGAAAATCTGAACATTTACTAGTTCTCTTGCGCACATTGCATAATTGTTTATTTATTTGCACTAATAATTTAAATTTCAAAATATAAACAATAAGTTAGTAATGCATATTTCAAAATTTTCAATCTAAAATAAAGTCCAAACTAAACCGACCTCTTCACTTCAATCTGATGTCAGATAGCAACGTCGTAGACTAGGCAACTCATAGAGAAAATTTTGGGGCAAAGATCAAATGTGAAAATTAGGGTTTAGGGAATTGAGGATTAAATGTGTTTGTGTGTGTATGGGTATAAATAAAATTTATTATTATTATTATTATTATTATTATTATTATTATTATTATTATTATTATTATTATTATTATTATTATTATTATTATTATTATTATTATTATTATTATTATTATTATATAACCGATCAGTTTTCAATTCACTTCAATTTTTTAACTGGACTGGATCGAAACCATTTGATTTATAGAATATAGAACCTATTGATTTTTAATAATAAACTAAAATCGAATCGTTCGATTCGACTTGGTTCGGTTCGGATAAACCAAATCAAAATGTCCACCCCTATAATTTTTATTAATATGTATTTTATTTAATGTAATTAAAAAATTGAAAATAATATTATAAAGTAGGAATATTTTGTATTTTTATGTATTTCATTAATTATTATAATTTTTATTCTTATTTATCAATTTATTGATCTTAGAATTAAAAAAATGTTACTATTGTTTGAAATATTTAATTAAATAAATAAAAGGCATATTAACAAAAATTAAATAAACATATAGCAGAGTATTTTAATTTTTTTTTCAAATGCTTAGTTAAATAAAATTAAAGAAACATTAATTAGAAGTGGCTATAGTAGAGCTGTTATAGTTGTAAATTGTAACATTATTTGGTCTACTCTTACTATTATATTGCAAGTTGTTATATTGTACTATATTACAATGTAGTATCTATTCATAGCTACGTTCTCAACCTACTGAAGCACAAAGAGTCAACAGTTGCCTCCACTGACGCTCGAACTCACTTCCATCATCCATGTGGGAGTGTAAAGTGTAAACCGGGACACCGGGTGCCACTAGACCACAAGGTCTTTGGAAAAACTATCTCTATTTAAAAATAAAATTTAAAAGTATCATTGTTATAGAGAAAAATCTCTTAAAATTATTATACTTTGTATTAAATATTTTGAATGACGATTTGGATGTCAAGTAAGCCTACCTGCTACAATAGATTAAAAAAAAAAGTCTAATTGCACCATTTTTTCTAAATTCAATGATCTCTTTAAAACTTTTTAAATTTAAAGATTTAATTCTATTTTACTAACAAGTTTGAAGACTTATTTGACTGGTATTTCATAATTAAAATTAATTGTCATTTTATATGCACACTTATGAGACATCATTATTTCATTTGTAAGTTGGAATGATACATTAGCAATGTGTTCAATTTGCTACATTACTTTGTGGCCCGAGGGCCCAAGGTTGGAACTTGGAAGTAATGATTTATGAAACCAATAGATATGTGCTCTCTAAATATTATAAATATGAAAGGTTCCATTGTCTCACAGAAAAGGTAATTAACTATCTACCAAAAAAAAAAAGAAAAGGTAATTAACTTGAATGCTTTTATTGCTAATACTCATCAAATATTCATTAAGAAAACATATAATACCAATGGATATAAAACAAGCAGGGCTTGTTTGGTAAATGGCAGATCCGCCAAAACTTTGACGGATCCGCCATTTTGGCGTTTTGACCGCAGTCAAACGCCAAAAAAAGTCATTTGGTTCATCAGCGATTTAGAGTAGCATTGTTCTCCAAACCACTGAAAACTGAAACACTGAATTTAGTAGCGTTTCAGTATGTCGTTTTGGGAAAAGATATTCTTTTTCCCAAAATGCCCTTGTATTATGTCTATACAAAAAAAATTAAATGAAATGTTGTAACTAGAGCCAATTAAAGATCCTTAAATGAACTTTTTAGGTTCTCAATGCTTGTCATCCATGAGCATTTATCTCTTATTATAATAAAGAGAGGGGATTTGGCCTGTGAAAAAGCTCCATTCTCCCGCCCAAAGAATTTTGACTTTTTTTTCCTTTTAAATAAAATCTTTAAAATAGATTGCAAGTAAACTGATTTTGAATATTTAATGCCTGTATTAGTTGTTTTGTGTATTCCATTTTCCAATGCTCTTAATTGCCTTTTAACTGATAAAGGTATACATTGATTAAAACAAGTCATTAAATAGTATCATTTACCAATGTGTTGTTTACTTTTACAAATTACAATAAAAGGCATGCTAAAAAATAATGATTACATATTTTGAATCTAAATTTTGGGGGGAAATATCCTATAAATACATCATGTCTTGAGCTGAAATCACACATTCACATTGGAGCACAAGAGAAAGAGATCAGGAAACAGAGAGGTATTTCCCTTTAATATCATTTTAAAGCCTATTTCATGAAAAATTGTAAGAATTTTACAGTATGCAACTTCCTACATATTTTATATTTATGTAGTGATACTCAGGATAACTTCTTATTTGTGTTCCACATTTGTTTTGGGGAAGGAGTGGACTAGGAGATGCAAAACTGATAAAAACCCCTTCTTGGAAGTAAATGGAAGGGTTTGAAAAGCATACTAAAAAATCTATATCCCAGCATTACCAAGGGTTCTCATCACCATGTACACCTGAAATTATCAAGAGTAAAGTAAGAATCTCCAATGACAATATTTATTCATTTACATTTACTAAATATATTCCAACACCTAGGTTATGAAAGATTGGAAGGATACATATTTTGGTATAATTTTCACAGAAAATTAACTGAAACTTCTTTTAAGTTCTGATAGAGTGATAGCTTTAGTAGATAAATTTTGGATTGCTTGAAAGAATACACAACCAAGTTTATTGAATTCAACAAAGTGAATTGTGTGACCAAGCAAATGACAAGGAACATATATACAAATGAACAATAATTTGATAAACATAACCACATCTAGGCAGCCATAATAGAGTTGATGTTTTGACCAGCATACATACTAAGATTTACTATTGAGTGTGTTCTCTCATCAGAATTATTTGGCAAAGTGCTCACCCATGATGGAAAAGCTTATGGCCTAATCACTGGAAACAACTCTGTATCTATCAAGAAAGCAAGGACAATAGAAGTCTCTTTCAATGCCAAAAAGGGGTAGAAACTGAAACTACAATTAGGTGGGGAGAAAACTAAAACTACAATTGAACTAAAGGTGCTCATCAATCGTGTATCTTTAATTGTTGGTTTTATTTAATATATTTTTTGTGTATGATTTATTAACCTTTTTTTGCAGGGATTCTTAAATAATTATTCTGCAAAATTGATACTCCGTAAAAGACATTTGTTATTGCTTTACAATCAGAAAAGTAATTATGTGTAAGGTATATCAGGCATCTAATATTCTAATTGTACTAAAGGGTTATTTTTCTGATGTAATAAGATATTTTCTCATTTTCTTTATATCTCAAATATATGTGAATTTCTATTATGCTTTCATCAACTATAGAAAACATAACAAACGCAAAGAAAAGTAATAGGCATATGCAGCAGATGGACACAAAAATATATAAACCTTTTTTCAAGAGCACGAGTCAGCTTAGCAAGGGCTTGAACATCAACTCCCATTGGTTCTGTCCCACTGTACAAGGTTGAGAATGTGACATCTGCTGAGCAGTTTCCTTGACCCAATTTTAGCATGCCCATTGCCATTTGCTGATTCCACCTGGTATAGAAGGTTTAACAGATTTCATTAATTGAAAGAATAATGCAAATAATAGATTCATTCATCAAGAAAATAGCTCATACTACCACATCTTTGATTTAAAAAATGAACATAAAAGATAAAATATGTTATATTAGGACTAAACTATAAACAAATAAATCTTTAAAAGTCAAAAACATGGTTAGAATTGAGTACTAGGCTGATATATAGAACTCATTTAACAAAGAAACATGTTCAATGCATATTCATTCTGAAAAATGAAATTTTAAAAGTTAATAGTTGACAGAGGAAAGAAGAATGAAAAAGTTGGAGGGGTCAACTAACATTGGGGGCATAAAAAAGCACACTGTTGAAGATGATTGTACCATGAAACAATACTTTAAATTTCTTATAATGAATTGACTTACATTCTTTTTCATGATTTTGAGCTTTGTTTTCCAAATATGTACATTCATAAATACAAATGCTAAGATTTCCAGCATGATAAAGCAGAAGACAAAAATAACAAAAAGAGAAAAAGGATATGCAAGAGTATAACCTATGGAAGTATTGATGCCCCTCCATATGCAACCACTATCTATAATCCTGTCTCATTCATAAGAAAACTTCATGGCCTCTTCATGTTTCTACATTCAAATACCACAAAATGCATCAGTAATCTAGCATAAGCCTTTGATGGTAACAAGCTAATACTTTGTAAAAACCAACAAAAAAAAAGGGAAACAGTTAAAAAGAATGACTGAGGTAAAGGAAAAGAAAAGTAAAGGGTGAAAGCTATGACCTTTCAGGTATTCATATAACAAAATGCAGAAAACTTGAAAGGAATATTAAATTTAAACAAACAAAACCACATAAATACATAAGGAGTAAACCTGACAAAAATGAATTGATAACGCTAGACATGAAACATAAAAAAAAATAAAAAATAAAAATAAAAACCAGAAAGAGTTCAAAGCCAGTCAACCTGACAATAAAGCTCTCACTTTGAAATTCCTCAACCCTCTTCTACCAGGTTCAGGTTGACTGACCTTTCTACCAGCACCTTCGAGCATGAAAGCGCCGAGGACATGGAGCCGGAGACGCCGAGGGCAGAGAACCGGAACCAGAGAGGCTGCAAGAGAGAGAGACGATGCGAGCGCCAAGGTCAGAGAGCTGGAGACGCCGATGGTGGAGAGCCGGAAACGTCGAGGCGGAGAAGAGTAGAGGTTGGAAGACAGAGAGACGATGCGACTTGGGAGGGGTGAGAGGCGAAGAGTGCGCGTCTGCGCGATGGGTGAGGCGGCAGAGGGATGGGTGTTAGGGTTAGGGCTTTGTTTGGGAGTGTGTGTGTATATATATATATATATATATATATATATATATATATATATATATATATATATATATATATATATATATATATATATAT
>CP025647.1:7085937-7104251 GCA_003576665.1 Ipomoea trifida | reverse complement strand
TTTTTATTTTTAGTAATTAACCACCTTAAATATCAATTTATATTTTTAATTACAAATATTTATGTTCATAATTTTATCATATCAAATCAACATAATTTTTAAATAATAAATTTATAAATGAATAAACATCACATTTCCTTATTATATATGAAATTTAATAATATTAATATTTTTTAATAACATAGAATTATTTTAATATTTCAAATATTTAGTCCGTGCATCGCACGGGTGGCATACTAGTTGTATCTATATAGTAACGGGAGCAATGTTCCTCTTAGCTCCTCTTCACTGATCAATTACTTAGTTTTTTTTTTTTTTTTTTTTTGCTTTATTATTATTATTATTATTTATTTTTCTTATTATTGTTATTGTTATTATTATTAGTATTATATTTTATTTATTTTGTATTGCATAATAATAATAATAATAACAAAAACAACAATAAAAACATAATAATAATATTATTATTAAGAATGTCCTTATATGCTTTTTTACATTTAACCGCTAATAGTAAAAATATAATTTTACCAAATATTTTTTTACAAACCGCTAATATAATCCGCTAGTCAAGTTAGCTAACACAATTTGCTATTTGTTAACCGCTAACCGCTATTTGTCAAACAAGGCCGCAGAATACTAACCACATTATAGGCCATGTTTGAAAGATATATATATATATATATATATATATATATATATATATATATATATATATATAGTTCTTGTTCAAGACCGGGGAACCTCTTTGAATATAACTTCAAATCAGTATATAACAATGCAGTCACAATTATGAAGGCAAAGCTCCTCCTCATAAGTTATTACAAGTCCTAATTTCTAAAAGTAGTTACCTTACACAAATTAGGCATATAGATTCCTAATTAGATCGCTTTCCTTTTTCCCAAGTCAACTCTGAGTGACGCTCCTTGAGTCAAGTTACCCGCCCACTCCAATGTATTTTCAATATAATGTATGTACTTTACGTACAAAAATAATGTACTTTTTATTTATGGTCCACACAGCGGAGCATGATCCATGTAATAATGGTTGAATATTGTTGATGCACTACATGCTCTTGGTCAGCTATTCACATTCTGGGCTAGCCCAAAACTCAAAATATTTCGCCCCAACTATTAGCTAGTATTTCAATGTTTGAATGAACTCTTTCAAATTCAAAATTTAAATTCAGGGGTGAGGGTAGAGTGGATTATAGTAAATTTGGGATCAGTCCGCTAAATATAGATTTGAAAAATCTCATCTGCATCTACATCTACTTAGGGTGCAAATCCAATTCAATCCGATCCATTAATAGCAAATTCTACGAATTTGACCGATCCTTGCTCACTCCTACCTTATGTAATTTGCATGCGAGAAGTTTTATCCACAAGTTTAGTCTTAGGTGTGAGATTCTTCATCTTGTAGTATGTGGTAGATTTGGTGTTACAATCCACACTTGTAATGCCTATCCAATATAATGCCCAACACTATTTCTTTACATTTTAAGCATGTACAAAACCAAACATATAAACATTCAATCAAAATGCAGCAATTCCTGTCAAGATTTGTTTGCTCTACATACCTAGCTTATTAGCTTCATTATTATATTGTTTAGATAAGATGTGTTGCCAAGAGAGTAGAGACAATAGCAACTGTAGAAATATATATCCCAATAATGAACACTGATGTTTACTACCTTAATCAAGATCATATATTTTTATGGTCTGGATGTCAATAGGATAGGGGGCAACCTGCAACTGTGGTGAGCCTAAGCTACCTAGTATAGTCCATCATGCATGTCATGGACACCATTTAATTTAACAATGTAGCTGACACACCTCTGTTCTCTAGCATGCCTATCTCGTATAGTATGTAGATCAGACACGCAGAAAGGGGATCGGGTTAAAATTTTTGAACCAGAACTTGGCAGTTGAGGGAAACAATGCAACATTAGATAGTTTGGAGACGTAGGCAGGTCTCAGGAATAGTTATATTTTCTATTTAACATCCTGCCTTCCCTGAAATGGCTCAGCTTTTCTGTTTGTTTAACAGCCTGCCTACCCTGAAATGGCATGGCTCAGCTTTTCTGTTTAACGACCTGCCTACCCTGAAATGGCTCAGCCGAAGGTAGGGTTCTGTGGTTGAAAGGGCACCACACATCGCATGGTGCTCATCATTTTAATATTATTTTTATAGTAATGTTAAAATAGTAGACACATGTCAATCATATGAAAATCGAGACATAAGTTATAAGTCATGCATAACTCATGTTTGGTGTTGTCGTGGCCGAAAAGTTTGTGGAGATTGGGGGACCATTTTCCTTTCTGAAGAGGCAGAGATAGAAAAGGAAGCAATTAGGCACCAACCCTAGCCATGGGTTTTCAGCCATGGAAATGCAAGTATGAGCAATTTTCATGAATTCCCCTTGCTATGGATAGTAACATTCAAACTTTAATGGGAGAGATGGCACTGAAAATGACATATAGAAAATCATATCCCAGCACTAAACAGTAAGATGGGATATTTCTGTTTCTGTATGTTGATTTGTGGTCCTGATTATGAGTGGTACTTGATGTTTACAATAAATACTTTGGCCACAAGGAGAACCAAATTCCAGTTATACAATAACTAAATCCAATACAACTTTGTGGTAACAAACTTGTGTTGGGACTGGGCACTGGGCAGGGGTATATATATAAATGGATTTATTTTAAAATCCGTTAGTATTGTGTTAAATTGGATTAAATTTAAAAAATTTTGCGAGTATTTCGCAATCAAATTAGCCATGATTGTTAGATTTGACCTGCCAAAGAAACATAGTCCATCAGTCTACTCAATCCATCTTAGGTGCGGGGCCCACTTGTTCGTTATGTCCGGAGTTAATCATGGAATCACAGTCTCTTAATTTAGAAGATATGCAAATATGCAATACAGTCAAAATCCATTATTCCCCTTCCAAATCTTTCTTGATTTTACATATATCAAACTGATTTTTAACCATTAACTACCCTCTTTTTTTCACCAAAATTTTTTTGTAGACTTTCATTTTATACTCTCAACTTTTATTCCTCCTTACAATATTTTTATGTAGACACTTTTCGGTGATGAAAATAACTAATCCTTGTTTGTCACATCAAGGAGGAGAAGTAAGAAAAAAATTTGAAAGTATGTAAAGTAGAACTCTTTTTTCACCAACCAAGTTGACTTTGAAGGGAAAATGCCAAACTAATATCCCACAACAAAGTATATACTCTTAAGTCTTAATATTCAATTGTTCGATAAATCATTTTAGTTCTGACAATAATATTATCGATAATGAATTATTCTTTTTACACTTTTTTTAGGGAGTCTAGTATTAACATATTTTTGAATTATCAAGAATAACTTTTTCTTCTTCTCCCACATAATAACTTTTTCTTGTAACGCCTAATTTGTCATTACTTATTTTTGTTATGTATTAAAAATGTGTTCAATAATATTAATAAGGAAAAAGTATCATATAAGTCCCCTTAAATTAAGAAAATAGTACAATTGAGTCATCTAACCAAAAATAAATAAAATCAATTAACCAGACCCCTTAAGCTGACAAAAAACTACAATCGAATCCTAATTTTACCTATTTAGTAGGTTATTACTTGCCTGGTGACTTTGGTGTACAAATGATTTTTTAGTGTTTATGTAAATCTCATGTGTACACTTTTGTTTTGTTTTTGTTTTTTTTTTCTTTTATATATTTTAACTTTTTTTTTTTTTAAAACAAGGTTTATACTTTTTAAAAATTTATTTTAACTTAATGGAATTTTTTTTAATTAAAAGGTCATTGAAAGTTTTCCGATGGCCGTCATATGCCTACATCATACAACTATGATTGTTTGAGTTAAAGTCAAATTTATTTTTTTTTTCTTATAAAAGGCAAAATCACTTGTCTCAAGGGCTCTCATACAAACTTGAGAAGATGGTAGGCATGTAATTACAGTGACTCTACATCCTCTTAGGTAAAAAAAAATAAATGCTTTGTGTTCACAAAAAAAAAACTCAACACACTAGATATACCTTGTAAGAAAATGATTCTCGAAATCCAATAGAAAATGGAAAATACAACGAAAATATCCACGAAGGATAATTACACAGGAAAAATAAAACCTACAGAAGGTTTAATAAACCTGATAAAGCCAACGGACGAAAATCGGACGATCTCGGGATGGTTGGAAGCACAAGTCGTGTTGCCACTATCCTTAAAACCTTATTTACCGCCTCCCGAGGTGCTGGAGTGGTGCGGTATAGGTTTCCCAAGATAAAACGTACTACGATCCTACGTTTGAGCACACAAACTTGGATCCGGCGAACTAGGGCGTGGGATGAATGCAGGTGGCTAGAAGGAATGATGAGCAGTGTTTTGAGGGAGAAAACCAGTGTATTCGTGAGTTCTTGGTGTGTTTCTTCGTGTATTCAAAAACTGCTGCTCACCTACGAATATATAGTAGAGGAGAGTGGATCATAGCATTAATCATGGCATTGGTAATCCATTAGTAACCTCCACCCACTAGCAGAAAATTAATTATGTCACTAACCAACATTTACACCCACTACCAAGTCCATTAATCACAAAATAACTCTGAAAATAATGATTGGAATTAATCAATTTAATTCCGTAATATCAAGAGTCATTTTTGAACAGACACAGTAGGTGAAACGTCGCGTTCGAGAGGTCACTGGAGTTGCAGTGCGAGACATGTTCCAGTCTGACAACCATCGAGACATCGCCCGTGCCGCGAGACGTCAAGTAGTGCATGCTTCGAGACATCGTGCCAGCAACGAGACATCGGACGCGCGCGCTAGCCCAGGCCGCGCGACATCGCACTCGCACGCGACTGACCTCTTGCGAGAGGTCGACTTCGCTAACTGCGAGACATCGAACTACCTCTCGCGAGAGGTCAGTTCATCTTGATGTCTCGAACGAGAGATCACGAGAGATCACTTCTGATCTCATGTGGTTCTGAGATGGAAAACTTGTTCGAAAATATGGCATAACTTAGCCCGCACGGTCAGCCAATTTTCCGAACGACATTTGTGCCCGCGTACACGAGTCAGTTTGGGATTTGATGCAAATTTATTCTGAATATACTAGTATTTATATACAAAATATGCAAAAGTAAGTGCCCAAAATTGATACTTAATGTTTTTTTTTTTTTTGAAAACTGATACTTAATGTTAAAATTATGATTTATTAAAATGGTTAACTATTAACTTAGTTTTTATGTTTATATTAAGAAGATTTAATTATTATTTTTTATTACATATACATTTATCTATATGGTAAAATATATTTGGTCTAATATAGTATTTGACTAAGTAAATTATTTTAGTAATGCATTAAGGTAAGTACAATTAGGTAAATTCATTTAATACTTAATACTTAACTAACAAAATGTTTAACAGTGTAATGGTATTTAAAATGGTTAATTATTAACTTAGTTTTTATGTTTATATTAAGAAGATTTAATTATTATTTTTTTATTACATATACATTTATCTATGTGGTAAAATATATTTGGTCTAATATAGTATTTAATTAAGTAAATTATTTTAGTAATGCATTAAGGTAAGTACAAATGTACAATTAGGTAAATTCATTTAATACTTAATGCTTAACTAACAAAATGTTTAACAGTGTAAGTATTTTTGGCATGAAAAATTAAAGTACAATAATTTTAACATGATGTAGAACTTTGCAAGCACAAAAAAAATGCGGACATAATTTAAAAATATAACTTGCATTGACTCTTATAAGTTATTTATTTATTTATTATTATAGTCTTATAGATAGATAGTAAAACTCCAACAACTAATAATGGGAAAATTGCATTTTTCGTCCCTTAGTTATATGGTAATTGTAGAATTCGTCCCTAAGTTATGGTAATACTCACTTTTCGTCCCTAAGTTCTCATTGGCGTTGTATTTTTCGTCCCCGAGTTATTCAAATTGCAAATTTCGTCCCTAAGTTATCATTGCGTTGCACTTTTTGTCCCTAACATAAGTGTGCAAACTTCGGTAAAGTTTCGTTTAAAAAATTTTTAATCGAACTTTTCCGGTTCAATGCCAATTGTTCGATTAAAATTTTTTAAATAAAAAATTTACCGAAGTTTGCAAACTTAAGTTAGGGACGAAAAGTGCAACGCAACGATAACTTAGGGACGAAATTTGCAATTTGAATAACTCAGGGACGAAAAATACAACGCCAATGAGAACTTAGGGACGAAAAGTGAGTATTACCATAACTTAGGGACGAATTCTACAATTACCCTATAACTTAGGGACGAAAAATGCAATTTTCCCACTAATAATTGATTTATTATTTCATTATTTAGTCCACATTCATAGATTTTTCTCAAATTCTACCTAATTTTCTACCCAATTAGTGATGTCAAAAAATCTATTTGATTCACTAATTGGCCAAACCAGACCTCCATTAGTGCCAGCCTGGTTTTACAATGCTTCTTCTCATTTCCTGGTTAAAAAAATCAAATAGAATAATTAGGTCATATTTTGGACACAAAAACCATTAGACATCCAGATTTCAATCTTTGGTTTCTTGTTTTTGTGTTTGTGTTTGTATTTGATATGATATGCCCCTTCCATTATAGAGGACCCAACAACTCATAATTTATATAAATTATTTATAAAGTGAAAATCTAATTCTTAATCTTAAAGATAATTATATTTTTCAAAAACTTTGTATAAATGTATAATATTCAACTAAGAGTTTGCGCATTATGGGTAATTTTCCAGTTAAAGAAGCTGAAATTGTTTGTATTCGCGAAGCTCTGGGTTGGTTGAAGGGATCAAGGGAACAAGTTCGGGGAATACTGATGTTGAGACAGACCCCAATTGATTTATTTTGCTTTATGTTCATAGTCTTTTAATTTGACTTTTGGTTTTATTATTGATGATGTTAAGGAATCGGCATCCATGATAAGTGGTGTTGAATTCGGTTTTGTTAAGCGATCTGCAAATTGTACTACCACACTGTTGCTTGGAAAGTTGTTTCTGTGTCAGGTTGTGGGTAGTCGTTCGGTACACCGCCCTCCTCTCAAAATGTATAATATTCGGTACATATACTCACCATTGTGATATTAATTCGAATTCAGTCCAAGTTATACCCGTAGAATTTGACTCTTACTCAAAAAAAAAAAAATTGACCAGAAACTATTTAACATAACTCACCAGTTACAAAACAATCAACATTTTTGTGTTGGGAAATTTTAGCAATTAACTTTAATTAAAACACAAGAATTATACATGTGCATCCGAAACAATCAACTATATGTAACAAAAATTACTATTCATATTCCAAAAATCACAGGTGAATTGGAGTTAACAATAAATATTTTTTTTATATATATAAATAAATGAAGGCTAAATAATCTACACAGACACAAACACATACTAATGCATGAAAAGTATTTGAACCTAAAATGATACAGACAAATTCACCTTACAAGGTTCGTATTACAAAAATTATTATGCAATATTTACTATTAATGGGTCAAACTAACTCTTTATTTTTCATTTATTTTCTTTCATATAGTTTAATAATTTTTAAGTGTTTAATATTTTTATGTAATTTCTAAATATATTAATTTTATACAGTAATACTAAACTAAATATTAAAAAAAAAGTTATAAATAAATTGTGTTAAGACTTGTTTTTTTAGTGCTACTAACTCTATTACAATGTAGTATTTGTTCATAACTACTTTCTCCATCTACTGAAGCAACTGACTCTATTACAGTGAAGTCTTTTTTTTTTGAATGCTACTGACTCTATACAGGGAAGGGTTTGATGTCACTGGACTACAAGGCCCTTGGCAGTGTGCTAAGTCTTGTTAATTGAATCAAAAGCATAAATTGAGACGAAAAGAGTATAAAATATTGAAATGAGTGAGGCAATTGGTAATTCCCATTGCTATCAAAGAGTGAGACTTTGGATTCCAGCTCAATACAATACACAAACATCATTCTTAATCAACCAACTGGACTTAAGAGACCATTTTGTCCCCACTAACAGCTGTTTACAAGTAGTAGAATCTAATCCTCCACAAGTCACGCCATTTTTAGGTTTTTTTTCCCCTTTCTTTTCTTTTTCTTATTTCTTTGTGTGTGTTTTTTTTTTTTTAAATTTATACGACCCCACTCCCACATTTTCTTTTCTTGATTACGACACTTGTTGTTTTTTTTTTTTTAAATTTATACGACCCCACTCCCACATTTTCTTTTCTTGATTACGACACTTGTACAATTTTTTTTATTTTTTATTTTTAAATTTCCCCTAAACTAACACTTGGCATTGAATGACTATTCTAACCCTTCCTATGCTTCAAAATTACGTTCTTCCCAAAAGGTTGAATCTCCAACTCCAAAGCCCCACGCCCTAGTCCAACAGAGCATTTCGGAGATTAGTTTCACACTATTCTCGATCCCTGATCTTTCTTCTCAAACTTGACCTCTGTGACCAGTTGAGCTGTCTCAAAATTACGTTGTCCACTATCTCATTCCCTCTTCTAATCCTTGGGTCCAACTTTGCTAATAGGAGTATAGTGATATTCATTAATTATTTAATTATATTTAAAATATTTTATACTCATTATTTCAAGTTTAAAAAATACAAATAAAAATCTCTATACTAGGGAGTGAATATTGAAAAATAAGTTTAATACCAATAGCTAACATTATTTTGGATTGTATGTTATTTTTTATGTGGAGTTTCTTTTTTCCATGTCGAAATTGGAATACAAAAAGTATATTCATTGCTTTATAGACCAGATGTTATTCTAAATATTTTATAATATTTTCTGAGGTCATCGTATATGACTTATTATTGCATATGGAATCAAAAGCAAAAAAGAATAGATTTTTTCTTAATCCACAAACATAATTATATTAAAAAAAAAAAAAAAAAAAAAAAAAAGGAATCAACACTTTTCATCTTTATAATATAGTGATGACTTTAGTTTTCAATAGTTGGCGGCTCTACTTTTGGTTCTTAAATTAACATCAAAGTAATACTTTTAGTCTTTTATATATATACAAAAAAAATTAAAAATTTTACTAATATGCCATCTCAGCGTCATTCTAATAACAATTAACGCTGTTATTTTAATTTTATTACAGTTTAGCTTATTATTTTACGCATCATATCGAATGAATTAAAATTACCACTTCAGAATTAACTTAAAGAAACAAGAATAGATACACCAATAATTGAAGTATTACATTTTCTATATTTTCATAATTAAAAGATCAAAAGTGTCACTTTTTTAAAAGTAAAATAAAAGTATATGTAAATGAAAGGGAAAGAAAAACTGGAATCCCATGATCTATAACCAATAAATTAGTGATGAAAATTTGAAGGGCAAAGAAATAATTAATACATCACATCTCTCATCAACCCTCCAAACATGAAACACCTTAGCTTGCCATCCATTAAGCTACAATTCTACAATATGTTACAATGTAAAAATTTCACAACTTCTTACAACCATCTGGTCTGTATGTTTTTTCTCCAATTTATGTTGTCAGAAGTTAACCCATAAAATGAAAATATTAAAAAAGAAAAAAAAAAAAAACAATAAGAATAAAATCATGGTTTCCTTGATTAATGACCTAAAAATATAGAAAAAAGAATAGAAGAGAAAAATAATCATCTTGAGTGAACTGAACTTGCAAGTTCCAAGTCTCTGATCTGTACATACAGAAGCCTCTGTCATTTTGGGGTGGCCTCAAAAATGAATGATGTGAAACAAATTGTTTGAAACTTTGAATATTATCTGATCTGATCATATCTCTACTTTCATTTGAGCTCCTGTTGTCATATTCCCTGCATTTCCACACCAATCCATCATTCAAAAATCTCACCCAAAAAAAAAAAAAACAAAATATTAATTCCAACAAAAACCAAAATAACTAACCATGAACATTCTCAGCCTGGTTTTGGCCAATGCACATTTGGACAACATTGTTGAGGTCATTCTCAAAGAACGTCGAAACCTGGAGATTCGTCGTTTGGGCATTAGTACACAAGCTAGCTAGGCATCACAGACCGAGAGACATGACAGTAGTTTAAGGTTTTTGCAGGTGGGCTATGTTTGATTACCTGAGAGGGATTTTCAACAAAATTTCCCATAGGAGGAAGAGGCAATGCCATTCCTAGGTTTCTGCTCAATGGGGTTATGGAGGACATGACACTATGCAAATTTTGGCCATAGGATGCATCTGTTGGGAACATGTTGTGATGCACTGATCCGCGGGATTGGAGAATGATCTGGATATAGTTACAGACAGGCAAGAACATTAATTCTTAGCTACATTTGAAACAAACATATTGGTAAAACAGCACTAGGAACACACAGACTTACATCCTTGGATAGAAGAGCTCCCATGTTGGATTCCATTGCTGGATTCACTGTCGCCAACTTCATCGAAAGAAACTGCAATTATACCAAAAACCAGCACAGATTCAGTAAATAAATCAGAATAATAGCCCAGAGACTAGTAAAGGTTTATGTGTGATTGTTTACCTCAACCTGTCGTTGCAACGATTGCACGTAGTTTATGATCTCATCAAGCATTACAGCTTTTCCAGTCACCTATGAAAAACAAAAAACCACAACCTGATTAGAATTTTGGACTAGTTTTATTGTATATTTGAGGCATTGAAAGTTTCTTGGCAAAGCTAAAAAGGGACTATTCTGAAATGCACCTTGTTGCAGCCAGGCACAAGATCTTGTAAAAGTTTCATTC
Organism: Ipomoea trifida; assembly: GCA_003576665.1. Classification (NCBI taxonomy): domain Eukaryota; kingdom Viridiplantae; phylum Streptophyta; class Magnoliopsida; order Solanales; family Convolvulaceae; genus Ipomoea; species Ipomoea trifida. The sequence continues at coordinate 7,093,458 of CP025647.1, read as the reverse complement.
TTTCACTGATTTTTTCTCTTCTGACCTGCTCAGGTTGGGTAAGAATTGCATGTTAGGGAACCCCATTGAAATCAAGAAACGATATATTAAGACGAATTGCGATTAGTTTCGTACTCTTTCAGCTAGACTGTGAGCATCAGTGGCTTGGCCCCTTCTTGCTCTGACATGAATGTAGTCCTTTGGTGGCTCTGGTGGCTTTGGATTGTCTTTACTGTTCTGTTTCTTGTTTGCATCCTCTTCTGCCTTGTTTCGCTTGGCGTTCGATTCTTTGTTCTCTGATGCAACCTGCAAAATTATAACTTTTTTTTTTGTCAAATACAGGAAGAAAAGAAAAGCTGCAAATCCAAGAATTCAGAAGGAAAAAGAAAACATTACATTAGTTGTCTCTTTGCCTTTTTCCTTTGGAGCTGCTTTCCTCTTTCTTGAATTGGCAGTTTCCCCTCCCGGGATCTGCTCAGAAACCGAAGAATTCTCCCGGGAATCGCCCAATTCTGACTTCTCAGCCATCTGAGATCCAGAGGCCTTGATAGACTGATTACTGGGAACTCTGGAAAGCTTTCCAGTCTCCAAATTGTGAGCCATTCTGTGCTGCAATTCGGGTTCTTTCAACCCGGGGCTCATCATCCCGGCCCCGTTAGCAAAACACGAAAACTTTGCAGCTCTCTCTGCAAAGCCAGGGTCAGTGGAGAACTGTGGGAATGGCAAGGTGGCCCTGATCTGACCCTGATGATGATCCACCATTGAAATATTATTGCTGAGCTTTGGGGGTGAGCTCAAAGGTGTGTTATCAGCATAGGAAGGGGAAATTTCACCCAGTCTGCCAATCAATTCTCTCAGCACAAAATTCCCATTCCCACCATTACTAGGAGAGGACACCATTGAGCTTAGAGAAGACCCCAACAAGTCCCTCTGATCCATTGGGCTCTCCCAATTAGGATTGAAGAAACAGTTGTGCAGTTCATTGGCCTGAATTCCAATCCCATATGGCATTATTGTGCTTTCATCGCTCAAGAACATGCTGTCTTTCTCCATGGCAGAGAATTGGAGATGAACCCCTCCAAGAAAAGAATGGAATGATCAAGAAAAACCAGAATTAAGGTGGGGAAAAACAACCTAAAATTGTTGTACACAGCTGGAGTGTAGTGTTTTTTTGGAGGAAAGGTTGAGAGAAAAAGTCTACAATCAGAAGCCCAGAAAAAGGCTGCTACTGTGTCTTTGGTCTTTGAATTTGCTCAGCTCAGAAAGGAAAGTTAAAGAGAAAGAGAAAGAGAGAGAGAGAGGGGTTAGGATCAGAGAGAAAGTGAGGGAGGAAAATGAAGGAAAGTGGAGAGGAAGATGAGGGGGAAAAGAATGAAAGATAAAGAAAAGGAAATGGTTGTTTGACCTTTGGTTTCATCTTCTTTTTTCTTTTCATTTTTTTTTTCTTTTTTTTGGTTTTCTATTTTTGAAAATTTTCCTAATACCACCCACCAATCGCCATTCATGCCTTCATGGTGTGCCATTAGCCATAGCCCCATAGGGGTCATGTCAAAAAAAATTGTCCATTTTATTTAACTAACTAGTACATCCGAGCGTTACTCGGATATATTTATAATTAATATATTTTCATTAAATAAATAATATTTTGATTTTCAAATATATCTAATGTTTTAATTATCTTATTGTCAAATTAATTTTATCTCCACTCTAGCGCCAGATTGTAAAGCGCTTCTTCGCCAATTTCAGGAGGTCAAAATCAGACACATCTTCCGGAAAGGGAATCAATGTGCTGACTTCCTTGCAAATATGGGACAACAATCGGCGTGGGGTACTAATATGCTAGATCACCCCCCCTGACGGCCTTATTGGTTTTCTGACGCGGGATGCGCAAAGCGTTGCTTCAAGTAGAAGACACTAAGGTTGGGACCCTTCGGGTCCCTCCCGTTCACCAAAAAAATTTGTCAAATTAATTAAAATTTTAATTCTAATTATGGTTTTAATTAGTTAAAAATTTGTTGAAATTTTTAAAACTTATATTTTAAATTATTTTAATGGTGATATTGATATAGGCATTCAATTTAATTTGCAAAAAAGTATGGAGGACTTACCTTACTGTATATCAGTTGTGGTCCGATCACACCAACTGAAAACTATGCAGGGTCGGTTAGTGAATAAGATATGGAACTCCTATCACCTCAAAAAGTTGTTCCAATAATGAATGTAAAGCCGATGTAACTCTTTGATACTTGGAATAAAATGAGTTCAAGGCATCAAACCCTTCCCTGTATATGGGAGGTGGTGGGTTCGAGCTTCAGTGGAGGTGTTGCTGTCTCTTTGTTCTTCAGTAGGTTGAGAAAGTAGTTTATGAACAGATACTACACTGTTATAGAGTCAGTAGCATTCAAAAAAAAAAAAACAAAGCGAATCAGGGTGGTCTGTCCCCCTAAGAAGTTCCTGAGGTGTTCTTTTTGTCAATTTCCCCCCTGCAAAATCAGCGTCTAAAAATTCGATTGGTATAAAATTACCTTCCTTGGTGTACCATAGTCCAACATTGATTGTCCCCTTAAGATACCAAATTATCTTATTGGTAGCAGCGAAATGATTTTTTTTGGCTTAGATTCCAGAGACCAAGTCACAGATGATGAGAGAAAAGAAAAATAACTGTCTTAAAAAAAAATTAACCACAAAAATGTCACTGAACTACAAGCTACATAAAGATAATAATACCAAATAATAGTAACATAAATAATAATTTTTTATTCAAAATTAAGTGTTAAATAAATGCTTTTTTAATCTAATTATTAATACAACCTACAATTATCGAGTACTAAAATTTAACCATACTAGTTATGGAGTAAGAAAAGAATAAAGAATGACCTTTAAATTGGCAATGCAAAAAGATAAAATGGGTTTTTACTATTAATTAATAAAATGGTTGTTAACTACTTCTTAAATTTTAAATTATTAATATATTAATTTTGATTATCTAATAAAAAAGTGAAGCATACGTTTTACTATTAATCAAACAAAAATTACTTCAAAAACTCTATCCAATAAGAAAGTTACACATAAACATAATTATCAACTATTCATAATAAATTTTAAACCCCCACTTTCACTATAAATACAATAGATTTTCCCTTAAAATGGTTAATATGAAAAAAAATTCATTTTATTGAACTAACTTAATTTTATTTTCACTTTGTACACAATGATGGTTCATTCTCAATAGTAAATTTCATTTTCAAGCATAAATAATTGTGATATTGTCACATTTAGTCTTATTTTTATAATTTTGTCTTATTACATTTTTTTTTACTTTTATTTACTTGTCACAATTAATCATATATTTAATTTTTTATTTTACTCTAATAAAATGGACTAACATGCAATTTTGTCATTCAAACCTCTTGTCCTACACATGTAATTTTTCCCTCTCTCTTGCAAACTCTTTTAATCAAAATTACATATTAGTCATATTTATTAAATGATGGAATAACAAAATTTTAAAATAAGCTTGAATACAAAATTAAAAGAGAAAGACTAAATATGTAAATGTTATAATAGTCGATAACCAAAAGTAAAACATGATCTTTATAAAGTTAATCATTGAATTTTATGCGTCATGGTATACTAACCTTAATATGCTACACTAATTAGATTTGTCAATTCTTCGTGAAATAAAATTTAGCATGTAAATCTATTTTTATTTTTTTAATCGTAATTTTAATAAAATCACAATAATTTGCTCAATGTATTTGAAAATTGAGAATGCCAGATGTTCCAACAAAGACCACATAATCTTTTTCAATTCTGGCAATTTTTTATAAGTTGAAATTTGAAATTAAAAAAAAAATAACTATAAAAACTTGCGACATTAGTGAGTAGCAAAAATTGAGTAGTTTTTGTAGAAGTAGGGTAGGAAACATTTTCCTTTGAAAAAATAAGACAATATAATGAAGATTTTGTATGCAAAGTCAATTGGTGTATTATAGAACTCAATTCTCATAATTATATGAATTTGCATTGCTAGTAATGCATCCTAATTATGAGTGCGATGAACAAATAGTATAATGATGATAAACATCATTTAGGTGTGAACGAACATTATTTAAATGATAATTATAATGAAAATTATTTGTTGTGAGATGCATAAAGCATGACACATTGGCCCATTATAATTTGTCTTAAGGGGGGACAAAAGATATTTCTAAATTATATGATTTGGCATTTTACTTTTTTTTTTTTAATATTCTATTTATTTAATTGCACTTTTGATTCCTAAGATAAAAAAAATAGTATTAAATTTATCCTTTAATTACATGAATAAATTAGTATCATGATTATCATCCTTAATTATATACCAATTGACAATTTTAAATATTTCATATGATAGATTTTGGCTCTGTTTAGTAACATAGTTAGCTTACCAGTCAATTTTGACTTATTTGACTAGTATTAGCTGTTTGACTTTGTTAAATAGCTAATCTAAATGTTTGATTAATTAACTTTTTGTAATAACTTATTGCTCCAAGACGCTAAAATTTAGAAAGCTGCTCAAAACAATTTTTTTGATCAGATTTTTGAGAAAGTCATTTTTGCATGTAATAAGTTATCAGCTAACAACTAATGTATCAAACATCTTTCTACAATTAGGGGGCGTTTGGTTCGTTATATTTGGCTAGGATAACAAAGGGTATATTTGGCTAGGATAACAACTAATGTATCAAACATCTTTCCCATGAAATTTTACAAATTTTGCCGTTCCTACCATCACCCATTATATTATATGCAAGAAACCTTAGTCTATATAACACAACAATTCTAAATAATTTAACTTACAAGGAATAGAGTATGATTGTAGTGCAGGACAATTGCAATCTAGAGAAACATATTGCTATCATTAATATCATTTACATGTTATTGTTGAGTTTTTATCATCTCTGTATTGTACCTTATTTGGAGATCATTATTTACAAAAATAAAAGAACTAATGCCTTATTAGAGGTTGAGAATAATACATATTGAAATGCATGAAAAAATAAAATACTTTCTAACTTCATTTTTTGAAATGCATGAAAAATTGTTACGGGCAATAAAGTAAAATAACCATAATAACATAAAAACAACCCTTCAACCAAACAGTTTTATATTACATATCTCATATTTAACCAAACACAAGAATCCAACATTCCTAACAATCTAACATTTCTTAAAGTAATCTGGCATTCCGTGAACCAAATGACTCCTTAGTTAATGCTATCAACTAATCAAACTCACTAACCCAATCAATTAACAGTTATCAGCTAACAACTATTTACCAAACACTCCCTTTGTAAACGGTCATATATATGTTTGATCATCATCTTTCTAGATTCCTTGTTACTCATATTTTTTTTAAAACATTGGTGACTATACCAAAATATGTCTAAAATTTAATATAGAATTAAAGATTATTGTGATATAAATAATCGAAAATAGTCACTTCAATACATAATGTACTTTTGAGGACCAAAAAATGTAATTAACTATTTATTATCTTCTTCCCCTATCTGGTGTTATTATGAGGTATAATTACACTTTTAAAATAATCATTTCTTTACTGTATATATGATTTTTTTCTAAATTACAACACACGTGCTAATTCGTTTTTTTTTTTAATTTTTTTTTTTTTGAAGTGTCTTCAGTAAGCATTAACTGTCTCGTATTTAGTACACAAAATGCATAAATGAAAATTATAACAACTATATAAAATAGGAAATTTTTTAAGGTGTAAATCAACATCAACATACACCTCTTATATATATAGAATTATTTTTAGTACTACAGACTCTGTTACAATGTAGTATCTGTTCATAGCTACTTTCTCAACCTAATAAAGCACAAAGAGCCTCCACTGAGGCTCGAACCTACTCCCATCATCCATGTGGGAGACCTAATGAAGACCCACTCCCATCATCCATGTGGGAGACCTAATGAAGCACAAAGGTGTTAACCGGAACACCAGATGCCACTAGATCACAAGAGACAATAGTACAATATAAGTTTACATCCTAAATTTCCAATAATTATAGTGTTATACCATGGACCATGGCTCATCTTGCATTGTGGATTCTGATCCAAAACTTATTCAAATTAAGTACATGGCAACTAACATATTATGTACTTGTAGTTAATAAATTATGTTACTATTACAATTAACATATTATATACTTGTAGTTAATATATTATGTACTTCTAGTTAATAAATTAGAGTTAATTCCATTTTTGGTTCTAGATTTATAGCTGACAATCCACTTTTAGTCCTTTTTATTATAACATCTTTTTTTTTTATTAGAATATCCTCATTGGTCTTCGCATTATTGTGGCATGACCAATTTTAGTCCTCCAGCAACAAAATCGTTGAAATATCGCTAAATACATAAAGACATTTCAATCTTTTTTATACAAAGTATGTTGAACCGCTATATTTTTTATGTTTATTTTTTTGAAAACATTCATAATTGAAGACCTAAAGGTCATTGTATTTAACGATATTTGAACTAATTTGTTGATAAATGACCAAAAATAGTCATGCCACAATAATACTATGACCAAAAGTAGATGTTCTAATAAAAAAAAGATTAAAAGTTGATTGTCACCTATAAATCTAAGACCAAAAATTAAATTAACTCTAATAGATTATGTGCCTATTATAATTAATGTTTTATGTACTTGTAGTTAGCCTATTATGTACATTTAGTTAACAAATTATGTATCTATTACAATTAACATATTATATACCTTCAGTTTATTTACAAGTACATAATTTATTAACTGAAAATATATAATGAATGTCATTTTTGAAATTGGACCCACAATACAAGATTGATCCAAATCCATGGTATAATTTGCCGTAAATTCCCCTATAAAACATAACTTTCTGTTCGAACAATTTGGAAGTTATTAAAGAATTTAAATTTGAGTTTAAATCTAAGGTAGGGCAACTTTTTTTTGTACGCGTTAATACTTTTATGGCTAAATTTAGGTGTCAACTATCAAAATAATTAATTGATGGCATATCATTACTTAAATAAAAAGGCTTTATTAAATGAATTTATTAATTAAAAAAAAACTTATTGATGAAAACAAGGCAAATAATTCTGTAGACTTAGATTGACCTTTCAAATTAAAGTAGACCTATACACAGTTTACATATTAAATATTCACAATTTACTTTTTAAAAATTCACAATTTATATACTATGGACACACAATGCTAACGTATATGTAATTGATTACCTTGTTTTGTATCCACAAGTTCCTTTCAAATACTGCAGTCAATTTCAATACTAAAAATACACAATTTAATCTTTTTAAAATTTAGTACAACTGTGATATGTTTTGACTTAGAAACACAATTTACATTATGAAAAATCGCAATATTAATACTAAAAATACACATTCAATGTCATTTAGGATCAGGGTGGTTCATAGTTTAACCGTCCTAAAAACAACATTCCAACTCCTAAGTCCTAAGCCTTAAAATTTTATGATAATTACA
>CP025647.1:7043616-7070732 GCA_003576665.1 Ipomoea trifida | reverse complement strand
TGGGGAGTACAGTATAATTGAAGTGATGAAAAATAGAATTTAATTCATTTTTATATTCTATTCTAGCTGTATGTCATTGGTTTGGAATGATACATTAGTCTTTTTTTGAAAACAATGATACATTAGTCTTAATTACCCCATTTCGATCTTCAAATATTCTGATATGATATTGGAATAATGTATACATAACTTTTTATTAGACATACATAATTAGATTAAGGAAAATTGTGATTTTAGTCACTCAATTTAATTACGTAAACATAGTTGACTCAGTCTCTTAATTATCGAAGTCTTTACATGTAGTTTAATTATAATGTCGGTGGCAAATATAATCTTCTATAACAAAATTTGTTCTATGTGGATGAACTAATTTTATTTCTATGCTAAAAGAAATAATTGTTGTATTTAACTGGGTATCTAATTTTCGCATAATAATGATAAGTAGTCAAACCCAATGAAAATGTACATTCTAAAATAATTAGTTCAATGAATGACAAATTTCTCATATTTAAGGGGGTGTTTGTTACACCATAATTGTAATTCTTTTACAATGCAATTCTTTGGCCTGCCAAATTACATTGTTTAATTGAAGAGAATTGCAATTCAGCAGAATTATAATTTTTTTTTTTTGAATTGAAATTCATGCCCCCAATAAATTCCAATTCAATGTAGCATGAAAAGGGAAAAAAAAAAAAGATAAAAAAAAACTTTTTTACCCTTAATTATTTTATTATTAGTTTTACACATGGTCATTTTAGTCTTTATATCACATCTTACATTCACATTCCCAATAGTTTTACAATTCATTTCCTACTTTAAACAATATAATTTAAATTCCTACTTTATTCTCATATTATTATTTTCTCTCTGAATTACAATTCATTTCCTCCTAATTTTCTCCTCCCAACCAAACGTCCTTAAGTACCATTCTACAATTTATTTAATTTGTTTTTGGATTTGATGTGAACTTGTATCAAATAATCTCATTCATTGATTTGAAAAGTAAAATAAAATGTTTCAATGTTATTATTATACTGTAATTTATGAAATACCTTGGTGTTTTTGTGTCCATATTGGTGAGAAGTATATAATTGAATTATTTTTCACAATAATAACAAATTATCAAATATAAATGCAATAATACAATTTTTAAATAAATTTTTTCACAATAATAAAAAATTATCAAATAGAAATGCAAAAATATTTTTTTTAAAATAATGTTTCTATGTTATTATACTATATATACAAATTTATGAAATTAATGTTTTTTTTTGGGGACAAATAATTCAATTATTATTCGATAAGAATAATTGATCAGATAAAAATGCAATAATAAATTAATTATTTATTTATATATAATAACTCTATCATATAATTGCAACAATTTATTTTAATCTCCTATTTTTGGTGCACAATTTCTTAAGCGTAGAGGTTGGGGGTGGTTAGCTTAGCTTATACTGGCATACACCTCTATTAGGCTGGCAATGCATTGTTGCAAACCACCATCAATAATTAATGCTCAGTTAAAAAGCCATACACAACTGTTGTCTGCCAAGTACTATACCAATTTATTTTTTTTTCCTTTTAAATACTATTATTTTTCTAATTGCGTATTATTGGAGAAATACTTTGTAGGCCCCACTGGGTAGGAGAATGATGAATGAGTATTATTATTATTTTTAATTAAACCTTTTGCTCCGTGTGATTTTGTTTAATCGATTTATTATAAATTGTATTAATTTATAAGTATTATAATAAATATAAGAATTGTAATACATATTAATATCACATCATTTAATTAATAATAGTGAATTTGAAAACTTGAAAAATAATTTTCTTGTAAAATAACTTATTTTTTAAAAAATACTTCATTTTATGGTATTTCGCTTAGCTTAAAATTATAAAATATTTTTTTTTTGACTAAATATAATTATTATGGTAATTAAGCTAAACATTGGTCATATTACATAATATAATATAATTAAATTATTTCCCATTTTTCTCATATTTATTTTAGTAATAATATAATTACATAAGTCATATTACATATCGATATTTTATGATAATTGTAAACAAACAAGTCATATATTATTCAATTAATTGTGTAATACTTTTGCACTAATCTTATAATCAAATAAATGTATAAGTTCAATATTAGAATTTTTTTATAATTTCATCTTTATTTTTAATATCTAAATATATAATAAAAAATATATTGCGCTATATAATATTTGATGTCATCGCACAGATAATTGGACAATTATTTGCTCTAATTCAAGCTAGGAAAACATCAGAAAACATAATCAATTCAACTAATTGCATTAATTGCGCTATATATTATTCGATGTTACAATTTATATAATTATATATCGATCTAAATATTCTTAAAATATTATAACAAATCCATTCCGTGCAACGCACGGGCAAAAATACTAGTTTTGATTAATGAGAAGCTCCTTTATCTCCCTACACTCTTTGTACTTACTTCTTTTAAGTTATATTACCTGTAAGTTTACCAAGTTGATAAGCCAACAAACACAATTATGTGTAACATATTCGTATTATCTTGGCTTCTTAGAAAACGTTGCTAAGTAGTTAATTGGCAATTTATATCGTGCACCATTGTGCACTCCGTATTAAAATGTTAAGAGATGCGTTCTGTGTATTCTAAGCAACCGTTTTGTATATTTATGTTAGTAACATAGGTTGTGATGTATTTGTGCATTCGAATGTTTAGGATGATGAATTTTATGTATTTTGTGTCAATATTTTGTGTATTCTAGACAACCGTTCTGTGTATTCAAGTTATTAACACAAGTTGTGATGTGTTTGTGCATTCGAATGTTAGGAGGAGGAGTTCTGTGTATTTTGTGTCAAACATTCTGTGTATTCTAGGCAAACGTTCTGTGTATTCATTTTAGTAACATTCGAATGTTAGGAGGATGAGTTCTGTGTATTTTGTGTCAATATTATGTGTATTCTAGGCAAACGTTCTGTGTATTCTAGACAACCATTCTGTGTATTCATGTTAGTAACATTCGAATGTTAGGAGGATGAGTTCTGTGTATTTTGTGTCAATCGTTCTGTGTATTTTAGGCAATCGTTCTGTGTATTCATGTTGGTAACACAGGTTGTGATGTGTTTGTGCATTCGAATGTTAGGATACACAGAATATAAGTCAAAGTATTATATCTTATGTTCCATGTTTTTCAAATTTCATAATGTTGTTTAAATATTCACATTTTGTCGTGTGTGTTTTTGTGATCTAATGACTTGTGTATGTTTTTTGTTCTTGTTTCTTTGTCGCTGTTTTTGTTGTTTAAATTACAGTTATATATATATATATATTTTTAAACTTGTAAAATCCATAACAATATGCGAGACTAATTTCGGATCAGGGTCCACAATGCATTGTGGACCTGGTAACGTTCCTAGTTAATTGGAGCAGATTTAAGCCCATATTCAATTTGGACCTTGGAGAAGTGGGCAATAAAGTGATACGAGAACCCGCTCGCATAGCCGCGCTGCTAAATGGTTCGGGTCAAACCAATACGGGTCCTGGGGTTGCCTCGAAGGTTTCATACTCCATCATACAACCCGTTAAATCCCAAACCGGTGAAGAGTTTGCTTTGCAGTTTGCTCATCAATGGCGCCTAAAGTTCTCATGGTCAGAGAATCGTCCTCCCCCTCCCTTTTTCCCTTTTCAAATATTTTTGCTCATTTTCTGCATATTTTTACGCCTTTTGAGCTTTCAGGTGGCAGAAAAGCCCAGCATTGCTCTGTCGATTGCATCTGTACTCTCTGGTGGCCAAGTATGCATACCCTTACTTTTCTTAGTTGATTTTTTAAGTCCTGATGTTTCTTTTTCGTGGCACTAAATTTGGGGAAGAAGAGATTGAAAATACTAAAAATAGATTAAAAAATGTTTCATTGGGTTCTCTGGGCATTAATTGGGAAGTACTGAAGTAGTCAAAAATCATAAATCAGAAGATTTTAGGGGCAAAGTTAATCAATTGTTGTGGTCGTATGTTTGAAAATAATCACAACTCAGCTCAACGAAGCATTGATCTGCGGATTCTATTTCATAGTTTATTTCTCTTTAATGCTAATTTAGTCATTACTGCTCAAAGCTAAAAAAAAAGGAAGAGAACTTGAGGTAATCGAGGGAGGGCTTGATAGGATGTTGCATTGTAGCCTGCATTTTCCTCTTAATTGGAGAATGCTGTAGGCCTGTAGCTAGGTTTCTGACCATTCATTAAAAACTGACCTGGGAAAGCTTTTTCTTGAATTTTTTTTCCCCACAAATTTTAAATGAGATTTGAATATTTGTGTCTATCATTACTATTAGATGACAAAGCAATGCCCTTCTCTCAGACTCTCAGTTAGTTATGGATGCTACATAGAATAGGCAGATGGAGGTTTTTTTTTTTTTTTTTTTTTTTTTAAATAATAATTTTAATGGAGAATTTTGTCGGGCAGACATAATTTCCAGAAAAAAATTCTACGGCCTTTCCCCAACTTGAATGACACTTTGACTAAGCATGGATTTTAAGAGTTTAGTATTGATTTATTTACTTATTTATAAAATTATTTGAGGTGATATATCATAATAAATAATAATAAAGTACTCTGTAACTAGTGGAATATTTTGACGTATAATCTGTAAGGAAAACATCATTTCGAGGTTAAAGTAGTCTTTCTTAGAAACAAATTGAATTCTTGGAGATTGTCATCTTTACATTTAGATAAAGGGCCCATTAATTTCAGGACACTCCAGAATAAAAACATTAAAAAGTGGATCATTTGAAATATGACAAAGGGAGTACTATACTTAGGACTCGTGGCTATAAGAAGGGGCAAGATCTAGGAAATGTATTAGCATTTCTACTGTAAACAGTGAAAGCACAGTAAATCCAGAGTTAGGCCTTAATCTTGTATGCCCTGGTTTCTTATTTTTTCGGTATAAGTTCATTCTTGCTGAATTCTATGAGCATGTTTCTAATTTAAAAATTTTGTCCGTGAAATGAATTAATTGCGCTTCTTGTCTTTCTATCATCCTTAGCTTTCTTCAATTTGCTTGAGCTGAAATCTTTTAAAAATGGCATTGCTTCACATATGCATATTTGGTGCAGATGTCAACACGGAGGGGTAGTACTGATGTGCATGAGTTTGATGGAATGTTTCTTGGTTCTCGTGCTCAGTTTAGAGTGACTTCGGTGATTGGTCATGTGTTCAGGTTTGCAATTATTTCAAATCATGATAAGTACATTCAATCATATTTGCTTGCTTCAGTGATATACTTGCTCCCTATATCTCCTTAGTTCATTTTATTTTAGTTTTACATGCAACATGGATGATTCTATCATATGAGTGAGCAAATGTAATTTTAAGTTTTCTGTTTTTGACAATTCAGTGTAGATTTTCCAGCATCATATCAAGATTGGGCATCTACAGAACCTTTGAGTCTTTTCCAGGCACCAATTCGTAAGGCAGAGACAAATCCAAAGGTAGGGAGTTCTCTTTGTTTGTCTGATGCAGTAGTAGTAACAAGAAAGAGAAATTTTTAGTCAATAGCATTTATGTTGGAGAAAGTGGTGGGAAAATATTACACTAGTAGGTCAAAATTTTGTCCACAAAGAAGCAGGAAGTTGAAGAGACTGATGGTTTCCTAGCTTATGGTAAATTGTATTGGGAGAAGTTGTTTAGGGTTTCAATATTTGGTGGAAATAAAAAGAAAACTTTCTTGTTCTCACTCCTAGAAGCCTTAAATCCCTAATGCATCAGACACTTGAGAAGAAATTCATTTCACAATTCAGTAGTAAGTTTCTTTGAAAATTCTTTATTACTCAACTCTGAGAAATTAAAACTATTACAAACAGATTTTTGTGGATTCTGAAATGCCTGATGACCCTGATTCTTAGAAGAAGCTCCAATGAGACTAGCTGACCTTTTTGTGTGTATTTCAAACTCAGTTAACATATTTCCACCATTACTTAACCTTGAAATGTAAATCATGTTTTAAATGATAGAAATTCGGAATCGACAGGTGCTCCATAAAATGAAGGGAATTACAATGGAGCATAACACCACCCTTTTTTTTTGTCCATAAAGGGATGGTAAATTCCTAGAATTTCTGAAATTACAAAAATGCTCATGATTTCTAGAAACTGAATAAATACTCTTGACAACAAACTTGCTTTCCTTTTACTGTTCAATGTTCTGCTTTACTGTCCATTCTGGTTTTGTTCTTACTTTTCCATCCGTTATCTTGCTTGCTCTAACATAATCGAATTTATACCACTTCTGGTTGCTTGACTATAGTGACATTTCCACTTCTGGCCTTCAATTTTGATTTGTTCCACTTTTAGTCTTCCATTTATAAAAACGTTCCACTTTTAGTCCTAAGTACTCAAAATGCCCTCACTTTGTGAAAATTTTACCAAACCTCAGCCTACTAGTAATGCTAAATTTAAGGGGATTTTGAGCTAAAAGTGGATCATTTTTTAAAAAATCAACTGACTAAATGCTAAGCATATCAAAGCTGATGACCAAAAGTAAAAATGCCATTAAATTCGAGAGATCAAGTGTAGAATAAACTCAACAAAATCTTTACAACAGTAAAAGCATTAAAATGGGATATTTTCTAGCTCATCAACATAAAATGGTTGTTTGCTATAAGTTGCACCAACTGTCTTGGTTTCCTAATATATTATTAAGAATTTGAACTTCATGTAAGTATGTAACTGCTGAAATTCATTTTGTGTGTGTGTGAGTTGTATGGTATTTTTTTGAGCTGCATTTTAATCAATATATTAAAGTGAAATATGTTTTGCAGCACAAGTTTATTTTCATTTACAATCTCACTAACTAGGTCAGAGCTAGAAATGCTTAAAATCCTACACCCTCAGCAAATTATGGTTAACTATTAACAGAATTGCTAATTTGTTTTTCAAAAGAAAAGAGAAATGGTTATGCAAATTACAGAAAGTCTCTTACTTCATAATCTGTTTCACCATCATATTGCCCCTTCTTGTTTACTTTTCCTTTTGTCTCTTGTGTTGGGTTCATTGAATTTAGTAGTGAGAAGGTAACTCCATGCCCTTATACTCCAGCTTGTACCGTAGCTTTTGGTAGGTATCTGTATCCATTAAGAATTTATTGGAACCCATTCACTGGCACTCCAGCACGATGAAGCTGAAAACAGGTCTCTCTATTTCAGAAATCTACCTCCAATTAATGAATGGTTCAGCATCTTAGTTTATAACCAGTGAACAAACTCTATTTTTTTTAAGAGATTGTCTGTGTATGTCTCCTTTAAAGTTTTAACATATATCATTGGGAGTTTGTTATTTATTTTAGCTTGTATGATAGTCATTTTGAAGAAGCAGATAAAATGTAAATTGTATCTATCTGTTGTTTAGATTGATAGAGTTGGCTATCTAACCTCCTGGAAATAAGGCTCACATTTGTAGGCATATAAGCCAAGAAGCTCGTGGTTGTGGACATCTAGTGTTGTG
Source organism: Ipomoea trifida (assembly GCA_003576665.1). Classification (NCBI taxonomy): domain Eukaryota; kingdom Viridiplantae; phylum Streptophyta; class Magnoliopsida; order Solanales; family Convolvulaceae; genus Ipomoea; species Ipomoea trifida. The sequence goes on along the minus strand of CP025647.1, from coordinate 7,063,215 downwards.
GTTGGACTGTGATCGTGAAGGAGAAAATATATGCTTTGAAGGTATCCCTCTCAATAAGATTGTTATAATATATAATACCAGAAACTACTTATATATAATATATGTATGTGTGCGTGTGTGCATATACATATAGTACATGAAACTTGCCTACGACACATTTTCAATAAATTTTTTAGAGTCTCAGGACTACAAACAAAATGTGCAAAACCAGTCTTAAAGAGAGCTAGCCAGTAGTCAGCTAGGTAGGTGGCACTATACTTGCAAAAAAAAATGCACAAATCAAGGCTGAGTTACCTGACTCTTCAGTTTCTTTATTCTTCCCATTGATACACGAACTCTTTCCCTATTTCAATTTCTCTGCTTTACTTTTCAGTTAAACTCCAAGCCTTTCATAAGAATTCAAATACCATTTTTTCAAGAGAAGTTTCAATCAAATTCAAAGATCAATCTACGTTTTGCCAAAATAATATTCCCTAGAACTAAGTTGACATTTACATTCTGTATCAATACTTAAGACCAGAATGATGGGTGTTGCTCTTAATTGCAAGGAAAGAGACCACAATCTATAGTTTAATTGCTTGACATGCTTTAAACATAATTGCTGATGCCTGATGGTTTAGAGAGCACAATGTTTCAGTCTGTATTATTTACAGCTTTTTAAAGTGGGACTGGGATCAATGGATTTGTCTTAGGAATCTAGAGAGTTTCCTTTATTGAGCTAGTTATATTGATTATGTTGCTTGTTTATTGTTAATCATATTTTTTCTTTAAACCAGTTTTTAGATTACATGATTATTAGAATTCTTAGAATTTCAATTGTGTATAAATGGAGAGCCTCCATCTGATGGTGTGAACTTCTGGGAGTAGGGAACAGCATGTGTGAAAGTGATACAGTATTGGATCTTTCCAAAGGAATGAAGTATTATTAATTTATTTCTTTTTAAAATTTTGATTTTTCCATCAAATCTCTTACCAGTTTGTTTTTCACTCATTTGTGGTATACTTTTGCAGTTTCTGTTCTTATTGACATTATGTTCTTTTCTATCATTTTTGTTGAACTTTGTCCCCACAACTTGCTATTCATTTTAGTTTTGGTATTTTAGTCATATATGGGGCATTAGTTTAAATCTTGTTTCTTTCTTTCCTCATCCCTCTATCTCTCTTTTAAAATTTTCCTTCTGATTTCTTTTCTCCCTTACACATCAATGAATGCTGCTAATTATGTATTAAGTAAATCAACCATGCTTCACCACCAACCCCAAACTATATTAGATCAAGGCTTAGTTGACCTGAGCTGAGTTATGCAGCCATGTTCCATAGAAAATTACACATAGGAATATAGGATGGGACAATCTGACTGCTGTTCAGACAACAGCAAATCCAAGAGACAGAACATATGTAGGATATTTGAGCTAGTTTATGGGCCAAGGTAAAGATGTGAATTGTCTATTAATTCTTGCAAGTTGGGGTCTTCTGCAATTTTTTCTCCTGGTTTAGTTTATTAATGCCAGAAAGTGCTTGCTTTACTTCAGAGTAGGCACACTTCTGGTTTGTAGAGCCAAGAAGAAAGTTAGGAAGGAGACTCCTGATGTGCTTGATTTTGGAGGAATGGAACCAACACATTTTTGGAGTAGGATTTCATATAACATATTGATGCTTCCTTTATTCCTTATTTCTTAAGCTTTTTAAGTTGATGAGTGTTAAGAGCCCACAGTGATAAAATAAGAGAAAATATATGGGTTTATGAGGCCATGTGTTAGACTAGCTAATTGGTTGGATTCAATCTTTTAGTGTGGTTTGGCCCATGTGCATTATAGCCCAATTGAGTGACCCTAGCCCAATCTTAAATTATAACAATGAGCACAATATTGTTTCACTCTTTTTGTAGAATTTCCTTTGTGCTGTTACTGACACACAACGAAAAGTATAGGACCTCTATAAAACCCTAAGAAGTTGGGTCTAAAGTTGCAGTTAATCCTTATTTGTTAATTTCTCACTTATCCATATGTGATATTTACATTTGGAATTGCAACTTTGCAGTCAATTTTAGAGCACATATATGATATGTCCATTCTCAATTGTATTGAGTTGGCGAAGTTGCTAGGCTGATGCATTAAAAGTATTTGATTTAAACTGCTACTTAAAGTCTTTCTTGGAGCTCTTGTTTGATGTTTTCTTGGTTCTGCTTTTACTATTATTTGTTTCAGTAATTGAATGCACTGGATTTCCATGGAATGATGCGAAAAGAGTTTACCGAGCTCGATTCTCTTCTGTTACTGAAAAGGATATTCTGAAGGCCATGAATAACCTTGTTCTGCCTAACAGAGATGAGGCATTGTCTGTAGATGCACGTCAGGAGATTGATCTGAAAGTTGGAGTTGCATTTACACGTTTCCAGACCAGCTATTTCAATGGGAAATATGGCAATCTTGATGCAAGAGTTATCTCGTAGGTCCTATATATGTGTGTGTATTAATCTTCAATTGCCATTTGCATCCTGCTCCATAAGGAGATATAGTTTCCATAACTACTGTTATGATATCATTCCTCTGTGTTCAGCTATGGGCCCTGTCAAACTCCTACCCTTGGATTTTGTGTAGAACGCTACCTGCAAATTACCACATTCAAGCCGGAGAAGTTTTGGATGGTGCATCCATATATAATGTATAAGGGATATGAACTTAAATTAGGATGGGAACGCAACAGGTTGTTTGATGCAGATGTGAGTTCATTTAATCAAATTTCTTATAGAATTGAATCCATTGAACCTATGTTTCCTATCCATGTGTATATGCAAACCTTGTCCTACTATCACAGGTTGCTATGATGTTTCGGGATGTAATAAAAGAAGGTGGAATCATGAAAGTTGTTCGTATATCTGAAAATCATGAGTCCAAAGCTCGCCCTTCTGGTCTGAACACAGTTAATCTTTTAAAGGTCAGAGCTTGAAGGTTTCCAACTGTTTTATTTATTTATTTATTTATTTATTTTTTGACTGAGATTTTCAACAATTTATGGTCAGATAAACACATTGTGTGCATAAACACATAAATTGATTATGATGATCACTTTACAATTCCAGGTTGCTTCAAGTGCATTAGGCTTTGGCCCGCATTTGGCTATGCAATTAGCTGAGCGTCTATATACACAAGGTTTCATCAGGTTTTTCCTACTTATCAGTCTGCTATCATATTATTATTGTTGTTATTGCTATTATTATTGTTATTGCTGTTGTTATTATTATCATTAATAATAACCATGATTATTGTAGATGGATGTAACATTTTAGTTGAAAATATGTTCTTCTAGATGGGCAATAATAATACTCCACAATTATAATTACATATGTTTGACTGTTTCAGTTAAGCAATTCCTAAGTTTAGACTAAGATTTGAACCCATTATGTGTAATTGTGTATTAAGAACAATGGTTTTAGTGGGAAGTGAAGCACTAGTCGGTCTGGTTTACATAAGAAGAAAACCAATAGTTAGTTATGCACAACACCAAGAGGTTATGGTAAAACAAATAGAAGGAAAAAGAAAATAAATGCAGAGAAGGTTATGTGTCTTGTGTAATAAGCCAGTCATTTTGCACGATTGATTGCCCTTCAACTTAGTAAATAACTAAATAATGAAAATAAATGATAAAACTATTTGAAATATAGACTGATCTTCATCTCATCAAAAAGTCAAATTCTTTGTACTTTTAGTAGTAATCTGTTTTGAAAAGGGATTCAAAATAAAATTTTGTCAATAATTATTGGTATCCAGTAAGAATTAATGGACCCCAATCAGCAGCCGTCCAGCACGATAAAGTGGATAACATATTAAGATGTTTCCCCATCCCCACACCTGTCCCCAAAAAAACTACCTCCAAAGAATGAATAGCTCAAAAACTTAGTTTTAACTAAAGAGTATCATTTCAAAAAAAAAAAAAACCTGGAGAGTAGGTTTTTTTTTTTTTTTAAATATTTTTTTCCAAGAGAATGTCAGAGCATGTCTCCTTTAAACATATTTCATTGAGAAAATTACTACCTATGTAAACAAACAATTCGTACTGGAATTTACTACCCACACAGACCTACAATTCTAACTGCTGCATTAGAATAATAGACAAAAACATGTGATTATATGAGTCTTTGTTGAATTTAGTAGCCAGTGCTTCTAAATCTTATCGGTTTTTTTCCTTCCTCTTCCAGCTATCCACGCACAGAAAGCACAGCTTATCCTTCTTCTTTTGACTTTAGAGGCACACTTGGGGCAATGGGACATAATCCTGTTTTTGGTGATTATGCACAGAAACTGTTATCTGAAGGTTATCTTAAGCCACGGCAGGAACTGATGTAGGCGATCATCCTCCAATTACACCAATGCGTTCAGCTGCCGAAGATACTTTGGGGAATGATGCTTGGAAGCTCTACCAGTATATTTGTCAGCATTTTCTTGCAACTCTATCTCCAGATTGTAAGTATAAAAGGTAATAGCTCTTAGCTTGGAAGTTCTATCAGTATAATTGTCACAGTAGTGTACCCTTCCTCTACATATGAACCATAGCTCTTAGCTTGTACCTTGTGGTGGACTGGTGGTGCCTATGAATTTCTATAAAATTGGACAGTTCAGTCAATTCTATATTAATATTGGGTACTGCAACATTATGTATGCCAAAATGATGCCACAAATCTTTAATTCTTCAATATATTCAAGTTATATTCAATACTAAGTATTTGCCTTGATTTATGCTCTCTTAGTCTTGGTTTATTCTTTAATAGCTAATGCCTTGATGGTGGTGGTGACTCTATGCCTCCTTTTGGACTTCCAATTCATGATATTTTGCACTTCTATACCATAAAATTGAATTCACTTCCTCACATTACTGAATTTCAAATATGACTTGCTTAGATGTGCTTTATTTAGAAGCTAATATTCTATACTTTGATATTCACATGCTATAACTAATGCCGCCTGCCTGCCAATCTGTATTGTACTAAATTTTGTTGCAATTTGGAAATAATGTGTAAGGCTTATTTGCTGTTACAGGATAAAAATTGACTTTGAATGCTGTGGAGAGTTCTTTCATTGCATTGGCAGCTTGTCACTGCAAAGGGATTCACATCCATTATGCCTTGGCTTGCAATTAGTGACAAAAACCTCCTGAGTTCAGTGAAGGGGAGAAAATAGCAATTTCAAAAGTTGAATTAGATGAGGTATGTTGCTTTGGCAATAAAGAATCTTTTTGAACTATCTAGTATATGGACCCTTTTATTCCTTTTGCCTGAAATAATAATGTAAAGCTTAACATTAATGGATAAAGTTGATTGAATTTGCTGCATAGATATCCTATATGGATCCAGCATAGGGTGTATATGTTAGAGTAAAGAGCAGGTGAGGAAGAAGCAATGCAGAAATGATGGTATTAAAATGAAAACAGACAAACAAGATACTGTAAAGTATCCTCCAGCAAGAATGGATTCTTGCCCAGCTACAATTGCTATTATTTTCTAATCAATATTCGATGCCTTCAACACTAGGGGAGGCTCCTTATTTATAATCTAATACAATGAAGAAATTAAGTAAATTGCATAAATTATGTGATTTGTCTTCCCTGATTTTCTGCTCCAATCCCAAGAATTATGCTCCACCTGCAAATATGATGCTTGGTTGATTGGTTACTTTCCATTTTCATTTGTATCTTGACTTAGTGCCTTATCTGTATATTTACATGATTAGAAGTTCCAACTGCAATTTATTTTCCCATTTTTGCATTCATACTGAACAGAGTATTTTTAAAATTTTAAATTTTAGGGAAACACTTCACCTCCTGATCACCTCAGTGAAAGTGAGCTGATCTCATTAATGGAGAAACACGGAATAGGAACTGATGCATCCATTCCTGTCCATATCAACAACATATGTGAACGCAATTATGTCCAGGTTTGCAGTTTCTCCTCTTTTTTTTTTTGGGGGGGGGGGGGGGGGTGAATTCAGTCACTTCCATGCAGCCTGAATGGGGATGAAAGTACCAATGTACCATGCAGTGAAATATATTTTGAAATTATAGGTGTCTTTAATTGCAGGTACAGGCTGGAAGGAGATTGGTTCCAACTCCTTTAGGTATCAGCTTGATAAGAGGCTATCAATGTATAGATCCGGATCTCTGTTTGCCTGACATTCGCAGCTTCATAGAACACCAGATCACTCTTGTAGCTAAAGGTCAAGCAGATCATTCTTTGGTTGTGCAGCATGTACTGGAACAATTTAAAAGGAAGTTCATCTATTTTGTTAAGCAGGTATGTACTAATTTATTTTACTTTAGGTATCAGCTCTCTTAGATCATCTCCTGTTGTAACGGATGATAGAGTAATTGTATCTCATCTTTATCTTTTCCAGCTTTTGTAATGTTTTCACTTTTCACTTTAATTTTGGAATAGACATCTCTCTCTTTGATGGTATTTAGATAGTTTCCTTTATTTTTAGGGGATGGGCTTGTTTAGTTCTTTGATTTTCACTTTATAAACTAAAAGAGTTGCAAGTCAGTTGTCCAGGTTTTCTTTGTATTGGCATCTTTTGCTTCTCCACAATGTTGTATTTTGACTAGCGCATGTTGATATTGACACTTGACTGGCAATAAAAACAAAATGATTTTGATGGCTTGGAAGTTGAAACATCACGTACAGTATGTGGTAAAGCAAGTTAAGCAACTTCTGGAACAAAATGGCCAAATTGCTTCCATGAAGTTTGCTTCTTGGGGACATCTTTTAATTGCACCTATTTGTCTTTTATGTTTTAGGAAAAGTTTGACACTGTCATAGTATGTGTCATGATTTCTGTCCATTTTTTGCATCTTCTTAGTTTTTCTTTTGAGTTTTTCGACTACTGATGTATGTATGGGTCAGGAAGGTATTGATATGGTTAAGATTCTGACTTCTGATATTAGAGCCCTTCCCCAGACCATGAACATGCTTCTACAGCTATAAATTGTTTAATACATGCGCATGTATATATTTTTGTAATGGAATGCTTCATTTCAGTAAAATGTGTATTTTGCTTTGCACTTTTAATGCCTGGAACCATTGCTCCTTATTAACTTATAGATTTACAATCAAATGAGACAACATCTTCCCGTGAGACTGTGAGACACAACATGAATGCACACAATTTACTACATGAATGCACACAGTTTACTACACGAATGCACACAGTCTAGAGTGTGTGCACTTAGCCCAGCATGACTTACATAAGTGCACACAGTTTAGTGTGTGTGCATTCGTAAAGTAGAATGTGCATTGACGTTGTCTCAAAGTCTCATGGGAATATGTTGTCTCATATGAAGTCAACCCTTAACTTATATACAGTATACATATGTACTTCTTTCCTCCAGGAAAATATAAAACAAAAAGAAAATGAAGAAGGCAAAGAACAAAAAATCAAATAAAAAATTGGATGCAGAGAAACACAAAAATAAATTTTAAAGGTAAAGTAAGGATCTAAAAGTATGGCTTGCAGAAGAAGCACATTGCTGGCAGGCACTCTTTCCTTGGAACTAGAGTTCTTAACATTGAGTATTCTCTTTGTTTTCAAGACATTAGAAATGTGGTTTATGCACATCATGTCCAAAGGATGGATTTATTTTCAAGCTAAACCTTGTCTTCTTGATGTAGATTGAAAATATGGATGCACTGTTTGAAGCACAATTTTCTCCATTGTCAGAGTCTGGGCGCCTATTGAGTAAGTGTGGCAAATGCTTGCGCTACATGAAGTATGTATCTACGCAGCCATCGCGACTATACTGCAATACTTGTGAGGAAGTTTATTATGTTCCTCAAAAGGGAGCAGTCAAGGTATTAAAATTCATTACACCTCATAATCTAAACCTTAAGGTAGAAAGATACTACGTATTTTGGTATTTTCAGACTTGAAACTCTGTCAGACCTATATTATGCTCTTCCCGTGCCAGCTGTATCCTGAGGATCATAGTAGTAAAATTTCCCCATCCACATATTTCAAGTAGTACTTTTCAATTAATGATTTTCTGTTTCAGATCATACCCTTTCAAAGTCGTCATGCATTGGTAATGAATGAGATTTTGAGCATGATATCAAAAGTAATGAACATGAAAATATTGAAATCATTAAGCAAAGTTCATAAAATGGAAGCCATATAAGGCCTTTTGGATAAGCATGTTTCAATTTTATTGGAGAAAAGGAAAAGCCATAACTAAAAATTCTGATGGAAATCATGGAATCAATAGGGGTCCTAGTCGTGGTAGTATAATGGGATTCAGAAAAAAACTTCAAAAAAGCAATGCCATATAAAATAGTAGAAATGTTGAATATTTGCTGATACATGTTAAACCTTTTCTCCTGACTCCTATCCTTGTCCACTCTGAAAATTTTAAGCATGCGGTTTTTACATTCGTGGTCATGCCCTTACATATTCTAATCTGTAAACTACTATATGGTTAGAACCCAAGTACCCAACATCTGAAGGGTGCTAATATTGTGCACAATGGTATATCAACGGGAGATATTCCTTAACTGATGGGTATTCTCATTGCAACTGTAACCAACCAAAACCAAATCTACCAGTTATTCAAGTCTGTAGCTTTGAATTTTTTGTTCAGTCCTTTGTTTGGAATCTGGAACTGAAATTGTCAAAGTCACTATACACTGCCTGAATGCCCCCACCCCTATCTTCAATGACCTTAACCTATATAGATGTATTCCTATTCTAGTAAGGTTTTAATTTTTCTATACTTGAATATAGTTTATCTCGATTGAAAATATTAGAGTTCATACTTAGGTTGCATGTGGGATGTCATCTTTTCTACCCTTATTCCACTGATTGTTTACTTCTTACTTGTATAAAATGTGAGCTAAACTCATTAATATTACCCTTGCAGCTCTACAAGGAACTAACATGCCCTCTGGATAATTTTGAGCTACTATTGTATAGCATGCCTGGCCCAGAGGTCAAGTCATTTCCTTTCTGTCCTTATTGCTACAACTGCCCTCCGTTTGAAGGCATCGACACACTATTTGGTGCCCCCAAATCAGGTGGTACCGCGGGTGCTGCCAAGCTGGGGAAGGGAGTTGGAATGCCTTGCTTTCTGTGTCCGCACCCAACGTGTCAGCATTCCATGATAACGCAAGGGGTCTGTGCCTGCCCAGAATGCAGTGGAACACTTGTCCTTGATCCAGTTAGTGCGCCCAAATGGAGGCTATATTGTAATACATGCAATTGCCTCGTGTTTCTGCCTGAAGGTGCCCATCGGATTGCCACCACTAGAGACCGGTGTCCAGAATGTGACTCCACCATAATAGAAGTCGACTTCAACAAGAAAACAACTCCGTTGAAGGATGGAAGCACGCTTCATAAGGGGTGCATTCTCTGTGACGAGCTTCTGCATTCAATCGTGGAAATGAAACACGGGAAATTTTCTAGGTATTCAAGGGGAAGGGGAAGGGGAAGAGGAAGAGGAAGAGGGAGGGGACGTGGGCGAGGGGGTAGAAAACAGGATCCCAAAATGAGTTTCCGAGATTTCTAGCTAGTTAGTACACTATTGAGTTTTATGTGTCACTGGTTTTTTTTTTTTTTTTTGAAGGTATATGTGTCACTGGTTTTTCATTAGAGTATGCAAAATAGGGTATAATTATTGATTGTAATATACTCCTAAAATTTACTGGTGGATGGTTTGGCCACTTTTCTTTTTTAGCTTTCATACCCTTTGTATTGAAAAAAAAAATTCCCAACAGATTTTTAGTGTTCATTTCTATTTCAAAGTATAGGAGGATATTCTCAAAATATTGTAAATTCAAAAATTGTTTTTTTTTTTTTTAAATTACTTTTAAAAGGGTTGCTATTATTTTCCTCTTCTATTATCTTGTTATTGTCCTAGCAAATACAAAGTGTATTACCTCAGCTCCATCTGTGCTATGCTCACTCATATTTGACAAATGTGCCCCAAATACTTCTTAGTGAGATTGACAATTGTTAAATTTTTTTACCTTCTTGGTATAGACTCCATCTGCGCCTTACCCCTCCCGCAGATTTGCAATTCCTTAGTACCCAGGACGTGACCGTGATACAGGAGCGATATCTCAAGCACATGGTAGAGGTTGGTTGTTTACTTTGAAAATTTACTTACTTATATGTAGACCCCTTACTTTATTTTTATGCCTCAGGCTATTCTGGAAGGTATTTTCCGGACTTGGCTTCAACAATTATTTTGTCAAAATGGCCACATATGTTACTTTGTTAAAGAAATATTATTATTTTATATTATTATTATTATTATTATTATTATTATTATTATTATTATTATTTATTTTTAAAAAATAATTAAATTGTAAAATTATACAATTTAACACATTTTCCAGAAAATGAACCAAACACACAAAGACAGTTTTTCAGAATGCAACCAAACACGGGAAATGAAACTGTTTTCCGGAAAATGACTCATTTTCTAAAAAATATTTTTCAGAAGTCATTTTCCTGCTTTTCAAAGACACCCTTAAGAAAAATATAAGAGGGCTATGTAACATTAGTCTATAAAATATTATTAGATGGCAAATACCAATTAAGTTACACCACTTTTACATTATTTAGAAGGCCGTATTTTTATTTTTAAAAAACAAAAGAAAAAAGAAGGGAAATAGTGGTGAATTCAAGGAATATTTCAAACATGTAAAATTTTTTTTTAAAGGAAATAATGCTTGCTCATTAGGGTGTTAATGATTTTATAACCATGTTTTGGAAATGTTCAATGTGCGTAGGGCTGGCACACAACCTTGACCAATAATCTTAGATTCTTAGATGCAGATTATTAATTTTGTGGGCAAGATTATATATTTTGTGATCGACATATTAGTAAAGTGGATCGTGATGGAATATATTTGAGATACCAAATATATGCATGGTATTTTCTTTACGAGGGCTAATATTATATTTTTTTAACCATCTTATAGGGGTCAAAACATTGGGCATGTGGCAATGACAAACACAATTCCTTGAATCTAATTTGATGCGTTAGGAAACACAATATGCGATTATTCCCTTTAATTTAATAATCATAGAAATTTGAATGATCGTATTTAAACTGTAATTTAAATTTTAATGCACAAATTATAAGTGAATATTAATTGGCACAGACTGAAATAGTGGCGAATTATCATATTTTTTGTCCTAAATTTATACGTAACAGTCTATTTTTGGTCATTTTTTTTCAAAACATCCTCCTTTAGTCCTAGTATTGTGGCATTACCATTTTTGGTCCTCATTCTAGGCCAACCTTAATCAAGTATGTGCTCTCAAGACTTTCAAGTATTTAAATTTGATATGTGTATAAGCGTATTTGCCTAAATTTTGAACAACAAAATTTTCATTTTGTGCGTCGATGGTGTGTGTGTTTGTATAATGTTCATTATGTACGCCGATGTATGCAATAGTGAATGGCGTGATTTGTGTGTTTGTTAATTATATTTTGTGTATAATAGCAAATGAATTCTTTATTTCTAGACAATAGTGAATGAAAATTTGCATTGTTTATATTATTTGTTTTTTTGAGAATCATTGTTTCTCACCTAATTCTTTCACTCCAACCAAACGCCCCATTATGATCCAATCGAAAGTCGTCGAGTATAAAACTTGATAAAAGTTAAGTAATCATTCATGATCTAATTGAAAGTCAAAAATAAAAATTAATAAATATCAATAATCAAATAGAATTAACTGTTTTGCCGTTTTGCGAATCCTGATTTAATTTTTATTCCTTAAGTAAATTTTGTAACTAATTATGTATTAGGGGGAGACAACTCATGCTTTAGCTTTTTGCAACAATAAAAACGGACAACATTTGCGTGCGTTATTACATCAATTCCTCCATTCTCCTCTCCTTCACCATCATATCCTCCAACTTCAACAACCACACTTCTAATGTCTCGTTTGCTATTCCTCTTTCTCCTCTCCTTAATCCTAAGACCTCAGCTATTATCGTCTTCAGTTTCATGCACAAACCAGAAGTTCTCGCGCAACAGATCGTACCAAAAATGCGCCGACCTTCACTACCTAAACTCCTACATACATTGGACCTACGATTCGGAGAAATCTCTGTTGCGCTTCGCGTTTGTCGCGCCGCCCGGCACGCCGGAGGGGTGGGTTTCGTGGGCAATCAACCCGAACGGGACGGGAATGGTGGGCGCGCAGTCTCTGGTGGCGTTCAAACAGCTCGACGGCGCCATGGCGGTGAAGACATACAGGCTCAACTCCTATAGGGACATTCGAGAAGGGGGGCTTTCGTACGAGGTTTCGGATATGGAGGGAGAGTATAGCGGTGGGGTGATGACGATTTTCGCGACGGTGAAGCTGCCGGCCGGGACGGATAACGTGAATCAGGTGTGGCAGGTCGGGAATAGTGTCGTGAATGGGGAATCGCCGGCGAAACATGAATTCCAGGAGGAGAATCTGAAGGCTTTGGGAAAGCTTGATCTGGTGAAAGGGGAGAGTTTTCGGGACGACGACAGTGGGAATTCCAAACTCCGGAATAAGAATGTAAGTTGATGGACTTTAATGATATTCCCATTTTCGGCTTTGCCGGACTAGCTCTAGTGATAAATCACTTGACGTTAAGTCGCCACTCCAGTAATAAGGTATGGGTTTGGCATGGGTTTGACTCCCACAACGTCTAGATTAAAGATTAAGCCCTTAGAGCTAGAGCACTGGGATTGACCGGGGAGACTGCTACAGCTTCCAAGAAACTGACTAGGAGACTGTTAGGAGATTGACTAGGGAGATTGCTACAGCTCCCAAGAAACTGACTAAGAGACTGTTAGGGTATTGACTAGGGAGACTGCTACAGCTCCCAAGAAACTGACTAGGAAACTGTTAAGGGATTCAGTATTTATCTCCTCCAACCCTCTTGAGCAGGATTTTTGGCTGACAAAGTTTTTCACTTTTTTACTTTGTAGTACATTAAAAGTTAGGCGGGTAGACCCAATCTAGGGTTAGTAGGGAGTAGGGACTCAAGCTTTTGTTCTATGTTTGCATATTGTCATTGGACTAAAAAGTTCTTGGCATAATTTCTCTTGTGTTCATAATACTATCTATTCTATTATTAACATTTTTTTATTTTGGGCAAAATTGTGTGAACAGATACATGGAATACTGAATGTTGTGAGTTGGGGAATTTTGTTTCCAGTTGGAATAATAATGGCAAGGTATGTTAAGACATTTTCAGATCCTGCGTGGTTTTATGCTCATGTGACCTGCCAATTGTCTTCCTACGTTGTTGGAGTTGGTGGTTGGGGAACTGGATTGAAGCTTGGGAGTCAATCCAGTGGGATTGTGTACACCATTCATAGGAACCTTGGAATTACCCTCTTCTGTTTTGCTACTCTCCAGGTATACATCTTTACCACCAATTTTATGCTTAATTCATTTGGTATGTAAAAATTGTTTTAGAATATAATAATGAAATATTGATTATAATTAATTTCTGATTGATACTTTTTTCATAATTGGTATGTTCATTCAATTTATATCCTTCTTCAAGGACACACATTTCGTAATTATTTTCTTTTACTATATATACATAAGGAATGGTGATTCATAACCATAATTATGTGTGTGTATATATATATACTATACATATATTTGTACCTTTTTTATATGTAAAAATGTATTCAAAATAATAAAAGATTGAGTACAATTTTACGTACATATCATAAGATGAACTTTATAGTTTTGCACAATACATTTTTACTTCTACACGTTCGCAATGTACCCTCATTCTCACATAGTCTTACCGTACCCCTATATACATGCTATATAATTTACCACAAGAATCAAATTAAAATTTTAAAACTTATAGACAAAAAGTATTCATAATTTTTTCAATACGTACAATTTACACATTCTCCTTGATTATTGCTATACTCAAATATCATCTCTATCTTTTTTCTTTTTTTTTTTTTTTTCTTTTTTTGTAATGAGTGACTCCCCCGTGAGAGCAACTCGTAGATTCTTATCCATAAAACGGATCAGGTCAATATGAAAATGAAATGCTTATATTGAAAAAATATAATATTAAACAAGAATAAAATATTTATTACTTATAAAATAAAATATAATAATTTTAAAGAAAAATATAATACTTTTAAATAAATACTTTATTTCTGATTTAGTATTACATTTTTCAATATAAGTACCACATTACATTTTCATCCCGGCCTGACCCATCCCACTGACAAGGATTTGTGAGGAAGTCGCACACCAGTTTTTGCATTTGTTTATATTTCTTTTTTCAGGAAGCCTAATTAATCTGTATATCTTCAGGTATTTGCACTATTTCTACGGCCAAAGAAGAATCACAAGTACAGATTGTACTGGAACATGTACCACCATGGGATAGGATATGCAGTGCTCATTCTTGGCATCATCAATGTGTTCAAAGGATTTGAGATACTGCAACCAGAAAGGAAATGGAAGGTGGCATATATCAGCCTGCTTTCAGTGCTTGGAGGAATTGCTCTTGTGTTAGAAGTCATCACCTGGAGTGTAGTTATCAAGAGGAAGAAGATGAATAATGATGCTAATAATTGATCCACTAGTAGGAATTAACACCCACACTCACCTCCTAATTTGGGTTTATTTTCCTTCAATTATTTTTTACTGTGATGTAATTTTTATAATTTTTATCTATATGTATTTTCTTTCTGTTGGGCTGGGTTGAAAGTGTTTGGAAAATTAACAAAAATGTCATGCGAGTAGTCATTTTGAGACAATATTTTGATTACACTAGTACAAATAAGCAATTTTGCTACACCTGTAAATGAGTATCCGCTACACCTTGCTACACCTGTAAATGAGTATCCGCTACACCTGTACCGGTGTAGCGAATTAAGGTGACTCTGATTAGTATGTATTTTTCGCGTCACCCTTTAAGGGTGACGCGGATGGTTTTTTAATAATAATGATTATCCGCGTCACCCGCTCCGAAGTGGGTGACGCGGAAAACCATTATTATATTATATAATAATGGTTTTCCGCGTCACCCGCTCCGAAGTGGGTGACGCGGAAACTCATTATTAAATAATATAATAATGTTTTTCCGCGTCACCCACTTAGGTCAAAGTACGTGGATTTGAATTTTCATAGTTCAGAGGTTGAATCTCATATATTTATACATTAAAACGGATAATAAATTAATAAAAACATTAATTTTTAAGTATACTCGTGAAGTTTAGAAAATATAGCATTGAAATGACTAGCATAAATATATTTCAACGTTTTAAGAGGTTTGGAATGTATTATAAGAAGACTCTTTTGTGCAAGGAAAATGTAGTATCTGTTCATAATTACTTTTTTTTTTTAACTTTCTCCCAAATACCAATACTGCCCTCACTAAAGCTCAAACCTATCCACTTCTATGTGGGGGTGCAATCAAATGCCACTAGACCACAAGATCTTTGGTATGTTTGTTGTTTTGTTTGGTATGCATTAATTGAAAATGGAAATGATTTTGGCCTCTAATTCAATTCATTGCTCATGTTTGGTGTGTTTATTTTTTCATAATGAATAATGATTTCTTGAGAATCATCATTTGAGATCGATCACACATAATTTCTAAATTAAACTTCTTTCACTATATTAATAATTTTAATTGAATAAGGGAACATAATATAGTTTTTAATAAAAAATAATTATTATCAAATGATATTTATTTTAGGATATGTTATTTGTATCAAAATTTTTGCACAAGCATATATTATTTATACACATTGCTATAAATCTTATATAAATTGAATGATTAATGATTATATGTGGGTTAATAGGTCAAATAATGCCATATCAACGAGTGCAAATGTTAATAAAAATGAACAATTATCCCTCTGTTATAAATAATAGAATTAAGTGGACATTATTATTGTAACGGCCGCATTATTACCATTAAGTATAGCAGTTACACTTGTAAATTATATATATGATGTAACCCTTATGATGTTGATGAAATGAAATCCTTCCCTCCATATCTCTTGTCTATTATTTGATGCTTTACCATTATATTGTTAATCCAAATACTGCAGCTCACCGGATAGGAGCTAATGAAGCAGGTCATTGTGCATAACCTTTCACAACACATTATCAGCACGCTCAACCCCGGTGAACGTCAGTATGCATAGCCATATTTATACAATTATTATACAAGACATACGAAATATACACCCAAATATTATGTGCATATATGAATATCAACAATTGTCATTTTCTTTTCAACAAGAAAAATCATCGTTAGCAAATTGTATATATTTTTTCTCCCTTTTTCTTTCGAAAAGAAAATAAAAACAAGAACGGAGATTTAAGTTTATTAATAAATATCATGTGCTTACGTTTTCCACTTGACATCTATCAAGTTCATCTCAATATGTTGTCTAAGTGTGGTTAGAGGCTGTTGTCCAAGAATGAGGACAACGCTACCTACATACGATGAAATTATATATGTTACATTACAATCCGTGAAAATTATATGAGATTTAATACATTTTTTATAAATTAAAATCATTAAATTTAATAATCCAAATTTTCATTAAGCATACCTCGCAGCATAAGGTTCCTCATTATTGATTAGCGGGAGTACGCCAGCCGATCGAGTGTAAGGCAGTCGTTCCCACACCCACAATTGTAACAAAATTAAGCAACCCGCAACAACTGAGTGATCGAAATATGCGGCTCGACAAAGTGCTCTATACAAGTGATAGAGCATTCCCGAACCCCAACTATATTGTCCGCTAATTGTCAGATCCTCAATACAATTCGACAAGCATAATTTCACGGTATTGTGAGTTGTTTCTGCAAATAAAAACCCTCCCAAAAATAATAAAATTAACCCACGCACATATTGTTGAATTTCGTTATCATTAGCCGTGCTGAGATTAAAAGTAGCAATAGATGCTTGTACGGCGGAAATATTAAGAAGCGTAGGGGAATACGCGTCATCCCTAAGAGTAAAGCCTAAAAAAGTTTGAATTTGAACTAAACGGTCACCTTTGTCTTTTTCAATTTTATCAATTAATGGCCTACCGTCAGTTTTTAGTCCTAACAAGACTTCAACGTCTTGTAAAGTAATTAATAGTTATACCTAGAACGACATATGAAATGTTGTACCTCAGGCCTCCATCGTTTAACTAGTGTAGTAATGAGATGACAATCGAGTTTCATATGTCGTAAACAAGTAATTGTAATAAAACCTGATTGACGTAACAATTCTTGTACACGGTCATTCATGCGCATGTTTCTAAACGCTCTGCGGGCATAATGCACACATGACAATTGCGCTTTATACTCTCGGTTTGCCCAAACTGACTCAGATCGATAGTGCACTTGAAATGTTAACAAACTTGAATCCAGTGGCCCGGGATGCACATAATTGCGACTCATTTTTTATTTCTTTTGCACAAAAAAAATTCTCAACTGTTCACCACAATATAAATTTGCACAATAATCCTTCAAAGTCCGAAATTTTAGATCATTCTTTCACCAATTTTACATGAATATCTTGTGTTTATATATGTGCACTATTTAATTTTTAATTTTTTTTCCCGAGACTGACGTCGTATGTTAGTATGCCCGCGTAAAGTCACGTGACTGGTCACTGTTTGAAGCGGCGGCCAGTCACGTCAAATCGACTGGCAAGACTGTCAGTGATGACAGTTTCGCATGTCCATTACAGATTTTTTCGTACAGTGTTTGTTCACGAAAATAATAAATTTTTTTTTTGTGGCACGAAAGACATGTTGTGTATACAAACAATTACATCACTAAACATTAAGTCAAAATGCATAAATTTTATTCACATTTGAACTTTACAATTATTACAATATTTATATGTATGTACGTATACAATCGAAAAATATATATAAAAGTCGCTATATATTTCAATTTCGTTGCGGTCACCCAAGCAACAAAATGAAACTATTTAAAATTTATATTCCCACAACTACTTACTGCGACATACTTCTCCCAAGAGACTGAAGAGAGTAGTCATGCGTTATATTTATTACTAATAGTTTCAAGTACACTCTGCCAAACCCGGAGGAGTAGGAGTAGGAGTAACATTGGCATATTTAGCCAATTCAATCCATGTACTTGAAACTTAAAATTTCAATACTTCAAATAAACCGCGACATTTGTTCAAAAAAAAAAAATAAACCGCGACATATTATATATATATATATATATATATATATATATATACAGGGCAGTTTCTTCATCCTTGTATTCACAGAATCCATAACCCTTGGGCTTTCCAGTTTCTCTGTCAGTAACTAGCCTGACGAGAAA
The DNA here is from genome assembly GCA_003576665.1 of Ipomoea trifida. Classification (NCBI taxonomy): domain Eukaryota; kingdom Viridiplantae; phylum Streptophyta; class Magnoliopsida; order Solanales; family Convolvulaceae; genus Ipomoea; species Ipomoea trifida. The sequence continues at coordinate 7,044,883 of CP025647.1, read as the reverse complement.
AAACATAAACAATCAAAAGTTTGTAGTGCAGATCTTAATGACACTATTAGCCTATTAGGGACCAAAAGCTAAAAACAAGGCAAAAAGATCGTAGCACTTCTTGAAAATCATACATATGCTTTAAATAGTACAAATTAAGATTCCAGAAAGGCATTTGACAACAAATAATACAAAAGATGAAACTCCATAATAATGCATAGAAACTACTTTTAGAAAACTTGTTACAACTTGGATTGTGAATCATAAATCAGTTAAATCATTCAAAAGTTCACGCATATATTTAGTGCAGTTATTGGACTCCCACGTCATTTCTATTTCAGTGTTAATGGGATCAACCCTTAGTCATAAACAAATGATGAGTAAAGGCTTTTTATTGGTTGCATAAAGGATTCAAAATGTATCCCTGGACAATAATTGCATTTAGCAATACAGAAACCACATAGAGAATAACAACAATTTTCATTCTTGAAAGCAGCCCTTCCATCATAAAAGAATTAGATGACACAGAGGAATTTATTAGAGAGAGGTCTTAGAGATGCCACCCTCAGAATTTTCCAATGGCATTAACCTTGGGGTGAGGGAAGAGAAAAGCATTCCCTTTTCGTTTCGGAGAGTCATCTTCGGTTTTCCGGCGAGGCCGATTCTCTTCCCCAACCGCCGCCATAAAGGAAGTTGGGAACTCAATTGCCCTCCGATTGCCAATAATAGTTCCAGGTCAAAAGGGAATTCTGCGGATCCTAATTCGAATTGGAGCGGGAAAGGGATGAGAGGCTTAAACGGAGAACAATAATTCGGAGGACGAAGGATGAAATTGAATCTCTTTAGCTTCTTCTGATTGTAGTTATACTGTACATGGCCAATCCTGATTCTCAACGTCGATGTGTTTTTGGTTAGTTCTCTCTCTAGCTCCTTTGTGTTTCTATATTAGAGATGGTGATTTTGCTATTTAAACTTTCCCTTTTGGGGAACATGGGAATGGGAATGAGAGTTGAATACTTAAGTTATGTTGTGTTGCAAATGTATAACATTGTGTATAATATTTATAGTACTAAGGAAAGAATCAAACTTTTTGATTAATTTGCAACATCTTTGGTGGTGATATATAGTTGGGAATATACCATATGATGCTACTGAGGAGCAGCTAGTTCAAATCTGTGAGGAGGTTGGCCCTGTTGTTTCCTTCAGGTTAGTTTCCTAGTCCATTTCACTTCATTTTCTTAATCCACAATCCTGAGACTTCCACTTTAGATTTTATAGTTAAGGAGAA
>CP025647.1:7026754-7042971 GCA_003576665.1 Ipomoea trifida | reverse complement strand
TAGCAAAGCCTTTCAATGAGTTTTTGAATTCATGAAAAAAAAGAATAAATTTTGTTACACTGTGTAAATATTTAATTGCAGTCATGTTATGTACCAGCCAGATGTTTTGTGTAATGATGATCTTTCAATAGTTTATTGAATAAGAATATTATTAAGCAATTAAGGAAACTGACAGATTTTGCAAGTGCGAATTGAAAATAATTAGGTGTTTCTTGTTGTCATGTTATGAGTTATTTTACTAAGTGGCCAGGTCAGAATCAATAATCTATAGAGCATTAGGGAATGCTTTTCTCTTCCCTCACCCCAAGGTTAATGCCATTGGAAAATTCTGAGGGTGGCATCTCTAAGACCTCTCTCTAATAAATTCCTCTGTGTCATCTAATTCTTTATGATGGAAGGGCTGCTTTCAAGAATGAAAATTGTTGTTATTCTCTATGTGGTTTCTGTATTGCTAAATGCAATTATTGTCCAGGGATACATTTTGAATCCTTTATGCAACCAATAAAAAGCCTTTACTCATCATTTGTTTATGACTAAGGGTTGATCCCATTAACACTGAAATAGAAATGACCGTGGGAGTCCAATAACTGCACTAAATATATGCGTGAACTTTTGAATGATTTAACTGATTTATGATTCACAATCCAAGTTGTAACAAGTTTTCTAAAAGTAGTTTCTATGCATTATTATGGAGTTTCATCTTTTGTATTATTTGTTGTCAAATGCCTTTCTGGAATCTTAATTTGTACTATTTAAAGCATATGTATGATTTTCAAGAAGTGCTACGATCTTTTTGCCTTGTTTTTAGCTTTTGGTCCCTAATAGGCTAATAGTGTCATTAAGATCTGCACTACAAACTTTTGATTGTTTATGTTTTTTCTCGTCAGGCTAGTTACTGACAGAGAAACTGGAAAGCCCAAGGGTTATGGATTCTGTGAATACAAGGATGAAGAAACTGCCCTGAGTGCTCGCCGTAATCTCCAGGGATATGAGATCAATGGTCGCCAATTAAGAGTTGATTTTGCTGAGAATGATAAAAATGCTGACAAGAATCGTGAACAAGTAAGATGTTTGGATGTCTAAAATAGATTAACTCAATTATTTTCTTGACACTGGTTTCCAGTGGACATTGTTCCTCTGTAATGATCTCTTTATGCTCTGCTTATTTGAATTTAAAATTTATTTAAAATTTTTGGAGCTTTATATTTTATGACACTCTAGGGTTGGCTATTAATATAGTAGTTGAGTAATGGTTCTACTACTGGATGTCTGGAAATTAGAGTAATTGAATCCTACCACACATAGAATTATAGAGTGACTGTTTTTTTGCTTTGTTAGTTGATGAATTTGTATCAATCCCATCATATTCATGATGTCCATAATGTAGGCAAGAATCTGGGATCCGCAAAACAAGGCTTTTAGCAATTTTGGTCCTTAATTTTTCAGTGTGTGCCATTTCCTCAAAAAAAAAAAGAGTTGACTCTTTTCTTCTAGACTAGAGTTTGTCTAATATTAATTTCCTAAAAACTTCCAAAATGCCTGTCTGTAAAAGTCTTTTTTTTTTTTGACTCTTTCCTGTTAGACATCCATCCATTTCTCAACTCTCGTGGTAGATTTGTCCCTTACACCCAGTGGATCATTACATTTTCCAGAAATGCTCTTTATATGCTATACTCTCGTACTTTACTCCAGTGAATCATTCTTTGATTTCTTGTAACACTGAATAAGACATGAAATCTAGCCATGAAATGGATCTATGGAGTGAGAATTTTAGGGTGGCTATACTGCCTAATGATATGAACCCATTCACTTGATTGCTATGTCTTTCTTTCCTTTGGATTCAAGTTGGGATTGGTGGTAAGAACTATTCCATTTGTATCCTTTTAATGCTAAGTCTAGTGTAACCTGTTGCACTAGAATGGCTTTATTAACAACTACCCATTAAAATTTGGTCAGTCCCCTCTCTTTCTACTACAATACTACTACAATGTTATTACTCCGAACTCCTGGGCATAGCTATTGTTTCTCATAAAATTGCTTAGTATAGGACATTTTGTCTCCCACTATAGTCCCACCTTCTTTTTGCCTACTTGAAGGGAGGAATCTTGTTAGTCGAGCAATACATAGATTCTATGGCCCTGTTTGGTAAAATGACTGTTAGCTGATAGTTGTTAGCTGATTGGGTTAGAGGATATAACTAGTTGATAAAATTAGCTGATTGTATAAAAGTGTTTGGTAAAATAGCTGCTAGCTGTTTGGTATAATTTCTTTTCTCAAAAAGCTCATTGAAAAAGTTGCTTTGAGCAGCTTTTTGAATTTTAGCATTTTGGAGTTACAAAAAGCTGATTAACCAAACACTTAGGGTGTGTTTGGTAACCCGGAAAATGATTTCCGAAAATCATTTTCCGGGCTTTTGGTGTTTGGCAACATCCGGAAAATGTGGTCAACGCCTCAACGGAAAACATTTTCCGTTGACCATGGAAAATGAGCTCATTTTTCCGGACAAAAAATCCGGAAGTCATTTTTCGAAAACGAAAAATGGCTTCGTGCGACGTTTTTTTGTACAAAAAAATAAAATATTTCTAATTTCTAATAAATATTATTAGTTTATATATTTTTATATTTTAAATAAAATGATAAAAATATATAATTATACATTTCTACTCATTTTCTATTCATTTTCCGGAAAATGAACCAAACACTCACAGACAGTTTTCCAGAGTATATCCAAACACCGAAAATGAACTCATTTTCCAAAAGTCATTTTCCTGCTTTCCAAACACACCCTTATATTAATTTTTTAACCAAGTCAAACAACTAATAGTTATCAAATAAGCCAAAATTGGCTGATAGGCTAACTATTTTACCAAATAGGGCCAATATCTTTTCAATTAACTTCGGAATCAAGAATGAAGACTAGTAAATTATAGACACTGATTCCCTTGCCTGTAAAGAAAATGGGGTTGCTGTAGAGGGATACACTTGTTTTTCATTTCTCATACTTCAGCTTCCAATTTCCAAACATAACCTTCATGATTTTGTTTTCTTACAGGGCCGTGGTGGACCTGGTATGGTTGCAGGTGCTGGTGTGTTTCACTCTACTCTCTGTTTAAGCATTTCTTGTCCCCCACCCACCAGTATAAATTTATTATATTTCATTTCTGTTCAACTTGGAATTGCAGATCCACAAAGACATATTGGGGGACCAGCTGCTCTTGGCAATTCAAGTTTACATCAGCCAATTGGACATGCAGTAGCTACCACTGCTGCTACTGTCATGGCTGGAGCTCTTGGAGCTGCTCAAATGGGTAGCTCACTGACGCAGACAGGTTTACATAATCAGTTTGGATCTGGCATTGATCCTTTGTCACTTTATCTTTCCAAAATGTCAAGGAGTCAGCTGTATGAAATTATTTCTGATATGAAGGTTTGTATAAAATATCGTGGTTATGGATACCTTGCTTAACACATTTTTTTACATCGCTTTGTTGGTTTTTTTGGGAACAAATAACAAATATACGAGTATACACCATTATCATGTCACACCAATCACCCCCACCTACCAGCCTCCCACGATGTATACCATACCTCCCCCTACCCAAATTTTCCTTACTGCACCAAATTACTTGTTGATCCTCCCCACCCTAAATAACTATCTCCTATCAACTTGTCCATTCCAACCACCACTACAAGCAAGAAAAGAAGAGTGAAAACATAAGCCTAAAAATGTTACCAAACATGCTTAGTTTTGACATTTTGGTTTGCTGAGATGAAACTGATAAAAGAAAAATATGGTCCCTTAAATGCTCAAGTCCTCTTTCGCTCTTTTCAGTCATTAAATATTTTGATTGCTTTATTTATTTCTTGATGGTATTATGGCAGGCTATAGCAACACAAAACAAGGAACAAGCTCGCCAAATATTACAGACAGTTCCTAACTTATCTAAAGCAATTTTCCAGGTGGCTAATGATCTTTTGCTTTCTTTATTGCAAGATTCTACATAATCACCTATCTTTTGGAGTTATTGACAACAGAAATTTCTGCTTTAATTGTTTATTCACTAGTTTATTTGCCTTTTTCCCCCTCATCTCAAGCCTTGGATCATCTTAAAAGAGAAGAATGAAAACTATCCCTAAACATTGTAGCAAAATAGTATAGATTCCATGTCTTGACTTTTGCCATTTTGCTAAGTCTTGATGAATTTGTGAAAATTTGAAGGTCAAAACTCCTGTCTCAGATTCCCCAACTATAAAAGAACTCATTCTTGAGTTCAAGGAATCATTACTCATCATCTTTTTAATAAATATTTGGAGTACAAAGAAATCTTCATGGTCTTCTTAAGTGCTAATAGAACCAATTCAATCTTCCCTAACTTTGGTGGTTTGCGTTTACTTGATTAAACCAAGTGATTCCTTAAATCATGCATATTTATTCAACTCCAATAAAATCTACTTTCTCATAATTGTGCAAATCCACATCAAAATCATTATTATGGTTCTTTTCTCTAATTAGGCTTCCATCATCAACTTCTCAATTATCTCCATTTTACAAAATCAATCATCTCTTGAAACATCTTTAGGAACTTTAAAGGAATATTTAACTTTTGAAAGAAGCAAACTACTACTAGTAATAGGATTCATAACAATACTAAAAATAATCGCAATCTTTCCAGGCTTCTAAATCTGTGAAAACCTAAGGGTCAATGCTCCTTTATGTTCTTCCCCTTGTCTAGCTAGATCAAATGCAAAAAATCAGTTGTATTTTTTTCATATGCTACGCTGCTTTTTTGGAAATTGATCTGTGTTTCCACTTTACATTATGGTGCCTTGAAATTCCTTTCACAGTTGGTAATGTAAAAATACTTCAAAATTTTTCATTGGTCTGCATGTCTATTGGCAGTATGACCAGCTTACAATCATTATTACTTGTATGAGTGTGTTCTACTGTTCTTATATGGCTTCGGCATAGTCATTTTGTGTGTTTTCACATCCTTAGCAAGTTTGTCTCTTACTTGCAGGCACAACTAATGCTGGGATTGGTTACTCCTCAAATGGTTTGTTCTGTCGAATCTCTGTTGTATTTTATTGGCTGAACTTTCCTTTTTTTCCCTTTTTGTTTGCTATAACTTTTTTACCCTGGACATGTGGTTACTGTCACACTGTATTTACTGATCTTTCAAATTTGCAGTTACAGATGCCTAATATTCGGCAGTCCTCTGTTCCTCCACCTCATTCCATATTGCCTGACAGTCATCGCAATCAACAGCTAGCAGTTCGAACACTCCCTGGGATACCTCCCCCTCACAGTTCTTTGGCCCAGACACGACCTCATGTTCAGCTTCCACAATCAGCTGAAAACAACATTTTGCAGCATGGGCGATTGCCAATACATTCTGGAGTTCAAGCTATTCCATCTATTCGCCCACAGGGTAATTTGACTGCTACCCTGCCGATTCAAGTTGGCACTTCCACTTCCTCTTCTTTGAAGCAGCAAATGCATCATCCTTTGTTACCTCAAGCAGGGCTTGTTCCTTCTGCTAATTTGGCATATACTAGTCAACCTGCTGCACCAAATGCTGCACTCCAGCCTTCGTTGGCATGCCCACCAGCAACAGAAAAAGTTTTTCAGGTAACAACCTTAACCTGTCAGTGTATACATCAACTTGGAGATTGGGTAAACACTGTATTTTGAAATGGCTATACGAACTGGTTTAGCTTAACATTCTTTATGCATTTATCGAATACATGTATTTATGTGAGTAATTGTAGTATCAATGTGGTGGTAGCTCCTTGGTACTTTTTAATGGAACTCTTAAAAGAACATATGTAGAACCGTTTTAGGGTAACATTCTTTATTGACTAAACCCTAAGGTAATACATTTATCTGTGCAACTACTATGTTATTAACTGGAGTTCATTGGAGTGTTGATATTTTTAGTTGTGCCAATTTCATACTTATTCATAATGGAAAATGCTTTTTTCCCCTCCTGATGTGACTTATATTTATTGGGTGCTCATGAATTGGCTGACCCACTTGTAATCAAATACTAAAGAATCCAATCAGATAACTAAAGGTTACTACTTTAGAATGGAATTGTGTTTATTCTTAAACAATGAAACTTACATCATGATGTAAATCATACAAGCAAGGCAGAAGTATTAGTCAGTCAAGTAAATGGTTAAGTTTTTAATATCTCCAACATTTATTTTTGGATACTTCAATGGAAATATTGATTACTTCCTGTAAGAGGAAGAGGCAGATCTAACTTACTTATCTGGTGGATGCCAACTGAATTTGAATTAAGGTGTAGTTGAGCTGTGAGATGTACTTGGCTCAAATCTTTAAAATGACATGAGATAACTGAGGTTGAGCTAACACCTAGTGACCTGGGGATGTAATGCTATATCCTTAATTATGGGTACGGGGGGATTTTGGGAATTTAATGTTCATATGAGAAGTAATTTGAGGCAGAATGTGCAATATATATAATAATAATAAGGAATAAGGTTCAAATTAGCCACTGAACATAACTTGAAAGTGCAATTAGGTCACTGAACGAAAAAAAAAGTGCAATTACGCCACTGAACACCCCAAATGTATGCAATTTCACCTGATAGCAAGTCACCATCCATTTCTTCAGGTTATAATTAAGTTAATTTGATAATTTGCTTTTACAACAGTATGGCACCTTTCATGCTTGAAATTTTGGTCTTCACGGGTTTTTTAGTTCTTCATTGGGTTTTTGATTCTTTTTGACAATATATAGAAGATGTTTTTTATTATCTTTCTTCTTTTTTTTTTTTTTTTTTTTTTTTTTTTTTTTTTTTTTTTTAAATTAACAGCAAGGCTCTTCGGCAGTGTCTACTCCTCTGGACAACATTGTTAAGGGAACCCAAATTGTTGCTAACAATTCTGCTTGGCTCAATAAAACAATTCCACCTTCAGGTTTGCCAGAGAGAGCTAGAGTCCCAAATGATAGTATAGATGCGATGAATCGCCCATCAAAGTTGTCAAAACTAAATGATGGAAGGAGTTCCTATTCACCAGCTGAATTAAATGTTGGTACCTTGGTAACAAGGCCTTCAAGGTCAGCTAGCTTATCTGGAAATCAAATTTCCGGATCAGAAGAGGCTTCTAGTTCTGAGAAGCCTGCTCTTCAGGTAAGCTTTAACAAACATTCCTGTATTGCATCCATCTTATTGGCATTGATGAGTATTATTCCCATCAAAAGAAATTAAAAAGGACTCACAAAATTTCTAGTACTGGCTCCATTTTGATGATTTTCCTGTTAGCTGTGATTACTATGAACTATTACTATCGTCATTATTGTAGTTGATATCACTTTTTTTTTCCATTTTCTTTCAAACAGTAAGATATCTTCTACTTTGATCCCATCCAACTGTTTTCTCTTGAACAACTTTGATTAGCAACTTAAACAAATATAATAACTTCACAATCTTAATCTTGAAATCTTTCGAGTCTTTCTCATCCAATTAAGTCTCAAGTCTAAGGAAGTTCTGGATCATTGTTGTGACTGCGGTGAACTGCTGTTATTATAATTATTTTGAGTGTTTTATATCCTATCAAATACAGGAGAATTACTTATACGATTAGTATATTATTTGTTGTGTTTCAAACAGTTTAGTATATTGTTCTTAAGGTCCCGTTTGATTTCCGTTAATCCTGAATCAATTTTCATCCAAGGTCTCTCTTTCATACCTGCAGATAACCCCAGATGTAGAGTCTGCCTTATTGCAGCAAGTGCTGAGTCTCACGCCAGAACAGTTAAACTCATTGCCCCCGGATCAGCGACAACAGGTCCTTCAGCTTCAACGGATGCTTCGGCAGCCAACATAGGCCAAAGGACCGAGAGTTCGGATCCCCAGTTATCTGTGAGCTGCTCTTCCACTCATCCGAACAAATATCGAAAAGGGGTCATCATCAGCAGCCACTGCACAAAGCAGAAAGTGTACAAAACGGTTGCCCTTGTGGCCATATAGTGTTCAGTGTGGCATGCTGTTTCTTAAATCAATTTTCCTGTTGTAAATTTATCTTATTTTTTAAAGATTAGCATAGGATAAATGCTAGAAAGGTTTTCCATTCATGTAACGATGTATTAACACAGATTGAATGAATAGGGAGGAGAAAATTTTGGCACTGTTTTGCTCACCTATAGTTTGAGATGGACTGAGTTACAAATTCATGTTGAGAACTATATACACAGACTATTGTTTTCTCTTTTCCCTCCACTCATAATACTTGCTTATTATCCTATCGATTATACAAACATGTATGAATGAATTAATGGTGAATTCCTCATATTAAATAGTGTTTTAAGTATGGGAAGGTAATGATGCACTTTTGTATTTCATATGAAGCTGTACAAATGAACTTTGTGTATATATATAAGGTAGGGAAAAAACTCTCGTCAATCAACTCTGGCGCTATTAAGACCTTTTGTAAACAAATTTGACAATTGATCATAGCTTTTAACATGAATATTAAATAGTAGTTCTTGTTGAATCTTGCACGAAGTGACAATCTACTTCAATATGCTTAGTGCACTCATGAAACACCTGATTATTTAAATATCTACCACCACAAAGGAACTAGTTTATATATTCAGCTCTACTCCAATCTCCCCAAGAACATTATGCATCCAGGTTACCTCACAAGTCACATGGGTCATCGCTCTATATTCATATTTTACACTAGAGTGAGACACAACACTTTGCTTCTTACTTTTCTAGAAGACTAAATTGCCACCAAAGAATACACAATATTCCGTTATAGACTTTTTGTCACTTTTGACCTAGCCCAATCAACGTTAGAGAAGGTCTCAACACTCATGTGTCATGACTGACATACAAGATTCTTTTCTTGAGAGCACTCTTCATACTGTACAATTCAAACTACAACCTCCCAATGAGGTTTTGTAGGGAATGCCATGAATTGACTCACCACACTTACTAGAAAGGCAATATCAAGGCGAGTGATAGTAAAATATTTTAACTTCTCCACTAGTTTCCTATACCTCTTTGGATCTTCGAGAAACTCCCCCTCACTAGTTACATGCTTAACACTCTGGTCCATAGGAGTTTCGCAAGGCTTTGACTCTAAGAGCCTAGAGTCTTCAAGTAAATCTAGCACTATATACTTCCATTGCGAAAGAAATGTCTCTCTTAGAATGAACAACTTCAATCCCAATGGAGGTTCAGTGGTGTAATTACTGAGTTCGGAATGCAACGTAGTGCCTATGATCACATTATTTTTTTACAAACACGCTAACCATGACAGTGTTGTGTTAATTGTCTATGTTGATGATATAGTGTTCACATGTGATGCAAGAGGATCGATGTGCTCATCAAGTCTTTTCTTAAAGGGAAGTTCCATACTTTTTCTTTGTAATCCCTTGGATTATGGGAATTGAATAATTTATGGTGTAGTTGTGTCAAATTAAGTTAAATTGGTTTATCATTTTCACTGTCCAGTTGATAGATTGGTTTATCAAAAGATTGTCGGAGAAGAAAATCGAGCGTGTGTGACATCCTCTTGATTCCGATCTTGACAAAAAAAACTGTAAGGTTTTTCTTCCCTTTCTACTCCTTTGTTCTTTAATTTAAACATTCAAATCTCTAAAACTTTCTTTCTTCAGTGACACAAATTATTTGTTCACACAAGCTTCAAAAAAGGTGATTCTTTAACCTTTATATATAGGCAAAAACTTGTGTGAGACGGGTCGGGTCACACAATTATATGGGTCAACATGTGCATATCATGTGCATTTTTATGATTCCGTCTCACACAAGTGTTACCCTTATATATATATATATATATATATATATATATATATATATATATATATATAAAAGAAGAATGAGATTATTGAGTTTATACCAAATACTAAAAGTAATGGACTTATATTGTCAAAAGAGTAATGAACTTATTCACTAAATTATATGAATATCAAAAGATTTATGCATTTCTACTACTATATATCAGTTAAGTCTCAATTTTATTTATTGTTTAAGATAATTTTTTTTTTTATGAAACATCTATATTATCAATAAAAAGTATGTAACTAAAAGTTTTGATGGTACAAAACTGGCAGAGTTGCAGATATGTGAATTAGTATTGATAGAGTTGAATATAAATACTCATAATTGTTTGGTCCTTGGATACATTTTTTCCTTTATTATATATAGGGTCATAATCAGGTGCGACTGCCCCTTAACGTGCAGTCAGTGCAGCCGCACCACTATGTATACAAATATGCACCACCCAAAGGGCGTTTGGTTGGGAGGAGGGAATAATTAGGGGGGAGAAAGAATTGTAATTCGGTGGAATTGCAATTCAATGAATAAAGTAGGAATTGAAATTACAGTGTTTTGTATGCAGAAATATGAGTACAGAGAATTGAAAGGTAAGAAGTGACAAAATGACTAAAATGCCCTTATGTTGTGGTAGATATTGTAGTAATAGTAGTAGTAATAATAATAATAATAATAATAATTCTTTCAAATAATAATAATAATAATAAGTATAATAAAAATAATAATAATAAGTATAATAATAATAATTCATTCAAATTATAATAATAATAATAATTCTTTCAAAATAATAATAATACGGAGTAATAATAATAATAATTCTTTCATAATAATAATAATAATAATAATTCTTTCAAATAAAAAAAAAAAAGACAATGGGTATGAGAGGATGAGCAAAATTGTCTTTACACCAACAATTTGCCCCTCCTCTCCACCGAATTGCAATTCCCTCCAACCAAATACTATAGTTTGGGAATTCACTGAATTGTAATTCCCCCCAAACTACATCCAACCAAGCATGCCATCAATGTTAAAAAATGCACCACACAAATATGCATCATTAGGTACGCTTCACCAAAAAACACACCACTAGGTATGCAAATATACACCACACAGTGTTAGCAAATGCACCATTAGGGGCATGTGAGTTATGGTGCATTATTTTGGGTGTGTGCTGTGTTTTTTGGTGTTTGTGTGTATTTTCATTGTCGTGCATTTTCTAACATTGAGTGGTGCATTTTCTAACATTGAGTGGTGTGGACCGCACGGAAAAGCGCGGCCACATTTGAACATATATATATATATATATATATATATATATATATATATATATATATATATATATATATATATATTGTAACATGTTTGTTCAATCCATTAATTAAAAATTTAATTAAATACTACAATTTACATCTTTAAACATGAGTTCCAAAGATTTCATATTTGATTTGAAAAAAAAAAACCATAAAAATACGACGTCATTTTTGTCAAGATTCAAGTTTACAAGAATGAAAATTTTAAAACTATAATTTTATTATTGTTCCTCTTACCAGTGATTTCAATACCCTATGATAATATATATAAAGATGGAGACACAGTTGAATATTTTACTCTTGGAAATTTGTGGGATAGCTATGAGGAGTGGAGTGCATATGGTGTTAGTATCCATATTGTTCTAAATAGTGGTGAAAGTGTTACACATACAATATTACGTACCATACTTATTAGCAATACAAATATAAACCAACGACAAACCACAAGAAACATCTCGGTAAGATTTTTTGTTTACTTCTAAGTTAATCTTTGAATTAGAATTCTAAAAGCATGCCAAGTTAATGTCAACACTACTCATTCATATCATTCTTTTGTCTCCATTTGATTGATTGGTGAAAAAAAAAAAAAACCATTACGCCCTGGCCTACTTTTGAATTATTGCACCAAGTAATGGAAACTTTAGAACTGGAAAGCTAAAGGTCAAAAAAGCTGTCGGCAATGAATTATTGCACTCAGATCAGTGGCATTGCCCAATTCCACCCATCTTGCTTAGCTTAATTCTGCTAATCTGCACTCAAACAAACTCAGAAAAACTACTAACAGAGATATATACAGAGAGAGATTAATGGCTTGTGTAGCTGTAAATTCTCTTATCAGAACATTAGAGCTTGAGTTCTTGCAACCTGAACCTCGTCCAATCCTACAACAAATGGAAATCATCCCTTTTAACAAAGAGCTGATCCAATCTCTCCATGAAAAGCTTGGTTTTCTGATACAACTATTCGACGAGAGCAGAATGGATGATGTTAAAGCAATTAAAGACTTGGAAACAAAGCTCAGAGATGTAGCTTTCGGAGTAGAAGATGAAATTGAACTCCATGTGGTAGATCTGGAAGATCCCTATGAAAATGATCTCTATTTGGTAGATCTCTTTGAAGGAGGGGACACTGAAGCCAAAATAGCCCAGCATTCTCATAGACTTAGAGATGTATTGCAACAAGCAATAGAAGACATTGATGCCATTAAAGAAGAGCTGGAGAAATTCATGATGGAGTACAAGCATGTCATAGCTGTGCAAGGAAGGGAGACTACACTTGATGATGTCAAGATGGACGGTTCCGGTTCCTCCAATCATGCTTCACACACTGAGGACATAATGGTCGGGAAAAACAATGAGTTCCAGACTATAAGGGAGATGCTAATACAACATACATCTAAACAATTAGAAGTTGTCTCAGTTCAAGGTATGGGAGGAATCGGCAAGACAACGCTAGCTAGACGAGTTTATGAAGACCCATCTGTTGTCTCCCACTTTGACAAACAAATATGGGTTGTTGTATCCCAACATCACAATAAGAGGCAAATGCTCTTAGATCTTCTTGGTTCTGAAAACAACAGCAGTGATGAGGATGACCTAGCATTACAGCTCTACCAAAGTTTGAAGGGTCAAAGGTACTTGGTAGTGATGGATGATGTATGGAGCATAGAGTCATGGAATGATGTTAAATCTTGCTTTCCAGATGATATAAATGGGAGTCGAGTATTGCTGACTACTCGCGTTGCAGAGGTGGCCACTTGTATTGGCTCTAACAATGACTTCTCCCATCAAATGCAGTTCTTAGATCAAAATGAGAGTTGGGATTTATTTCGTAAAAAGGCATGTAAATCTCATGGTGTTGAATTTGAGACAATTGGGAGACCAATTGTTGAGAAATGTAAAGGATTGCCTTTGGCAATTGTTGTGATAGCAGGTTTATTTTCAAAGCTCAATACACTAGATGAGTGGAAGAGTACTGCTAATGCTTTAATAAGTTCTTCAACATCAACTCTATATGATGAAGAATGTTGGAGAATCCTCTCATTGAGTTATAGTCACTTGCCCCACAACTTGAAGGCTTGTTTTTTATATTTAGGAGTTTTTCCAGAAGATTATGAGATCAATGCTAATAACCTTACAAGGTTATGGGCTGCTGAAGGATTTGTAAAGGCATTCAACGAGAGTTTTGAAGCGGTGGCTAGAAGGTACATAAATGAGCTTATGGATAGAAACTTAATTCTTGTAAGCAAAAGAAGTAGTTGTGGAAGAAAAGTTAAGGTGTTTAGAGTACATGATCTATTGCATGCCTTTTGTGTAAGAGAAGGAGAAAATCAGAGTCTTTTACATGTTGCTGGTGAAAGTGATTCCAATTTCCCTCAGAAAGGTGTCCGTTGGATAAGGGTGTCATTTGAAGATTTTGATATCTCTGCGTTACATTCTCTGTCAAAACACTGCCGGTCCATCTTTTACTTTCAGAAGTGGCGGCCCAAAGATTCAATAAATTTGGAATTTTTCAGCCTATTGAGGGTACTCTATGTTACTCATCATCAATTCCATTTGCCAAGTCCGATTGTTCATATCCATTTGAGATACCTATGGTTAATCGGGGCACTTCATAATCTTCATGATTCATTATTCTCCAATGCTTGGAATCTTCAAACATATAGTGTGAAGGAGAGAGACGGAGATGGTGAGTGCCAGATGCAAGGATGAGAGGGATTGACGGAAATGGTGAGGGCGAATGCAAGGATTAGAGGCGTCAGATGCAGAGAGTGGAAACAGGGAGCGTAGGATGAGATAGGAAACAGAGAGAGAATCATAAAAATGCACATGATATGCACATGTTGACCCATATAATTGTGTGATCCGACCTGTCTCACACAAGTTTTTGCTTATATAGAAAGGTTAAAGAATCACCTGTTTTGAAGCTTTGTGAACAAATAATTTGTGTCACTGAAGAAAGAAAGTTTTAGAGATTTGAATGTTTAAATTAAAGAACAAAGGAGTAGAAAGGGAAGAAAAACCTTACCAAGAGTTGGAAGCTGCAGCGGAAATGGAGGCAGAGGATATGGGAGGAGGCGGAGAGCTTGAGCAGAGGAGAGAGACGGAGATGGTGAGTGCCAGATGCAAGGATGAGAGGGATTGACGGAAATTTGTGAGGGCGAATGCAAGGATTAGAGGCGTCAGATGCAGAGAGTGGAAACAGGTAGCGTAGGATGAGATAGGAAACAGAGAGAGAATCATAAAAATGCACATGATATGCACATGTTGACCCATATAATTGTGTGACCCGACCCGCCTCACACAAGTTTTTGCCTATATAGAAAGGTTAAAGAATCACCTGTTTTGAAGCTTGTGTGAACAAATAATTTGTGTCACTGAAGAAAGAAAGTTTTAGAGATTTGAATGTTTAAATTAAAGAACAAAGGAGTAGAAAGGGAAGAAAAACCTTACATTTTTTTTGTCAAGATCGGAATCAAGAGGATGTCACACACGCTCGATTCTCTTCTCCGACAATCTTTTGATAAACCAATCTATCAACTGGACAGTGAAAATGATAAACCAATTTAACTTAATTTGACACAACTACACCATAAATTATTCAATTCCCATAATCCAAGGGATTACAAAGAAAAAGTATGGAACTTCCCTTTAAGAAAAGACTTGAGCACATCGATCCTCTTGCATCACATGTGAACACTATATCATCAACATAGACAATTAACAAAACACTGTCATGGTTAGCGTGTTTGTAAAAAAATAATGTGATCATAGGCACTACGTTGCATTCCGAACTCCGTAATTACCATACACCACTGAACCTCCATTGGATTGAAGTTGTTCATTCTAAGAGAGACATTCTTTCGCAATGGAAGTATATATGTGTAGATTTACATGAAGACTCTAGGCTCTTAGAGTCAAAACATGTGAAACTCCTATGGCAGAGTGTTAAGCATGAACTAGTG
Organism: Ipomoea trifida; assembly: GCA_003576665.1. Lineage (NCBI taxonomy): Eukaryota > Viridiplantae > Streptophyta > Magnoliopsida > Solanales > Convolvulaceae > Ipomoea > Ipomoea trifida. The sequence goes on along the minus strand of CP025647.1, from coordinate 7,027,863 downwards.
AGGGGAGTTTCTCGAAGATCCAAAGAGGTATAGGAAACTAGTGGAGAAGTTAAAATATCTTACTATCACTCGCCTTGATATTGCCTTTCTAGTAAGTGTGGTGAGTCAATTCATGGCATCCCCTACAAAACCTCATTGGGAGGTTGTAGTTTGAATTGTACAGTATGAAGAGTGTTCTCGGAAAGGAATCTTGTATGTCAATCATGACACATGAGTGTTGAGGCCTTCTCTAACGTTGATTGGCTAGGTCAAAAGTGACAAAAAGTCTATAACGGGATATTGTGTATTCTTTGGTGGCAATTTAGTCTCGTAGAAGAGTAAGAAGCAAAGTGTTGTGTCTCACTCTAGTGTAAAATATGAATAGAGAGCGATGACCCATGTGACTTGTGAGGTAACCTGGATGCATAATGTTCTTGGGGAGATTGGAGTAAAGCTGAATATATAAACCAGTTCCTTTGTGGTGTGATAGATATTTAAATAATCATGTGTTTCATGAGTGCACTAAGCATATTGAATTAGATTGTCACTTCGTGCGAGATTCAACAAGAATACTATTTAATATTCATGTTAAAAGCTATAATCAATTGCCAAAATATTTACAAAAGGTCTTATTAGGACCAGAGTTGATTGACGAGAGTTATTCCCTACCTATATATATACACAAAGTTCATTTGTAAAACTTTATATGAAATACAAAAGTGCATCATTACCTTCCCATACTTAAAACACTATTCAATATGAGGAATTCACCATTAATTCATTCATACATGTTTGTATAATCGATAGGATAATAAGCAAGTATTATGAGTGGAGGGAAAAGAGAAAACAATAGTCTGTGTATATAGTTCTCAACATGAATTTGTAACTCAGTCCATCTCAAACTATAGGTGAGCAAAACAGTGCCAAAATTTTCTCCTCCCTATTCATTCAATCTGTGTTAATACATCGTTACATGAATGGAAAACCTTTCTAGCATTTATCCTATGCTAATCTTTAAAAAATAAGATAAATTTACAACAGGAAAATTGATTTAAGAAACAGCATGCCACACTGAACACATACTTTATATGGCCACAAAGGCAAACGTTTTGTACACTTTCTGCTTGTGC
>CP025647.1:6880622-7025719 GCA_003576665.1 Ipomoea trifida | reverse complement strand
CTGCTCAAGCTCTCCGCCTCCTCCCATATCCTCTGCCTCCATTTCCGCTGCAGCTTCCAACTCTTGGTAAGTATTGCAATTTGGCTAATGTGCATTTCTCTTATTCAAACACATTATGTAACATTAAATATATAATCGGCATTGTAGTCATCAAACACAATACTTAATAGCCTAAATCTATTACTTCACAGCACAAATGAATAATCAACACTATAACTGCCATTAAATATTCTACATCACTGATCAATCATATTTCAGCCATGAGAAGATGTACATATTTGACCAAAATTAAACAAGCAAAAAAATAACTAGAGTCACCCCCTTCCATGCCTCAAATATTATACATCAAGAAGAATATATTGGAGGAATGTATTAATAGAAAAAATAAATTCAGGTTTTATTTAAGCAAATATTGTTGGAAAAGAAGAGACATGGAAGATAACAACACAAAATCAAGAAGAACAAAACAGAAAATAGAAACTTGAACAGAAACACAAAATCAATTGTAATTTATTTCTAGAAATTGCCACTTCCAGACTGGGGGTATAGAAGCTGAATTTTGTTTCTGAGAATAAAATTCTTAATTTTATTTTTATTACAGACTGGGGTATAGAAGCTGAATTTTTTGACATTATTTTAGTTATTGGTAATTTAGTCCAGTACTCCAGTACAATAATCTACATGTGGGAACTAGTTGACACTTGACAGAATGACTACGAAATCAATTTTTTTCTAATGGGTTTTCAAAATATCGCTTTACTTTTCTGAATCATTAGCATTTTTATCGATAAGATGACCTTTTTCTTTTCTTGTTTTATTCTCAATTCTTACTTTGCCAGAATCAATCAGTTCTCGGTTGGAAAGACTATTTAGCAGTTCATCATCAATCATCAATCATTATATTCTGGCAGATATAAAAATTGATGCTCTGCAAAATCTGGATTCAACTAGACAAATCTACTACTTTATAGCCTAAAACTAGTACTTCATAACACAAATGAATACTCAACACTTTAAGCATTAAATATACTATGGAGTTGCCTTCAAAAAAATATACTACGGAGTACTTTATAGTGCAAATAAACTACTTTAACCATCAAACACAACACATTATAGAGCAAATATACTACTTAATTGCACAAATAAACAATCAGCACTTTAAGCATTAAATCATCACTACTGATATTCAACATTTTAACCACTAGGTATGCAAATATATACACCACACAATGTTAGCAAATGCACGATTAGGGGCAGGTGAGTTTTGGTGCATTATTTTGGGGGTGTGGTGTGTTTTTGGTGTTTTTGTGTATTTTCATTGTGGTGCGTTTTCTAACATTGAGTGGTGCATTTTCTAACATTGAGTGGTGTGAACCGCACGGGAAAGAGTGACCACATTTGAATAGATGTCTATATATATATATATCCAAAATAAATTTTGTAACATGTTTGTTCAATCCATTAATTAAAAATTTAATTAAATGCTACAATTTACATCTTTAAACATGAGTTCCAAAGATTTCAAATTTGATTTGAAAAAAAAAAAAAAAAAGCCATAAAAATACGACGTCTTTTTTGTCAAGATTCAAGTTTACAAGAATGAAAATTTTAAAACTCTAATTTTATTATTGTTCCTCTTACCAGTGATTTCAATACCCTATGATAATATATAGAAAGATGGAGACCCAACTGAATATTTTACTCTTGGAGATTTATGAGATCGCTATGAGGAGTGGAGTGCATATGGTGTTAGGATTTGTATTGTTCTAAATAGTTGTGAAAGTGTTACACAATATTACGTACCATACTTATTTGCAATACAAAGGTAAACCAACGACAAACCACAAGAAACATATCAGTAAGATTTTTTGTTTACTTCTAGGTTAATCTTTGAATTAGAATTCTAAAAGCATGCCAAGTTAATGTCAACACCACTTATTCAGATCATTCTTTGTCTCCATTTGATTGATTGGTGGAAAAAAAAAAAAACCATTACGCCCTGGCCTACTTTTGAATTATTGCACCAAGTAATGGAAACTTTAGAACTGGAAAGCTAAAGGTCAAAAAAGCTGTCGGCAATGAATTATTGCACTCAGATCAGTGGCATTGCCCAATTCCACCCATCTTGCTTAGCTTAATTCTGCTAATCTGCACTCAAACAAACTCAGAAAAACTACTAACAGAGATATATACAGAGAGAGATTAATGGCTTGTGTAGCTGTAAATTCTCTTATCAGAACATTAGAGATTGAGTTCTTGCAACCTTACCCTCGTCCAATCGTACAACAAATGGAAATCATCCCTTTTAACAAAGATCTGATCCAATCTCTCCATGCAAAGCTTGGTTTTCTGATACAACTGTTCGACGAGTTCAGAATGGAAACAAAGCTCAGAGATGTAGCAATTAAAGAATTGGAAACAAAGCTCAGAGATGTAGCTTTCGGAGTAGAAGATGAAATTGAACTCCATGTGGTAGATCTGGAAGCTTTCAGAGATCTCTATGAAAATGATCTCTATTTGGTAGATCTCTTTGAAGCAGGGGACACTGAAGCCAAAAAAGCCCAGCATTCTCATAGACTTAGAGATGTATTGCAACAAGCAATAGAAGACATTGATGCCATTAAAGAAGAGCTGGAGAAATTCATGATGGAGTACAAGCATCTCATCATAGCTGTTCCAAAATCTGATGATCAACTTGTCAAGATGGACGGTTCCTGCAGTCATGCCTCACACACTGAGGACATAATGGTCGGGAAAAACAATGAGTTCGAGACTATAATGAAGATGCTAATACAACATCCATCTAAACATCGAGAAGTTGTCTCAATTCAAGGTATGGGAGGAATCGGCAAGACAACATTAGCAAGACGAGTTTATGAATCCATCAATTGCCTCCCACTATGACAAAAGATTATGGGTTGTTGTATCACAACATCACAATAAGAGGCAAATGCTCTTACGACTTCTTGGTTCTAAAGACAATGTAAACAACAGCAGTGATGGGGACTTAGCATTACGGCTCTACCAAAGTTTGAAGGGTCAAAGGTACTTGGTAGTGATGGATGATGTATGGAGCATAGAGTCATGGAATGATGTTAACTCTTGTTTTCCAGATGATATAAATGGGAGTCGAGTATTGTTGACTACTCGCGTTGCAGAGGTGGTTACTTGTATTGGCTCTAATAACAATTACTTCTCCCATCAAATGAAGTTCTTAGATCCAAGTGAAAGTTGGGAATTATTTCATAAAAAGGCATGCAAATCTCAGGGTGTTGAATTTGAGACAATTGGGATACCAATTGTTGAGAAATGTAAAGGACTGCCTTTGGCAATTGTTGTCGTAGCAGGTTTATTTTCAAAACTCAACACACTAGATGAGTGGAAAAATACTGCTAATGCTCTAATAAGTTCTACTTCAACATCAACTCTAGATGATGAAGAATGTTGGAGAATCCTCTCATTGAGTTATAGTCACTTGCCCCATAATTTGAAAGCTTGTTTCTTATACTTAGGAGTTTTTCCAGAAGATTATAAGATCAAAGCTAACAACCTCGGAAGGTTATGGGCTGCCGAAGGATTTGTAAAGGCATTCAAGAAGGAGAGTCCTGAAGCTGTGGCTGAAAGGTACATAAATGAACTTATGGATAGAAACTTAATTCTGGTAAGCAAAAAAAGTAGTTGTGGAAGAAAAATTAAGGCGTTTAGAGTACATGATTTATTGCATGCCTTTTGTGTAAGAGAAGGTCAAAACCAAAGTCTTTTACATGTTGTTGATGAGAGTGATTCCAATTTTCCCCAGAAAGGTGTCCGTTGGATAAGGGTGTCATTTGATGATTTTGATATCTCTGCGTTACATTCTCTGTCAAAACACTGCCGGTCCATCTTTTACTTTCTGGAGTGGCAGGCGCAGCCCAAAGATTCAATAAATTTGGAATTTTTCAGCCTATTGAGGGTACTCTATGTTCCTCATCAATTCGATTTGCCACGTCCGATTGTTCATATCCATTTGAGATACCTATGGTTAATCGGGGCACTTGATAATCCTCATGATTCATTATTCTCCAACGCTTGGAATCTTCAAACATATAGTGTGCATGGCCCCTATACATTATCGTTGCATTTGAAGTTTCCACAACTACAGTATATTCACTGTTATGAATTTTTTGGAGCTTTTCCCAAATCTCTTCATCAAAACTTGCAGGTCATTTCTGGATTGCAGGCTAGTCATTGCGACCAAGAGTCCTTAATAAAAGTTCCATACCTAAAGAAGGTATCTATTATTATGGACCAAATCAATGATTGCACTAAGAACCTTGTCTGTTTACAGCAGCTCGAGAGTTTGTCTGTTGAGTTTTTTCCACGGTCCAATGGAATTCTGTATATGATGCCTCAAATCTTTAACAATATTCTTCTCTTGAAAAACATTAGGAAGCTGAGGCTTGATTGTATGATATCTGAGTGGAAGACAATTAATGTTTTGAGCAATTTACCTAGGCTTGAAGTGCTCAAGTTAGTAGATGCTTACCTTGGCAAAAAGTGGGAAGTACCAGAGAATGTGAAATTCTGTCAGTTAATTTGTTTGAAAATTTGGTCTTATAATCTCGAGCATTGGGAAGTTGGTGCTGATAATTTTCCAAAACTTGAGCGCCTATTCCTTAACAAATGCTTTGAATTGAGAAAGATCCCGAATAGCTTTGAAGAAATTCCAGCATTGAGCTTAATCCAATTAGAGTGGTGTCTTCCTTCTGCAGTGATGTCAGCCAAGCAAATTCAGGCTGAACAGCATGAGTATGGAAATGAGAATATGATTGTCATTGAGAAAAACACACTACAGGTCTCTCGATCAATCTCCATTTCTTTTTCTCAATTGCCTTTAATTTTTCTTCCAACTTCATTTAGTTTCATCACATCCTAATTTGTTTTTATTCATTCATGACATCCTCGCTCTCTACCTTTAAGATTTGTTGTGTTTCAAACAGTTTAGTATATTGTTCTTAAGGTCCCATTTTGATTTCCGTTAATCCTGAATCAATTTTCATCTAAGACCTCTCTTTCACACCTGCAGATAACCCCAGATGTAGAGTCTGCCCTATTGCAGCAAGTGATGAGTCTCACGCCAGAACAGTTAAGCTCATTGCCCCCGGATCAGCGACGACAGGTCATTCAGCTTCAACGGATGCTTCGGCAGCCAACATAGGCCAAAGGACCGAGAGTTCGTATCCCCAGTTATCAGTGAGCTGCTCTTCCACTCATCCGAACAAATATCGAAAAGGGGTCATCATCAGCAGACACTGCACAAAGCAGAAAGTGTATGTACAAAACGGTTGCCTTTGTGGCCATATAAAGTATGTGTTCAGTGTGGCATGCTGTTTCTTAAATCAATTTTCCTGTTGTAAATTTATCTTATTTTTTAAAGATTAGCATAGGATAAATGCTAGAAAGGTTTTCCATTCATGTAACGATGTATTAACACAGATTGAATGAATAGGGAGGAGAAAATTTTGGCACTGTTTTGCTCACCTATAGTTTGAGATGGACTGAGTTACAAATTCATGTTGAGAACTATATACACAGACTATTGTTTTCTCTTTTCCCTCCACTCATAATACTTGCTTATTATCCTATCGATTATACAAACATGTATGAATGAATTAATGGTGAATTCCTCATAATGAATAGTGTTTTAAGTATGGGAAGGTAATGATGCACTTTTGTATTTCATATAAAGCTTTACAAATGAACTTTGTGTATATATATAAGGTAGGGAAAAAACTCTCGTCAATCAACTCTGGCCCTACTAAGACCTTTTGTAAACAAATTTGGCAATTGATCATAGCTTTTAACATGAATATTAAATAGTAGTTCTTGTTGAATCGCGCACGAATTGACAATCTACTTCAATATGCTTAGTGCACTCATGAAAGACATGATTATTTAAATATCTATCACACTACAAAAGGACTGGTTTATATATTCAGCTCTACTCCAATCTCTCCAAGAACATTATGCATCCAGGTTACCTCACAAGTCACATGGGTCATCGCTCTATATTCATATTTTACACTAGAGTGAGACACAACACTTTGCTTCTTACTCTTCTATGAGACTAAATTGCCACCAAAGAATACACAATATCCCGTTATAGACTTTTTGTCACTTTTGACCTAGCTCAATCAACGTTAGAGAAGGCCTCAACACTCATGTGTCATGATTGACATACAAGATTCCTTTCCCGAGAGCACTCTTCATAGTGTACAATTCAAACTACAACCTCCCAATGAGGTTTTGTAGGGGATGCGATGAATTGACTCACCACACTTACCAGAAAGGCAATATCAAGGCGAGTGATAGTAAGATATTTTAACTTCTCCACTAGTTTACTATACCTCTTTGGATCTTCGAAAAACTCCACTCACTAGTTACATGCTTAACACTCTGGTCCATAGGAGTTTCACAAGGCTTTGACTCTAAGAGCCTAGAGTCTTCAAGTAAATCTAACACATATATACTTCCATTGCGAAAGAAATGTCTCTCTTAGAATGAACAACTTCATTCCCAATGGAGGTTCAGTGGTGTAATTACTGAGTTCGGAATGCAACGTAGTGCCTATGATCACATTATTTTTTACAAACACGCTAACCATGACAGTGTTTTGTTAATTGTCTATGTTGATGATATAGTGTTCACATGTGATGCAAGAGGATCGATGTGCTCAAGTCTTTTCTTAAAGGGAAGTTCCATACTTTTTCTTTGTAATCCCTTGGATTATGGGAATTGAATAATTTATGGTGTAGTTGTGTCAAATTAAGTTAAATTGGTTTATCATTTTCACTGTCCAGTTGATAGATTGGTTTATCAAAAGATTGTCGGAGAAGAGAATCGAGCGTGTTTGACATCCTCTTGATTCCGATCTTGACAAAAAAAATGTAAGGTTTTTCTTCCCTTTCTACTCTTTTGTTCTTTAATTTAAACATTCAAATCTCTAAAACTTTATTTCTTCAGTGACACAAATTATTTGTTCACACAAGCTTCAAAACAGGTGATTCTTTAACCTTTATATATAGGCAAAAACTTGTGTGAGACGGGTCGGGTCACACAATTATATGGGTCAACATGTGCATATCATGTGCATTTTTATGATTCTCTCTCTGTTTCCTATCTCATCCTAGGCTCCTTGTTTCCACTCTTCGCATCTGACGCCTCTAATCCTTGCATTCACCCTCACCATTTCCGTCAATCCCTCTCATCCTTGCATCTGGCACTCACCATCTCCGTCTCTCTCCTCTGCTCAAGCTCTCCGCCTCCTCCCATATCCTCTGCCTCCATTTCCGCTGTAGCTTCCAACTCTTGGTAAGTATTGCAATTTGGCTAATGTGCATTTCTCTTATTCAAACACATTATGTAACATTAAATATATAATCGACATTGTAGTCATCAAACACAATACTTAATAGCCTAAATCTATTACTTCACAGCGCAAATGAATAATCAACACTATAACTGCCATTAAATATTCTACATCACTGATCAATCACATTTCAACCATGAGAAGATGTACATATTTGACCAAAACAAGCAGAAAAATAACTAGAGTCACCCCCTTCCATGCCTCAAATATTATACATCAAGAACAATATATTGGAGGAATGTATTAATATAAAAACTAAATTCAGGTTTTATTTAAGCAAATATTGTTGGAAAAGAAGGGACATGGAAGATAACAACACAAAATCAAGAAGAACAAAACAGAAAACAGAAACTTGAACAGGAACACAAAATCAATAATTTATTTCTAAAAATTGCCACTTCCAGACTGGGGGTATAGAAGCTGAATTTTGTTTATGAGAATAAAATTCTTAATTTTGTTTTTATTACAGCCTGGGGTATAGAAGCTGAATTTTTTGACATTATTTTAGTTATTCGTAATTTAGTCCAGTACTCCAGTACAATAATCTACATGTGGGAACTAGTTGACACTTGACAGAATGACTACGAAATCAATTTTTTTTTTTTCTAATGGGTTTTTCAAAATATCGCTTTACTTTTCTGAATCATTAGCATTTTTATCCATAAGTTGACCTTTTTCTTTTCTTGTTTTATTCTCAATTCTTACTTTGCTAGAATCAATCAGTTCTCGGCTGGAAAGACTATTTAGCAGTTCATCATCAATCATTATATTCTGGAAGATATAAAAATTGATGCTCTGCAAAATCTGGATTCAACTAGACAAATCTACTACTTTATAGCCTAAAACTAGTACTTCATAACACAAATGAATACTCAACACTTTAAGCATTAAATATACGATGGAGTTGCTTTCAAAAATATATACTACGAAGTACTTTATAGTGCAAATAAACTACTTTAACCATCAAACACAACACATTATAGAGTAAATATACTACTTAATTGCACAAATGAACAATCAACACTTTAAGCATTAAATCATCACTACTGATACTCAACATTTTAACCATCAAACGCAATACTTAATAACACTAATATACTACTTCATAACAAAAATGAATACTCAACATCCAACACTTAAAGTATTAAATCTAATACTTTATGATGCAAATATACTACTTTATATCACAAATGAATGATCATGACTTTAACCATCAAACACAACACTATATGCAGTAAATATACTACTTAATTGCACAAATGAATAGTCAACACTTTAACCATTAAATATAATACATAATAGCCTTAAACTAGTACGTTATAACACAAATGAATACCCAACACTTTAACCATCAAACACAATACTTAATAGCACAAATATACTACTTCATAACAAAAATGAATACTCAACAACACTTAAGGCATTAAATCTAATACTTTATGATGCAAATATATTACTTTATATTACAAATGAATGATCATGACGTTAACCATCAAACACAACACTATATAGAGCAAATATACTACTTAATTGCACAAATAAACAATCAGCACTTTAAGCATTAAATCTAATACTTAATAGCCTAAAACTAGTACTTTATAACACAAATGAATACTTAACACTTTAACCATCAATCACAATACTTTATAGCGCAACTATATTACTTAATATCACAAGTGAATAATCATGTCTTTAACCATCCAACACAATCTTTATAGCACAAATATACTACCTAATAGCACAAATAAAAACTCAACACTTTAACCATTAAATTCAATACTTTATAGCCTAAAACTAGTACTTTAAAACACAAATAAATAGTCAACACTTTAACCATTATTAAATCTAATACGTAATAGCCTATAACTAATTAATACTTTATAACACAAATGAATACTCAACACTTTAACCATCAAACACAATACTTAATAGCACAAATATACTAGTTCATAACAAAAATGAATAATCAAAACTTAAAGCATTACATATAATACTTTATGATGCAAATATTATATCACAAATGAATTATCATGACTTTAACCATCAAACACAACACATTAAAGAACAAATATACTTTTTAATTGCACAAATAAATAGTCAACACTTTAACCATTAAATCTAATACGTAATAATCTAAAACTAATACTTTATAACACAAATGAATACTCAATACTTTAACTATCAAACACAATATATATAACCTACAACCCTAATTTCCAATACCCAAATCCCAAATATGACTTACTAATTAGTAAACAGTATTAGATATTACTAGTTACTATTGTTATTATGCTAAATTGCTAATAATTAGTATTACTAACTACTAGCAATAACTCTGCTAGTCGTTTAGTGTTTACAATTTACTAGCAATGAGTAAAGTAGTAATACTAATGTAATATGAGCCTACTAGTAATTGATTGCATGATTTATAGATTTGTAGTAATACTAGTAATTAGTAAACAATGCATTGTTGAATTTTGTATTACGAACTTTTACTTATTAAACTTGTGATGTTGGATATTGTATTATAAAATATGAACTTATGATTTTGTCATTCATTATGAAATATGAACTTAGGTATTTTTTGTAAATTTTTTACAGGTATACTTTAAAAGACTTTAAAATGGAGGCCTTAAATAGGTTCAAGGCCTATTTAAATACTCAAAGCCTATTTAGGATCTATTTTGAAGCCCTTTTAAAGGCCTATATGTTAAATACGCTTTTGAAAAGGCTTCAGATCAGGCTAGGTCAACTGTAGGCCCAGGCTTGAGCCTAAAAAAAAAAGCCTACATACAGGCTCAGGTACATGCCCAGGCTTTAGATTTTCATAGCAGGCCCAGACTTAATTTTCTAAAGCCCAGCTCGGCCTAAACTATTTCAACCACTAATGATAATATATAGAAAGATGGAGAAACAATTGAATATTTTACTCTTGGAGATTTGTGGAATTGCTATGAGTGGAGTGCATATGGTGTTAGTATTCGTATTATTCTAAATAGTGGTGAAAGTGTTACACAATATTACGTACCATACTTATTTGCAATACAAATGTAAACCAACGACAAACCACAAGAAACATCTCACTAAGATTTTTTGTTTACTTCTAAGTTAATCTTTGAATTAGAATTCTAAAAGCATGCCAAGTTAATGTCAACACTACTTAATATATTTAATTTATTTAACAAAAATTAGTTTAAAATGTTTCTTCTTCATTTTTGCCAAAAAAAACCCAGCACTGGTATAAGTTGGCATGCTTTTATATTCTAATTTTTGCATTTATATTCTCATTTTGTAAGATGAAACTAATTCAGATCAATCAAAATTTAGTTACGTCAATGGTCTTTCGCTATTTGAGTGAGTGGTGGAAAAAATAAAATAAAATAAGCAGTAGGCCTTGCCTACTTTTGAATTATTGCATCAATAGTGGAAACTTTAGTGCTGGAAAGCTAAAGGTTAAAAAAAACTGTTGGCAAAGAATTTATTGCACTGATCAGATCAGTGGCATTACCCAATTCCACCCATCTTGCTTAGCTTCTGCTAATCTGCACTCAAACAAACTCAGAAAAACTACTCTCATTTGATTTACATTACACCTATACTAACAGAGATACAGAGAGTTTTTTCAAAAAAAAAAAAAAAAAACAGAGATACAGAGAGAGATTAATGGCTTGTGTAGCTGTAAATTCTCTTATCAGAACATTAGAGCTTGAGTTCTTCCAACCTGAACCTCGTCCAATCCTACAACAAATGGAACTCATCCCTTTTAACAAAGAGCTGATCCAATCTCTCCATGAAAAGCTTTTTTTTCTGATAGAACTATTTGACGAGTTCAGAATGGATGGTGTTGAAGCAATTAAAGACTTGGAAACAAAGCTCAGAGATGTAGCTTTCAGAGTAGAAGATGAAATTGAACTCTATGTGGTAGATCTGGAAGCTTTCAGAGATCTCTATGAAAGTGATCTCTATTTGGTAGATCCCTTTAAAGAAGCTGACGAGGAAATGGGAGAAGGGGACACTGAAGCCATAAAAACCCAGCATTCTCATGGACTTAGAGATGTATTGCAACAAGCAATAGAAGACATTGATGCCATTAAAGAAGAGCTGGAGAAAGTGATGATGGAGTACAAGCATGTCATCATAGCTGTGCAAGGAAGGGAGACTACACTTGATGATGAACTTGTCAAGATGGACGGTTCCGGTTCCTCCAATCATGCTTCACACACTGACGACATGATGGTCGGGAAAAACAATGAGTTCGAGACTACAAGGGAGATGCTAATACAACATCCATCTAAACACAGAGAAGTTGTCTCAATTCAAGGTATGGGAGGAATCGGTAAGACGACACTAGCTAGACGAGTTTATGAAGATCCATCTGTTGTCTCCCACTTTGACAAGCAAATATGGGTTGTTGTATCACAACATCACAATAAGAGGCAAATGCTCTTAGATCTTCTTGGTTCTAAAAACAACAGCAGTGATGAGGATGACCTAGCATTACAGCTCTACCAAAGTTTGAAGGGTCAAAGGTACTTGGTAGTGATGGATGATGTATGGAGCATAGAGTCATGGAATGATGTTAAATCTTGCTTTCCAGATGATATAAATGGGAGTCGAGTATTGTTGACTACTCGCGTTGCAGAGTTGGCCACTTGTATTGGCTCTAACAATGACTTCTCCCATCAAATGCAGTTCTTAGATCAAAATGAGAGTTGGGATTTATTTCGTAAAAAGGCATGTAAATCTCATGGTGTTGAATTTGAGACAATTGGGAGACCAATTGTTGAGAAATGTAAAGGATTGCCTTTGGCAATTGTTGTGATAGCAGGTTTATTTTCAAAGCTCAATACACTAGATGAGTGGAAGAGTACTGCTAATGCTTTAATAAGTTCTACTTCAACATCAACTCTAGATGATGAAGAATGTTGGAGAATCCTCTCATTGAGTTATAGTCACTTGCACCATAATTTGAAAGCTTGTTTCTTATACTTAGGAGTTTTTCCAGAAGATTATAAGATCAAAGCTAACAACCTCGGAAGGTTATGGGCTGCCGAAGGACTTGTAAAGGCATTCAAGAACGAGAGTCCTGAAGCTGTGGCTGAAAGGTACATAAATGAACTTATGGATAGAAACTTAATTCTTGTAAGCAAAAGAAGTAGTTGTGGAAGAAAAATTAAGGCGTTTAGAGTACATGATTTATTGCATGCCTTTTGTGTAAGAGAAGGTCAAAACCAGAGTCTTTTACATGTTGCTGGTGAAAGTGATTCCAATTTCCCCCAGAAAGGTGTCCGTTGGATAAGGGTGTCATTTGAAGATTTTGATATCTCTGCGTTACATTCTCTGTCAAAACACTGCCGGTCCATCTTTTACTTTCTGGAGTGGACCAAAGATTCAATAAATTTGGAATTTTTCAGCCTATTGAGGGTACTCTATGTTCCTCATCAATTCCATTTGCCAAGTCCGATTGTTCATATCCATTTGAGATACCTATGGTTAATCGGGGCACTTCATAATCTTCATGATTCATTATTCTCCAATGCTTGGAATCTTCAAACATATAGTGTGAATGGCCCCTATAGAGTATTGTTGCATTTGAAGTTTCCACAACTACAGTATATTCACTGTCATGGATTTTTTGGAGCTTTTCCCAAATCTGTTCATCAAAACTTGCAGGTCATTACTGGATTGCAGGCTAGTAGTCTTTGCGACCAAGAGTCCTTAATAAAAGTTCCATACCTAAAGAAGGTATCTATTATTATGGACCAAATCAATGATTGCATTAAGAACCTTGTCTGTTTACAGCAGCTCGAGAATTTGTCTGTTGATTTTTTTCCACAGTGCAGTGAAATTCGGGATAGGATGCCTCAAATCATTAACAATATTCTTCTCTTGAAAAACATTAGGAAGCTGAGGTTTGATTTTATGATATTTGAGTGGAAGGCAATTAATGTTTTGAGCAAGTTACCAAGACTTGAGGTACTCAAGTTAAGTTTGTATGGCGTTCTTAAAAAGTGGGAAGTACCAGAGAATGTGAAGTTCTGTCAGTTAATTTGTTTGAAAATTCGGTCTGATAATCTCGAGCATTGGGAAGTTGGTGCTGATAATTTTCCAAAACTTGAGCGCCTATTCCTTAACGAATGCTATGGATTGAGAAAGATCTCGAATAGCTTTGCAGAAATTCCAGCATTGAGCTTAATCCAATTAGAGAGGTGTCGTCCTTCTGCAGTGATGTCAGCCAAGCAAATTCAGGCTGAACAGCATGAGTATGGAAATGAGAATATGATTGTCATTGAGAAAAACACACTACAGGTCTCTCGATCAATCTCCATTTCTTTTTCTCAATTGCCTTTAATTTTTCTTCCAACTTCATTTAGTTTCATCACATCCTAATTTGTTTTTATTCATTCATGACATCCTCAATCTCTGCCTTTACGATGACTGCGAAAATGGCAGCTTCGATCTTGATGAGGAGGTGGTGGATGCAAAGCTATATGCTATAGCAAAGAAAGACTCTAAAGATGCCAGCCACAAAGCAGAAAGTGTACAAAACGGTTGCCTTTGTGGCCATATAAAGTATGTGCTCAGTGTGGCATGCTGTTTCTTAAATCAATTTTCCTGTTGTAAATTTATCTTATTTTTTAAAGATTAGCATAGGATAAATGCTAGAAAGGTTTTCCATTCATGTAACGATGTATTAACACAGATTGAATGAATAGGGAGGAGAAAATTTTAGCACTGTTTTGCTCACCTATAGTTTGAGATGGACTGAGTTACAAATTCATGTTGAGAACTATATACACAGACTATATTGTTTTCTCTTTTCCCTCCACTCATAATACTTGCTTATTATCCTATCGATTATACAAACATGTATGAAAGAACTATTATAGCGTATCGCTTTAGAGTGAATCAAATAATATGTTGTGAAAACTAAACTTATTTATGAATCTGGTACCTAATTAAAAAAACCCAATCGATTAATGGTGAATATATTCCTCATATTGAATAGTGTTTTAAGTATGGGAAGGTAATGATGCACTTTTGTATTTCAATATTTTTTTGGTAGATTTACAGGTTTAACGGTCCGGGGTCCATCCATGTTCGCTCCGAGAGCTCACTTGCCACTTGAGCTACCACATTGGGTTACACTTTTGTATTTCATATAAAGCTGTACAAATGAACTTTGTGTATATATATAAGGTAGGGAAAAAACTCTCGTCAATCAACTCAGGTCCTACTAATTAAGACCTTTTGTAAACAAATTTAGCAATTGATCAAAGCTTTTAACATGAATATTAAATAGTAGTTTTTGTTGAATCTCGTACGAAGTGACAATCTACTTCAATATGCTTAGTGCACTCATGAAACACATGATTATTTAAATGTTATCACACCACAAAGGATCTGGTTTATATATTCAGCTCTACTCCAATCTCCCCAAGAACATTATGCATCCAGGTTACCTCACAATTCAGTCACATGGGTCATCGCTCTATACTCAGATTTTACACTAGAGTGAGACACAACACTTTGTTTCTTACTCTTCTACGAGACTAAATTGCCACCAAAGCATACACAATATCCCGTTGTAGACTTTTTGTCACTTTTGACCTAGCTCAATCAACGTTAGAGAAGGCCTCAACACTCATGTGTCATGATTGACATACAAGATTCCTTTCCCGAGAGCATTCTTCATACTGTACAATTCAAACTACAACCTCCCAATGAGGTTTTGTAGGGGATGCGATGAATTGACTCACCACACTTACCAGAAAGGCAATATCAAGGTGAGTGATAGTAAGATATTTTAACTTCTCCACTAGTTTCCTATACCTCTTTGGATCTTCGAGAAACTCCCCCTCACTAGTTACATGCTTAACACTCTGGTCCATAGGAGTTTCACAAGGCTTTGACTCTAAGAGCCTAGAGTCTTCAAGTAAATCTAGCACATATATACTTCCATTGCGAAAGAAATGTCTCTCTTAGAATGAACAACTTCAATCCCAATGGAGGTTCAGTGGTGTAATTACTGAGCTCGGAATGCAACGCAGTGCCTATGATCACATTATTTTTTTACAAACACGCTAACCATGACAGTGTTTTGTTAATTGTCTATGTTGATGATATAGTGTTCACATGTGATGCAAGAGGATCGATGTGCTCAAGTCTTTTCTTAAAGGGAAGTTCCATACTTTTTCTTTGTAATCCCTTGGACTTTGGGAATTAAATAATTTATGGTGTAGTTGTGTCAAATTAAGTTAAATTGGTTTATCATTTTCACTGCCCAGTTGATAGATTGGTTTATCAAAAGATTGTCTGAGAAGAAAATCGAGCGTGTGTGACATCCTCTTGATTCCGATCTTTGACAAAAAAAAAATGTAAGGTTTTTCTTCCCTTTCTACTCCTTTGTTCTTTAATTTAAACATTCAAATCTCTAAAACTTTCTTTCTTCAGTGACACAAATTATTTGTTCACACAAGCTTCAAAAAAGGTGATTCTTTAACCTTTATATATAGGCAAAAACTTGTGTGAGACGGGTCGGGTCACACAATTATATGGGTCAACATGTGCATATCATGTGCATTTTTATGATTCTCCCTCTGTTTCCTATCTCATCCTACGCTCCCTGTTTCCACTCTCTGCATCTGACGCCTCTAATCCTTGCATTCGCCCTCACCATCTCCGTCAATCTCTCTCATCCTTGCATCTGGCACTCACCATCTCTGTCTCTCATCTGCTCAAGCTCTCCACCTCCTCCCATATCCTTTGCCTCCATTTCCGCTGCAGCTTCCAACTCTTGGTAAGTATTGCAATTTGGCTAATGTGCATTTCTCTTATTCAAACACATTATGTAACATTAAATATATAATCGGCATTGTAATCATCAAACACAATACTTAATAGCCTAAATCTATTACTTCACAGCACAAATGAATAATCAACACTATAACTGCCATTAAATATTCTACATCACTGATCAATCACATTTCAGCCATGAGAAGATGTACATATTTGACCAAAACAAGCAGAAAAATAACTAAAGTCACCCCCTTCCATGCCTCAAATATTATACATCAAGAACAATATATTGGAGGAATGTATTAATAGAAAAAATAAATTCAGGTTTTATTTAAGCAAATATTGTTGGAAAAGAAGAGACATGGAAGATAACAACACAAAATCAAGAAGAACAAAACATAAAACAAAAACTTGAACAGGAACACAAAATCAATAATTTATTTCTAGAAATTGCCACTTCTAGACTGGGGGTATAGAAGCTGAATTTTTTTGACATTATTTTAGTTATTGGTAATTTAGTCCAGTACTCCAGTACAGTAATCTACATGTGGGAACTAGTTGACACTTGACAGAATGACTACGAAATCAATTTTTTTTTTTTTCTAATAGGTTTTTCAAAATATCGCTTTACTTTTCTGAATCATTAGCATTTTTATCCATAAGTTGACATTTTTCTTTTCTTGTTTTATTCTCAATTCTTACTTTGCCAGAATCAATCAGTTCTCGGCTGGAAAGACTATTTAGCAGTTCATCATCAATCATTATATTCTGGCAGATATAAAAATTGATGCTCTGCAAAATCTGGATTCTATCTACTACTTTATAGCCTAAAACTAGTACTTTATAACACAAATGAATATTCAACACTTTAAGCATTAAATATACTATGGAGTTGCCTTCAAAAAAAATACTACGGAGTACTTTATAGTATAAAATTAGAGGGTTTATTTGAATGTTTTTTTCATTTTTTTTCAATTATAATCTTTCTATTTTTTTTGAGAGATTCTAAATTCTTATTATCTCACTACTATCTCTATCTCTCTTCCTCGCGAGAGAAACGAGGGGCTGAGGATGACGCACGGCAGCTCTATAGTATCTGCAACCAAATCCACAAGCTTCTCTTCTTCCTCCATTGTTTTCTGCATACTTTATCATATCTGTCAGAAGAAATGCCGTTTTCCGCTGCATCACTTTCAGGAGGCAATGCCTTTCTCTCGCATTTCTTCACGTCTGACCACCCCACTGCCCCTCCTTGCATTTCCCATCTTCCTTTGAAGCACATTCCTTACTTTCGTCGCTGTTCTTCTCTCAGAAAGATTCCCCCTTTCACCCCTAAAGCCTCCGTTTCTAGTGGGAGTAGCTCTAAGGTTGATGGAGTTGATCAGCAGTCTCCTGATGAACTCAGGTCTGCTAGGGTGAGTTTCTTGAAATTTCTTGTTTGTTATTCTGTTCTTATCATTCTTAATATTGTAATTGTTGTTTTCTGGATTAATACTACCATATTTCTGTTTAATTTCTGATATTTGCAAATTTAAACCTTGAAAATAAAAATTACTAGGATGAAGTTGCATGCTAGTAAAAATATATATTGCTAATTGTCTCAAGAATTGGAAAACCAAAATTTACTAGGGCTTAAGATTAGTTTGGCTTAAGCTGGAACCTAATGTATCCAAAAAAAAAAAAAAAAAAGAAGGTCCAAAGTAGGTATAGTATTTTGGAGGGTATAGTATTTTCTGTTGAACAATTTTGGGACAAAATAATTTTCTTATTTGATAAAATTTAAACTCACTAATGTTGATTTAGTACCTCACAAAGCTAACACTTACACCACACAGTCATGTCACTTTTACTAGCACACAACTTACACACTACTACTTGCTACCTTAATCTACTTTCTCTCATTGCATAACAATGAGGAGGCAGAGTAGTGAAATTACTCAAATTAGCACAAGCATGAAATTTCACAGATAGTAAATAATAAGATAAAGAATGACATTCAATTGGATATTTGGAGACAATATAGTTGTATTATTATGACAATATTTGATTGCTTTCATTAAAAGCCATTTACACATAATTTTATCTCAATAATTTATGAATTTTTATTTTTGTCAATTTGCATTGCTTAGCGCTTTTGCTTTAAAGCAAAGCGGTGCCTCACTTTAGGCCTGCTTTAAAGCTAATTTTCTTTAGATCTTTTTGCTGCAACTTAGAGTACTTCTACACTTGTGAACAATTTCTACGTTGTAGGTGGTATTATAAGAAGGATGTAGGATATTCTAGAAAGTAGCTAGTGCTTTTCTTAACATTTTCTTTTTGCATATTCTGCTTTAGCCTTTATCTTGTTAATTTTGTTGTGTTATGTTTTCTTCGGTTTATGAGAAGAAATGGAGAATGTAAAGCAATTTTGTGTGTTGCTAAATTGCATCTTCTTCTATCTAGATAAGTTTAGGACAAATTTTGGATAATAGTACTTTGTTGATTTATAATGTCTGCTTGTGTCCTTTCGTACCCCTGGAACATAAAAGGAATAAGAATCAGATGATGTAACACAAATTTAATATATTCCTTATTTGATATTTCAAGTCATCTAATACTTCTCCTTCACAAAGAAGTAGAGGTCTGCTGATTGGAAGTCAGCAGGGATCTACTTTGAAAGGGGGAGCATATATAAAGGCAAGGTGGAAGGTTTCAATAATGGAGGCTTGCGGATTCGGTTCTATTCTCTTGTGGGGTTCCTGCCTTTCCCGCAACTGAGTCCTTCATATCAGTGTAAAGGTATCATCACCACCTTCTGAACTTGTCTCGTTAGTTGAATAATGCTCCAGCATCTATTTACCCCTCAATCTAGTTGGATGGAGACCAGGTGACAGAAAAACTGCAACATAGTGAACAAAGGAATGAAAAAAAGATGTAATGAAAGGAGAAAAGACAATATAGGAGATACAATGTGCACTCCCCCCTCAACTAAAGCTGATTGCTGCTTAATACTTTTTCTGCATATTTCCTTCTAAGAGAAGATTTTATTTATAGTTTATAAAAATATAAAATTGTAAGAATCAATCAATCAAGGATAATCAATCAATCATTAATTTCTTTGATTGTAGCTCCCCAAAATCATGTAATTTGGATTCCTTAAATAGTTCCCTATCAACATGGTGCAGAAGATTCTATCAACTGCAAAGTTATAACTACACCTTTCATTCTTATTTAGATCTCT
Source organism: Ipomoea trifida (assembly GCA_003576665.1). Taxonomy (NCBI): domain Eukaryota; kingdom Viridiplantae; phylum Streptophyta; class Magnoliopsida; order Solanales; family Convolvulaceae; genus Ipomoea; species Ipomoea trifida. The sequence goes on along the minus strand of CP025647.1, from coordinate 7,006,292 downwards.
TGTTAGGTATAGTTTCACATCTTTTAAGATCCAAATATGTCTTCTCATTACATATCCACAAAGTAACTCAATGTGGATTGATATGAGGAATTCTACATTGGAGATGTGATAACAAATAAGGATTTCTCTTTGTATTTCTATTTCGGTGGTATGATTATGGAAAACATAGAAAGCTTTATTCACTAGTCATACAAGAATGACACAAAATCTAGGAGTTTAAGTTTCATGTGTGCTTGTGCCTTGTACCTGATAGTGCCTTCCTGAACTTCCTATTTTAACGGAATTTGTTTACAATTTCTGTGGTACGATTTGTCTATCTTGTTACATAACTTTTCCATGCTTTCAATGTTTGATTTTCTTATTCTATTGGTTGGGCAGCTAATGCTAAGTTAATAGAATTGCTAAGCTGGTTGAAGATTTAAAATGCTTCCTTTATACTGTAGAGCCAAACAAAACCATCCAAGAGATTGCAAGAGGTTTGGTAGGATCCATCCTCTCTGTGAAGGTATTGTGTTCTCCTGTTTTTAACTTACCACTGAAATATTATACTAGTTAGAGATCATCTTGTATATCATGACAAGAAACAATAGCTGTTCTGAGTCTTAGACTTCTTGAAGAAAAAAAAATTACATAAGGTTCTTTTAGATTTGCCCATTTCTTGATTACCTTGTCAGTGAATTAAAGACTCCTGTTTGTAATATTCTGATGAAAGTGATTTCTGTAACTTTCTAGCATAGAGAAGAAATTTTGTGTGTTCTTTTGGGCATTCTTGAAGTTGAATTTTTATATCTGGTCCTTTCTATTACTATTTTGGGATCTCAGTTAACGTTAAAAGCTGCTGTCAGGTAATTGAAGTTAGTGAAGACATGGGGAGATTGGTATTCTCTGAAAAGGAAGCAAACTGGATGAAGTTTTCTAGTCAAATAAAAACTGGTGATATTTTTGAAGGAAGAGTGGGTTTTGTAGAGGATTTTGGTGCTTTTATTCACCTACGATTTCCAGATGGTACATATGTTGAAACATACTAGCTAATGATGATTTTCACTCATATGATATCATCTTTGTCTTGAAACATTTCATAAATCAGGATGTGTTTCTCATTATCTAATTATGTTGTATTATAAACTATGATGCAGGATGTTATCACCTTACCGGGTTTGTGCATGTCTCAGAAGTGTCATGGGATTTAGTTCATGATGTAAGAGATGTTTTAAAGAAGGGCGATGAAGTGAGGGTCAAAGTTATTAAAATAGATAGGTGATTTACAATGCTAATGTATTGTATGCTTGTCTCAATTCTCAGTCATTCTGTTTGCTGACAATATAAGAACATTTTCCAGTGGAAAATCAAGGCTATCCCTGTCTATTAAACAATTGGAGGATGATCCACTGCTTGAAACATTAGACAAAGTAATCCACCAGGTGAGAGGCTAAAGAGTTTCTTCATGTGTTTTGCTTGTGATTTTTTTGGTTTTTTACTCTAAACTTTTTAAAATGTTTTCCTTGTGTTAACTTTTATATATATATATATTGTTGATAATGATGATGATGATTATTATTATTATTCACAGGATTCTCCACTTGATCCTAGTTCCTTGAATTCAAATGGTAGTTTTAGTATTGAACCTCTTCCTGGGCTTGAAACAATAATGGCCGAGCTTATGCAAGAAGATGGGTAACTATCACTTCACTTTTGATTTAAAATTTTCAGTTTTTTTTTTTTTTTGGAATTTTAATTGGAAATACCAGCCTATGCTTGAAAGTTGAAAGAATTAGCCGTTTATTGCTAATTGCATTAACTCTTTGTAAAAAGATGTTTTAAAGAATTAGCCGTTATAATTGTTTTTTATTGATTGAATGTATACAAAGTAATATAAAAGCACATGAGTATATTTTATTATTGTTAAGTATTCTTTTTCAGTAAATTCCTTTTACATTTTAAATAAATAACTAAATATATTTATTTTTAATTAATTTATCTTTCAAATATTTATTAGGACTCTGAAAATAAGTGAGAGTGGGTTTATTTTAAACAGAGGCAAGAGCAAATAAACTTTCACAACTTGTGGGCAGAGTTGTCATTTATCATTTAACATTAACTTTACGGGTTGAATGCTAAAAATGGTAAATCAAAAAAGCTTTCTACCAAGAAAACACATTGGTTTTTTGAGCTATTACTATGCTTTGTAAAGCTAAATGCTTATCAAAAAGTTCTTTCATATTCTTATTCTTTTTATCATTTTTCTTTTCTCTTTATATGGTAACACTAGATTATAATGACTAAAGTATAATGAACACAACATCAAATGAGATATTAACTCGATATTTCTTTTTTAAGCACATCGAACACCCCTATAACTAAACCAATCAGCTCGTTTGTGTATATGACTTCCATTTTTGCTAACAGTTATTTTGATTGTGATTTGTATACACAGTATCCAAGATATTAAAATTAGCCGTCAAGGGTTTGAGAAACGAGTCGTTTCACAAGACCTGCAGCTCTGGCTCTCTAATGTAAGTTTTCGTGCACTTCCAAGTGTTCACTTTCGATAATTCCCTTCCGTGTTTTTTGATCATATAATTTTACAGGCACCACCTGTCGGAGAACAATTCACTTTGCTTGCTCGGGCCGGAAGACAGGTATGCACTCTCAGCCGACCCTGTTGGGAAATATTCGGAACCAGTCATTTGCCCTGAAAATAGATTTACCAGTATTCTAAACCCTGAATCCCGTTTGCAATCAGGTGCAAGAAATACAGCTTACAACATCCCTAGATCAACAGGGGATCAAAATGGCGCTGCAGCGAGTGCTGGAGCGCATTCCATGATTTGCTTTTAAGCTTCCTCTGTACACAGAGACCCGCCACTCGTATAGCCAGACCCTGGGCAGACGTATATATGCCTCGTATAGCCGCCAATGTACAAGAATGTAACAGAAAGTTTTGGGCTTTTGGCATAGCCCCTCCAACACTGCATTGACCAAATAAAAGTTTAATGTTGAGAGTTTTTTTTTTAGTCATTACAGATGTAGTAATCTGGAACTAAAGGAAGTTGAGAATTATGATGTTCACTCTATTAGGTTTCTGCTCAGTTGCAAGTTTCTTCCCACCACCTGATCATTGCCTTCAACCCTCTTTTCTTCCTTTCTATCTTTTTCTCCCCCTTTCTCCTTGTGTTGGAGACGCTCTTAATAATCATTGGTCATGTTTGAGAAATTTTAAGAACTGTACTATATCCATCATTTCTTAATCTCTTCATTCCATTGAAACTATTGACTCCATCATCGATGCTTCAGTAATTTTAAGAACTATATCCAACATTCCTTACATACTCTCTTTGTTCAGTTGATGCTTGATCATTGACACACCAAATGCCATATTTCTTGAGGGAACTATGTAAGGAAATATGTTGAAATGATGGCAATTTTACTACTCCCACCTAGCTTAAGGTTTCCTTCTCCACACTTTGTATATGTTTTCTTAGTAATAATCATTCTTCATTTTAAAGCAAAATAAGATAATAATCTCAGAAATTCTCAAAACCTCTGCTTATGAATGTTTTGAAAATGCAAAAATATCTATGGATATGTTTTATTAGTAGCAAGAAAGACACTGTAATATATTGTGTGAAAACAGCATTCCTCAGGTAATAGTAATACAGAGCTACTGAAGATACTCAAAAAAGAGAAACCACAGGCAGAAGTTCAGTAGCTAATTTTATTCTCAAAAGCCGAATAGCCCACACTCTCTCAACAGCTTTCAGTCATACAAACAAACATTATTTGATCCGAAAGTTTGTCCAACAGCATAGAATTATGCCGCTTTCCATGCTGACACAGGCGGGGTATCTGATTCTTTCCAAGTGTTCATGCCAGGCGGGTATCGGTCACCCTTGACAGCTGAGGCAATGCATTCGAGCTCAGAGATGTCGTTGGCTGTCAGTTTCACAGACAAAGCTCCGATGTTTTGGTTGAAGTTTTCGATCCTAGTGGTTCCCGGGATGGGACAGACATCGTTCCCTTGGTGATGCAACCAGGCCAGAGCAAGCTGTGAAGGGGTGCATCCCTTTTGTTCTGCCAGCTTGTTTATCCTCTCGTACAAGTTCGCGTTGTGCTCAGCGTTCTCACCGTGGAACCTTGGGAGATGCTGCAAAATTTAATTACAAATTTGAGAACCCAAACTAGCAATGAATAGCAGATGTTGTGCATATATTGTTCAATTTAAACACTGGCAAATTAAACCTTTCTGATATCGCCTTCTGAGAAGTTTTCGACCAGCTTTGCACCCGAGGACAAGAATCCTCGCCCCAGTGGACTATATGCTACAATTCCAATTCCAAGCTCTCTGAACCAGTATACGCAACAGTTAGAATTTTACATTTATAAAACATGAAACTTAATTAGCAGAAGAGATAGATAGGATAGGATAGGATGGTGCACCTGCAAGTAGGTATAATTTCTTCTTCCACATCTCTTGCCCACAGAGACCACTCTATCTGCACAGCTGTTATAGGATGAACAGCATGTGCTCTTCTGATTGTTGCAGCTGAAGCCTCCGATAGCCCTATGTATTTGATTTTCCCTTCTTCAACCAATTTCTTAAGCTCTCCCATCTTCAAAAAAGTTGAAACAAAAACAGTTCAGAAAATGCTTAATAAAGAGACATACGTGCTACATACTGCTGATAGTAAAGATCATCATATACTCTAACAAAGCCTAAATTGGGAATAGAGGATCATACCGTTACTTCAATAGGGACACGAGTATCAACACGATGCTGATAGTAGAGGTCGATGCAGTCGACCTCGAGCCTTTTCAAGCTTGCCTCACAGGCAGCTCTTACATATTCTGGATCCCCACGAATGTCAATTCCCCCTTCACCAAAAGAGTATGCAAACTTTGTTGCCAATTGTACCTTTTCTCTTACCCCTCCTTTCAAAGCCTACAAAACATACACACATTATTATTCCATGATTTCAATACCAACATTCCCTCTAGCCACGTAGTGCTGGACTTGGCTCTTACCGGTCTCCGCACACCAGTTTGGATAGTCAATACTTGAAATTTACACAAGGAAAGTGATGGAGAGAGATGAGAAAGTGATACCTTGCCAAGGAGGATTTCATTGGTGTGCGGGCCATACATATCGGAGGTGTCGAGCAAGGTAACGCCGGAATCAATGGCGTGATGAATGAGCTTGATCATATCTTCATCAGGCTTGGGCGGGCCGTAAAAACAGGACATCCCCATACAGCCAAGACCCTGCGCAGATACTTCCAGCCCCTGCGAACCCAGCTTGATCCTCGGCACATTTGTTGCCATTGTATGCAAACCTCACTAACTGTTTTTGGAGCAGTGGCAAGTAAAGATGGAGTGATTGTTGGGAGTGGTGAGTTTGGGCAGCCAAATATAAAGAGACCCCCCAGCCCGCCAGCGTTGAAAGGCGGCCATGGTGGAAATTAAAAATCCCCGTGTCAGCCTATCGGGAAGGCTGGAAAAGTAGAAACGTGACAAAGTATTAAAACTAAAATATTGTATGCAACAGGAAATTCCATGTTACTTAATTATTATTATTATATCTTGTGAGAAACTAAGAAACGACCAATCCTCTCTCCGGCTGCGTTGTTGCTACTTGCTAGAGCTGGCCTCTTAAGAATTTGCCATCAAAGCAATCTAATACAAATTGTCAGGATTTATATCGTGGACTACGGAACTGGTTTAATATATAGAATTATATAGTTGAGGACAGATAAACACTAAACATAATACACGAATTCATGTTTTATTGTATCGCGTTTATGTGTATTTGTATTATGAAGATGAATTACGTGCATTATAAACATGAATTATATATCTTATAAAGTCAAATTTTGTGTATTAGACCAAGCTAGTCCACAGTATTCACGATATAACGATTGACAAATCCGCCATCCACATATATTATAGGAAAACGTATAGCACTTTTGACTTCTGAATTGTGTCACTTTTAGAAATTGTGTCCCATAAATTAATTTAAAATAAGTTTAGATCATTAATTGTTCAAAAGAGTCAATTCAATTTTCGGTCATAGATTTATAGGTGGCAATTCACTTTTAATCTTTTTTTTTTCAAAACATCATCATTTGTCCTAGTATTATTGTGACATGATCGTACTGTTTTTTGTCTTCTATCAACAAAACAGTTTAAATGTCGTTAAATACAATGACATTTTGGTCTTCAACTATAATTTTTTTCAAAAAGATGAACATAAAAAATATAACGGGTTAACGCACTTTGTATTAAAAAGATTGAAATGTCCTTGCATTTAGTGGCATTTCAACGATATGATTTTGTTGATAGAAGACCGAAAATGGTCATGCCACAATAATACTAAGACCAAAAGAGATGTTTTGATGATAAAAAAAAAATGACTAACTGAGTTGTCACCTATAAATCTAGGACGAAAATATAATTAACTATTGTTCATAAATTTTCACTTTTAATAACTAATGTTATATAATTGTCAAACTCCATTACAATTTCTTGTATTATTTTCTTTTTACAATTTCTTGTACTTTTTGAATTCTGATTTGTATATTTAATTGTAAAATATTTAATGTAGTTTTTAAAAATATAGATCTTATTAACTAATGCTATGTTAAATATTCTAAAAATACATCATAAATTGCTTGGTCAAGTTTTATTGTACTAATAGATTTTTTTTTTTTTTATTGTACCAAAGACCTTGTGGTCTAGTGGTACCCGGTTGCACCCCACATGAGAGGGGGTGGTTTGAGTGTAGAGTTGATATTGGCTTATGATTCAAAATCATAATTAGTGTTTGGTTGATAACTTTTTAAAAGATGACTATGGATTAGATTACCCATTTAATTAAAAATCTCACCTCCTAATTAAAAAGAATATCATTTCATCTTATTGGTAATCTAATTTTTTAAGTTTGGATTAGTGCTTTTAGATTTTTGTTTAAATTTTATTTTTATATTGGTGGTTTGGATCTCATTATATTAAGATCAATTACCTTAATTTTTTGTTTTTGTATTTTTAAAACATTTATTCCCATTATAGGATCATAATACATAACAAAACATCAATATTAGTAATCATTCAAACTTCATCCTACTATCAAACATGCAAAATACTTTCACCAAAATCTATTCTCATTAATAAGTATTTGATTTCCATTCAGATTCCGATTTGCATGTGCGGACTAAACACACCCTAATTTGACATGGAGGTGTGAAATTTTTTATTTTTTTTATTTTTTGGATTCTAGAAGGAGAAGAATTATTTTCAATATGAATACAAAATAGATTGATGAGTAAAACTACTAAAGATATTTCACATTGTGATATACATTATTAAAAGAAAAATAAAATAAACAATAACAATAGTGGAGAAGTGGAAGAGAAGGAAGTTGGATAAGGGAAATGAATCCGACAAGGTTAACATATAAGTGGCATTTTTCTATGTTTTAAGTTTCAATATTTTAATTTATAGATTCTAGAAGTTTTGTTTTTTTCCAAGGTACGTCTTCCGTGATAAATGGTTGTCAAACCCGTGTTGGGCCGACTGGGCTTGGGCCTCTCCTAAGCAGGACCAAGAGTGGTCCTGTCTTAAAACAAGGCAAATTATGTTATGGACGCGGATCCACCTTGAAAGGTAGACCTAGGTTCATGTTTACAATTTTAGAATTTTATATTTAAAATTTTAATATGTTCACAATTTTAGATTTCAATGTACAGAATTACATTACTCAATAATTCAATATTCACAATTTTTGAACTCTATATTCACAATTTTGTTATATAGATTCAAAAATTGTGCTATATTGTTGAATATAGAATTATGGAATTGTGAATATATATTGGGAAGTTAAAGTCTTTGGGTTAGTTAGACTATATCTCTGGTAGTTCCCTAGTTCAGTGCTGTAGTATTAGTATATATAGTCCGTCTGTAATCTATTCATTCATTGAGTATAAAACCCTTTACTTCCTCATCGTATAGAGTTATGAAATTGTGAATATAGAGTTTTGTAATCGTGTAGTTATGTATCTAAAATTATATATATACTTTCAGTTAATACCACAAATGGTCTTCTAACTATTAGGCTAGTACTTTTTTTAGTCCCTCGACTTTCAATTCGACCAAAACACGTACCTTGACTTTTATTTTTTATTAACTCTATATACTTGTAAATAATCTAAATTTACATAACATGTTAATCACAATCTACCTTGCGTTGTACACCTTGGTCCAAAATAACTCATTTAGATTATATGCTTGCAGTTGATATATTTTCTACCTGAGAACATATTATGTGTCTCCCGTCAACAATTTTTGTGTTTGTAGTTATCATTTTATGTGTCTGTACCATGTTATGTGCATTCAATTTATTTACAGACATATAAACTTTTATCTGCTGATATAGAATATGTCAACTGTAAACACATAATTTTTGAAACATGATCTTTTATCTAGATAGACTTTAATTTATGGTATAACATTTATTTATGTTTGCAATAAACGTTTACAATGGAACATATCTATACTATATAAAAAAAAATAAACTATCTATTTTATTATCCATATTGCAATATAGATGATGATTATAATTTGTCGATCTTTCAACTACCAAACTTATTAGTCGTTATGCAAGTTGCATTGGTTAACAAAACAAAAGATAACACGACAATTAATATGAAAGTAAAATGAAAGTTTATACATTAAAGCTTCAGCCCTCTCACCAAAACCCGAACTCTATCCAGTATAGAATCTCCCACAAATGGCTCACCACCCTAGACGCAGCAGCTCATTCATTTTACATTCACATACACTATATTATACATTCACATACACTATACTCTACATTCACAATTTGTAAACTCCACATTCACACGTTACAGGATTATATATTTAGTAAATAGTAACTATACTCTACATTCACATACATTATACTCTACATTCACAATTTGTAAACTCCACATTCACACATTCAAAACTCTATATTCACAAGTCCTATACTCCACATTCACAACTTGAGAACTCCACATTCACACATTACAGGGCTACAAGTTGTTAGAACTTCTTAACTCTATTACAGATTCACACATGCATAATTCTACATTCACACTTTGAAACCTCTACATTCACACATTTTTGGGCAACTCTATATTCAGCAATATGTTTACTAAAAAAAAAAAAAAAAAAACGACGACAAAAACGACGTAGTTTTGGACACATGTCCACCTTGCAAGGTGCACTTAGGTCCACAGCATAATTTGCCCCTAGACGCAGCAGCTCATTCTAGTTCTAGTACTTGCAAGCACAACAAAGAGCCCCACTACTCACCACTTCCCAAACTTGGACCACAAACCCAAACTTAATTTTTTTTGAGTGCTTTACTTACCATTTTATGCTAATTTTATTGTTTTATGTTTTCTAAATCTTATGGCTTTCAAGAATGGAATTGGTGGCTAGCTTGAGAGCATGTTGTAGAGACGTAGTACCTCTGAGATGATAATAGAATAATTCATTCGGGTTGTATAATTTTGTAGTAGATTAGAATTCCTGAAGTTGTTTAATGTTGTAAAATTGTAAGACTTGCTCTATGAATTGTACATAAATGTTGTAGTTAGATAGAACCCTTTTAGCCTGTGCGGGTGTTTCAAAATGATTTTTTACCTCCGCATTCGAATTTCATCCTTCAATCAAATAAATATTCTTTTTATGAAATATTCCAGTTTTAAATTTGAGGGAATTACAAGTCCAAGAGCACTAGAAGAAGTAAATTACACGTTGCCCAATAAGTCATAAATTTTCCACTACTGCCACTAGACTAATTCTAAAATTTCAGAATTTAGGTTCAAGAGCACTAGAAGTAATTTACAAATCGCCCAATAGCATTTTTTGCATTTTTTTCTTTTACTTTTTAATATATTAGTACCCACTTTTGAAAGTTGATTAAATTTGTAAAGATGTAGTGTGAATAGTAAATGATTTGCAAATTAAGTGATGGGGTGAAAGTGTGACTCGTTTATGAAGGTAAGAGAAATTTGCAGAGATAAAGATAGCCTAGAGTTACATGCATGGAATTTTTCTAGTTCAAGTCACTTCAGAATTTTGATATCTTACACCCAGATAAAGATATTATCTGCACACATATTTGCACAAGAGACCAAAGAAGCATAAAAATGCCAAAACACAATGTCTCCCTTAAGAAAGGATGGTGCTCAAACAAAAATTTAGTAGCTTAATTACCAACAAAAAGGGGCCTAAAACTAGGCGAGATTCTTAGAAAAAGTCAAGCCAATTCATCAGCAACCCCATTTTCTGTGTCATTGCTGATATTGTTCTTGGTGGAGGTGGGTGTAGTGTTGGTCTGCAGGTTGAGCTTTTTGGATGAGCCTTTGCAAAGGTTGACTGGGTATTTCTTAGCATTGAGTTCTAGCTTTCTAAGGGCAGCCTTACCAAGATCAATGCTACAAATGTGAGAAAGCCTGACAAGATAGAGCAATACATCTGAGAGCTCTTCACCCAAGTGCTGCTTCTCTTCCTCTTCCCATCCAGGGAGGCCTCTTGGTACCTCACCTTTCCACTGAAATATTTCAGACAGCTCTCCCACTTCCCCTACCTGGAACATCAAAGCATGCATGCAGCACAAATGAATGATCACACTGCTCTAAACAGTACTCTACTTTGAAAAGAGAGGATATAAAGTGGTGGGTTTTATGGCAAAAATAGCATTCAGTAGAAAAGTGTCATTGTTTGATGTTTGCACTTTAATGTGACTGTACTTGCCCCCAAATGGCAAAAGTTCTCTTCCTCACACCCCACATTCCCAGCTGACAAGAATGTAAAGGGATAAATCTCGGTGACTTAGTACCTATTAAGTAAGAGGATTAGTGTTTCAGTGTTTGGTGCTTGTGGCAATATTTGCCTACAAAAGGCGAAATTCCTCATCCTTAGACCCCACATTCTCACCCGTCGGGAATGTAAAGGGACAAATCTAGGTGACTTAGCGCCCATTAAGTAGGATGATTAGTGTCTGGTGAGTGGTGTCTATAACAATACTTGCCCACAAAAGGCGAAATTCCTCATCCTCAGACCCCACATCCCCACCCAACGAAATAGTGAAGGAATAGATCTCAATGACTTAGCGTCCATTAGGCGAGAGGATCAGTATCTGGTTCCAATCAGGAACTCACTACTTTGGGTGTAACTCCCACATCGGCTGACAGGACTTGATTATGTATCCTATTCACAATCTATCACCTAAAAAACAACTGGGGGACTTTAATGTGACAGTACTGGTGCTTGTGATGATGGTGTTTGTTCAGGGCTACAGTTCAATTTCTCAGACTACAGTGTAATAATGACATTCTGGGAAACATAAGACCACTCACCACTACTACCTAGTTTGTTTCCAAGAAAACTGAATAAAAGAAAGCTTTTATTGTGTCTGGGTTTTCACACTCTCAAACAGTAGAGTACTGTCCCCTCCACATCCCCTTCCACAAACATACATACACTATGACACAAAACACATGCCATATTAGTATTAGGATTTTACTATGTACACAATAATAAAGTTGGTAGCACAACTTTACCAAGTGGCCTTAACATTTGTGTTTGTACTTGTCCATTCACTGTATAACCATATCAAAATAGACAAAACATATGAAACTTGCCCACAAAGTGACAATCCGATAAGATTGTAAAAGGGTAAATAAAAATGACTTAACGACCCATGTCACCCCCCACGAGACGGTGAAACTTCCATAATGCAGAAACCAGCTTTACAATCTATCGTTCAAGAACCAACTGAGCTATCCATGCACAGCATAGGTAGAAGTCACAGAACCATTATTGTTTGGGTAAAACATTCAAATTTGGCCTTTCAGATAATTCACATTGACAAACACCCCCATAACTTCATGAATCAGTTTAGGATTTGCAAAGGCAGTGATCAAATCAGCTGAAAAGGGTAGATATATAGCAACCAGAAGATTTAATCACTCCAACTTTATACATGATTGCATAAATCTTACCAAAATAAGACTCCAAAAAGAAATTAAACCCTCCCATAATGATGACTATTAACCCATGAAGAAAAGGGTAAAAAAAAATAAAAAGATTTTCAATGAAAGAATGCCTTTTTAGTCAGTTTTCTTTTTCTTCTTCTTCGGGTCTAAAGGCCATTTACTCAAATGCGTTTTCTGGGGAGCCAAAAGACTATAATCAATACAGTTTAAGACTCCATATAGGTGCCATACATACAATCCTTCAAAACCCCTGGAAAACTAAATAGATAGAGTTCCTGAAGCCTTTCAGTCTTTCACATAGAAAGAAAATAGCAATAGCGGATACAAAAGGAATAATGAGAAGAAAGTACCAGGGCGAGAAGGAGATTTCTTGGGCTATGGAACTGGTCCCAGTCTCTTTCCCTCGCGAAATCCGCCATTTTCTTCTGCAACTCTTCCAGTGTCACCCCTGCTCCCTCGCCTGAGCCTCCGTTCATCTCTCTGCTCTTGCAGCTTCTCCTTCCGGCTCTCCTCCGTATGTCGGCGACGCCGCCGTCCGAGCTGAGACTGCGCCGATCTCTTTTGATTTTGGGTGCGTCTTATGTTCTGCGTGTTTGTCATTTTGTATAGGGCGTGCGGACGAGGATCGGGTGACTGCTTGTCGCCGGTTTCCTCGAGTCTTTAACTGACACCTGTATTTTCCTACTCCATCTTGTAGAAACATGATACGGACTAACAACATCCGCATTCATAAAAATATTTTCACTCTCAAAATGTCATATCGCCAAATTTATAAAAAAAATAAGGGTCAAATAGACCACCAAACTACACAAATCCATGTAAATTAATCCAAAGTGACTTGTTGACTTGATATTACCAACTTTAAAAATAATATTTTAAAATAATTTTAAATTAATTAATTAATTGTTTTCAAAAAAAATTAATTAATTAATTAAAATTAAAATTTAAAAAAAAAACAGGAACAAGTCAATTGGGTCCTTTTTATTAATTTTAAATTTTAAATTTAATTTTAATTAATTATTTTATTTAAAATATTATTTTTAAAGTTGGTAACAAGAAGATCAAGTCAAACAAGTCACTTTGGTTAATTTGCATGGATTTGTGTAATTCAGGGACCCAATTGCATTGTTTTTTAGTTCAATGGCCTAATTACAGTTTCGTGTATAGTTCGGTGGCCTATTTGACCCTTATTCCATTTATAAATTAATCACTATTCAATTCTTTTTATCTTTCAAAAATGAATTCACTTCTATATCACCATACAAAAAATTATTTTTTATTAATAAAATAATAATAGTAATTTTTATAAAAGTACACTTGCAATTTTTTTATTTTTTTTTTTTTTTTTGCAATTCTGCTAGTCAAAATTGCAAGAGCTGACATTTTTTATTAATAAACAAAAAAAAGATCTTACACATTGAATTGCAATGCACATACTTGCAGGCATGCAGAAGAGCTAAGGTTGGCTTAGTAATCACAAGATTTGAAGTTGGACAATCTAGATCGGTTTACGGTCATTTGTCGATTAATGTCACAAAACGGGTTTTACTCAATGCACATTCTCAAGTAATGATTACAAGGCAAGTTTCTCTTGGCACCCAAAAAAGTGAAAAATAAAAAATAAAAAATAAAAATAAAAATAAAAAAGCACTGCATGGACTCCTATTTCTTACTCTCAACTTTTACTCCGTCTTACAAATCTTTGATGTAGACTTTTTTTGGGACCCATATAATAAAAATATTCAATCTTTGTTTGTCACATCATAAAGTAAAAGTGAAATAGTAGAATTTGTGGCTACATGTAGTATAACGCGAAAAAAAAAATTCAAGAGTTCATAACTTCTATTAAATATATACTCATAGTCTATTTCCTATTTTATTTCTTTCAATGCATTTAAAAAGTCATTTTCATTTTTGGTCCTACTGTTATTGGGACATTGCCAATTTTAGTCCATTTCATTAATTTTTGCCACATTGCGGCCAATCTTATTTAGTCCTTGCCACTTTTAGTCCACCGCTAAAATTTTCGTCAAATCGCCGTCCAAAACAGTGGTGTTTTTGGTCTTTTCATGCTTTGGTCATCTCCTTGACCCCTTGTAGTGGTTTTCCTTACACATCCTTACACATTTTCATCCAATGTGAGCCACATTACAAAGCCATGGCTTTTGCCGGACCTCTTCATTGGATGAAAATGTGTAAGGAAAACCACTGCAAAGGGTAAAGGAGATGATTAAAGCATGAAAAGACCAAAATACCCTTGTTTTGGATAGTCATTTGACGACAATTTTTAACGGTGGACTAAAAGTGGCAAGGACTAAATAAAACTGGCCGCAACGTGGCAAAAATTGATGAAGTGGACTAAAATTGGCAATGTCACAATAACTGTAGGACCAAAAATGGAAATGACTCAAATTTAAACATTCTTAATTTTATGAGATATTATAATGCGTATTTTAATTTTTTTTTTTATAGCTACAATTTTAGTGTTGGCCTGTTGGGTACTAAAATTCATGCATCACACGTTTAATGGAAAGTAATTTTGTTATGTTGTTAATGTATAGTATCTACTGCCATGACATTTAATAAAATGACTAACTTAACAATGAAATTCATATGCAAGTGCTTAATGTAATTTGCATGATAGTCTTTTTAACTTAACTAGAGTTGTCAAGTAACTTGTAGCTTGATGGCATTGATGTTATCGTTTTAAATGGAAGGTCACAAGAATGATTAGATTGTGGTCATAAAAAGAAAAACATAACTAGAATTTTTCCTAGGTGCTACATGTTTTTTTAAAAATATTATAAGAAAATATTTATATAAATAAGATCATATAAATAATGCGTGTAAAAATTAGTCGTTATATCGTGGACCATGGTCCAAAAATAGTATTTTTTTGGTTCGTTTTTCTTAATGACATGAACTGTACAACTCCAGCCCACAGTTTGCGTGTTAATATCAATTATCTTTACTGCATTTGGCAGTACTAATATCCTTAGCTTGTGTCATGGAAAATATGTTCATAAAGGATGTTATGAAATAATATAATGAGAACCACAACATAAATTCAAAAACCATAGATTAGGGAGTTAGGAGTAACTAAAATGTGTAGATTATAGAGGAATATAATGAAAACCACAACATTACATACAAGGATACAAGTATAGATGAACAGACTATACAATAGATATATTTACATAACGATATTGAAGTTATACTAATTATGAGTATAACATCATTGATTTTTTAATAAAAAAAACTGTAATCATTATGAGTACAAATACAAATAATAGAATTAGCATGATAATATTTTGACAATCATACCTATCAAATGTCAAGTAGATGGTGTGTTGCGGAATATATTAGGTTTAGTTTTGGGTGAATACCAGTAAAAAGGGGAGGAGTTTATATACTGTTGTTTTGAGTTACGAATCTATACAAAATTGTATTATAGAATATTATATTATTAAGACTTCAATATTCTAATTTTAAGTTAGGAATCTATACAGAACTATATTATAGAATATTGACAATTTGTTTGAAAACGGCAATAAAAAAACAAATTGCCTAAAGAATTTAATGTTAAACTTCCGCGTTATATTTAACAGAAAAATTTGGTAAAATTATAAAAGATTAGGATATATTAGAAATTTTATTGGAGGTTGCACAATAATAAGAACACAAAGTACAATATGTTATAACAAACTATTACACCAACATTTTTTAAATTCCAGTTAAGTGTCTAACATTATTGACTCTTATTATAAGTGTAGATTAAAAAAATTAGTAGCTACAACAAAAAATACATATGCATTTAAAAATTAATTATCAAAATATTTAAAAAGAGATATAATTTCATTAGTTATATTGTCTCTATTTTCTATAATAAAAATTATTCATTATCAAAAAATTAAAAAGGAGACATAATTTTATTAGTTGTATTGTCTTTATTTTCTACAATGCAAAGATTCTTTACCTTCAAATTTATTAATTAATTATATTCACTACATTATTCATTGTATTCTTTTTACACTATATATGTTAGTTGTATAAATACTCTGTATCAAAGTTATAATACAAAATAATGTTATATATTTATTAACAAGTATTCTATTAATAGCATAGGAAAAAATGTAAAAAAAATATATAATTTGAAGCCAATCATATTAACTATTTGGGGAGAATTTGTTGACAAAGAAAACATTCAAATAACTCAATAAATTGAAGCGGGAAACTACCCCGTAATATTTTTTGGACTACATCACAGTTGTTCACTTTAAAGATAAATTGTATTTTTTTATTAATATGATTTAAAATGTATAAACTTTTATTATCAAAAGTAGTATTTATTTATACTATCATTTTTAGACTAAGTAATTAGATTTTTTATAGACATTTATTTTAGTGACATTATAATAATCAACTTCATTCTCATATATTATCTTGCATTCATACACTTTGAATTATCGATTTAAATAAACAAATTCAACATTCAATTACATATGCATGAACATCTCTTATATAATCTTGTATTGATATACTTTAAAATACTTATTTAAAAAATAAACATTGGACAATTATCATATTCGTGCAACGCGCGTGAAAAACTAATATAAATAATAAATGTGTAGTCTAACCATCAATTTAACTTTTTAATTGGAAAAGATAACACATCCTTCAATTAATTGTTTTAGTCCTTCATTTTCAGAAGTTACAAATGTCAACCATAACTCTACAAAATTGTTACATTTTTAGTCTCTTAAAAGATGGAGCCTTCTAATGCTACTCGGGCAAATTATTTTGTGGACCACGGTCCAAAACGACGTCGTTAAATTTTATGAGTTGGAATAATAATGTATATTATGAATTAGAATAATATACTTTATGTATTAGAATAATGTACATTATGTGTTAGAATAATGAAATTTCTAAGGTAAAATAATATACTTTATGATTTAGAATAATGTACATTATGCTTTAGAATAATGTACATTATGAATTATAAAAATGTATGTTGCAATAGGTCACGTGAAAAGAAATTGTGTAAAACGACGTTATTTTTGGACCACAGCCTACGCAATAACTATTGTGCTACTCGGATATGGGCATTTAAAGAGTTTTGTACAGGACCAAAATTACAAAAGTGTTGCAAATTGTATAACCCCATTTGTAACTTTTGAAAGTTATGAGCTAAAATCTACTATACTAATAAGAGCCAAAGAGAGTTAGGCCTAAAATGGGTAGAAAAAATGGCGGTAATCAAATGGATGGTTCAGATGAATTATTTAATCAAATAGATGGCTAAGATAATTCTGATTAATATTATTCATAGAGATTACCTAATTTAACCTTACTTTTATGATTTTCCGTTAAGTTTTCCGTTAAATATTCTCTTCTCTGTTAATATTCCGTTAACTTTTAACTAATCCATTAATTTCTATAAGAAAGGTCTTAGGTTCGAACCTCATCTCAATCAAATTTGACATAATTAAGTTTTTCACTTTATTTTACTCTTATTAAATTAAATAAATTAGTAGCTACAACAAAAAATGATACATATGTATTTCTTTAATTTAGAATTATGTGTCTACAATACTTTTATTTGAAAAAATTATTCATTATCAAAAAATTAAATTAAATAAGAGAAATAATTTTATTAGTTATATTGTCTTTATTTTCTCTCATGCAAATATTCTTTAATTCATTACATTGTCCATTATCTTATTTTTACAATATCTTGTAATTAAATATCAAAGTTATAGTACAAAATAATGTTATATATTTATTTACCAAATATTTTATTAATACTATGAAAAAAAATTTGAATAATTTGAAGCTAATTATATTAACTACTTGGGATTGGTTGACAAAGAGAGTACTCAAATAGTCTAACAAATTGAAACGGAATCACTCTATTTTACTCTTATTGAATTAAATAAATTAGTAGTTACACCAAAAAATGATACATATGTATTTCTTTAATACCATGAAAAAAATAAAAAAAGAATAGTTTGAAACCAATCATATTAACTACTTGGGGGATTGTTGACAATGAAAGTACTCAAATAACCCATTACCCAGCAAATTGAAGCGAGAAATTACCTTTTAATACTTTGGAATACATAATATTTTAAGTTTTCAAATTTTTATTAATTAATTTAATCTTTTTTCTTAAACTAGGAATTTCTTTATCCACAATAACCCATTCAACAATAATGGTTGAACCAAATGAACCCCAAGCAGAGCACCTAAAGGAAAGTCCATAGCTCCTATATCGTAATCTCATTGCATGACGTTGTCATCTATGCTACCAACAATAACCGAATTGCAAATAACACACAACAAACAAAAAGGAAGAGAACAAATAGTAAAGATGAATTGAAGACAATGACAATGTTACTCAAAAGAGAATTAAGAACACTTAAAAAAAAATTCAAATTAAAAGTAGTACGGAGTATTTATTTAGACTATCATTTTTAGACCAAATATTTAGACTATCGGTTTTACAACGTTGCAAACATTTATTTTAGTAATAATTATAATGAATTTTCTATATTATCTTAGATTCATATATATACTTTGAGTTAGATATTTAAATAAAAAAATTCGACATTCAATTACTCATGTATAAACTTCTCATATATAATCTTGCATTGATATACTTTCAAATATTTATTTAGATATAAACATTGGGCATTAACCCATTCGCGCTATGCGCGTATAAAACTAGTGTTACATATAATTGGAATACCAAAACCTTTTTTCTCCTTTTCAAGTTTTGAAGGAGATGTCATGTCAACAACAAATGTTCCATTTTGAATGGATTAATATTTAATCTGAGTGTGTGTATGAAAGCAATATAG
Organism: Ipomoea trifida; assembly: GCA_003576665.1. Taxonomy (NCBI): domain Eukaryota; kingdom Viridiplantae; phylum Streptophyta; class Magnoliopsida; order Solanales; family Convolvulaceae; genus Ipomoea; species Ipomoea trifida. Next base: position 6,987,391 of record CP025647.1, on the reverse strand, counting down.
TTAATTAACTGGTTATCATATTCAATTTTTTTTTTTTTGAAAATATCATATTCAATTCTTTGAATCTCACAAAGTAACGTATATTTTTGGAACACTTTGACACTTTGCCTGACATTGTAGTTCACCTATTGCTGTTCTGTCGTTGTCTCTAATTGTCCCCATTCTTCAGTTACGTTACTGAGTGGACCACTTCAGTGAATTTTTGTTTTGTGTACGTAAGTTCTGTTTGAGTGTTTGATGTGTTGCATGTTTCATTCCATTCATGGCAAATTAATGTCCATATAGTTGGCTAGATTATGATTCAAAATGATATCGCTGAATTTTATTAGTTAGAATAATCAATAATGTACATTATGTGTTAGAATAATGAAACTTCTGAGGTAAGATAATGTACATTATGTGTTAGAATAATGTACTTTATGAATTAGAATAATGAAACTTTTGGGATAAGAAAATATACATTATGTGTGAAAATAATGTATATTATGAGTTATAAAAATGCATATTGAACAATGGTATGTGTGGACCATAACTATTGTCCATTCATGTGTTTACTTAATATTTAATGTTCTGTGTTGCGCATGATAAGAGAGAAAAATACTTGGTTTGCTGGATATTAATATATTATACAAGATCATGTTTACTTTGTGCACATACTTGATTAGTAGCTGCGGATTTCTCTCGTCACCTAAATAAATAAATAAAAATGCTTTAATCTTTTACTAAAGTTTATGTTAAATAATAGACTTTGTGAGAAATATTATTGTTTCTTAATATTAGTGACTCCATTAATTAATTTGATGAAGTCATTAGAAATTATACGAATTGAATATAAACTAGGAAAATGCATGCATGTTGAGGATCATTCAATCACTAGTATACACTCGTGCCAAACGCACCTTGAACGGAAGCGGGAAAAAGATGAAGGGGGTGTTTGGTTATTGGCTTATAAGCCAAATTTTAGCTTATTTGACCAAGTTTAGCTTTTTGACCAACCAATAAGCTATTTTGAAGTGTTTGGTAAATGACTTATTTGCATTGGCTTATTGGGTCAATAAGCTGAAAATTGAAAAGCTAATGAATGTAGCTTTTTGTATTAGCTGGTTGGAAACAATGGTATATTGACTATTTTATCCTTTAAAATCAATGAGATTTACTTTTAAATGGGTGGTGTGTTTGTTATTTTATAAAAATAATAATAATAATACCCTTAAATGTCATTTTACCAAACAGTTTTTTATAACCAGCTAATACAACCAGCTGGTCAAACCAGTTAACGCAATCAGCCATCAACTACTAGCTAAACCAACCAGCTATCAACTATAATCTATCAGCCGTTTGCCAAACACCCCCGAAAAGAAAAGTTCGTTGTCTAGCTTTTGGCACGAAAAACAATCACAATTGTGATTTTTAAGAGTTTTTCAAAGAAAAAACTAAACAATGATTTTTGAACAAATGAAAAAGTTAATTTTTAAAAGGTTTTTATTACTGTAAATCAATTTTTTTTTGTCAATGTGTAAGCAAGCATATTTTTTAAAATAATTTTTTAAAAATTCTTTTTTTTTTTCTCTCCTAATTGTCATGACAAAAACCCCCAAAAATCATAACTAATGAGGTTGTTCTAATGTTCTGTTGCCATATAGGAATAGAAAGAAAATAATATGGGTGGAACTAGGGCACGACAATTCGATTCGGTTCTTCAGAACTAAACCGCACCGAATGAAATTCGGTTCGGTAATATACCGAACAACCGAACGTTAATGGATTATTGTATATCGAATGGTTCGGTAAAAAACTGAACCGAATCGAATACCATTTGTTTTTAATAATAATAATAATAATAATAATAATAATTAAATCAAAGTCTCTTGCTGTTTGCTCTACCCGTTCAGCTCATATTCTCACTGGTATTTCTCTTAAATTTTTTTATTTGATTTCTTATTGGGCTTTATTGATCCAGTTACTTCCTTAGGTCAATTCATGTGGCTCAAGCCCAATATGTATTGCAAAGGCTTGTGGCTTTAACATCAAGTCAACATAAATCTTAGTATGTTTCATCGCAATTCCTTCACAAAACGCGACTCGCGATGGAATTTTATGTTTTCGTGACCAAATTTATCGAGAATCGTGATTTTTATTGTAGTGTAAAATTTAAATTCTTATTTTTTCCCACAAAATTACAATTCTTTTCTCTTTAATTCATTCCTTACAAACAAACTACCTTAATTACAAGATAATCACTATTTAATATCCACATTTAATTTGTGTCACAATTATATTTTAAAACTTTTTTAAAACTATTTGATTAGGTTAATTCCGTGAAATGGATCGCCACCAATATGTCTTCTAGGCCATAGGCGTTTTTGGGCTTATTGAGTTGTTGGGTCTTAGCTCAATAGAATGTCACGTTAATGGCAAATTATGCTATGGACCCAGATTCACCTTGTAAGGTGAACTCGAGTTCATATTCACAATTTTAGAACTCTATACTTACAATTTTAAAATTCTATATTTACAATTTTAGATCTTAATATACAAAATTACATTACTCAACATTCACAATTTTTGAACTCTATATTCATAATTTTGTTATATAGATTTAAATATTGTGTTATACGGTTGAATATAGAGTTTTGTAATTATGAAAATATAGTTCTAAAATTGTGAATATAAAGTTTTAAAATTGTGAACATCGATTCGGGTCCACTTGCAAGGTGGACCTAGGTCCATGGCATAACAACCACACATTAATTAATGTTAAAGTTATACTTGGATAATGTTTGGCCTTCAAAACAAAATACCGCAAATTATGCTGTGGACCCAGGTCCAAGGTGGACCTGGGTCCAAAACTACGTTGTTTTGCCTCGTTTTTTGTTTTTTTTTTTAATTAGTAAACATATTGCTGAATATAGAGTTGTCCAAAAATGTGTGAATGTAGAGGTTTCAAAGTGTGAATGTAGAGTATAGAAACCGTGAATGTAGACTTATGATTGTGTGAATGTAGATTTGCCCAGAAATGTGTGAATGTGGGGGTTTCAAATTGTGAATATGGAGTATAGAAATCGTGAATGTAGCGTTATTCATGTGTGAATTTGTAATAGAGTTAAAAAGTTCTAGCAACTTCTAGCCCTGTAATGTATGAATGTGGAGTTCTCAAGTTGTGAATATGGAGTATAGGACCTGTGAATATAGAGTTTTGAATATGTGAATGCATAACAGTAGTAATATAGTTACTAAACATATAATCCTCTAATGTGTGAATGTGGAGTTTACAAATTGTGAAGGTAGAGTATAGTGTATGTGAATGTAGTTTGTGTTCCACATTTCAGGCCAATATGTTAAAAATAAAAAATAAAAAATAAAAAAAGAAAGAAAGAACGGTGTCGTTTTTGGACCCAGGTCCACCTTGCAAGGTGGACCTGGGTCCACGGCATAACTACTGACAAAATACTTGGATAATGTTTAAATATTTTTTTATTGGATAACATGCTAAAAAGAATTATTTAAATATTTTATAAACTTAAATGTTTAATTAAAACTTTTTAAAGTTTAATAATTTAATTGATATTCAATTCATTTTCTTTTAATAATATAATGCATATTGCAATGTGTACACCATCTTTTTAGTAGATCAATTCTTTTTCTTTTAATAATATAATGCATATTGCAATGTGTTGACCATCTTTTTTTGAAAGACGGTCTTCCTCTCCCTTTCTGTTCTCATTAGAAAGTATTTCTTCTTCTTCTGGAAGATGGAGAGTGGCATTAGATTCCTTTCTACTTTTTCCAGGCTTCCAGATAGACGCGACCGGAGAGTTTTAATTTCCACCATCGTGGCCGCCTTTCAACGCTGGCGGGCTAGGATGACGGGTCTCGATCTTTATATATATTTGGCTGCCCAAACCCACCACTACCAACAATCACTCCATCGATCTTTTACTTCAATTCGCACAGCTCAAAGAAAGGGGAAAGATAATTTGCATACTAAACTACAATGGCAACAAATGTGCCGAGGATCAAGCTGGGCTCGCAGGGCTTGGAAGTATCTGCACAGGGTCTGGGCTGTATGGGGATGTCCTCCTTCTACGGCCCGCCCAAGCCCGATGAAGATATGATTAAGCTCATTCATCACGCCATTGATTCCGGCGTCACCTTGCTCGACACCTCCGATATGTATGGCCCGCACACCAATGAAATCCTCCTTGGCAAGGTATCACTTTCTCATCTCTCTCCATCACTTTCCTTGTGTGAATTTCAAGTATTGACTATCCAAACTGGTGTGCGGAGACCGGTAAGAGCCAAGTCCAGCACTATGTGGCTAGAGGGAATGTTGGTATTGAAGTCATGGAATAATAATGTGTACGTGTATGTTTTGTAGGCTTTGAAAGGAGGGGTAAGAGAAAAGGTACAATTGGCAACAAAGTTTGCATACTGTTTTGGTGAAGGGGGCATGGACATTCGTGGGGATCCAGAATATGTAAGAGCTGCCTGTGAGGCAAGCTTGAAAAGGCTTGAGGTCGACTGCATCGACCTCTACTATCAGCACCGTGTTGATACTCGCGTCCCTATTGAAGTAACGGTATGATCCTCATTCCTCTGTTGCCTATTTATGGATTCCTAGAATATATAATGATCTTTAAAGTCAAAAAGTGAAACCATGAGAATTTGGAACAAATTTTCTCACAATTTAGAAGCAACATTAGTTAAGGTGGCTCACTGGCTCCTATGTAATAAATATCCTAAGACTAATCAATTATGTAGGTGACAGACTTTGACTGCTCTAGTTTTGAGTCTACTTGAATATTACTCTCTTTATATAAGCCTTTTATCTTCTTCTCCTGAAAAGTTGAATTCTCAAACCTAAGAACCCCTACCTCCTTGTCCAACTGAACATGTGGGACAATGCAAACTACCGTAACTCAGTGATTCAGTAGACATGACTAAATACAAGTGAACATAAAGGATCTGTCCACTTTAAACATAATTCTCACACTGTCATAGTCATTGTCGAGTTTCAAAATACTGCTTGACCCGTCCACTTTGACTGCTCTATTTTGAGTCTCTTTATTGAGCATTTTCTTATCTTTTTTCAACTTTTGGAAGATGGGAGAGCTTAAGAAATTGGTTGAAGAAGGTAAAATAAAATACATAGGCCTATCGGAGGCTTCAGCTGCAACAATCAGAAGAGCGCATGCTGTTCATCCTATAACAGCTGTGCAGATAGAGTGGTCTCTGTGGGCAAGAGATGTGGAAGAAGAAATTATACCTACTTGCAGGTCCACCATCCTATCTATCTCTTCTCCTAATAAGTTTCATGTTTCATAAATGTAAAATTCTAACTGTTACGTATATTGGTTCAGAGAGCTTGGAATTGGAATTGTAGCATATAGTCCCCTGGGACGAGGATTCTTGTCATCCGGTTCAAAGCTGCTCGAGAACTTCTCAGAAGGCGATACCAGACAGGTTTGTCAAATCCAGCACCCTGCCTCTGTCTTTACTACTAGCTATAACTTTTTGACATAGTAGTAAGCGTTTAATCCTAACATGTTATAAAAAATATATATTTTGCAGTATCTGCCAAGGTTCAATGGTGAGAATGCTGAGGGGAACAAGAAGTTGTATGAGAGGATCAACAAATTGGCACAACAAAAGGGATGCACCCCTTCACAGCTTGCCCTGGCCTGGCTGCATCACCAGGGGAACGATGTCTGTCCCATCCCGGGAACCACTAGGATCGAAAACTTCAACCAAAACATCGGAGCATTTTCTGTGAAACTCACAGCCGACGACATCTCTGAGCTCGAATGCATTGCCTCTGCTGTCAAGGGGGACCGATACCCGCCTGGCATGAACACTTGGAAAGAATCTGATACCCCGCCTCTGTCTGCCTGGAAAGCAGCTGCATAAATTGATTGTATTGTGTTGCCGATTTGGATCAAATAATGTTTGTATGTATAACTGAAAGCTGTTGTGAGAGTGTGGGTTATGCGGCTTTGGAGAATAAAGTTGGCTACTCAACTTCTGCCTGTGGTTTCTCTTTTTGGAGTATCTTCACTAGCTTGTATTACTATTACTTGAGGATTGTTTTGTTTTGTTTTTTTACATGTAAGATTACGGTTTGTCTGTATAGACTGTATGACAAATTTCCTTTGTTTCATTTTATCTGTCTTATTTATTATTTATTGTTCAAATTAGCTATTTTTTTTGTTTATTTTTTTAATTTTTTGTGTTTAATAATATTTTTAGTATAATTTCTAAATACATAAATTTTGTATACTAATATTAAACTTAATATTATGAAAAATCAAATTAAAAATAACTCTAATCAAGCCTCATCAACCGTACCAAACACATAAAATGAGGTAGACGTTACATATATTTCCAATGACAACACCATGTTAATACCAGTTCCAGAACTTTTTTTTTTCTTATTTAATAGTAATAAAAATAAAAAAGCCATACTGACCCTCTTACAATTTGTATCTATCCATACATATTTTTTCAACTTATTAAATATTAAAGCACAAAATATCAATGCGTTTACTAGGTTTGAATTTGTGACCTCCAACTTTAAAAATAAAATTTATTTCAAAAAATAGGAGAATATTTGCAAAATAATTTCAGCCTTAGAATGACCTTAGACCGTGCGAATCGCAGAGACCCACAAGTGGATCAACCCATCCCCTTTAATCACTTTGCTGAATAGTATGATAATAGTCCAATTTTGAATGATAAAAGCTTCTGTCACTGCTTACATCACAAGGGCAGGGTAATCTACATAATTTTAGCGTGTACTAAAAGTCGGAGATTTAGTTATGTACAATACAGATATAAATAAAAATTTTGTAAAGTTTATTATTTTGTGAAATAAATATATTTAACTTTGATTTTTTAAAAAATTGTGAAATAGTATTTAGGGTGTGTTTGGAAAGCAGTAAAATGACTTTTGGAAAATGTTTTCTGGAAAATGAGTCATTTTCCAGAAAATAGGTTCATTTCCGGTGTTTGGATGTATTCTGGAAAACTGTCTTTGTGTGTTTGCTTCATTTTCTGGAAAATGAATAAAATTTTAGAATTATATATTTTTATTACTTTATTTATTATTAAAAATAATATATTTATTATTAAAAATAATATTTTAGCTATAAATATTTATTTAAAAAAAACCAAAAATAAATAAATAAATAAAATCCCCCCCCCCCCCCGGTTTTCGGCGGAAACGAAATACGGTTTCCGCCGGAAACCATGCGGAAGCACTGCTATGGTTTCCGGCGGTGAACCAGAGCAGTGCTCTGGTTCACCACCTGAAACCATAGCATTTTTTGGTTTCCGACAGAAACCATGGTATGGTTTCCGGCACGTAACCAAAAGCAGTGAAAAGGGCGGAAAATGACTTCCGCCCAATTTGGGCGGAAGTCATTTTCCGCCCTTTTGGGGTGATTTTCCCCAGTCAACGGAAATCAATTTCCGTTGACTGGGTTTTTCAATAGTAGCCAAACAGCCAAAGCCTGGAAAATGATTTCTGGAAGTCATTTTTCGGGCTTCCAAACACACCCTTAATAAAATTGACACTTCTTTTTGTTATCATGAAGGTATAATTAAAAAAAAAAAGGATGACAAATACACCAATCAACAACTTTTCTCATGCACGAATTAAGCACTAGTAAATATGTTTTTTTTTTTTTTTTTTTTTTAAATATGCTCTATCATGTTGAATAACTTTTTAATGAAAGGAAAACATTTTTACCCCTACAAAAATCACACCACTTTTGCTATTTTCCTCTGATTTTTTTTAAATTAAATATGAATTGACTACATATTACAGCATTAGAGAGCAGTAAAAAGAGTGATTTTTATAAAGACAAATAACATTTTCCATGAAATTTATTATTTTCTTTACTATATAAATTGTCATTTCCAAAGGCAGCAAATAGTTTTTGACTATTTAAGAGTTTTTAACTTTTTTAAAAACTTAAGTGATCCGGACTAATGCATATCCAAATCTCCATACTTTCGGTGAGATTTCAATCTTCATATTGTCGCCTCTTGTCATGGTCTTTAAATCTGACGATGAGCCAATTTAGTTAAGTTTGGAAGGAAAAAATTTTAAAAATATGTTTCTATGTATTATAAATTATATAAATGATTGAATTTGTGTGACTTTTTACTTTTAAAAATATTATATTTTTTTAAAGTACAAAATTCATACATTTCTTTTATATATTAAAATGGACAAAAGTCAATTTTAGTCTAAGGGTACTGTCTGTCTTTAGTTCAAAGTCTCGAGAATCTCTAATTTTCCTTTTTGGTAACTGCAACTCGGTGGTTCTTCCATTGGCGTTCACTGATAGAGCTCACCTGGAAGAGAAATTCTAAGCTGGTAGGTGTCAATGGCAACAATGGTTCCAAGAATCAAACTCGGCTCGCAAGGTCTGGAGGTTTCTGCGCAGGGTCTGGGCTGTATGGGTATGTCTGCATTCTACGGCACACCCAAGCCCCAAGCCGACATGATTAACCTCATCCACTACGCACTCAACTCCGGTGTCACCTTTCTCGACACCTCCGATATGTATGGCCCCCATACCAACGAAATTCTCCTTGGCAAGGTTAATTTCTACTGTTTATTTTGCATCATTTTCTTTTTTAGCAATTTAGGTCTTCATTATTAGCGTTTTCAAAAAAAAAAAAAAGGTCTTCATTATTAGCAGTTAAATTCCCCAATTCCTTGTTTTATGTAGTGCTCCATGCCGATTAATCCCGCGTTATGTGAGAGACTATGCTAGGATGAGAGTGGGATAAACAATCCTTGTTACTTTTTACTGAAAGGATATGATATTATGATATGATACAAGTGGTTCATAATGCTTGAACATTCCCCCTTTTGGGATAGAGATTTGGATTTCTGATGTTTGATCAAGTTTTCTTCTTTTCCTGAAATTTTATATTTTAAACTTTATGAAATCTATATGGGAAAATTGCACTTTTAGTCCTCCAATTATACTCGTGATGTAAACTTAATCCTTAAGTTATATGCTTGACTCGACCAACCCCTATGTGAGGTACGAAGTGGCGATTTTGGTCATGACTATTTCTGTCACTTAATAAAGTGGCGGATTTGGTCCTTCAGGATTAAAATTGCCACTTTGTAGATACCTTAGAGATTAAAGATGGTGGGGACTAAGTCTATACCACAGGTATAACTAGAAGACTAAAAATGCAATTTTTCCAATCTATAATTACATTTTTTGTTTTAGGCTTTGGGAGGTGGGATGAGAGACAAAGTAGAGTTGGCAACAAAGTTTGGAATTAGAGGTGACGGTCGTGGTATATGTGGGGATCCTGCCTATGTAAGAGCTGCGTGTGAGGCGAGCTTGAAGCGGCTTGATGTTCAATGCATTGACCTCTACTATCAGCACCGCATTGATAAACACATTCCCATTGAAGTTACGGTATGATCCACTTTTGGCCATCTATCCATCTTGGCTAAACATATAAAGAGGATTTAAATTCGTTCCTAATTGCAACAATAGACCTGTTTTCTGTAATTGGTACGTTAATGACAAACTCACAGATGCTGGTAAACCATGCTATCTTATATAGCATTATTTGGATTAACATCCAAAGATGACTTGCAAAATATGAAAATAAAATTGTTTTCCTTATTAAATGTCTATAACTTTATGCCTGAGATAAACTCAGAACAGTTTTACCTGACTTTAGGAACATGATATGTAATATTTACTGTTAGACTGTTGTGCAGTTGTGTAACTCAGATGATTAATCTGAACCCACCTTGCTAATATAAGAAATCCATTAATCATTTCCAAACTTTCAATTATCTACATTTATTTTCTGTCCGATTTTATAGAGTTCAATTTCGCAGAGCATGATGCCATGATCTAGATTTGATAGTATTGATATTGTTAGTGGGAAGCTACACTTTGGGAACTAAATTACTCCATAGATGATATATATGTGTGTGTGTGTGTGTGTGTGTGTGTGTGTGTGTTTCAAGTGGGATTGAAGTCTAGGGTTAGTTGAAAGTTAAATGGAGAGGAAACTAAAATGAGGGGTGAACATATTATTGTGGGGGGCAAGGGGCAATCCCTTGACTTGGTAACCACAACGTTACAAGTTCGCCTCCCAAGGGAGCGGGAGCCGGAGCCAAAGGGGTTTACCCAGAGCACACTCTCAGGTAGTGGGTGCGGGTTTCCCTCATCAACCTTCACCCCAAACCCTCCAGTTCCCAGAAAACTACCAAAAAAAAAAAAAACAGAATAAGGATTGAAGAAAAGAAACCAGAATGCTTTGAGCTAGAGATTCAGTGCTAAGGGTTGCATGTAATGTGCCATGCACTGCATATTTATGTTTCTTATTTGTTTGTATTTGTGTTTTTACAAGATGGGAGAACTTAAAAAGCTGGTTGAAGAAGGTAAAATAAAATACGTAGGTCTATCTGAGGCATCAGCTTCAACAATCCGAAGAGCACATGCTGTTCATCCAGTAACAGCAGTACAGTTGGAATGGTCTCTATGGTCGAGAGATGCAGAGGAAGAAATTATTCCTACTTGCAGGTGTACCAACTGCACTTTCTTCTATTTTTGCCTAAAATAGTAAGGAGTAATATACAAATTCTAACTCTATCCTCCTTACAATGATACAGGGAGCTCGGGATTGGAATTGTAGCATACAGTCCTTTGGGACGAGGATTTTTGTCGTCAGGTCCAAACCTAGTTGAGAATTTATCAGAAGTTGATAGGCGAAAGGTGCATTAGAGTTTACTATTTTTTGCCTGTTTTCTTACTTTGAAGGATGTGTTTTAAATGTTTTTAACTTTCCAGAACCATCCAAGGTTCCAAGCTGAGAATGCTGAGCAGAATTACAAGTTGTATGAGAGGATTAACAAAGTGGCAGCCAAGAAAGGATGTACCCCATCACAACTAGCATTGGCCTGGGTGCATCACCAGGGAAATGATGTCTGCCCCATTCCTGGTACCACTAAGATCGAAAACCTCAACCAAAACATCGGAGCTTTGTCTGTAAATCTTACAGCAGAAGACATGTCCGAGCTTGAATCCATTGCTTCTGCAGTGAAAGGTGACAGGTATCCCCCGGGTGTTTCAACCTGGAAAGATTCTGATACTCCACCTTTGTCAACATGGAAAGCTACATAATTGGTAATGTTCATTTAGAGGCGTTTTGGTAGCCAAGAAAATTGTTCTGGAGTTTTTACTAAGTTTTTTTCGTGTTGTTTGAGAATAAGAGAGTGAAATCCCTGTAGTAATGCCCTATATAAATTTTAGCCGAAGATGATCTCCAATGGAGGAATGTTGTCATCCTTTGTACCAACTTAATGTGTACACTTCTTTAATGAATAAAAGATCTCCGTCGGCGCCAGGGAATAGTAGTTTTAGTACTTAATATCAAGCAAGGGTGTTTATCAGCCTGCTAGGAAAATGCATGGAAGCTTAGGCGGCTATGGTTACCCCTGCAACTTTCTCTCACTTTAAAAATGAATTTACTTCCACATCACTCAATTTACAAATCATTTACTACTTACAATACATTCCTGCAAATCCAATCAACTTTTAAAAGTGGGCTCCAATTTCACATCACATTAAAAAATTAAATCTTTTTCTGAATAAATATTACTTCCTCTGTCCCGTATTCATTGTCTTACTTTGATTTTGAAGCATTTTTAGGAAACAATGAAAAGAATACCAATTTTTCTATTTTGCCCCCAATATCTCATGTGCTGATTTAACTATTCTTACCATTTATACTCAATAAAGTAGGTGGGACCCAGCATAGATATTAAAGAATAAGAAGTTGTGCGTGAATTTGGGCACTGGGGCAATAAATTTATTGAAAAGTATGAAGCACATGTAAGGGCAAATTGGAAAAATAGAATGATAGTGGTGTTTATTTTAGGAAAGTGGACAATATTATGTGACAAACTAAAGAGGAAAGTAAGACAGATAAAATGGGACGGAGAGAGTATTTTCTCTTCAATATTATTAATTTATATCAATATATAAAGTACTTTTAAATACTAATAAAAATAACAAAAATAAAAATCCAGAAACATAATTTTTAAATAATATATACGTAACAAAGTTCAATACAATAATTTAATAATAAATTAAATAATAATTAAAATTAAAATTTTGAAATAAATCAATTACATTACAAAAAAAAAAAAAAAAAAAAAAGTTAACCAAACAAAAGTCACGTATATCATTTTAGAAATTAACAAACTCCAAAAAAAAAAAAAAAAGAAGTTAAAGGTCACGTCCTAGCCAGCTTTTCTGCCAAATAAAAATAATAATTTTTTGCAAGTGATGCACTTGCTGGGTTAAGGTCAGCCTTACATAGACGACTCCTGATTGTAAATAGAGAAGCGGCTGACTACCCTCGAGGTGAGGGCCTGTTTTGAACTCATGAGAAATATAACTTGAGACTGAACTCTAAGAAGTGCACATTCGCCGTCTTAGGTGGCAAATTCTTGGAATATATGGCTATATAGAGATGGATAAAGCCTAACCCTAAAAAAGTAAAAGCGATCTAGACATGCAACTGTTGTCTAGCTTACTAGAGGTGCAAAGGCTGACCGGTGGCCCTCAACTGTTTCTTATCAAAATCTACTGAACCGTCACTACCATTCTTCGAGGTGATCAAAAAGAAAATGGGAAAGCTTCGAATGGACTGCCGAGTGTCAGTTGTCCTTCGAAGAATTAAAAATGGACCTGCACTTATAAGGATAAAAAATGAAATTAACTCTTATTATTAAATGTATTTGAATATTTATGTAATTTATACACTTGAATTAGTAATTTATTTTTCTTTCTTTCTAAAAAAAAAAGAATAACTGTGAATATAAAATAATATGTATTGATAAAATATACGGAGTAATAATTTTATAATATGGTCTTGAAAATGAAATGTATTTTAAAAGGGAGTTAGAATTGTAGCATGTGCTTGGACAACATTGCGAATGGCCGAATCCACAACCCCACTCACTTTGAAGAATGCTGAATGCTGATAGAGATAGTATGATTATAGTAATCCACTTTTGACTAATAAAAGCTTCTGTCACTGCTTACGCCACAAGGAATAGTAATAAAAATTAAAGCATGTGCTCCATCTCAACTAAAAGCCTACGCTGATACACCTCTGATCTAAGGGCCGAGACGCGTCTCGACCCAGCTCACACAACTTCGTGGTGAGCGAGCCAGCAAATAGCACTTTGCTGCCCAGCCTGGCAACCCAATTATTCCACCATCTTAAAAGCCTAAGCTGATAGTTGGATTGCACATATTATAGTATATTATATTATATTTATGCTCACAATAAATACTAAGCTGATAGAACTCACCTGGAGCCTGGAGGAGAAATACTAAGCTAGTAGGCGTCAATGGCAACAATAATGGTTCCAAGGATCAAACTTGGCTCGCAAGGTCTGGAGGTGTCGGCTCAAGGTCTGGGCTGTATGGGGATGTCTGCATACTACGGCACACCCAAGCCCGAAGCTGATATGATTAACCTCATCCACTATGCAATCAACTCCGGTATCACCTTTCTCGACACCTCCGATGTCTATGGCCCCCATACAAACGAAATTCTCCTTGGCAAGGTTAATTTCTAATCTTTATTTTGCATCATTTTCTTTTTTAGCAATTTAGTATTTTCATTATTAGCCAAAGATCTTGTGGTCTAGTGGCACCCGGTGTCCCGGTTCCCATTTCCACTGGATGATGGGTGTCTCAGTGGAAGCAACTGTTGACTCTTTGCCATAGATTGTCATATGGTGCTGAACTTGACACTTCACCGGTCTTCGCCCAACAACCCTCAAAACTCTTGGCCTACTTTTTACTAAAAAGGATATGACTTGATGATACAAGTAGTTCATGATGCTTGAACATTCACCCTTTTGGGATAGAGATTTGGATTTTTGATGTTTGATCAAGTTTTCTTCTTTTCTTGAAATTTTATATTTTAAACTTTATGGAATCGGAAAATTTTCATTTTTAGTCCTCTAGTTATATCTGTGATACAAACTTAGTCTTTAAGTTATATGCTTGATCATTTTAAGCCCATATGTGATGCTTGATCATTTAATTTTAAGCCCCTATGTGATATACGAAGTGACTACTTTAATCCCTCAGGAACTATTTCTGCCACTAATATGTCAACAATGGTCACTTTATGCATAATTTGTCGTTAAAATTATACATAAGTCGATATGAACAGATACTACATTGTAACCGAGTCAGTAGAACTCAAAAAAAAAAATGCATAATTTGTCGTTTAAATAACTTAGGAATGCAGGGACTAAGTTTACCATAAGTATAACTGGAAGACTAAAAATGCAATTTTCCCTATCTATAACTATATGTTTTGTTAGGCTTTGGGAGGTGGGATGAGAAACAAAGTCGAGTTGGCAACAAAGTTTGGAATTAGAAGTAGTATGAGCACCCCAACAAAGTCAAGTGTGCAACAAAGTATATGTGGGGATCCTGCCTATGTAAGAGCTGCGTGTGAGGCGAGCTTGAAGCGGCTTGATGTTCAATGCATTGACCTCTACTATCAACACCGCATTGATAAACACATTCCCATTGAAGTCACGGTATGATCCACTTTTTGCCATCTATCCATCTTGGCTAAGCATATAATAAAGAGGATTTAAATTCCTAATTGCAACAATATACCTGTCTTTTTTTTCTTTTTTTTTTTTTTTGTAATTGGTAAACAAGGTAAGGGTTGCATGTAATGTACAATGCACTGCAAGTTTATATTTCTTATTTGTATTTGTGTTTTTACAAGATGGGAGAACTTAAAAAGCTGGTTGAAGAAGGTAAAATAAGATATGTAGGTCTATCTGAGGCTTCAGCTTCAACAATCCGAAGAGCACATGCTGTTCATCCAGTAACAGCAGTACAATTGGAATGGTCTCTATGGTCGAGAGATGCAGAGGAAGAAATTATTCCGACTTGCAGGTCTTCTATGTTTCATGTTTGGCCTAAAATAGTAGGGAGTAATATAGAAACTTTAACTCTGTTCTCCTTACAATGATACAGGGAGCTTGGGATTGGAATTGTTGCATACAGTCCTCTGGGACGAGGATTTTTGTCGTCAGGTCCAAAAGTAGTTGAGAATTTATCAGAAGTTGATAGGCGAAAGGTGTATTACAGTTTACTGTTTAAATACATCATTTTTTGTTGGGAAGACGGTCGAATACATGCTCGTATGAGAATCGAATAAGACCCATGATTTTTAAAAAGTTACAATTAAGCACATCAACATGTCAATTTTTTGCATTTAAGCTCAAAAATCAATTTGTGACCTTTAATAGCAGGTCACTAGGTTTCCGATGATGCTCCAACAATATTCGAGCTACCTTTTGAAAAAATAGATAGCCGGCTATCGGTGAATGGTCACCGGTCGCCTTCTGGAGACGGTGACCAATTGGTGGCCCCCGATTGCCAGCTTCCCTTCAGAGGTACCCAGAATATTGTCGGAGCATCCCAGAACCTTAGTGACCTTGTTATCACAGGTCACTAATAAGTTTTTAGACTTCGATGCACTAAATTAACATATTGATGTACTTAATTACTACTTTTAAAAGTTTGAGGGCTTAATTGACTTTTTGTATAAAGTGTTCATGAGTGTATTTGACCATTTTCCCCTTTCTTGTTTGCCTTCTCACTTTGAAGTTTGAAGGATGTATTTTAAATGTTTTTAATTTTCCAGAGTCATCCAAGGTTCCAAGGTGAGAATGCTGAGCATAATTACAAGTTGTATGAGAGGATCACCAAAGTGGCAGCAAAGAAGGGTTGTACCCCATCACAACTAGCATTGGCCTGGTTGCATCACCAGGGAAACGATGTCTGCCCCATTCCTGGTACCACTAAGATCGAAAACCTCAACCAAAACATCGGAGCTTTGTCTGTGAATCTTACAGCGGAAAACATGTCCGAGCTTGAATCCATTGCTTCTGCAGTGAAAGGCGACAGGCAGCCCCCGGGTGTTTCAACCTGGAAAGATTCTGATACTCCACCCTTGTCAACATGGAAAGCTACATAAATGGTAATGTTCATTTTAGAGGCTGTATGGTAGCCAAGAAATTTATTCTGGAGTTTTACTATGTCTTCTAGACTTGTTTGAGAATAAGAGAGTGAAAACCATGTAGTAATGCACTATATAAACCCGCAGATATTATCCGAAATTGTGCATTGGGTATATCTGCCTTGTGATTTTATTTGACAAAAGATAAATGACCACAAGTAAACTAACATAAGACCTTGTGATTATAAGTTTGTATTCTATCTTAGCCATATTGGTGGGGTTATCCCCAATGTTGTCTTCCTTTATACTTAAGTTGTGTTTGGTTGGACACTTTTGTACTCTACTATAGGATTTCATATTCATTAATATGTTTGCTTGCATATTTTTGTTATCCTACTACTAGTATTTTCGCCCGTGCGTTGCACGGAATGAATTTGTTATAATATTTTAAGAATATTTGGATCGATATATAATTATATAAATTATGACATCGAATATTATATAGTGCAATTGATGAAATTAGTTGGATTGATTATGTTTTCTGATGTTTTCTTTGCTTGAATCAAAGCATATTTGATTCACGGATAAATTTTTGTATTATTTATTTAGATAATAAAATTAAAGATAAAATTATTTTTAAAAAAATATAATATTGAATATGTACATTTATTTGATTATAAGATTAGTGCAAAAGTATCACTTAATTAATTGAATAATATATGACTTGTTTGTTTACAATTATCTTTAAAAGATCTATATTTAATATAACTTAAGTAATTATATTATTACAAAAATAAATATGAAAAAATGAGAAATAATTTAACTTTAATTATTACGGAGTATAAAAATAAATTCAACGATCAACATTTAGCTTAATTACCATAATAATTATTAGGCAATTATTATTAGTCAATTAAACTAAATTAATTACTTTTCGCTAATAGGAATATCAATTCGTACATACAAAAATTATTATTATTATATATTAAATATGTTCGACCTTCTGCAGTGTTTATGTTACATGTGTACTAATTAATTTGATCAACGACATCTAAAGTTGGTGAGGGGATTACTATCATAATAATTAATTACCATAAACATTTTTCAGTGGTATAACACTATTACATTAATGCACGTATATGTATTAATCTATAAAATACAAATATACTATCAAAATAATTACCATAATTATTAATGAGGAATTACCATAATTACTAATAACTAATTATCCATAATTACTATTTATTACATTGTATATATACACATATAATATTTATTACTCCATAATATGTATAGGCAAATTCTATAGTATAATTTTGGTAAATTATAATTTATATTGATAGATTTATAATTAAAATAATTACATTTAGAAATTAAAAAATTAGCATTTAAATTTTGTATGCTTTTAATATCTATTTTTTATCAAATATGATTTTGGTAATTAGACAATAATTAGACAAATTAGGGTAAGTCAATAATTAGATATATATCTATTTTTAATCAAATTTTATAGCAACCTACCTAGCTACCTTTGGATTTGTATTTTATATATATATATATATATATATATATATATATATATATATATATATATATATATATATATATATATATATATATATATATATAATTAGACATATTACTATGCATATATTACTAATTATGTCATTTTCTCACCTTTTATTAACATAATTTATTACCTTTTAATATGCTATTTTTATATAAGGTAATTAAGTACTACAAATTAGTATACACATTGTTTTCTCCATTAATTAGCCTGTTTTTAATGTTTATATTATTATTATTTTCGCTCACAAATTTTAATAGTCTGTTTTTTTTTTATATAGGGTAATTAAGTCAATAGTTAGATAAATTACTATACATATATTAATAGTTAAGTCATTTTATCACCATTTTACCATAATTTATCACCTTTTAATAGGCTATTCCTTACTACAGAATACAGATTAGTATACACAATATTATATGCCATTTTATCAATTGATTAACCTATTTTAAAAGTTTATATTATTACTCCATTTCACACCTTTTAATAGTCTATTTTTATATAGGGTAATTAATTCAATAATTAGACAAATTACTGTATATATTAACCAATTTATCAAATATGATTTTGGTGTGCGTTGGCGCCGTAGATAGAGAGTCAAGATGTGAATGATGGATTCCTTCTTCAACAAAGCATTCAAAGCATCCAATGGCAACTGTTTCTTATTTTAATTGAAATTATATTAAGAATTTTATTTATTATTATTATTATTATTATTATAGATTATTATTATTATTATTATTATTATTATTATTATTATTATTATTATTATTATTATTATTATTATTATTATTATTATTATTATTATTTATTATTATCTTAACATAGTATGATTATATCAATGCATAAAAATTATATTATTATTTAGGCAATAGATCCACTTCTTCATCTCTGATTATACCAGGAGGATTACCGGTGTTGTCCTATCACAAAATCATAATAATATGCAGAGTATGATAAAATATTTCAAAATGAACATAACTAAGAGATATATAGGAATAGAAAGTAATTTCATTACAACATAGTTATAACAACAACCAAACCAAATTACAAAAAAGAAAATACACAGAAACTTCTCCGCAAAAAATAACTTTTAGAAATAGAAAAATATGTAATTTTACCACTACATAATTGTAACAACAACCAAATTTGAATCGTTGCAAGCCATTTGCTCCTCATCCACTTCTTTGGCTCACAATATGTTCAAGCAGCAAAGAGTTAACACCAAGCTAGTAATCATCAATACACATTTTAGAAATATATAATTTAGATGGTAAATAGTATATGGAAGTACCATAAAAAAGAGACTAAGCCTTTTAATCTCATACATGGTCAGCATATCTCTTTGCCTACATGATTGGTCTTCCATTTATAACAAAATGAAATCAAGTATTTATTTATTTAAAAAAACTGGTAATAATTGAAACCAAGAAGGGCAATATAATAGAATAATATGATGCTAACCAGAAAATTGCTTTTTCCAATTTGGTTATTGCGCAAGAGGCTAATCTTCAAGGCGACCAAATCACCCGTCCTTGTTGAGATCGAAAAAAAACTTGGGCGTCAATACCCAAAAAAAAAAAAAAAAAGATAAGAAGAAAATGGGTATCACGGCGGAGGTGGCGGATGTGGTGTGGGCAATTGGCGGTACTTGGCAGACTTGAAGAATGAGAGAGTTCCACAACATTAAGATTAGTTGGGGTTGAGAAGTTGATGGATTGTGTATGGTTGTATTTATACACAATGGATGAGATCAAAATGGCCTAATATTGAAATTATAAAATGGTAAGAGATCACAAGAAAGGTAAAAACTTTTAATTTTTCAATTAATACCAAAAACGTTATAATTCTTCAAAAGGTATCTCTTTGATATTATTATTATTATTATTATTATTATTATTATTATTATTATTATTATTATTATTATTATTTGTCAATTAATTAATATATATGGACAATTAATTAATAAATTAATAAATGAATAAAATAAATAATTTTACTAAAATGCCACTAAGTTTGGGCGGGAAAAATTGGGAGGAGGATATTATTTTTATATATAGTATAGATATAGATATAGATTAAATATTGACATAAATATTACTAATAGATATATAGATTATATAGATATAGATTATTAGCATATATATATATATATATATATATATATATATATATATAATTATAATATTATTGACATTACCAAAAATTGTAACAATCAAAACCACATTATTATCTCATTAATATTATTCTTTCACAATAATTACCATAATTACTAATAACCTATTATAATCAATTATAATTAATATTATTCTATCATTAATATTATTCTATAATAATAATAATTAATAATTAATATTATTATAATTGCCGTATTACTAAAATACCCCTACGTTTGGGCGGGAAAACTCTAGAGGAGGATAATGTTTTTATATATAGTATAGATTAGATTTGAAACCTTAAATAATTACCAAACTTATTAGTATTATCATTTTCCTCTTTACTTTTGAAGAATGAAATCAAAAATGAGGAAGAAAAAATAATTTAAAAAAATGAAAAGGTCATTCCATGCATTAAATAAATATGGAACTTTAATACATGACAAAAACTTGTGTGAAATCATTTCACGAATAACTAGTTGTTCTTGAGACTGGTTGGGTAGTAAACAACTGGGCGTGTAATATCACAATTTCAGTTATAAATATTACAATATTTATCATTATTAACAATCATTTTTACCTTAAATAGTATTACAATTTCACATATAAATATTACAATTTTTATTATAAGTAACAGTTTATTTACTTCAAATTGATATTAAATTTTATGTAATAAGTATTATTATGAATTCAATTTCAATTATAAGTAAGAAACAATTATCCTAGATTCGACCTGTCTCATAGATAAAAAAGGCGATCTAACACAAATTTGACTCTTAATACACACACACACATATAATATATATTTTTATATATTGTCAACTACCCAACCCATTTTCCTAACCTTTGTACCTTACACCATATCTGACGACTTGTTACACTGAACTCCAAACTTTCCATCATTTCTTTCCAAAAGCATTCAGTCGTTATACGGTGGATCATAGTAACACTTTTTTTGGTTCAGTGTTCTAATTGCACTTTCATATTACGTCCAGTGGTCAATTTGAACCGTATTCCAACAATGAAAAGGTCATTCCATGCATTAAATATGGAACTTTAATATATGGCAAAAACTTGTGTTAAATTATTTCACGAATCATTAATTGTTCGTGAGATGAGTCGGGTAGTAAACAACTGGACGTGCAATATCACAATTTCAGTTATAAATATTACAATATTTATCGTTAATAAAAATTAATTTTACCCTAAATAATATCACAATTTCACATATAAGTCTTACAATATCTATCATAAATAACAATTTATTTGTAATTCAAATAGGTAATAAATTTTCTACAATATGTATTACAATAATAAGTAACATTTCACATATAAATATTATAATATTTATACTATAATTAAACTTCATAAGTATCACAATTTTAGTTATAAATATTACAATATTTATTATTAGTAACAATTATTTTACCTTAAATAGTATCACAATTCCATATATAAATATTACGCAGTACAATATATATTATAAGTAACCGTTTATTTATTTCAAATTTTTGAATCTATGTTCAATTTTTGAATAGTATGTTCAATAGTAACTCTATGTTCAATAGTATAACACAATTTTTAAATCTATATAACGTAATTGTGAATATAGAGTTCAAAAGTTGTGAATATTGAGTAATGTAATTTTGTATATTGAGTTTTAAAATTATGAACATAGAGTTCAAATTTGTGAACATAGACCCTGGTCCATAGCATAATTCCATCCCTTCTCACTCCAAAAACATTATACATGGATTCACACTTTCTAGCCTAAATTGACGTTGGGCTTAGGCCCATTCCCCTATCAACAACTCATGGTTTCGGGTTTGACTCTAAATTTTAATAGGCTGGTTCCTGTTTCAAAAAACAATGAAAAAACAATGAAAATGCACGCCCAGTGGGACTCGAACCCACAATCGCTTGATTAGAAGTCAAGCGCCTTATCCATTAGGCCATGGGCGCTTGTTGTATATTTCGATACGTTTAATTTACTTGTATTGAAATTGAAATCAGGGATCTGACCCAAACCACAAAAGGTTAATTTATCATAAGAGCAAATTCCACTTTTAGTCATCAACTATTGTTGCATTGCTACATTTAGTCTTTTAATTTTGTCATATTACATCATTGACTTTAATTTGAGTAACTTCCACTTTTAGCCCTCGACTATTGTGGTATTGCTATATTTCCACTTGCTCTTATAAACAGCTCAACTGGTTGTAGAGATGAAATTTGTCATGCAAGACCAGTAATCTAATCAAATCAGCAACAGTGTAGGAACAACCTCTCAAAATGTGTGTGTGTGTGTGTGTGTGTGTGAGAGAGAGAGGGAGAGGGGAGGGGGGGGGGGAGGAGGAGAGGGGGTTCCTTGTGCGCAATAAGTAAAAGTCTAGCCTTTGTTGGTCAGTTAATTCACCATGATTTACCCCTTTAAAAGTTGTTGTTACTATTTGTAAAATACTACTTTGGACTCTCAAAATTTACTTCCACCTTTTGCTACCTCACATAAATTTTTTATATAGACATCATTATTGAGACCCACAAAATAGAGATAGGATAGCTTATTGTTGTTTGCCATGCCAAGAAATAATTGTGAGGGATTACAATCTGAGAGTCCATGTAGTAAAATTGGGTTATCATACCACTAATTTAAAAATAAATTTAGCTATCAATTAGATATTGCCATCTCAGGAGGGAAAGTTTGTAGGGGATATATTGAAATACATAAGGGGTTTGTAGTGTTGGTTTTATGACTTTTGGGTAGTTAACGGTTGGTCAACACTATCGTTAAAATAAAGAGTATATGGGAATATATAGAAAAAATATAGAGAAAATAAATATTTTGTACTACTGAGAATTACTTGTCCTTTCTCTATGTATGGAGGTCTATTTATATAAGTGGATGAGAGGCCTAAAAGAAATAAAAGTCTTAGACTGCTTTATATTGGGAGCCCTGACTTTGTTATTATATTAGAAATAGGAAGCTCAATCCTTATTACATTATGAATAGGTAGCAAACACAATCCTTGTTATATTACGAATAGTAAGCCCAACAATCTTACTAAACTCCTAGATCACTCCATATTGAATGTCCTTCTTGGGTTTTCTTGCTTTGGGCCTGATTCAGCTACTTTTTGGGCTTACACCATCCAGTTTTGAGATCTTTCGACCCATCCGGCTGCTAAAGAGGTGGTTTGACTGGTCAACGCCTTAGTATCCTATCCATCATTCAGTTCTCAACTTTCTTGAAAGCAGACTTGCGAAGTCGACGATATATACAAGAAAGTAAAATATCAAACCCAAGCATACTCTGAGTGCCTAATAGTCCATGATAAGCCCGGCCCCCTGAGTCAGAGCTGAGTATAAAGGGCATAAATTACACGTTGTCTCTTTAAAAACCTTTGACTAAGAAAAACTTAGTGACTTAGATTATTTCACTCTTTCATTGAAGCTAGGGTTTTAAATGGTCTTTACTATTGTTATATACATAGAATTTACAGCCAAATGTATGGAAATGGCTAATGCTTATTTGGTTTTTTATTATTATTATTATTATTATTATTATTATTATTATTATTATTATTATTATTATTATTATTATTATTATTATTATTATTATTATTATTATTATTTAAATTCCAGAACTCATAAAGAGGGGTTTTCTTTTTATCCTTTGGTGGCTATGGTAGATCATACTCCTATTTTGTGTAATCACAAGCATTATTGATTGCCTCATCCCAAAACCTCATAAGTAGCCCTATTACAGAAATCTTAGCTCTTATTATTGTCTCCTTAAGGGTGCTATTTCTCCTCTCATGCATCATCTCTATTATATTGAGGTGTGCATGTTGCTGAAACTTGGTGTAGAACACCATGTACATTGCAAAATGATTAGTTTACATGATTGAAAAATTTAACCCCTCGTTTTTTGTCATTCACTATTCTTCACTATTATATTCCAGCTCACTCTTATTTATATATACTTGAATTTCAAATTTGTTCATTAGAAGGAAACAAATTTGAACAATGAACCTTGCAACATTAAATTTTGCTATAACTTAACATTTGTAGATTTTTAACCAACCGTTGTATATATGCAACTTGTGTTTAAAATATGACTTGCCAAAGGCCTTGTGGTCAAGCGGCATGAAGTGATTCTCTTAAGTGGGAGGTCATGGGTTTGGACAAATACTGCATGTAACAGGATCAATAGTATTCAAAAAAAAAAAATATAACTTTTCAGTTTTCCTACATTTTGATGCAACTTAATTACTTGTTTAGAAAAATATCCTCCTTAATTAGCGTGCCAATGTCTATAATTAACATAGTAAATATATGTATATTACTTGACAAAGAATGTCCTGGTATCTTCTTATAATATAACCTTTACTTCATGACATCATTCTTTACTTGTTAAGCCTGATTGTTTAGCTATGCTGTTGACCTTGCCTAGCTTGTTTCTAGATAGGGTTTACTATTGATCATCCTATGCTACGTACTTATAAAAGTGTACTGTGAGTAAACTCTTATTGCTTAAAAAACTATGCTGTTTGAGAAACTCTACTGCTCATAAAGCCTTGTTGCTCAAAAAGCTCTATTGTTGGCCTAGTCTACTATAAGTCTAGGTATACTATATTTTTTTTTTGAAAATAGTCTAGGTATACTATAATGTAACATTATTTTCTGTATGCTGGCGTGAGCAATACGTCGTCCTATGCTTTATAGCATATTAGCATATCCTTTACTACAAAAACTTTTGTTATTAGTCAAATGCCCTCAGTTAGTTCTCTCAAAGAGGGCCGTTCGTCCCACCGCTGCCTAATTTTTGACAGGCTTTTGTTGGCTGATCTACGAGTTAGGATTCATGCGACTCTAATCCGTCTCACATGAGCTTATATATTACTCATGCAAACATTTATTTTAGTAACAATTATAATCAATCTCTCATATATTATCTTGCATTCATAAACTTTTAATTACCGATTTAAATAAACAAATTGAACATTCAATTACATATACATAAACATCTGATCTTCTATATAATTTTGCATTGATATATTTAAAATACTTATTTAAAAATAAACATTGGGCATTATCTTATGCGTGAAAAACTAGTATTTTAATATAGGTAAAACTTTGTGTAAGACTCTCTTAGGAATCCTTATACGTCAGACTGGTCAGATCAAGATGCAAATATAATACGGAGTACTAATTAGAAATAAAATGTTTGTTATATAAGGGAAAGTATAATACTTTTTCAGCACTTTCTCTTAGCTTAGAAGTAACAAGCACTTTATTTCTAATTAGTATTACATTTCTACTATACTAATAAGAGCCAAAGAGAGTTAGGCCTAAAATGGGTAGAAAAAATGGCGGTCAAATTATTTAATCAAATGGATGGTTCAGATGAATTATTTAATCAAATAGATGGTTAAGATAATTCATATTAATATTATTAATAGAGATTACCTAATTTAACCTTACTTTTATGATTATCCGTTAAGTTTTTCGTTAAATATTTTCTTCTCCGTTAATATTCCGTTAACTTTTAACTTACCCATTATTAATTTCTATAAGAAAGGTCTTAGGTTCGAACCTCATCTCAATCAAATTTGACATAATTAAGTTTCTCACTCTATTTTACTCTTATTAAATTAAATAAATTAGTAGCTATAACAAAAAATGATACATATATATTTCTTTAATTTAAAATTATGCATGTGTCTACAATACCTTTATTTGAAAAAATTATTCATTATCAAAAAATTAAATTAAATAAGAGAAAATAATTTCATTAGTTATATTGTCTTTATTTTCTCTCATGCAAAGATTCTTTACATTCGAATTTATCAATTAATATTCATTACATTGTCCATTATCTTATTTTTACAATATCTTGTAATTAAATATCAAAGTTATAGTACAAAATAATGTTATATATTTATTTACCAAGTATTTTATTAATACTATGAAAAAAATTTAAAATAATTTGAAGCTAATTATATTAACTATTTGGGGATTGGTTGACAGAGAGAGTACTCAAATAATAACCCAACAAATTGAAGCGGAATCACTCTATTTTACTCTTATTGAATTAAATAAATTAGTAGTTACACCAAAAAATGATACATATGTATTTCTTTAATACCATGAAAAAAATAAAAAAGAATAGTTTGAAACCAATAATATTAACTACTTGGGGGATTTGTTGACAATGAAAATACTCAAATAACCCATTATCCAGCAAATTGAAGCGAGAAACTACCTTTTAATATCTTTGGAATACATAATATTTTAAATTTTCAAATTTTTATTAATTTATTTATTATTTTTTCTTAAACTACGAATTTCTTTATCCACAATAACTCATTCAACAATAATGGTTGAACCAAATGAACCCCAAGCAGAACACCTAAAGGAAAGTCCATATGACGTTGTCAATGACAATGTTACTCAAAAGAGAATTAAGAACACTTAGAAAAATTCAAATTAAAAGTAGTATTTATTTAGACTATCATTTTTAGACCAAATATTTAGACTATCGATTTTACAAGGTTGCAAACATTTATTTTAGTAATAATTATAATGAATTTTCTATATTATCTTGGATTCATTTACTTTGAGTAAGATATTTAAATAAAAAAAATTCGACATTCAATTACCCATGTATAAACTTCTCCTATATAATCTTGCATTTATATACTTTCAAATATTTATTTAAATATAAACATTGGGCATTAACCCATTCGCGCAATGCGCGTATAAAACTAGTTTTAGTATAAGTATTACATTTTCATATTAACTCGACATATCTCATGGTAGGTGGGACGATGTCATAGGAGACTTGATTATTCTTTAATATAATATATTTTGGAGTAGTGATTAGTGATTAAGATTTATCACATTAATAAAATATTATTTTGAAGCAATAATTAAGATTTATGATATAAATAAACTAGAGTGGAACCAAATTTACTCCTTATTTTATGGAGTAGCATATGTTTAATACTCACCGTCAAAAATAGTCATTTTCATTTGAGATCAGAATTAATCCATGGCAGCAGAGCAAGGTGAGGGAGTGAAGCTAGTGCCGAGAATGAAGCTGGGTTCACAGGGCCTAGAAGTATCAGCTCAGGGACTGGGGTGTATGGGCATGTCAGCCTTCTACGGCCCGCCCAAGCCCGACGCCGACATGATCACCCTCATCCATCACGCCGTTGACTCCGGCGTTACCTTCCTCGACACCTCCGACATCTATGGACCCCATACCAATGAGATCCTCCTTGCCAAGGTATGCCGCTATCCGCTACACCTCTTTCTTGTTTTTTGTTTTGTTTTGTTTTTTTTTTGACACGTGGATCATCATCACTCTTTAATGTTTGCACATGGGTAATCTAAGGATTATTAGGTGGAGGCTAAAAACTACTTTGACTCTAAAAAAATGTAACGATATAATGAATTAAAGTTACGGGCCTCTTAGCTACTAATTATAGCTTTTAAATATAGTGGTAATTCCTATCTGCACATATATAGATTGATGAATTCTTGACCTCTTAGTGTGGGAGCACTGAGGGCAATTGCCCCTCCTCCGATCCCCACCCCTTATATATAGAGCCCTTTGTGTATACAGCCTTTGGATGTAGTGGTAAATCGTATCAACACATATAATTAAATTCAAATGTATAGGGGCCTTTGTGATTAGTTTAGATGGCTTCTTCTTTTTTTTTTTTTTTAATTAGTTTAGATGGTTAAGTTGTTATATAATAGGTATTATGCAAACCTTTTAATTTGTCTTTGAATTGAAGGCGTTGAAGGGAGGGGTGAGAGAAAGGGTTGAGTTGGCAACAAAGTTTGGAATAACTTTTGTTGATGGGAAGATTGAAGTGCGTGGAGACCCAGCCCACGTGCGAGCTTCATGTGAGGCCAGCTTGAAGCGCCTCCATCTTGATTGCATTCATTTATACTATCAACACTGCGTTGACACACGTCTGCCCATTGAAGTAACGGTTAGTCCATTCCCTTTTCATATATATATATGCTTAATTAATTGCTAGCTGTTCAATATTTATCTTCTCATCACCTATTTGTTAATTAATTATTCTCCTAATTGTTTTCAAAAAAAAATAAATTTGATTCTCCTAATTGTGCAAGATGGGAGAACTTAAGAAGCTAGTCGAAGAGGGTAAAATAAAATACATAGGCCTATCTGAGGCTTCAGCTCCAACAATCAGAAGAGCCCATGCTGTTCATCCAATATCAGCAGTGCAATTGGAGTGGTCTTTGTGGTCAAGAGATGCTGAGGAAGACGTAATTCCTACTTGCAGGTACCTTCACTTCATTTAGCTCTTCCTATTGGTTAGTGCCAACTTGTTCCCGGGTTTTTTTCTAAGACTTGATTGGGCTATTAAAATGCAACCCTTTAACATTTGGGTAATTTCAAAAGTATCCCAGGCTTCCCCTATCTCTAATCGCTTTTTTTCCTTTACTCGGTCGTTTTTCTTTTTAGATTCTCTTTTTGGTTTTTCTTCTCTTTTTGTTTGTTCGTCTGTAGACTCTAAAATCCTGAACCCTTTTCCCGCCGACCAATTTCTAAAAATTCAGTTCAGTTGAACCGGGCGGGGGATAGCAAAAGAAAAAAGTTTTTCATCCACTACTTGAGGGTATGCATGTGCATTGTTGCAAAAAGTGACCACCTAAAAAGTCACAAAAATCGGTAATTTATGCGACCGGCCACCTAGGCGCAGATGAAGTATAGCGTGGGTATGCTCCTGCTTCTGCTTCCGATCCTCCAGCTCTGGCTCATGCTTCTGTCCCAGTTGTACTCCTGCCCCCATTCCTATCCCTGTTCAATCAGTGGTACCCATTTTGGTCTCCTGCCTTCGTTAATCCGTTATGCCTCAAGAGAAAAGTCAAGTCTGACCTTTTTGTACACATCTTTTGTAGCCATGGTAGTACTAACATGGCTAGTAAGAACGGGAATAGTCCAAACTCTTTGTTGATGGGCTGTAAGAAACTCTTATATATATATAAATATTCGTGGCTAGTATAGCTACTCTTTTGCTGCACATATATAAGGTTATGTTGGATTTTGACGATAAGAAACACGATCCTTGTCTTTAGTCTGTTAGCCTGTGCACCTAGAGTGAACTCTATCTGTGTTCGAGTGGGGTTCAGTCTGGGTGTGGCGGTAACTACTCCGGATGTACGGTATCGTCGAGCCGGGGTGTTACAAGTGCCAACTCGGTCGTAGTGGATTAGGCGGCCGACGATTAGCTATTTTTTTTAAAAAAATTTTTGTGTTATTTCTCTCAAAATAACGTCATTTTGAGCAAAAAAAATTTTAAATCTTTCAAATTGGTTGCAAACTCAAAAAATGTATTAAAAAATCAAAATTATTTACTTTAATATTGATACCTTGTGAGTTGGGACTTTGTGGAATTATGTTTAAAGTTTTCTAGTCCTTCGGGATGCCTAGCGATTTTTGCAATCTGGTGCACTAAATTTCATCTTGTGAGCCTATCCGACAAATGATTACAAAGAAGTAAATCAACCTATGTTGTTTCATAATTGACACGCTCAAGCCATGAAAGCCAATATGGGAGGCCACTCCCATTAGGAGTCCTGGTAACTTGGTAGTTATAAAGTCATTAATCAGACCAATTTTGTTGAGATTATCACTTTATAGAACACATCCTTTAGTTTGTTATTAGAGTCAACCCTACAAAAAGTAATAGATTCTAATGTTCCCTACATACTAATTTTTTTTTTTTTCAGAGAGCTAGGAATTGGGATTGTTGCGTACAGTCCTTTAGGTAGGGGATTTCTATCGTCGGGTCCAAAGCTGGTTGAAAATTTCTCAAATGATGATTACCGAAAG
The DNA here is from genome assembly GCA_003576665.1 of Ipomoea trifida. Taxonomy (NCBI): domain Eukaryota; kingdom Viridiplantae; phylum Streptophyta; class Magnoliopsida; order Solanales; family Convolvulaceae; genus Ipomoea; species Ipomoea trifida. The sequence goes on along the minus strand of CP025647.1, from coordinate 6,957,726 downwards.
GTTTGTGGATGGCTTGCCCATATTATAATGCTTTCATCTCAATACAAACATATCAAGCACTTCGATCCGATTAATATTGTTGCCTATAACTTATCTCCCTCAAATTTATTTAATTTTGCAGTATTTACCAAGGTTCCAAGCTGAAAATCTTGAACACAACAAAAAGTTATACGAAAAGATTGTTGAAATTGCTGAAAAGAAAGGATGTAGTCCCTCACAACTAGCATTATCATGGGTGCACCATCAGGGGAATGATGTATGTCCCATTCCTGGTACCACTAAGATTGAGAACCTCAACCAGAACATTGGTGCCTTGTCTGTGAAGTTGACACCAAAAGACATGGCCGAGCTTGATAAAATTGGGTCAGGTGATTCAGTCAAAGGCGATAGGTATTCCCCTGGCACGAGAACTTGGAAAAATTCAGATACCCCTCCATTGTCAACATGGAAAGATGTGTAATGAAATTGTCTCTACCAGCACCATTTTGTAATGGTATGGAATTGAAGGTTTGTGCTTAATGGTATGAGAGATGTTTTTGAGTGTTAAATTTTAAGAATTAGAACCATGTTAGGGTAGGATGACAATGGTTTTAGATTAAAGTAATACAGATCACCCATTTGCTTATTTCAAGCCTCCAAGAAGCTTTGTCTTAAGGATGATTGGAGAAAGTACGGTTACCGATTGGATAGAAGTTGAACTTTCAACACTTTCCCAAGGATTATGTTGAACACTTGATTATATAGTAGTTAAAAATGTGTTTATTAAAAAAAATGAAAATAATGGTTTTTCCAAATATTGTTAAAGAAAGAGTATGACAAGTACCTATAATGTAAAGTGCGTAAAATTAAAGTGAAATGATACAAAAAAAAATTATAGTGATTCAAAAGTTATGTAATCCATCCACTACTCCACTCTTCTTCTATTGTCCAAGAGGGATTTCACTAATAAATTTGTATCTTTACACAAAAAATTTTGATGTTCTCAACTTCGATCTACTTCTAGTTGAAGAATATCTACTGCTAAGCAACTGCGTCATCAGCTAGAACTTGTGCTGCCTTGCCAACGTAACTCATGTTGTTTGTTGAGAACTTTGCTGCTACAAACTCCTGTTGTTCTCAAAGCTTGCTATTAATAAACTCCTATTGATTACATCATGTTGTTTAGTGATATCAACAAATTTGTCACTTCGAAATCTTACTGCTTGTGACTTCATCATGACATCAGCAACTAAGTCTTCTTGTGTTAAGTTCCCCGACCTCCTTCTTAACACTTAGGTGGTTTTGTCAAAACAAAATTAGACTATTATTATAACACAAAATTTACAACCAATTGAGAGTTCTAAAACTACATCCTATTTTACACTTTAGCTTATCAAAAGCTAAACACATATTTTCCTAAGGATCCAATTATGCTTGAGATTCTTTGGAATTGTGCACTTCTATTAGAATACGATAGACAATTAGCTACACCACTCAAAATTTCAATATCGCTTTGAGAAAAAGGGGATTGGATGAAGACTAGTAGGCTATGTAGTGTTTCTTCAATTAGGAATTATTGAGATTAACAAGAACAAGAAACAATAACGATGACAGATAGTAAAGAAGACAAGATTTACGTGATCTACATCCACAGGAGTAAAAACTATTCTTTTATTAATTATGATGGTCATCATGCACCTAGAGATACAATGAATGTATTTATAGGCATCTATCCTTATAACATGGGGTCAACCCAATTCGCTCCACTCTTATACCTTATATGGACAAATGCAACATAAATGAAATGCCATGAGAGTGGATTCCTTGCTTATTATTGGTAGTCTAGTGACTATGAGGATAACATTGGCACATTGGTTCATTTGGTTGCCTCTTCCTCGATCATTGTTAAGTCTTTGCGTACTCCCTAATCCTTAGACATCTTTTAGCATCTAGACTTGAGTAAGTTTGTCTTGTACTAATACGTTGGTTTCTTTTGTTTTATGAAAGTAACAATGTATTCTAAATCAAAATTCCAACAAGATGATCTGTTAGGAATATTTTATAATAGATTTTGATGATAATGAAAGTTGTGTAAGAGTGGTGATGGAATGTATAATAGTGTGTGTGAGAGGGTATCCTCACACTGGATAACAGCTCAAGGAGTGAACCGGAAGGAGGGTTAAATAGTAAGTGGTTAATCACAAGAGTGTAGAGTGTTTGGAAGCTAGTTCAAAGGAATATATGTGAACATTAAGAATACTCTTAAACATATATGTAATATAATAACTATAAGGAGTACAAAAAAATGTAATAAATCATATCCCAACTATCAAATACAATAATATCACAAAATCACAAATATTAATAACTAAATAACAATTCACTATCATCTTCAACTGACTTTGATCTTCATTTGTATCTGCAAACATAATTGAAGATGTGAAATACTCTACATTCCAATGATACCAAGAAAGTTGAAAATTGACAGATGGAATTACCTTGTTTCAATCACAAAGAGCATTGAGCTGAAGCATTATTTGGGAACATGAATCTGTATTAATATGGAGTAAATAAATAAGGCCAAGGACTAATATTGTGCATTAAATTGAATTTTGACAATCATGAGCAGAGGAACAGAGCAGCTGAAGAATGAGGCAGTTTGCAAGATGAAATCTAAAACAAAAACTGTAAAAGAAATACGTCTAGACAACCTCAAATAACAGTGGTAGACTAATGCATGCCAGGCATAGTAGAACATTATGTCAAGAATAAATATATTATCTTTAAGAACTTAATTTAGCTCTGCAGTAACCTCACTTCATAATCTTTCACATTTCTTCCCAACGAATGGAATGAAGCAATACTTGGACTTCATTTACTTGCCACTTCCAGGATAGTAATCAAGAACATAGCAAATTAAAGTAAAACAAAACATTACCACTTCCAGGATAGTAATCATCGCCCACCCACCGCCAAATCCTCCGGAAACAGGAACACCTCCTCGTCTTCTAAACCGCCCAACTCCAATATCTGCACTGAAACTGCTCATTTCACAAAATTTCAAGCAACAAATCCAAAAAGAACACAAGAACCTCCAGAAAACCAAATCAAGAAATAAACTCCAATCACTTCCTCTCTTATTGAAACAAGAATCGAGAATTGAAAGGCGAGAGAGATGAATACCAGGAGCGAAACTAGAGGAGTCGGTGAATTGAAGTCCTTGAAATCCCATCCTATCCCGAGAATTGGCCGGCGGTTGGCGACTTTCACATTTTCCTAGAGACTTTAGCCTCATCTTTATTAGAGACTTTAGAGTAGTAACGCTGTCATGAATCATTGGAAATAAATTAATTAGGATATGATATGATGATATATTAAATGCCGTTACGTTTGTAGAAAAAAGGACAAGGAAATTGATCTAGAAAGAGCAAGGGAGATCAGAAAGACTACCCGTATTGTATCTTCCTCAATGACAATCATATCATCGTTTCCTTGCTCATGTTGCTCTTCCCAAATTTGATTTGCTGAAGCCACCGCAGAAGGAAGACAACGAATCAATTTGATAGACTTCAACTTTGAAATTTCTGCAAAGTTGGCTGGGATTTCTTCCAATTGAGAGCACCAAGAAAGGATTAGGCACTCAAGGTTCGGAAAGTGATAAGCACTGGCTTCCCAACACTTCAGACCAATTGCATCATGAATTTTCAAATAAATTAATTGCTCAAATTTCTCCTTCTTGGATAGTTTCCACTCTTCTCCATGAAAACAACTTAATAGCTTTAGAACCTCAAGTTTAGGCAACTTGCTAAGAATATTAACTGTCTTCCACCCACAAGTAATATCACAAAAGACCAACTTCTTAAGGTTTTCCAAGCGACCAATATGATTATTTGGATTCATCACATAATAATCCCCCAGAGAGAAGCAACAACCATAAAGATGCAAACTCTCAAGTTGGTGTAAATAGGCAAGATTTTTTATGTAATCATTCGAAGCTTGTCTTTCAAGTCTAACCTTTACCTTCTTCACATGTGGAATATTAACAAATAATTCTCTTGTGCATTGATCAGGCCCAATCCCACAAATGCTCTTCAAGTTTTGATGAAAAAATATGGGAAAATAACCAGGAGTATAGCAACAGTTGAAATGTTGTAGTTGTGGAAACTCTAAAATGCCAATTTCATCAAAACACCTATTGGAAGAAAATATTTGAAGATTCCATGCGCGGGGTTTTAACACGTTTTTATGTGAACCATTTGAAAATAGACATCTCAAATGGACAAGATTCCCAATATTGCACTCAATATTATAGAGTACTCTTAATAAACTGCAAAATTTCAAATTCAAATATGTGCCTATTGGTGAGAAACAGAAGATGGATCTGCAGTTTCTAAAAATAGAATATGATGTATGTCTGCCTAAGTTGTTTGATTGGATGCTTACCCAACGAAAATCTTTTGGAGGAGAACTGCAACCATTTTTATAGACAACATGGAGAAGGTTGTCCTTTTTAGCTTCCCTCACACAAAAAGAATGCAGTAAATCATGCATTCTAAATGCCTTTATTTTTCCTCCACATGAACTACTTGCCTGGCTTACAAGAATTAAGTTTCTATCCTTGAGTTCTTGAATGTACTTTTCGGCAATTGCATCAAAGCTCATACTCTCAAATTCATTTATAAGTCCTTCAGCAGCCCATAATTTTTTCAAAATATTAACATGGATCTCTTCATCTTCTGGAAAAATGCTCAAATATAAAAAACAAGCCTTCAATTTGTAAGGCAAGTGATTGTAACTTGATGAGAGAATCCTTGAGCATTCTTCATCAATGCTTGTTGTTGCAAATGAATTTAGAGTTTCAGCAATCTTCTTCCACTCATCTAGGGTGTTGAGTTTGGAAAATAAACCCGCAACCACAACAATTGCCAAAGCCAGTCCTTTGCATTTCTTAACAACTAGTCTTACAATTGCCTCAAATTCAACATCCCAAGATTTGCATGTCTTTTCGTGAAATAAATTCCAACTCTCACTTTCATCTAATAATTGCATTTGATGAGAAAAGTCATTACTAGAGCCAATACGAGTAGATACCTTTGCAAAGCGAGTAGTTAACAATACTCGGCTATGATTGCTATTATCTGGAAAGCAAGCTTTGACAGCATTCCACGCCTCTTCACTCCAAATGTCATCTATCACAACAAAGTACCTTTGATGCAGCAAATATCGATATAGTTGTTCTGCCAGCTCCTCTTCCGTGCCACTATTTGCACAGCCCATTGATTTAAGAAGACCCGTGAGCATTTGTCTCTTATTATGATGTTGGGATACAACAACCCAAGCTCGCTTGTCAAAATAGGATACAATTGACTGATCTTCATAAACACTCTTAGCCAATGTTGTCTTGCCAATGCCTCCCATACCTATAATCGAGACAATTTCTCGTTGCCTTGATGAATGCTCAATTAACATTTTCTTTACAATCTGGAACTCATTGTTCTTCCCCACCATAATCTCCTCAGAGTGTGAAGCATGTTCAGAAGAATTCCTCAGCATGATAACTTCTTCGTCACATTCAGTAAACGCATCAAGTGCTGTTTCCCTTCTTTGCAAGGCTATGACATGCTTGACTTTCGCCAACTCTTCCTTGATAGCATCAATGTCTTCTATTGCTTTTTCTAAAATACGACGAAGTTTGCATGAAGGCCAAGATCTTTCCCCTTGTGGGTTTTCCACATAAAGATCTGCAACTCCAAATTCTTCATCTTCTGCTTCTATATCCCCCAGATCAAGAGTTTCTTCTGCTTCCACAAGAAGATCTGCAACTCCAAATTCTTCATCTACTGCTTCTATATCCCCCAGATCAAGAGCTTCTCCTGCTTTCACCAAAAGATCTGCTATTCCAATTTCCTCTTCCTCATAGAGTTCTGCGATTTGGAATTCGATTTCATATTCTACTCTGAAAGCCACATCTCTAAGTTTTGTTTCCAATTCTTTAATTGCTTGAATGCCATCCATTCTGTTCTCATCGAATAGCTCTATCAGAAAACCAAGCTTTTCATGGAGAGATTGGATCAACACTTTGTTGCAAGGGATAAGCTCCTTTTGTTGTAGGATTGGACGAGGTTGAGTTTGCAAGAATTCAAGCTCTATTGTCCTCATAAGAGAAATCACAGCTACACAAGCCATTCTTCTCAGTTCTCTCTCCCTATGTATGTAATGTAATTGTGAGTTGATTTCTTCTCTCTTAGTTTGTTGTATCAACTGCCAATTATTGCGTTATGGCTCTAAGTGCAATATTTGGAAAATGGAAGCATTTTTAATTGCAAGATTGCAGCTAGCTAGCATTCACTTTCTGCTGCAACTTGTAAAGATTAGAGTTAGATACTGACAACATGATATGATACGCAATTGTTTAATAATGTTAAGTGGGAATCCTGGCCTACAGCGCATATCCAAGGCAGCTCCAGCTGGATCCAAAACAGGAATAGCAAAGTTAAGGTCTCAAAATTGGCAGCAAATAGATGTTAATATAAATATAAACTTCCTAATCAATTTATATAAAAGTTTTTGAGTGAGGAAGAAGACCGCAACTACTGATCGAGAGTGTGTATTGAGTAAACTTCATCTTGTGACTGATCAATTTAGGTTGTTCATGACTGATCAGCTCAAACTAAAAATGTCAATAGGGCGCACCCATTGAGAGTCAAATTAAAGTTGTGAAACGTGTAGATTAATCACGGCCTTTGATCTTGCTAAAATCAACAACCCAGAATGAAGAGCAATTAAAAAAATGCGATGGTATTATGATCATTTTGGGTATGGTCACAACTTAAAGTGCGTAAGTTTAAAGTTTAAGGTGCGAGAGTTCAAAGCTTAAGGTGCGTAATTTTATAGCTTAATGTGCGTAAGTTTATAGCGTTAGGTATGTAAGGTCACAATTTAAGGTGTGTAAGTCTAAAACTTAAGGTGCCTAATTTTAAAGCATAAGTTGCATCACTTTCTAGTTTAAGGTGCATAAGTTTAACTCTTAATGTGCGTATGTTTAAAGTTTAAGATGCATAAGTTTGAAGCTTAAGATGCGTAAGTTTATAGTTTTAGGTGTCTAAGTTTAAAGTTTAAGGTGCGTAAGTTTATAGCTTAAGGTGTGTAAGTTTATAGGTTAAAGAGCGTAAGTTTATAGTTTAAAGTGCATATGTTTAAAATTTAATGTGCATCAGTTTAACTCTTAAGGTGAGTATGTTTAAAGATTAAGGTGTATAAGTTCGAAGCTTAAGGTGCGTCAATTTGAGATACTTGATCATTTGCATCTATGTTGCTAGGAAACACATTTTTTTTTAAAGTTTTCCTTCCGTTTGAGCCATTGATCTAGATTAGATCAACGGCTCAAATATATATGTATATATGTGTGTGTGTGTATATATATATATATATTGGTAATATTGGACAAGTTGGTCAGACTATTGGCATGGTAACCATAATGTTACAATTTTAATTCGACTCTCAATGGGTGCAAACTATTGACCTTTTTGGTTTGAACTGGTGAACAACCTAGATTTGCCAGTCACAAAGTAAAATTTACTCAGTTCACAGAACTCTCAGATAGTAGCTGTGGTTTCCTTCCTCATTCAAAAACTTTTATATAAATTGATTGGTGAGTTTATATTTATATTAACATTTATTTGCTGCCAATTTTGAGACCTTAACTTAGTTGTTCCTATTTTGGATGAGTTAATGCCATATGCGGTCCTCCGAGTATAGTGATTTTGACACGCTTAGTCTTAACCTTTCAAATTAATCACCCGTGGTCGTTCAATTTTTAAATTGCTACCATCCGTGATTCAAGTTAACCACCAATGGTTATTCAACTTTCAAAATTTAACCAGTCGCAGTCCTTCTAGAAGGACATGGATATTTAAAATTTGATAGCTGAATGTTTAAAATTAAACGTGACAAAATCACTATATCCGCAGAACTTCAAATGGTATTAATAACTCTATTTTGGATCCAGCTGGATCTGCCTTCCATAAACACAAAATAAAGAGAAAAAAAACACATGGATATGCGCTGCTGTAGTATTCCCACTTAATATTAAACAATTGCGTATCATATCATGTTGTCATTATCTAACTCTAATCTTTAATATATATACTAGGCCTAACCACGGACAGGTTAAAAGTCGAACCAACCCAAAATTATTTCGAAAAAAAATAGGCCTGGATTCCACTGAGTTATTGTTATGGCATATGAACTCGGATCTACCTAGCAAGGTGGACCTATGTTTATATTCACAATTTTAGAATTTTAGGTTCACAATTTTATAATTCTATGTTCACAATTACAGAACTCTATATTCATAATTTCATAACTCTATATCCAACAGTATAGTACAATTTTTGAATATATATAACAAAATTGTGATATAGAGTTTAAAAATTGTGAATATCGAGTAATATAATTTTGTATATTGAGATCTAAAATTATGAATATAAAATTCTAAAATTATGAATATAAAGTTCTAAAATTGTGAATATGAACCCGAGGGCAAATTATGCTGTGGACCCAGGTCCACCTTGCAAGGTGGACCTGGGTCCAAAACTACGTCGTTTTTGTCTCTTTTGTTTTTTTTTTTTTTTTTTAATTAGTAAACATATTGTTGAATATAAAGTTGTTCAAAAATGTGTGAATGTAGAGGTTTCAAAGTGTGAATGTAGATTTATAGAAATCGTGAATGTAGATTTATAGAAATCGTGAATGTATATTTATGATTGTGTGAATGTAGAGTTGCCCAGAAATGTGTGAATGTGGAGGTTTCAAATTGTGAATATGGAGTATAGAAATCGTGAATGTAGAGTTATGCATGTGTGAATCTGTAATAGAGTTAAGAAGTTCTAGCAACTTGTAGCCCTGTAATGTGTGAATGTGGAGTTCTCAAGTTGCGAATGTGGAGTATAGGACCTGTGAATATAGAGTTTTGAATGTGTGAATGTGGAGTTTACAAATTGTGAATGTAGAGTATAGTGTATGTGAATGTAGAGTATAATGTATGTAAATGTAGACTCAGGTCCACGGCATAACAACCCGAACCCGAGTCCACCTTGCAAGGTAGACCCAAATCCCTATCATGGATAGTTTGCCTAGGCCCCGGACAAACAGGGCCGGTCCTGAGCACGGGCGGGATGGGCGACCGCCCTGGGCCCCATGCCAGAAGGGGCCCATCCACCATCCATATATATATGTAATTCTGTGATTTCTGTAATTCTAGAATATGTATTTTGTGATTTCTGTAATTCTAGAATATGTAATTCACGATACATATGACTGTAACATCAGCAGAGAGAAGTTTTTTAGAATTGAAGTTATTGAAAACCTACTTGAGATCTTCAATATCACAAGAAAGCGTGAATGGTTTGACGATTTTGTGTATTGAGAAGGATATGATAGAAAAGGTTAATCTTGATGCAGTTATCGGTGATTTTGCATTGAGTAAAGCACGTAGAAATTTTTTGTAATGATTATTTTTGTATTTAAAAAATGTTGAAAATTTTCTTAATCTTATTTCATGTTATTTGATATTATTATTATTTTTTTAGTATTATTAAAATTAAATTTTAGAACACTATTATTTTTTAGTATTATTAAATTTAAATTTTAGTTTTACATATAGGGGCCCATTTTTTAAATTTCGCCCAGGGCCTCTAAAACTTTTGGACCGGCCCTGCGGGCAAAGCATGATTTTTGCCATTAAGGCATTAAAGCTTTGAGTTGCCTGTTCGCCACTTTGGCAGCAAAGCATGGCAATCTGCCATACTTTGCTGCCATAAAGGCATTAAAAAATAAATAAATAAATAAATAAATAATTGTTATTTTTCTAATTATTCTCCTTGTGCAAGATGGGAGAACTTAAGAAGCTAGTCGAAGAGGGTAAAATAAAATACATCGGTCTATCTGAGGCTTCAGCTTCGACAATCAGAAGAGCCCATGCTGTTCATCCAATATCAGCAGTGCAATTGGAGTGGTCTTTGTGGTCAAGAGATGTTGAGGAACACGTAATTCCTACTTGCTCTTCGCTTCATTTAGCTCCAATTGGTTAGTGCCAATTTGTTCCCGTGTTATACGTGGCCTGTCAAAAAGTAACACCCATCCACTATTTGAGGGTATGCACGTGTATTGTTGCAAATTAAAATCGTGTCTAGGCGTTAGGCGGTGGTCGGCCGCCTAGAAAATCACCAAAATCGGTGATTTATGTGACCGGCCGCCTAGGCAGACTACGCGCCGACTCGGTCGTGGTGGACTAGACGGCTGACGATTAGCTATTGTTGTCTTTTTTTTTTTTTGGTGTGTTATTTCTCTCAAAATGATGCATTTTGAGCAAAAAAATATCTTAAATCTTTCAAATCGGTCACAAATCAAAAAAATGTATTAAAGAGAAATGACGTCATTTTGAGCAAAAAAATCTTAAATCTTTCAAATCGGTCGTAAACCCAAAAAACGTATTAAAAAATCGAAATCATTTACTTTAATAATATTGATACCTTGTGAGTTGGGACTTTGTGGAATTATGTTTTAAGTCTTTAAATCTTTATACAATTTACAATTCTATTTGTATTTTAGGTCAATATTTAATATTTTAGTATTAACTATTAAAGTATTAAATAGTTTATAATTAACGAAAGACCCAAGAAAAGCAACATACTCAGGTCTCATTGACAGAATACAAGGGAAACTTGCCGGCTAGAAGTCCAGGACACTCTCAATGGCGGGTAGAATAGTTCTTACCCAATCAGTCCTATCTTCCATACCTTACTACACGATGCAATCAACCTTGCTGCCCAAAGGTGTAATTACAATGATTGAAAAGCTCATCCGAAATTTCACTTGGGGAAGCTCATCAGACCAAAGGAGATGTCACCTATTGAGCTGGGAAACTATCACCAAACCCAAGGAAGGCGGGGGTCTAGGACTTCGCAGACTTGAAGAAATGAACGAGGCCTTTATTGCAAAACTGGGTTGGCGACTATTACAAAAAGAAGACTACTTGTGGCCGGACACAAGTCCTCAAAGCTAAATATGCTATCTCCTCGGAGGATTGTGCTACATGGAGGGCGAAACCTAAAATGTCAAACATCTGGAAAGGCATCCTGAGATCAGTTCCAATTCTGAGGAAAGGCACAGCAACGCTAGTCAGAAATGGTAAGGGCACATCATTCTGGTTGGACAAGTGGCTGGGAGATAGTCCGTTAATTGACCGTTCAACTTCCCTGATTCCTCCCTCCGAAATCTACAAAACAGTGGATCAATACTGGAATCAAGATAGTACTTGGAATGTGATTGCTCTGCAACAATTTCTCCCGGAGGATATCCAAGACGAACTAACAGCCATTATACTCTTCGACGAACCAGGGTCTCAAGACCAAGCTGTTTGGAGTAAAGAGCCGTCGGGATCCTTCTCAGTTCGAACTGCTTATGATTGCGCAGCCGAAAATTCCCCCTCACCCGAAGCAGCAAAATGGAATGCTATTTGGAAGTTGAAGTTACCAAGCCGAATCAAAGTCTTCCTGTGACTAAGGCGTCATGAGAGAATAATGACCAACAAACAAAGGGTGAAAAGAGGCTTTGGGCTTTGCAACCTGTGATAAATGTTGGTGTTGCAAGGATGTCAGCGAAGATATCGAGCACACTGTGCGCAGATGCCCTGCAGCGGATGAAGTTTGGAGAAGAGTTCTCCCGGATTTTTACTGGAAAACTAGGCATCTACCTTTCCAAGGTTGGCTAGACATTGGAGTTGCGAACAAGGGAAGTGGGCGGAAACCAGAAGCTGACAACTCCCTATTCGCGCTTACGTTGTGGTGGATATGGAAGTGGAGAAACAAGGCAATCTTCACTAAGACACTCTATCATCTCCAATCTAAAGTTTTGTGGATTAACACTCAAATGGAGCAAGTCACCTCTGCTTTTTTAAGGTCCAAACTTTATATGGGATCAGAACCCACTTACAACTGGGAGAGCAGAAGCTGGACTAAACCTGAGCCAGGGATGGTCAAGATAAACTTTGATGGATCACTAGATCCTCAAACCAAAAGAGCAGGATGTGGAGGAGTCATTAGAGATTCCTCAGGCAATTGGCTATACGGTTTTATCAACAATATAGGATCTTGTTCTCCAGACCAGGCCGAAGCATGGGGACTACTTAGAGGCATACAAACAGCAGTCCACATGGGTTGTAGAAACATCATAATCGAAGGCGACTCAAAGGAGGTTATTGCTGCTATGAGTACCCCATCAAATACGACCAACACGATTTGTAATATACTCAAGGCATGCAGGCAGGAATTAAGACAAATAGAATCATGGAAATTAGAGCTAATCCCTCGCGAGATCAACACAGTGGCCGACCAACTCGCAAGATCTTCAAGGTTATATCCTAAAGGACTGCACATGCTCTCCCAACCGCCAGTAGATGTTTTACAGCCTCTAGAATTTGACAGAATAGGATGCCCAGCATGGCGTCTCATGTATAATATTAGCTAGACAGGATGCCCAGCATGGCGTCTCATGTATAATATTAGTAGACAGTTTTGGGTTTCCCCCTTCTGTAATAAATAAATAAAATAGTTTATAGTTATTAAATATTTAAAAAATTTTAAAATTTTTTAAAGAAGTAATTAGGAGCTAGGCGCCATAGAGCCCCCAGGAACGCCTAGCAATTTTTACAACCTTGTGCACTAAATCTCATCTTGTAAGCCTATCTGGCAAATGATTACAAGGTGATAAATCAACCTAGGTTGTTTTATAATTGACATGCTCAAGCTAAGAAAGTCAATAGGCCAGGCCTCTCCCATTGGGAGTCCTAGTAACTTGGTAGTTATAAAGTCAATAATATGACCAATTCAGTTGAGATTGTCACTTCATAGAACTCATCCCTTAATTTGTTATTAGAGTCAACCCTACAAAAATACTCCGTAATACATTCTAATGTTTCCTACATGCTACTTTATTTTCGGAGAGCTAGGAATTGGGATTGTTGCGTACAGTCCTTTAGGCAGGGGATTTCTATCATCAGGTCCAAAGCTGGTTGAAAATTTCTCAAATGAAGATTACAGAAAGGTTTGTGGATGGTTTGCCCAATTGCCCATAATATAATGTTTTCTTCTTAATATAAAACATATCAACCACTTCGATCCGATTAATATTGTTGCCTATAACTTTTCTCCCTCAAATTTATTTAATTTTGCAGTATTTACCAAGGTTCCAAGCTGAAAATCTTGAACACAACAAAAAGTTATATGAAAAGATCGTTGAAATTGCTGAAAAGAAAGGATGTAGTCCCTCACAACTAGCATTATCATGGGTGCACCATCAGGGGAATGATGTATGCCCCATTCCTGGTACCACTAAGATTGAGAACCTCAACCAGAACATCGGTGCCTTGTCTGTGAAGTTGACACCAAAAGACATGGCCGAGCTTGAAAAAATTGATTGGCTCAGGTGATTCAGTCAAAGGTGATAGGTATTCTCCTGGCTCGAGAACTTGGAAAAATTCAGATACCCCTCCATTGTCAACATGGAAAGATGTGTAATGGAATTGCCTCTAACAGCACCATTTTGTAATGGTATGGAATTGAAGGTTTGTGCTTAATGGTATGAGAGATGTTTTTGAGTGTTAAATTTTAAGAATTAGAACCATGTAAGGGTAGGATGGCAATGGTTTTAGATTAAAGTAATACATATCACCCATTTGCTTGTTTCAAGCCTCCAAGAAGCTTTGTCTTAGAGAAGACAAGCATCAATATCAGTGGGATTTTTTTTTGTGATTTTTGATGAGTTTTTGTATGTGTGATTAGGAAAGAAAAAATTAGAATGGAAGAAAAAAAAAACAAAATTGATTTTTTTTAAAAAGTTAAAAAGTTAAGGTTTTGTCATGCGCGCCTGAGGGCGTGCAGGGCCTGTGCGGTTGCACATCTTGCACGCCCTAAAATCCGGCCCTGAGGGCGTGCAGTACACACGCCCAAGTGTGATAGCCACGCATGGCTGTCACATGTGATATTAATTTGGTGTGGGTCTTAAATGTCAGAATTATCCATTCACTTGCATGATGATTTTCTCCATTCTCTCTCTTGCACCTCTCTCCTCCAAGATGGCATTTTTTTCTTAAGAACCGTGAACGATCCACTGATATGGATGCTCTTAAGGATGATGGGTGATGATCTTAGTACGGTACATACTAATGGTACCGATTGAATAGAAGTTGAACTTTCAACACTTTCCCGAGGATTATGTTGAACACTTAATTATATAGTCTTAAAAAATGCGTAGTAGTATGACAAGTGCGCATAATGTAAAGTGCGAAAAAGTAAAATGATATAAAAAAATTTATAGTGATTTGAAAGTTATGTAATCCTTCTATTACTCCACTCTTCTTCTATTGTTCAAGAGGGATTTCACTACTAAATTTGTATCTCTACAAAAAAAATCTTGATGTTCTCAACTTCGATCTACTTCTAGTTGAAGAATATCTACTGCTAAGCAACTACGTCATCATCAGCTAGAACTTGTGCTGCCTTGCAAACTCTTGTTGTTTGTTGAGAACTTTGCTGCTACAAACTCCTGTTGTTCTTAACACTTAGGTGGTTTTGTCAAAACAAAATTAGACTATTATTATAACACAAAATTTACAACGAATTGAGAGTTCTAAAACTACATCCTATTTTACACTTTAGCTTATCAAAAGCTAAACACATATTTTCCTAAGGATCCAATTATGGTTGAGATTCTTTGGAATTGTGCACTTCTATTAGAATACGATAGACAATTAGCTACACCACTCAAAATTTCAATATCGCTTTGAGAAAAAGGGGATTGGATGAAGACTAGTAGGCTATGTAGTGTTTCTCCAATTAGGAATTATTGAGATTAACAAGAACAAGAAACAATAACGATGACAGATAGTAAAGAAGACAAGATTTACGTGATCTACATCCACAGGAGTAAAAACTATTCTTTTATTAATTATGATGGTGATCATGCACCTTGAGATACAATGAATGTATTTATAGGCATCTATCCTTATAACATGGGCTCAACCCAATTCGCTCCACTCTTATACCTTATATGGACAAACTCAACATAAATGAAATGCCATGAGAGTGGATTCCTTGCTTATTATTGGTAGTCTAGTGACTATGAGGATAACATTGGCACATTGGTTGCCTCTTCCATCATTGTTAAGTCTTTACGTACTCCCTAATCCTTAGACATCTTTTAGCATCTAGACTTGAGTAAGTTTGTCTTGTACTAATACGTTGGTTTCTTTTGTTTTATGAAAGTAACAATGTATTCTAAATCAAAATTCCAACAAGATAGATTTTGATGATAATGAAAGTTGTGTAAAAGTGGTGATGGAATGTATAATAGTGTGTGTGAGAGGGTATCCTTACACTGGATATCAGCTCAATGAGTGAACCGGAAGGAGGGTTAAATAGTAAGGAGGGTTCGAGCCTCAGTGGAGGCGTTGCTGTCTCTTTGTGCTTCAGTAGTTTATGAACAGATACTACACTGTAAAATCTGTAATAGAGTCGGTAGCATTCAAAAAAAAAAAATAGTAAGTGGTTAATCACAAGAGTGTAGAGTGTTTGGAAGCTAGTTCAAAGGAATATATGTGAACATTAATAATACTCTTAAACATATATGTAATATAATAACTATAAGGAGTACAAAAAAATGTAATAAATCATATCCCAACTATCAAATACAATAATATCACAAAATCACAAATATTAATAACTAAGTAACAATTCACTATCATCTTCAACTGACTTTGATCTTCATTTGTATCTGCAAACATAATTGAAGATGTGAAATACTCTACATTCCAACGATACCAAGAAAGTTGAAAATTGACAGATGGAATTACCTTGTTTCAATCACAAAGACCATTGAGCTGAAGCATTATTTGGGAACATGAATCTGTATTAATATGGAGTAAATAAATAAGGTCGAGGACTAATATTGTGCATTAAATTGAATTTTGACAATCATGAACAGAGAAACAGAGCAGTTGAAGAATGAGGCAGTTTGCAAGATGAAATCTGAAACAAAAACTGCAAAAGAAATACGGTCTAGACAACCTCAAATAACATTGGTAGACGAATGCATGCCAGGCATAGTAGAGCATTATGTCAAGAATAAATATATTATCTTTAAGAACTTAATATAGGAAATCAGCCAATAATGAAAAATTGCATTAGCTCTGCAATAACCTCACTTTGTTATAATTATTTATTTAGTGTGGACATTATGAGTGGATTATATAACTGTTGTAACGGCCATTGTATTTATGTGTCCATTATTTCTTTCGGTTACATCTGTAATTATATAAACATCCCTTGTACTATGAAGACTGATGAATAAGAATGCTTCCCTTGTCTCCTTGTCTACATTCCCTTTGTTATAGTAGTTTATACATCATTGCAATTTACCCTTCACGGTTAGGAGCTAAAGGCCAACGGGCATAGCAAAATCTTTTCCAACACACTTCATAATCTTTCACATTTCTTCCCAACGAATGAAATCAAGCAATACTTGGACTTCATTTACTTGCCACTTCCAGGATAGTAATCAAGAACATAGCAAATTAAAGTAAAACAAAACATTACCACTTCCAGGATAGTAATCATCGCCCACCGCCAAATCCTCCGGAAACGGGAACACCTCCTCGTCTTCTAAACCGCCCAACTCCAATATCTGCACTGAAACTGCTCATTTAACAAATTTTCAAGCAACAAATCCAAAAAGAACACAAGAATCTCCAGAAAACCAAATCAAGAAATAAACTCCAATCACTTCCTGTCTTGTTGAAACAACAATCGAGAATTGAAAGGCGAGAGAGAGCAGAGAGATGAATACCAGAAGCGGAACTAGAGGAGTCAGTGAATTGAAGTCCTTGAAATCCGATCCAGAGAATCGGCCGGCGGTTGGCGACTTTCACATTTTCCTAACCCTAACCACAAGGCAAGCAGAGGAGAGGCCAAAGGAGGAGAAAGAAGAGAAGGCGGCAGCTGCAAGGGAAGGGGAGAAGCTAAGGAAGAGACCAACTGCGGACAAGGCGAGCGGAGGCGGGGAAGACGGTGGAGGAAGAGGAGCAGGGGAAATCAAACTCATCTTCAGACTCATCTTCATCCACTTCATCTTCATTAGCCTCATCTTTATTAGAGACTTTAGAGTAGTAAGGCTGTCATGAATCATTGGAAATAAATTAATTAGGATATGATGATATATTAAATGCCGTTACGTTTGTAGAAAAAAGGACAAGGAAATAAAAAGCAATTGATCCAGAAAGAGCAAGGGAGATCAGAAAGACTACCCGTATTGTATCTTCCTCAATGACAATCATATCATCGTTTCCTTGCTCATGTTGCTCTTCCCAAATTTGCTTTGCTGAAGCCACCGCAGAAGGAAGACAATTAATCAATTTGATAGACTTCAAATTTGAAATTTCTGCAAAGTTGGCTGGGATTTCTTCCAATTCAGGGCACCAAGAAAGGATTAGGCACTCAAGGTTCGGAAAGTGATAAGCACTGGCTTTCCAACACTTCAGATCAATTTTATCAATTTTCAAATAAATTAATTGCTCAAATTTCTCCTTCTCGGATAGTTTCCACTTTGCTTTACCAATGGGAAAACACCTTAATAGCTTTAGCACCTCAAGTTTAGGCAACTTGCTAAGAATATTAACTGTCTTCCACCGAAACTTAATATAAGAAAAGACCAACTTCTTAAGGTTTTCCAAGCGACCAATATGATTATTTAGATTCATCACATAATAATCTTCCAGAGAGAAGTAAGAACAATAAAGATGCAAACTCTCAAGTTGGTGTAAATAGGCAAGGTTTATTATGTAACCATTCGAAGCATCTGGTGTTTCAAATCTAACCTTTACCTTCTTCACATGTGGAATATTAGCAAATAATTCTCTTGTGCATTGATCAGGCCCAATCCCACAAATGCTCTTCAAGTTTTGATGAAAAACTATGGGAAAAGCACAACAAATATACGAACAGTTGATATGTTGTAGTTGTGGAAACTCTAAAATGCCAATATTGGAAGTAAATATTTGAAGATTCCATGTGCGGAAGGGTTTTAACATGTTTTCATCTGAACCATTTGAATATAGACATCTCAAATGAACAAGATTCCCAATATTGCACTCAATATTATAGAGTACTCTTAATAAACTGCAAAATTTCAAATTCAAATATGTGACTCTTGGTGAGAAACCGAAGATGGATCTGCAGTTTCTAAAAATAGAATATGATGTATGTCTGCTTAAGTTGTTTGATTGGATGCTTACCCAACGAAAATCTTTTGGAGGGGAACTGCAACCATTTTCATAGACAACATGGAGAAGGTTGTCCTTTTTAGCTTCCCTCACACAAAAAGAATGCAATAAATCATGCATTCTAAATGTCTTTATTTTTCCTCCACATGAACTACTTGCCTGGCTTACAAGAATTAAGTTTCTATCCTTGAGTTCTTGAATGTACTTTTCAGCAATTGCATCAAAGCTCATACTCTCAAATTCATTTATAAGTCCTTCAGCAGTCCATAACTTTTTCAAAATTTTAACATGGATCTCTTTATCTTCTGGAAAAATGCCCAAATATAAAAAACAAGCCTTCAATTTGTAAGGCAAGTGATTGTAACTTGATGAGAGAATCCTTGAGCATTCTTCATCAATGCTTGTTGTTGCAAATGAATTTAGAGTTCCAGCAATCTTCTTCCACTCATCTATGGTGCTGAGTTTGGAAAATAAACCCGCAGCCACAACAATTGCCAAAGCCAGTCCTTTGCATTTCTTAACAACTGGTCTTACAATTGCCTCAAATTCAACATCCCAAGATTTGCATGTCTTTTCTTGAAATAAATTCCAACTCTCACTTTCATCTAACAACTGCATTTGATGAGAAAAGTCATTACTAGAGCCAATACGAGTAGATACCTTTGCAAAGCGAGTAGTTAACAATACTCGGCTATGATTGCTATTATCTGGAAAGCAAGCTTTGACAGCATTCCACGCCTCGTCACTCCAAATGTCATCTATCACAACAAAGTACCTTTGATGCAGCAAATATTGATATAGTTGTTCTGCCAGCTCCTCTTCGGTGCCACTATTTGCACAGCCCATTGATTCAAGAAGACCGGTGAGCATTTGTCTCTTATTATGATGTTGGGATACAACAACCCAAGCTCGCTTGTCAAAATAGGATACAATTGACTTGATCTTCATAAACACTCTTAGCCAATGTTGTCTTGCCAATGCCTCCCATACCTATAATCGAGACAATTTCTCTTTGCCTTGATGAATGCTCAATTAACATCTTCTTTACAATCTGGAACTCATTGTTCTTCCCCACCATAATCTCCTCAGAGTGTGAAGCATGTTGGGAAGAATTCCCCAGCATGATAACTTCTTCGTCACATTCAGTAAACGCATCAAGTGCTGTTTCCCTTCTTTGCAAGGCTATGACATGCTTGACTTTCGCCAACTCTTCCTTGATAGCATCAATGTCTTCTATTGCTTTTTCTAAAATACGACGAAGTTTGCATGAAGGCCAAGATCTTTCCCCTTGTGGGTCTTCCACAAAAAGATCTGCTATTCCAAATTCCTCTTCCTCATCCTCATAGAGTTCTGCAATTTGGAATTCGATTTCATATTCTACTCTGAAAGCCACATCTCTAAGTTTTGTTTCCAAGTCTTTAATTGCTTGAATGCCATCCATTCTGTTCTCATCGAATAGCTCTATCAGAAAACCAAGCTTTTCATGGAGAGATTGGATCAACACTTTGTTGCAAGGGATAAGCTTCTTTTGTTGTAGGATTGGACGAGGTTGAGGTTGCAAGAATTCAAGCTCTATTGTCCTCATAAGAGAAATCACAGCTACACAGGCCATTCTTCTCTCTCTTTCTCTCTCTTTCTCTCTATGTATGTAATGTAATTGTGAGCTGTTTTCTTCTCTCTTAGATTGGGTGTAAGGTTATCAACTGCGGACCAATTGCATTATATTATGGCTCTAAGTGCAATATTGGGAAATGGAAGCATTTTTAATTGCAAGATTGCTAGCTAGCATTGACTTTCTGCTGCAACTTGCAAAGATTAGAGTTAGAGTTAGATAATGACAACATGATATGAATATATGATACGCAATTGTTTAATGTTAAGTGGGAATCCTACAGCGCATATCCATATGCTTTTTTTCCGTCTTTATTGTGTTTATCGAAGGCAGCTCCAGCTTAATCCAAAATAGGAACAGCTAAGTAATTTTTTTTTAATAAGGAACAGCTAAGTTAAGTTTCAAAATTGGCAGCAAATAAATCTACATCTACATATACATATATACATACAAACCTATACATTCATACTTTACCTTCTATTATACAATATCTATCTCAATCAAAATTGACATAATTGTTAAACATATACTATGAATATGTAAGAGTGTATTAAAAATACAATATAACAGCCAATGTGATTGTTCACTCTCTGCCCAGAGCTTCTTGCTCGTATACTGGTTGGGAGGTGTGCAATGCATATATACCTCATTGTATTCGTGATTTGATTTCGCAATAATAATTTACTTTGGTTGTTTTCATTAAAAAAAATTACAATATAAAATTTAACATGAACTTTGGTCAATTAATAAGGTTTTGTGTTGCAAAAATTAAGCTTAGGGTACTATCCAATAAGGGTGCTTCTCTCTAAAAATTTTATTGCACAAGTTAATACAACATTTATGACATAGGCCATAGTTATGCATTCTTGAAATATTTACTTTTATCAAAATTTTGATAATCTTGCATTTTGATATACAACAGGATACCGAATAATACTTTTGATAAATTCTGAAACACTAATTTAAAAATACACATTAGGCATTGGATTATTCGCGCAATAAATATAAACTTACTAATCAATTTATATATATAAGTTTTTTGAGTGAGGAAGGAAATCGCGACCACTAATCGAGAGTGTACATTGAGTAAACTTCACCACGTGACTGACCAGCTTAGTTTGTTCATGACTGATTAACTCAAATCAAAAAGGCCAATAAGTCACACCCATTGAGAGTCGAATTAAAGTTGTAACATTGTGGTTACCAAGCCAATAGTTTGACCAACTTGTTTGGGATTATCAAATTATATATGTATGTGTGTATGTGTTTTATAATTCCAATCGTAACAAAATTGGATAGTAAATTTCAATCCTTAAGGGACGGGGTCCTGTGAGCTTAGAATTAATCCAACGGAACTGAGATTACTTAATGTTAAAACAATAAATAATATTAATAATCAAACATCTTTCTAGAGTGTCAATGACCTTGTAGTCGAATGGCATGTAATGACTCTCGCAAATGGGAAGCCATGAGATCTACATGCGATATTGACTCTTTGTGTTTCATAAGGTTGAAAAAATATAGATGAGGAGTTAACACATATTGGCAATTATGAAAAGATTATAACAAATATATCGTCATTGATTTGATCACCCTTATCAATAAACGAAAAAAATTAATCCATCCAATCGCTAGATCTGAATACTGGCCAATAATTGATACTCAATTCCGACATCTATCGTCGCTTGGCTGCTCCGCAACTTTTGTCCAAAATATTAGCTTATTATAATAAAAATATTAAATTATTAAGTTTGGTAAAAAAGTTATAAGTATTATTTTAAATAACGAATTTTACTTTTAGTCCTCAACTATTATAGTATTGTAATATTTAGATTTTTTTTTTTAATTTTGTCACATTATATTCTTGATTTTTAATGCCACAATTAATTATCCTTTTAAAATTTTGTTATTCTACAATTTACTCCGTATTAAATATTGCTAACATGCATATAATTTTACCATTCAATTAGAAGATTTTATAAAAGAATAAGAGAAATTAAATGTTGGGGTAGAAGGTTTGAATGGTAAAATTACATTTTAACTCTCTTTATTAAATGATAAGATGACAAAATAATAATAATAATAATAATAATAATAATAATAATAATAATAATAATAATAATAATTATTATTATTATTATTATTATTATTATTATTATCATTATTATTATTATTATAAACTTAGTTGATCTCAATTTCGCCTCACTAATCTTAAGCTCATAGGACCCCGCCCCTAGAGCCACTACAGAGGTAAATCGTGAGTTACACAATTAGCCCACCGGTCAGATCATAGTCTTTATGTGAGCACAAGAGATCCAATCCAGACATTCTAGCATCCTTGGGTCATTTTTCGATACATATTTTCAGTGGATTTGAACCCCAACTATTGTCTCCCGTCATGACGTACCTTCAAGTCAAGCGACGGATCAACTACAGTAAGCGGATGACTAATTGTGCCATGCAAGAAAATAAAACTTACAAATATAATTTTAAAAAAAAAAACAAAAAAGGGTCAAATTAAATAAGCCATAAACTTTACTCGAAAATTCAATTAGATCGCCTAAACTTTTAAAAAATACAATTACACCCTTTAAAAATCCAGCGATCGGTGAATCGTCGTCGGTCGTCGTATACCAGAGAAGGCGACAATTAGTCACCCAGTTAGTTTCCTTCCATGGAGAAGGTGGATTGGTCGTCTTCTCATTCAGACAAGGCGACCAGTGGTCGCCTTCCGTCGGGGAAGGCTCCTAGTTGGTCGCCTTCCGCCAATCGTCGCCGGTCATCAGATTTTTGCTGGAGATGATGACAGAACCAAAATGACCTGTAATAGCATGTCATTTACAGGTTCTTGGACTTCATTGCCTCAATATAACATGTTAAAGGGTGTAATTGCAATTTTTTAAGGTTTAAGGACATAATTGACTTTTCAGTTAAAGTTTAAGGGCTTATTTGACCATTTTAAAAATATTAAAAGAATTGGACTAAATGTGGTAGTACCACAATACTGAATGACTAAAAGTAGAATTTTTTCCATTTTAAAATCAAATTTCTTTTTCCAGAAAAATTAAAGTTATTATTTTTTGGTTGACGCTGAAAATCCTCCCATACTATTCGATTGTATACACTAGGTAAACTCGACTCTTGTATAATAGTCTTAAACCACGTAGTAGAAATAAATAGCACCAGAAAAATCTTATATATATGACAGGCTCATAACCTTCCATCCTGAGAATCATACTCTCCTCATCTCTTTTAGGGGAAAAAAAAAAAACAAAGAGGTTAATTTTACATTAAAAAAAAAACTTGTTCTATTAATTTACTTATTATTTTTTGTGAGATTTGAAGATTTCAAGTGTGTTTTTTGCTCAATTTAGAACACCATCATTCTTTTCCTGGAGGTGTTCTGTACAATGAAAGTCCTTAAGCACTTTTCCAGAATAAATCAATATTCTATATCCAATGAATCACTAGAAGTTTTTGATTGGTTGGATGGTTGAGCATTGGAGCTGATACAAGTTTTTTGCCTTTATTCATACGTAGGCTCCCTTTGTGTTGTATTATTTTTAAAAAATTTTGACATATTATTGTTGTTGTTATTATCATTCATTTTTGTTAAGAGCTATCGAAACAAGTTAATGATTTTTGAGACCTACCAAAGTTGCAGGATTTAACTAGATTCCATATATATGATAATTGTGTGCGTCCACACACTCGCATAGTGTATTACTGTATTAGTAATTAATAAATTGTATAAATAATTTGTAATATGTATCAATATTAACTATTAAGGTGTTTCAAATTTTTAAATTTTTTATTAATTTATACGAATTATCTATTTATTTGAATTTTTAGTTATTATTAGTTTTAATAAATTATATTAGTGTTTGTTTAGATTATCTAAACTATTTTAGTATACAATTATTAACTCTTAAAATTAATTTTTAAATTAGTTTAGTGGGTTGGTCTGTTATAACCCGCAGACCTAAGAGGGTGCTGGCTAGCCTTTTCCAGGCTTGCCAAAGTGACGGGTTTTAAAACTTGTCCCAATAAGAGTTATACTATGGGCATGTTTGGTTATTGGCGGATCCACCAACTTTGACGTTTTGAAGGTCAAAACGCCAAAGTAAATGTTTGGTTAGCAGCGATTTGGAGTAAATGTTTGGTTAGCAGCGATTTGGAGCAGTAGATTGAAAACTGAAACACTGCTAATAGCAACGTTTGAGCTTGGCATTTTGGAGAAATATATATATTTTCCCCAAAATGCCCTTACATCTAATTGTTAAAAAAAAAAAAAAAAAAAAAAAAAAAAAAAACAAATAAACTAAATGAGAGCCTTACAGCTTCTCTTGAGCATGCAATTATATTTTGAAGAGGAGCATTGCTCCTCTTATATAGAGGAGCTCAAGTGCTCGTCTCCCAAATGTTTTCAATGTGGGATCATTTCCACATCATTTACAAAGGGTGGCCACACCTTTTTTTTTTTAATTAATTTTTTTTTTAAATTTTTTTTTATTTTTTTGTTGTATATATATTTTTGTATTATTATTATTATTGTTGTTGTTGTTGTAATTAT
Source organism: Ipomoea trifida (assembly GCA_003576665.1). Taxonomy (NCBI): domain Eukaryota; kingdom Viridiplantae; phylum Streptophyta; class Magnoliopsida; order Solanales; family Convolvulaceae; genus Ipomoea; species Ipomoea trifida. The sequence continues at coordinate 6,933,228 of CP025647.1, read as the reverse complement.
TGTTGTAATTGTTATTGTAAATTTTATTTTATTATTACATAATAATAATAATAATAATAATAATAATAATAATAATAATAATAATAATATGAATGTCCTTTTATGTTATTTTACATATCAACCGCTAATCTAAACAACTAATTTTACAAAACATCTTTTTACAAACCACTAATACAATTCGTTGGTCGAACCCGCTAATACAATCTACTGTTTGATAACCGCTAACACAATCCGCTACTGCTAATCACTAACCGCTGATATTCAAACAAGCCCTATATGGACTCCAAATATCTATTCCTTCACTTTTACTCTCAAATGTGTTAATAGATAATAAGTTGTCCTCATCCTGTGGGTCCAAAGAAACTGCCTACATCAAAAATTTGAGTTATGGAGTAAAAGTAGTCAAGTAGGGAGTAGAACTTGAAAGCCTAAGTAGTATTTTTCCCCTACTAAAGTGCCAAAATGATAGCCTTCGATGGGCCCTATCTCGGCGGCCTCTTTTAACAATACTACTTTTGTATTGTTTTATTTATTTTAGAGAAAATAGTCAAATAAGCCATTGAACTTTACTCGAAACATCAATTAGACCTTTAAACTTTCAAAAGTTGCATTTAAAACCATAAACATGTTATTTTGGAGCATTGAAGCCCAAAAAATGTTTGATGACTTGTAATTGCATGTTAGTAGGGTTCTGACGATCCTTCGATCAATTTCCAACGAGATTTCGGGGCTAAACACTGGTGTTGGACACCGGTCGCATTTGGAGAAGGCGAACCAACACAACTGAATGCACAACCATACTACCCAGAATGTGTATATATACATCAATATCCAAATATAGACAATATTATACTATAAAAGAATAAGGTTCAAATTGGCCATTGAACGTAACGTGAAAGTGCAATTAGGTCACTGAACGAAAAAAATGAGCAATTAGGCCGCTGAACACTTCAATTACATGCAATTTCACCTGATAGCAGGTTACCTTCTATTTCATCAGGTTGTCTGCTTACATGGATGGTGATGTGGCATTTTAAAATTATTTTGTAATAATAAGTTTAAAAAAAAAGTAAAAATTAAAAAATATCATTTTTTAAATATTATTTTTAATATTTATAATATTATTATTTTAATATTTTTAATTAATTTTTATTTTTAAAGTTTATTATTTAATAAATATTAAAAATAAAAATTAAAAATTAAAAAAATATTAATTTTTTAATATTAATTTTTAAATATTTTTTAAGATTAATATTTTTAAGATTATTTTTTAATATTTGTAATTAATTTTTAATTTTTTAATTATAAATTTATTATTAAAAAATATTTTAAAATGTCAACCCACCATCCATGTAAACAGGCAACCTGATGAAATGGGAGGTAACCTGCTATCAGGTGAAATTGCATGCATTTGAAATGTGCAGTGGTCTAATTACACATTTTTTTCGTTCAGTGGTCTAATTGCACTTTCAGATTACGTTCAGTGGCCAATTTGAGCCTTAAAACAAGAAGAAGAAAAAAAAGTAAAAATAATGATCATTTTCCATGGAGAACACTCGATCGATGATAAAGAAATTGCAGCTTCAATTCAAAACAGTGATGATCCGAAAAAAAAAAAAAAAGGAATAAATCTAGACATATTTGCAAGATGAAATCTAAAACAAGAACTGCAAAAGAAATACGTCTAGACGGTCTAGTCGTCTAGACAACCTCAAATAACAATGGTAGACTAATGCATGCCAGGCATACTAGAACATTATGTCAAGAATAAATATATTATCTTTAAGAAGTTATTGATTGGTTGGATGGTTGAGCATTGGAGCTGTTACAAGTTTTTTTGCCTTTATTCATCCGTAGGCTGCGCTCCCTTTGTGTTGTATTATTTTTAAAAGTTTTGTATATATTATTGTTGTTGTTATTATCATTCATTTTTGTTAAGAGCTATCGAAACAAGTTAATGATTTTTGAGACCTACCAAAGTTGCATGATTTGCCTAGTTTCCATATATATGATTGTGTGCGCGCGTGCGCACACTCGCATAGTGAATTACTGTATTAGTAATTAATAAATTGTATAAATAATTTGTAATATGTATCAATATTAACTATTAAGGTGTTTCAAATTTTTAAATTTTTATTAATTTATATGAATTATCTATTTATTGGAACTTTTAGTTATTATTGGTTTTAATAAATTATATTAGTGTTTGTTTAAATTATCTAAACTATTTTAATATACAATTATTAACTTTTAAAATTAATTTTTAAATTAGTTTAGTGGGTCGGTCTGTCATAACCCGCAGACCTAAGAGGGTGCTGGCTAGCCTTTTCTAGGCTTGCCAAAGTGACGGGTTTTAAAACTTGTCCCAATAAGAGTTATATTTTGGACATGTTTTGTTATTGGCGGATCCACCAACTTTGACGTTTTGAAGGTCAAAACGCCAAAGTAAATGTTTGGTTAGCAGCAGTTTGGAGCAGCAGATTGCTCCAAATCGCTGAAAACTCAAACGCGGCTAATAGCAGCATTTTTGAGCTTGGCATTCTAAGAAAAATATATATTTTCTCCAACATGCCCTTACTTCTAATTGTAAAAAAAAAAAAAAAAAAAAAAAAAAAAAAAAAAAAAAAAAAAAAACAAAAAAAAAACTGATAGGCTTCTTAAACTAAGAAGCCTTAAAAGAGTAAGGCCGCGGAGATTCAAACCCATGATCTTTTACATCAATACCAAATTAAAGCATATGCTTCATCTCAACTAAAAGTCTAAGCTGATAGTTAGACTACACATATTATATATATGCTCACAGAGAGCCTTACGGCTTCTCTTGAGCATGCAATTACATTTTGAAGAGGAGCTCAAGTGCTCCTCTCCCAAATGATTTCGTTGTGGGATCATTTTCACATTATATACAAAGGGGAGCTACGCTTCTTTGTCTTTTTTTTTTCTTTTTAAAATTTTGTGTTGAGTATATATTTTTGTATTATTATTATTATTATTGTTGTTGTTGTTGTTGTTGTAAATTTTATTTTATTATTAATTAAATAATAATAATAATAATAATAATAATAATATGAATGTCATTTTATGTCATTTTACATATCAATCGCTAATCTAAACAACTAATTTTACCAAACATCTTTTTATAAACCACTAATACAATTCGCTAGTTAAACTCGCTAATACAATATGCTGTTTGATAACCGCTAACACAATTCGCTACTGCTAATCGCTAACCAGTAACCGCTGATAACCAAACAAGTCCTATATGGACTCCAAATCTCTATTCCTTCACTTTTACTCTCTGATGTGTTAATAGATGATAAGTTGTCATCACTCCTCATCCGGTGGGTCCTAAGAAACTGTCTACATCAAAAATTTAAGTTATGAAGTAAAAGTAGGGAGTAGAACTTGAAAGCCCAAGTAGTATTTTTCCCCTACTAAAGTGCCAAAATGACAACCTTCGGTGGCCCCTATCTTGCCGGCCTCTTTTAACAATACTACTTTTGTATTGTTTTATTTGTTTTAGAGAAAATAGTCAAATAAGCCATTGAACTTTACTCGAAACATCAATTAGACCTTCAAACTTTTAAAAGTTGCATTTAAACCCATAAACATGTTATTTTGGAGCATTGAAGCCCAAAAAATGTTTGATGACTTGTAATTGCATGTTAATAATACATGTTATTTTGGGCTTCATTTACTTGCCACTTCCAGGATAGTAATTAATCATCCCCCACTACCAAATCCTCCAGCAACAGCATCCTCTAAACCGTCCAACTCCAATATCTGCACTGAAACTGCTCATTTCAAAAATTTTCAAGTAACAAATCCAAAAGAACACATGAATCTGCAGAAAACCAAATCAAGAAATAAACTCCAATCACTTCCTCTCTTATTGAAACAACAATCGAGAATTGAAAGGTGAGAGAGAGCAGAGAGAGAGATGAATACCAGAAGCGGAACTAGAGGAATTGATGAAGTCCTTGAAATCCCATCCATCCAGAGAATCGGGTGGCGGTTGGCGACTTTCACATTTTCCTAACCCTAACCACAAGAGTTTGTTCTTAGTTTTTTGAAGCTTGCCTATGGTGATGTGGAGAATGTGGAGGCGGCGGAGGAAAAAGAAGAGAAGGCGGCGGCTGCAAGGGAAGGGGAGAAGCTAAGGAAAACACCAACTGCGGACAAGGCGAGCGGAGGCGGACTCATCTTCATCAAAGTAGTAACGCTGTCATGAATCATTGGAAATAAATTAATTCGGATATGATATGATGATATATTAAATGCCGTTACGTTTGTAGAAAAAAGGACAAGGAAATTGATCTAGAAAGAGCAAGGGAGATCAGAAAGACTACCCGTATTGTATCTTCCTCAATGACAATCATATCATGGTTTCCTTGCTCATGTTGCTCTTCCCAAATTTGATTTGCTGAAGCCACCGCAGAAGGAAGACAACGAATCAATTTGATAGACTTCAACTTTGAAATTTCTGCAAAGTTGGCTGGGATTTCTTCCAATTTAGAGCACCAAGAAAGGATTAGGCACTCAAGGTTCGGAAAGTGATAAGCACTGGCTTCCCAACACTTCAGACCAATTGCATCATGAATTTTCAAATAAATTAATTGCTCAAATTTCTCCTTCTTGGATAGTTTCCACTCTTCTCCATGAACACAACTTAATAGCTTTAGAACCTCAAGTTTAGGCAACTTGCTAAGAATATTAACTGTCTTCCACTCACAAGTAATATCACAAAAGACCAACTTCTTAAGGTTTTTCAAGCGACCAATATGATTATTTGGATTCATCTCATAATAATCCCCCAGAGACAAGTAACAACCATAAAGATGCAAACTCTCAAGTTGGTGTAAAGAGGCAAGGTTTTTTATGTAATCATTCGAAGCTTGTCTTATAAGGCTAACCTTTACCTTCTTCACATGTGGAATATTAACAAATAATTCTCTTGTGCATTGATCAGGCCCAATCCCACAAATGCTCTTCAAGTTTTGATGAAAAAATATGGAAAAATCACCAGGAATATAGCAACAGTTGAAATGTTGTAGTTGTGGAAACTCTAAAATGCCAATTTCATCAAACCACCTATTGGAAGAAAATATTTGAAGATTCCATGCGCGAAAGGGTTTTAACACTTTTTTATGTAAACCATTTGAAAATACACATCTCAAATGGACAAGATTCCCAATATTGCACTCAATATCATAGAGTACTCTTAATAAACTGCAAAATTTCAAATTCAAATCTGTGTCTATTGATGAGAAACAGAAGATGGATCTGCAGTTTCTAAAAATAGAATATAATGTATGTCTGCTTAAGTTGTTTGATTGGATGCTTACCCAACGAAAATCTTTTGGAGGAGAACTGCAACCATTTTTATAGACAACATGGAGAAGGTTGTCCTTTTTAGCTTCCCTCACACAAAAAGAATGCAATAAATCATGCATTCTAAATGCCTTTATTTTTCCTCCACATGAACTACTTGCCTGGCTTACAAGAATTAAGTTTCTATCCTTGAGTTCTTGAATGTGCTTTTCAGCAATTGCATCAAAGCTCATACTCTCAAATTCCTTTATAAGTCCTTTAGCAGCCCATAACTTTTTCAAAATTTTAACATGGATCTCTTCATCTTCTGGAAAAATGCCCAAATATAAAAAACAAGCCTTCAATTTGTAAGGCAAGTGATTGTAACTTGATGAGAGAATCCTTGAGCATTCTTCATCAATGCTTGTTGTTGCAAATGAATTTAGAGTTTCAGCAATCTTCTTCCACTCATCTATGGTGTTGAGTTTGGAAAATAAACCCGCAGCCACAACAATTGCCAAAGCCAGTCCTTTGCATTTCTTAACAACTGGTCTTACAATTGCCTCAAATTCAACATCGCAAGATTTGCATGTCTTTTCGTGAAATAAATTCCAACTCTCACTTTCATCTAACAACTGCATTTGATGAAAAAAGTCATTACTAGAGCCAATACGAGTAGATACCTTTGCAAAGCGAGTAGTTAACAATACTCGGCTATGATTGCTATTATCTGGAAAGCAAGCTTTGACAGCATTCCACGCCTCGTCACTCCAAATGTCATCTATCACAACAAAGTACCTTTGATGCAGCAAATATCGATATAGTTGTTCTGCCAGCTCCTCTTCGGTGCCACTATTTGCACAGCCCATTGATTTAAGAAGACCCGTGAGCATTTGTCTCTTATTATGATCTTGGGATACAACAACCCAAGCTCGCTTGTCAAAATAGGATACAATTGACTGATCTTCATAAACACTCTTAGCCAATGTTGTCTTGCCAATGCCTCCCATACCTATAATCGAGACAATTTCTCGTTGCCTTGATGAATGCTCAATTAACATCTTCTTTACAATCTGGAACTCATTGTTCTTCCCCACCATAATCTCCTCAGAGTGTGAAGCATGTTGGGAAGAATTCCCCAGCATGATAACTTCTTCGTCACATTCAGTAAACGAATCAAGTGCTGTTTCCCTTCTTTGCAAGGCTATGACATGCTTGACTTTCGCCAACTCTTCCTTGATGGCATCAATGTCTTCTATTGCTTGTTCTAAAATATGACGAAGTTTGCATGAAGGCCAAGATTTCTCCCCTTGTGGGTTTTCCACATAAAGATCTGCAACTCTAAATTCTTTATCTTCTGCTTCTATATCCCCCAGATCAAGAGTTTCTTTTGCTTCCACAAAAAGATCTGCTATTCCAATTTCCTCTTCCTCGTCCTCATAGAGTTTTGCGATTTGGAATTCGATTTCATATTCTACTCTGAAAGCCACATCTCTAAGTTTTGTTTCCAAGTCTTTAATTGCTTGAATGCCATCCATTCTGTTCTCATCGAATAGCTCTATCAGAAAACCAAGCTTTTCATGGAGAGATCGGATCAACACTTTGTTGCAAGGGATAAGCTCCTTTTGTTGTAGGATTGGACGAGGTTGAGTTTGCAAGAATTCAAGCTCTATTGTCCTCATAAGAGAAATCACACCTACACAAGCCATTCTTCTCAGTTCTCTCTCCCTATGTATGTAATGTAATTGTGAGTTGTTTTCTTCTCTCTTAGTTTGTTGTATCAACTGCCAATTATTGCGTTATGGCTCTAAGTGCAATATTTAGAAAATGGAAGCATTTTTTATTGCAAGATTGCAGCTAGCTAGCATTCACTTTCTGCTGCAACTTGTAAAGATTAGAGTTAGATACTGACAACATGATATGATACGCAATTGTTTAATAATGTTAAGTGGGAATCCTGGCCTACAGCGCATATCTATATGTTTTTTTTCTCTTTATTTTGTGTTTATCCAAGGCAGCTTCAGCTGGATCCAAAATAGGAATAGCAAAGTTAAGGTCTCAAAATTGGCAGCAAATAGATGTTAATATAAATATAAACTTACTAATCAATTTATATAAAAGTTTTTGAGTGAGGAAGAAGACCGCAACTACTGATCGAGAGTGTGTATTGAGTAAACTTCATCTTGTGACTGATCAATTTAGGTTGTTAATGACTGATCAGCTCAAACTAAAAATGTCAATAGGGCGCACCCATTGAGAGTCAAATTAAAGTTGTGAAACGTGCAGATTAATCACGGCCTTTGATCTTGCTAAAATCAACAACCCAGAATGAAGAGCAATTAAAAAAATGCGATGGTATTATGATCATTTTGGGTATGGTCACAACTTAAAGTGCGTAAGTTTAAAGTTTAAGGTGCGAGAGTTCAAAGCTTAAGGTGCGTAATTTTATAGCTTAATGTGTGTAAGTTTATAGCGTTAGGTATGTAAGGTCACAATTTAAGGTGTGTAAGTCTAAAACTTAAGGTGCCTAATTTTAAAGCATAAGTTGCATCACTTTCTAGTTTAAGGTGCATAAGTTTAACTCTTAATGTGCGTATGTTTAAAGTTTAAGATGCATAAGTTTGAAGCTTAAGATGCGTAAGTTTATAGTTTTAGGTGTCTAAGTTTAAAGTTTAAGGTGCGTAAGTTTATAGCTTAAGGTGTGTAAGTTTATAGGTTAAAGAGCGTAAGTTTATAGTTTAAAGTGCGTATGTTTAAAATTTAATGTGCATCAGTTTAACTCTTAAGGTGAGTATGTTTAAAGATTAAGGTGTATAAGTTCGAAGCTTAAGGTGCGTCAATTTGAGACACTTGATCATTTGCATATATGTTGCTAGGAAACACGGTTTTTTTTTTTTTTTTTTTTTTGAGTTTTCCTTCCGTTTGAGCCATTGATCTAGATAGATAGATATATATATATATATATATATATATATATATATATATATATATATATATATATATATATATATATATATATATATAAATTGGTAATATTGGACAAGTTGGTCAGACTATTGGCATGGTAACCATAATGTTACAATTTTAATTCGACTCTCAATGGGTGCAACCTATTGACCTTTTTGGTTTGAACTGGTGAACAACCTAGATTGGCCAGTCACAAAGTAAAATTTACTCAGTTCACAGAACTCTCAAATAATAGCTGTGGTTTCCTTCCTCATTCAAAAACTTTTATATAAATTGATTGGTGAGTTTATATTTATATTAACATTTATTTGCTGCCAATTTTGAGACAACTTAGTTGTTCCTATTTTGGATGAGCTAATGTCATATGCGGTCCTCCGAGTATAGTGGTTTTGACACGCTTAGTCTTAACCTTTCAAATTAATCACCCGTGGTCTTTCAATTTTCAAATTGCTACCATCCGTCATTCAAGTTAACCACCAATGATCATTCAACTTTCAAAATTTAACCAGTCGCAGTCCTCCTAGAAAGACATCAATAGTTAAAATTTGATAATTGAATGTTTAAAATTAAATGTGACAAAATCACTATATCCGCAGAACTTCAAATGGTATTAATAACTCTATTTTGGATCCAGCTGGATCTGCCTTCCATAAACACAAAATAAAGAGAAAAAAAAACACATGGATATGCGCTGCTGTAGTATTCCCACTTAATATTAAACAATTGCGTATCATATCATGTTGTCATTATCTAACTCTAATCTTTAATATATATATACTAGGCCTAACCACGGACAGGTTAAAAGTCGAACCAACCCAAAATTATTTCGAAAAAAAGTAGGCCTGGATTCCACTGCACTGTTGTTATGTCATGAACTCGGATCTACCTAGTAAGGTGGACCTAGGTTTATATTTACAATTTTAGAATTCTATGTTCACAATTACAGAACTCTACATTAATAATTTCATAACTCTATATTCAACAGTATAGCACAATTTTTGAATATATATAACAAAATTGTGAATATAGAGTTTAAAAATTGTGAATATTGAGTAATATAATTTTGTATATTGAGATCTAAAATTATGAATATAAAATTCTAAAATTGAGAATATAAAGTTCTAAAATTGTGAATATGAACCCGAGTCCACCTTAAGCTTCGAACTTAAAATTGAAAATATAAAGTTCTAAAGGTAGACCCGAATCCATATCATGGATAATTTGCCTAGGCCCCGGGCAAAGCATGATATTTGCCATTAAGGCATTAAAGCATGGCAATCTGCCATGCTTTGATTTGCCTGTTCGCCACTTAGGCAGCAAAGTATGGCAATCTGCCATACTTTGCTGCCATTAAGGCATTAAAAAATAAATAAATAAATAAAGAATTGTTATTTTTCTAATTATTCTCCTTGTGCAAGATGGGAGAACTTAAGAAGCTAGTCGAAGAGGGTAAAAATAAAATACATAGGTCTATCTGAGGCTTCAGCTTCCACAATCAGAAGAGCCCATGCTGTTCATCCAATATAAGCAGTGCAATTGGAGTGGTCTTTGTGGTCAAGAGATGTTGAGGAACACGTAATTCCTACTTGCTCTTCGCTTCATTTAGCTCCAATTGGTTAGTGCCAACTTGTTCTCGTGTTATACGTGGCCTGTCAAAAAGTAACGTCCATCCACTACTTGAGAGTATGCACGTGTATTGTTGCAAAAATCGTGTCTAGATGTTAGGCGGCGGTCGGCCGCCTAGAAAATCACCAAAATCGGTGATTTATGTGACCGGCCGCCTAGGCAGACTACGCGCCGACTCGGTCGCGGTGGACTAGACGGCTGACGATTAGCTATTGTTGTTGTCGTTTTTTTTTTTTTTTTTTTTTGGTGTGTCATTTCTCTCAAAATGATGCATTTTGAGCAAAGAAATATCTTAAAATCTTTCAAATCGGTCACAAATCCAAAAAAAATGTATTAAAGAGAAATGACATCATTTTGAGCAAAAAAATCTTAAATCTTTCAAATCATCAGTCGCAAACCCAAAAAATGTATTAAAGAGAAATGACGTCATTTTGAGCAAAAAAAATCTTAAATCTTTCAAATCGGTTGTAAACCCAAAAAACGTATTTAAAAAATCGAAATCATTTACTTTAAAAATATTGATACCTTGTGAGTTGGGACTTTGTGGAATTATGTTTTAAGTCTTTAAATCTTTATACAATTTACAATTCTATTTGTATTTTAGGTCAATATTTAATATTTTAGTATTAACTATTAAAGTATTAAATAGTTTATAATTATCAAATATTTAAAAAAAAATTAAATTTTTTTAAAGAAGTAATTAGGAGCTAGGCGCCATAGAGCCCCAAGGAATGCCTAGCAATTTTTACAACCTTGTGCACTAAATCTCATCTTGTGAGCCTATCTGGCAAATGATTACAAGGTGATAAATCAACCTAGGCTGTTTTATAATTGACATGCTCAAGCTAAGAAAGCCAATAGGCCAGGCCTCTCTCCCATTAGGAGTCCTAGTAACTTGGTAGTTATAAAGTCAATAATCTGACCAATTCAGTTGAAATTGTCACTTCATAGAACTCATCCTTTAATTTTTTATTAGAGTCAACCCTACAAAAAAGTACTCCGTAATATACATTCTAATGTTTCCTACATACTACTTTTTTTTTTCAGAGAGCTAGGAATTGGGATTGTTGCGTACAGTCCTTTAGGCAGGGGATTTCAATCGTCAGGTCCAAAACTGGTTGAAAAGTTCTCAAATGATGATTACCGAAAGGTTTGTGGATGGTTTGCCCATATTATAATGTTTTCTTCCTAAAACATAAAACATATCAAGCACTTCGATCCAATTAATATTGTTGCCTATAACTTATCTCCCTCAAATTTATTTAATTTTGCAGTATTTACCAAGGTTCCAAGCTGAAAATCTTGAACACAACAAAAAGTTATATGAAAGGATTGTTGAAATTGATGAAAAGAAAGGATGTAGTCCCTCACAACTAGCAGGCCCGGTCCTATCATTTTATAGGCCCGGGGCATCACAATAATAATGGTCCCGCTATATGAGAATTTAATATATATTTTTATAATAAAAATTTAAATTAAATAAAGAAAAAAATACTAATATCAAATAACTTGAAATAAAATTTACAAGTTTTTAACATTTTTGCGTATTAACATTTTTGCGTACACAATAATTATAATAAAAACAACTCTAAATACAAAATAATTAATAACTGCATCAATGTCTTCATAAATAAATAATTATATATAGTTTATAAAAACGAATAAATAATTTAAAACCAAAGAACCTTATAGAAAATCACACGGTTATTATAGTAAATAATAAATTAATCATAGTTTCTCTATTGATATCATATTTATAAATACTTTTTTTTAGTTAGATCAATTTCAAGTTTTTTTTAAAGATTAATTTGAATACGATTACGCACAAAATATATTACATATACATAACTCAAAAAATACAATTAGAAATAGAAATAAATTTCATAACTTACAATTTTAATACTATGGCTCTGTTTGGCAGAGCTTATTTAGGAGCTTATAGCTTATTTTAAGCTACTAATAAGCTATAAGCTCTATTTGGTAATGTTCCTAAAATAAGCTAGTAGCTTAAAATAGGAGCTTATTTTTGAACGCTACCTAGGGTAGCGTTTCAAAATAAGCTAGTAGCTTCCTAACTTTTTTTCCATCTTTAACCTTATTATTTTAAAGAAATGACATCATTTACCCTTCTCAATTAAAACCCTTTTCTATTCTTGTTTATTCGCAATTTTCACGCTAATCGCTTCATCTTCATTCACTCTTCGCAGAAGCATCACCCATCAGCCACCTCGCTCCGCAGTCTGCAACTGGCCAATCGCAACAATATTGCTACTTCATTATGAAATGCTAGATCATGATTTGCTAATAGTTTTATTTTCAAACGTTAAATTTTAATATCTAAACAAACAAATTTAAATTTTATGAAGATGCCCTTTTTAGTCTTTTTACATTTATCAGCTTATCAAAAAACTAATTTTACCAAACACTTTTAAGCATAACAGCTAGCTTAACAGCTCACCAGTTTCAGCTCCTAACTTATAGCTTTTCAGCTTTCAGCTACCTTTTCAGCTAGGTTTACCAAACATAGCCTATATATTATCCCAAGATTCCTAAATTCATCTTCTAAAGATAAGGAGGAAATATACAATTAAAAATTCATAACTTACAATTTTAATACTATATAGCATCCATAAATCCCTCATTTCCATATTCTAAAGGTATGGAGGAAAATTTTAATTGAGAACTACATTTAGCAATTCATCTAAATCCCTCAATTCATTCATATTCTAAAGATAGGGAGGAAAAATTGATAGTTGGGTTTCGACACAATGACTTCAAGTATATTAACCATTAGTCCAACCAACTACACTAAGCTAAATTTTATTAACTTAAACGTATATTAAATACATATACTTAAACTATACAGTATAAATAGCAAGGGTGGTGGGCCCAGCCCGCCCTTGCCCAGGGTCGGGCCTGACAGCTAGTATTAGCCTGGGTGCACCATCAGGGGAATGATGTATGTCCCATTCCTGGTACCACTAAGATTGAGAACCTCAACCAGAACATCGGTGCCTTGTCTGTGAAGTTGACACCAAAAGAAATGGCCGAGCTTGAAAAAATTGGGTCAGGTGATTCAGTCAAAGGTGATAGGTATTCGCCTGGCACGAGAACTTGGAAAAATTCAGATACCCCTCCATTGTCAACGTGGAAATATGTGTAATGGTATGGAATTGAAGGTTTGTGCTTAATGGTATGAGAGATGTTTTTGAGTGTTAAATTTTAAGAATGATTAGAACCATGTTAGGGTAGGATGACAATGGTTTTAGATTAAAGTAATACAGATCACCTATTTAATTTGCTTGTTTCAAGCCTCCAAGAAGCTTTGTCTTAAGGATGATTGGTGATGGTCGTAGTAGTACGGTACATTTTTTTTTGAGAGAAAGTACGGTACATATTGATGGTACCGATTGAATAGAAATTGAACTTAATTTCAACACTTTCTCAAGGATTATGTTGAACGCTTAATTATATAGTCTTAAAAAATGTGTTTATATTATTAAAAATAAAGTTTGCACGATGAAAATAATGATTTTTCAAAAGATTGTTAAAGAAAGAGTATGACAAGTATTTATAATATATGTAAAGTGTGTAAAAGTATAATGATACAAAAAAATTTATAATGGTTCGAAAGTTATGTAATCCTTCTACGTACTATTCCACTCTTCTTCTATTGCCCAAGAGGGATTTCTCTAGTAAATTTGCATCTCTACACAAAAAATATTGATGTTCTCAACTTCGATCTACTTCTAGTTGAAGAATATCTACTGCTAAGCAACTACGTCATCAGCTAGAACTTGTGCTGCCTTGCAAACTCTTGTTGTTTGTTGAGAACTTTGCTGCTACAAACTCCTGTTGTTCTCAAAGCTTGCTATTAATAAACTCCTTCTATTGATTACATTTAGTGATATCAACAAATTTGTCACTTCGAAATCTTACTGCTTGTGACTTCATCATGACATCAGCAACTAAGCCAAGGACCTTGTAGTCCAGTGGCATCAAACCCTTCCCGGTTCGAGTCTCAGTGGAGGCAATACTGACTCTTGTGCTTCAATAGGTTGAGAAAGTAGTTATAAACAGATACTGCATTATAATAGAGTTAGTAGTATTCAAAAAAAAAAAAAAAGTTCCCCGACCTCCTTCTTAACACTTAGGTGGTTTTGTCAAAACAAAATTAGACTATTATTATAACACAAAATTTACAACCAATTGAGAGTTCTAAAACTACATCCTATTTTACACTTTAGCTTATCAAAAGCTAAACACATATTTTCCTAAGGATCCAATTATGCTTGAGATTCTTTGGAATTGTGCACTTCTATTAGAATACGATAGACAATTAGCAACACCACTCAAAATTTCAATATCGCTTTGAGAAAAAGGGGATTGGATGAAGACTAGTAGGCTATGTAGTGTTTCTCCAATTAGGAATTATTGAGATTAACAAGAACAAGAAACAATAACGATGACAGAAAGTAAAGAAGACAAGATTTACGTGATCTACATCCACAGGAGTAAAACTATTCTTTTATTAATTATGATGATGATCATGCACCTAGAGATACAATGAATGTATTTATAGGCATCTATCCCTATAACATGGGCTCAACCCAATTTGCTCCACTCTTATACCTTATATGAGTCAAACTCAACATGAATGAAATGCCATGAGAGTGGATTGCTTGCTTATTGGTAGTCTAGTGACTATGAGGATAACATTGGCACATTGGTTGCCTCTTCCTCGATCATTGTTAAGTCTTTGCGTACTCCCTAGTCCTTAGACATCTTTTAGCATCTAGACTTGAGTAAGTTTGTCTCGTTCTAATACATTGGTTTCTTTTGTTTTATGAAAGTAGCAATGTATTCTAAATCAAAATTCCAACAAGATGATCTCTTAGGAATATTTGATAATAGATTTGGATCATAATGAAAGTTGTGTAAAAGTGGTGATGGAATGTATAATAGTGTGTGTGAGAGTGTATCCTCACACTGGATATAAGCTCAAGAAGTGAACCGAAAGGAGGGTTAAATAGTAGGTGGTTAATCACAAGAGTGTAGAGTGTTTGGAAGCTAGTTCAAATGAATATATGTGAACAGTAAGAATACTCTTAAACATATATATATATATATATATATATATATATATATATATATATATATATATATATATATATATATATATATATATATATAATATAATAACTATAAGGAGTACAAAAAAAAATGTACTTAATCATATCCCAACTATCAAATACGATAATATCACAAAATCACAAATATTAATAACTAAATAACAATTCAATATCATCTTCAACTGACTTTGATCTTCATTTGTATCTGCAAACATAATTGAAGATGTGAAATACTCTACATTTCAATGATACTAAGAAAGTTGAAAATTGACAAATGGACTTACCTTGTTTCAATCATAAAGACCATTGAGCTGAAGCATTATTTGGGCGCATGAATCTGTATTAATATGGAGTAAATAAATAAGGTCGAGGACTAATATTGTGCATTAAATTGAATTTTGACAATCATGAACAGAGAAACAGAGCAGTTGAAGAATGAGGCAGTTTGCAAGATGAAATCTGAAACAAAAACTGCAAAAGAAATACGGTCTAGACAACCTCAAATAACATTGGTAGACTAATGCATGCCGGGCATAGTAGAGCATTATGTCAAGAATAAATATATTATCTTTAAGAACTTAATATAGGAAATCAGCCAATAATGAAAAATTGCATTAGCTCTGCAATAACCTCACTTAATAATCTTTCACATTTCTTCCCAACGAATGAAATCAAGCAATACTTGGACTTCATTTACTTGCCACTTCCAGGATAGTAATCAAGAACATAGCAAATTAAAGTAAAACAAAACATACCACTTCCAGGATAGTAATCATCGCCCACTGCCAAATCCTCCTGCAACAGGAACACCTCCTCATCTTCTAAACCGCCCAACTCCAATATCTGCACTGAAATAGCTCATTTCATAAATTTTCAAGCAACAAATCCAAAAAGAACACAAGAATCTCCAGAAAACCAAATCAAGAAATAAACTCCAATCACTTCCTGTCTTGTTGAAACACCAATCGAGAATTGAAAGGCGAGAGAGAGCAGAGAGATGAATACCAGAGCGAAATTAGAGGAGTCAGTGAATTGAAGTCCTTGAAATCCCATCCATCCCGAGAATCGGCCGGCGGTTGGCGACTTTCACATTTTCCTAACCCTAACCACAAGAGTTTGTTCTTAATTTTTTGAAGCTTGCCTATGGTGATGGAGATGGAGAGGGGTTGTGGCCGGAGAATGTGGAGGCGGCGGAGGAGAAAGAAGAGAAGACGGCGGCTACAAGGGAAGGGGAGAAGCTAAGGAAGAGAACAACTGCGGACAAGGCGAGCGGAGGCGGGGAAGACGGTGGAGGAAGAGGAGCAGGGGAAAGCAGATCCCGCCTCAGACTCTTCTTCATCAGACTCATCTTCTTCAGACTCATCTTCATCTTCCTCATCTTCAATTTCCTCATCTTCATCAGAGGAGTAAGGCTGTCATGAATCATTGGAAATAAATTAATTAGGATATGATGATATATTAAATGCCGTTACATTTGTAGAGAAAAGGACAAGGAAATAAAAAGCAATTGATCCAGAAAGAGCAAGGGAGATCAGAAAGGCTACCTGTGTTGTATATTTCTCAATGACAATCATATCATCGTTTCCTTGGTCATGTTGCTCTTCCCAAATTTGCTTTGCCGAAGCCACCGCAGAAGGAAGACAACCAAACAATTTGATAGACTTCAAATTTGAAATTTCTGCAAAGTTGGCTGGGATTTCTTCCAATTTAGAGCACCAAGAAAGGATTAGGCACTCAAGGTTCGGAAAGTGATAAGCACTGGCTTCCCAACACTTGAGATTAATTTCATCAATTTCCAAATAAATTAATTGCTCAAATTTCTCATTCATGGATAGTTTCCACTCTTCTTCACGAATGTGAAAATACTTTAGCTTTAGCACCTCAAGTTTAGGCAACTTGCTAAGAATATTAACTGCCTTCCATCGGAACTTAATATTACAAAAGACCAACTTCTTAAGGTTTTCCAAGCGACCAATATGATTATTTGAATTCATCACATAATAATCCCTCGGAGAGAAGTAAGAACCATAAAGATGCAAACTCTCAAGTTGGTGTAAATAGGCAAGGTTTTTTATGTAATCATTCGAAGCTCGTCTTTCAAATCTAACCTTTACCTTCTTCACATGTGGAATATTAGCAAATAATTCTCTTGTGCATTGATCAGGCCCAATCCCACAAATGCTCTTCAAGTTTTGATGAAAAAATATGGGAATATCACCAAGAATATAGTAACAGTTGAAATGTTGTAGTTGTGGAAACTCTAAAATGCTCATTTCATCAAACCCCATATTGGAAGAAGAAATTATTTGAAGATTCCATGCGCGGAAGGGTTTTAACATGTTTTCATGTAAATCATTTGAAAATAGACATCTCAAATGGACAAGATTCCCAATATTGCACTTAATATTATAGAGTACTCTTAATAAAGTGCAAAATTTCAAATTCAAATATGTGCCTCTTGGTGAGAAACTGAAGATGGATCTGCAGTTTCTAAAAATAGAATATGATGTATGTCTGCTTACGTTGTTTACTTGGATGCTTACCCAACGAAAATCTTTTGGAGGGGAACTGCAACCATTTCTATAGACAACATGGAGAAGGTTGTCCTTTTTAGCTTCCCTCACACAAAAAGAATGCAGTAAATCATGCATTCTAAATGCCTTTATTTTTCCTCCACATGAACTACTTGCCTGGCTTACCAGAATTAAGTTTCTATCCTTGAGTTCTTGAATGTGCTTTTCAGCAATTGCATCAAAGCTCATACTCTCAAATTCCTTTATAAGTCCTTCAGCAACCCATAATTTTGTCAAATCTTTAACATGGATCTCTTTATCTTCTGGAAAAATGCTCAAATATAAAAAACAAGCCTTCAATTTGTAAGGCAAGTGATTGTAACTTGATGAGAGAATCCTTGAGCATTCTTCATCAATGCTTGTTGTTGCAAATGAATTTAGAGTTTCAGCAATCTTCTTCCACTCATCTATGGTGTTGAGTTTGGAAAATAAACCCGCAGCCACAACAATTGCCAAAGCCAGTCCTTTGCATTTCTTAACAACTGGTCTTACAATTGCCTCAAATTCAACATCCCAAGATTTGCATGTCTTTTCGTGAAATAAATTCCAACTCTCACTTTCATCTAACAACTGCATTTGATGAGAAAAGTCATTACTAGAGCCAATACGAGTAGATACCTTTGCAAAGCGAGTAGTTAACAATACTCGGCTATGATTGCTATTATCTGGAAAGCAAGCTTTGACAGCATTCCACGCCTCGTCACTCCAAATGTCATCTATCACAACAAAGTACCTTTGATGCAGCAAATATCGATATAGTTGTTCTGCCAGCTCCTCTTCGGTGCCACTATTTGCACAGCCCATTGATTTAAGAAGACCCGTGAGCATTTGTCTCTTATTATGATGTTGGGATGCAACAACCCAAACTCGCTTGTCAAAATAGGATACAATTGACTGATCTTCATAAACCCTCTTAGCCAATGTTGTCTTGCCAATGCCTCCCATACCTATAATCGAGACAATTTCTCGTTGCCTTGATGAATGCTCAATTAACATCTTCTTTACAATCTGGAACTCATTGTTCTTCCCCACCATAATCTCCTCAGAGTGTGAAGCATGTTGGGAAGAATTCCCCAGCATGATAACTTCTTCGTCACATTCAGTAAACGCATCAAGTGCTGTTTCCCTTCTTTGTAAGGCTATGACATGCTTGACTTTCGCCAACTCTTCCTTGATAGCATCAATGTCTTCTATTGCTTTTTCTAAAATACGACGAAGTTTGCATGAAGGCCAAGATCTTTCCCCTTGTGGGTTTTCCACATAAAGATCTGCATCTCTAAATTCTTCATCTTCTGCTTCTATATCCCCCAGATCAAGAGTTTCTTCTGCTTCCACAAAAAGATCTGCTATTCCAATTTCCTCTTCCTCTTCCTCTTCATCTTCTTCTTCCTCTTCCTCTTCTTCTTCCTCTTCATCTTCATCTTCATCTTCATCTTCATCTTCCTCTTCCTCTTCCTCTTCCTCATAGAGTTCTGCGATTTGGAATTCGATTTCATATTCTACTCTGAAAGCCACATCTCTAAGTTTTGTTTCCAAGTCTTTAATTGCTTGAATGCCATCCATTCTGTTCTCATCGAATAGCTCTATCAGAAAACCAAGCTTTTCATGGAGGGATTGGATCAACACTTTGTTGCAAGGGATAAGCTCCTTTTGTTGTAGGATTGGACGAGGTTGAGGTTGCAAGAATTCAAGCTCTATTGTCCTCATAAGAGAAATCACACCTACACAAGCCATTCTTCTCTCTCTTTCTCTCTCTTTCTCTCTATGTATGTAATGTAATTGTGAACTGTTTTCTTCTCTCTTAGTTTGGGTGTAAGCTTACCAGAACCAATATCAACTGCGGGCCAATTGCATTATATTATGGCTCTAAGTGCAATATTGGGAAAATAGAAGCATTTTTAAATTGCAAGATTGCTAGCTAGCATTGACTTTCTGCTGGAACTTGCAAAGATAAGAGTAGTTAGATAATGACAACATGATACGCAATTGTTTAATGTTAAGTGGGAATCCTACAGCGCATATCCATATGCTTTTTTTCCTCTTTATTGTGTTTATCGAAGGCAGCTCCAGCTGGATCCAAAATAGGAACAGCTCAGTAATTTTTTTTGAATAAGGAACAGCTAATTAAGTTTTTTTTTTTTGGAAATAAACAGCTAATTAAGTTAAGTTTCAAAATTGGCAGCAAATAAAACTACAATGTTATTGTTCACTCTCTGGCCAAAGCTTCTTGTTCGTATACTGGTTGGGAGGTGTGCGACACAAATATACCTTATTGTATTCGTGATTTGATTTCGCAATAACAATTTGCTTTGATGGTTGTTTTCAAAAAAAAAATACAATATAAAATTTAACATGAACTATGATCAATTAATGGGGTTTTGTGTTGCAAGAATTATGCTTAGGGTACTATCCAATAAAGGGTGCTTCTCTCTAAAATTTGTATTGCACAAGTTAATACAACATTTCTGCCACAGGTCATAATTATGCATTCTTGAAATATTTACTTTTATGAAAATTTTGATAATCTTGCATTTTGATATACAACAGGATACCGAATAACACTTTGATAAATTCTGAAACACTAATTTAAAAAACACACATTAGGCATTGGACTATTCGCGCAATAAATATAAACTTACTAATCAATTTATATATAAGTTTTTTGAGTGAGGAAAAAAATTGCGACCACTAATCGAGAGTGTACATTGAGTAAACTTCACCACGTGACTGACCAGTCTAGTTTGTTCATGACTGATTAACTCAAACCAAAAAGGTCAATAAGTCACACCCATTGAAAGTCGAATTAAAATTGTAACATTGTGGTTACCAAGCCAATAGTTTGACCAACTTGTCTGGGATTATCAAATTATATATGCATGTGTGTATGTGTTTTATAATTCCAATCGTAACAAAATTGGATAGTAAATTTCAATCCTCAAGGGACAGGGTCCTGTGAGCTTAGAATTAATCCGACGGAACTGAGATTCCTTAATGTTAAAACAATAAATAATATTAATAATCAAACATCTTTCTAGAGTGTCAATGATCTTGTAGTCGAATGGCATGTAATGACTCTCGCAAATGGGAGACCATGAGATCTACAGGCGATATTGACTCTTTGTGTTTCATAAAGTTGAAAACATATAGATGAGGAGTTAATACATATAGGCAATTATGAAAAGATTATAATAAATATTTGTGTGTAGATATATCGTCACTGCTTTGATCACCCTTGTCACTGCTTTGATCATCCTTATCAATAAACGAAACAAATTAATCCATCCAATCGCTAGATCTGAGTACTGGCCAATAATTGATACTCAATTCCGACATCTATCGTCGCTTGGCTGCTCCGCCACTTTTGTCCAAAATATTAGCTTATTATAATAAAATATTATATTATTAAGTTTGGTAAAAAAGTTAATAAGTATTATTTTAAGGGTCACACTTGAGTGAGACCGTCTCACGGATCCTTATTCGTGAGACGGGTCGGGTCAAGTCAAAGCACCATGCAAATGTCATACTTATATGTGCAAATTTCACACTTGTATGCTCAAATATAACACTAATCATAAATACAATTTTTGTTACTTATAAGAGAAAAAGTAATACATTTTTCATAATAAGTAATGTTGACAAGTGCCTCTCACTTATAAGGGCAAATATATTACTTTTGAGGAAAAATGTAATACTTTTAAATCGAAATGTAAAAGTATTGTATTTTCCCGTAAAAGTATTATATTTACCCTAATAAGTAACAAAAATTTTATTCCTGATTAGTATTACATTTGAGCATGTAAGTATGACATTTGTGCATATAAGTGTTACATTTGTATCTTGATCCGACTCGACACGACCCGTCTCATGGTGAGACGGTCTCACACAAGTTTTTGCCTTATTTTAAAGAAAAAATTTTACTTTTAGTCCTCAACTATTATAGTATTGTAACATTTAGATTTTTTTTTTAATTTTGTCACATTATATTCTTGATTTTTACTTTTTGTCACAATTAATTCTACTTTTAAAATTTTGTTATTCTACCATTAATTCCCTATTAAATATTCCTAACATGCATATAATTTTACCATTCAATTAGAAGATTTTATAAAAGAATAAGAGAAATTAAATGTTGGGGTAGAAGGTTTGAATGGTAAAATTACATGTTAACTCTCAATGATAAGATGACAAAAATTACTATTATTATTATTATTATTATTATTATAAACTTAGTTGATCTCAATTTCGCCTCACTAATCTTAAGCTCATAGGACCCCGCCCCTAGAGCCACTACAGACGTTAGACATGGCAATTATCGACACGACCCGTTAACACGACACGAAATCGTACATAACACGACACGAAATCGTACACGAAAATAATGGGTTAGTGTTTAGCCTTAACATGTCCCGGGTCGTTAACGGGTTGCCCCGTTAAGAACCCGTTATGTTTTCGTGTCTTAACAAGTCAACCCGTTAATATTATCGTGTTAACCCGTTTACACAGACCTGTTTAGAACCCGCTAAGAACCATTGTCATTTAGGTAAGAACAACCATTGTCTTTACAAAATATATCATGAACATGATTAAGAATGAATTTACTATATTAGGCTAAGATCATACACCAATTATTGATGTTCAACAATATGAAATTTGAATGTTTATTGTGTTCAATTGTATTCTAAAAACTAGTATGGACTTCTTTAATTATGATTTTTGGATGTTATTTTATAATTTTATGAATGTTACAAATTGAATATTTTTTTAGTTTGTTTGATGGATTGGATTGTATGTTTTATTTCTTTTTTTTTATATGACTTAACTTTAAATTTTAGTTTTTAATATATCAATAGATTTAGCGGGTTTAAACGGGTTTCGTATCATATCGTGTCGACACGATCCGAAACCCGTTAACAAAATGTGTCTTTCGTGTCAACCCGTTAACCCGTTAACAAATCGTGTTCGTGTTCGTGTTACAATTTTGAACCCGTTAACCTTAATGTGCCGTGTTCGTGTTTAGCTTTATCGTGTTCGTGTTGTTATCGTGTCGACCCGTTAACGAACCCGTATACACGAATTTCCAGGTCTAACAGAGGTAAATCGTGAGTTACACAATTAGCCCACCGGTCAGATCATAGTCTTTATGTGAGCACAAGAGATCCAATCTAGACCTTCTAGCATCCTTGGGTCATTTTCCGATACATATTTTCAGTAGATTTGAACCCCAACTGTTGTCTCCCGTCATGACATTCAAGTCAAGTGACGGATCAACTACAATAAGTCCCGGGGGAAAAATACATTCCATTTGCAAAGGCCGTCAACGGGGCATGCTGCTTTATGGGCCGTTAAACAGATGACTAATTGTGGCATGCAAGAAAATAAAAGTTACAGATATAATAAAGAAAATAGAATGTTCACATAAGTCCCTAAACTTTACCTAAAAAGTCAATTGGATCCCTAAACTTTTAAAAAGTATAATTACACATTTTAAAATGTTATATCATGCAATGGAGTCCAAGAACCAATAGATGACTTGCTATTACATATCATTTTGGTTCTGGCATTATCTCCGGCAAAAATCCAACGACAGGTGACTAGTGAACCGTCGCCGATCGTCATACACCAGAGAAGGCGACCAGTTGTCACCTTCCACCGGAGAAAGCGACTACCGAAGGTTCGGCCTCGCCCGTCTCCGAATTTTTGCCGCTGATACAAGTTTTTACCTTTATTAATCTGTAGGCTCCCCTTTGTGTTGTGTTATTTTTAAAATTTTTTGGTATATTATTTTTATTGTTATTATCATTCATTTTTGTTTAGAGCTAGGGGTGGGAATAGGCCAGGCCCCTTCATAGGGGCCTACGGCCTAGCCTACTTAGGGCCTAGTATGGCCTAGCCTATTTAGTAAAAAGGCCAGGCTTAGGCCTAATTAAAAGCCTATTTAGTTAAAAAGGCCTAGGCCTATATTTAAAAGCCCGGCCTACAAACCCGCAGGCCTAGCCTATTTATATTTAATATTTAATTATTATATATTACATTTTATATCTAATCTATTTTTATATTTATGATTTAACCCCAATATATATATATTTTGTATACATAACTACAACCCTAATTACTAATACCCAAATCCCAAATACGACTTGCTAATTAGTAAACAATGTTAGATATTACTAGTTACTATTGCTATTATGTTGAATTGCTAATAATTAGTGTTATTAATGACTAGTAATAATTCTGCTAGTTGTTTAGTGTTTATAGTTTACTAGCAATTAGTAAAGTAGTAATACTAATGTAATATGAGCCTACTAGTAATTGATTGTAAGATTTATAGATTTGTAGTAATACTAGTAATTAGTAAACAATGTATTGTTGAATTTTGTATCACGAACTTTCACTTATTAAACTTGTGGTGTTGGATATTGTATTATGAAATATGAACTTATAATTTTGTCATTCATTATAAAATATGAACTTAGGTATTTTTTTGTAAATTTTTTACATGTATACTTTAAAAGGCTTTAAAATGTAGGTCTTAAATAGGTTCAAAGCCTATTTAGGATCTATATTTGAAACCTTTTTAAAGGCCTATATGTTAAATAGGCTTTTAAAAAGGCTTCAGGCCAGGCCAGGCCAACTGTAGGCTCAGGCTTGAGCCTAAAAAAAAGCCCACATACAGGCTCAGGCCCAGACTCAGGCTTTAGATTTCCATCGCAGGCCCAGGCCTAACTTTCTAAAGCCCGGCTCGGCCTAGCCTATTTCCACCCATATTTAGAGCTATCAAAACAAGGTAAGTCCATTATTGGACATATTTTTATTTTTGAGACCGGCCAAAGTGGCAGTCTTTGCCTAGTTTTCATATATATGTTTGTGTGTGCACGTACACTAGCATAGTGTATTCGTAATTAATAAATTGTATAAATAATTTGTAATATTTGTATCAATATTAACTATTAAGGTGTTTCAAATTTTTAAATTTTTTATTAATTTATATGAATTGTCTATTTATTTGAACTTTTGAGTTATTACTGGCTTTAACAAATTATATTAGTGTTTTTTATAAATTATCTAAACTATTTTAATATACAATTATTAACTTTTAAAATTAATTTTTAATTAAACTTAATTTTCTATGAGTGTGGTAGGTCGGTCTGTCATAACCCGCAGACCTACGAGGGTGCTAGCTCGCCTTTTCTAGGCCTGCCAAAGTGACGGGTTTTAAAACGTTTCCCACTAAGAGTTATATTATATGGAATTCAAATCTCTAGTCCTTCACTTTTACTCCCTGATATAGTAATAGATGTGACGGTAATAATGTGTTACCGGTATCTTTTATTAATATGAATGTAAGAGTACAAATAGTTCAGTACAGTAGTGTTTTCTCAATAGTGAATTCAGCTTAGTAAATGTTGCGTGTGTCAGAAAGTGTCCCCCCTACTCTACAAGTGTGAGTGACCTTTTATATTCCTGAGCGCAACGACTCTCTACTCCACCTTCAATGCGCAGTAAGTGGATGTTAATGTTGAGGAGTCGTTGGAGTGGATGTTATTAATGCTGAGGAGTCGTTGGAGTGGACATTAATGCTAGAGAGCCGTTGGAGTGGACGTCAGACAAGCATCAATACACATTAATGATGAGGAGCCACTCAACGGCTCTCCAGCATTAATGTCCACTCCAACGACTCCTCAGCATTAACATCCACTCCAACGACTCCTCAACATTAACATCCACTTACTGCGCATTGAAGGTGAAGTAGAGAGTCGTTGCGCTCAGGAATATAAAAGGATGCTCACACTTGTAGAGT
This sequence comes from Ipomoea trifida, assembly GCA_003576665.1. Taxonomy (NCBI): domain Eukaryota; kingdom Viridiplantae; phylum Streptophyta; class Magnoliopsida; order Solanales; family Convolvulaceae; genus Ipomoea; species Ipomoea trifida. The sequence continues at coordinate 6,907,822 of CP025647.1, read as the reverse complement.
AGGGGGACACTTTCTGACACACACAACATTACTGGACTAAAATTCACTATCGTACTGAGCACTTTTACTTAACATTGTACTCAACACCAAGATTAATAATACTCAAAGTATACTGGTAACACATATTTACCGTCAAGATGATAAATTATCTTCATCCTGTGGGTCCAAAGAAAAATTTCAACATCGAAACTTTGAATTATGGAGTAAAAGTTGGGAGTAGAACTTGAAAGTCCAAGTAGTATTTTTCCCCCACTAAAGTGCCAAAATGGCGGCCTTTGGTGGGCCCCTATCCCGCACGCCTTTTTGACAATACTACTTTTGTGTTGTTTTATTTATTTTAGGGAAAACGGTCAAATAAGCTCATGAACTTTACTCAAAACGTCAATTAGACCCTTAAATTTTCAAAAGTTAAATTTAAACCCATAAACATATATATTACTTTGGAGCATTGAAGCAAAAAAAAAAAAAAAAAAAAAAAACGTTTGGTGACCTTTAATTGCATGACAGTAGGGTTCCAATGAGCCTCCGATCAATTTCCAACGAGATTTTGTAATACCCACATTAATTTGTTAGAGATACAATTATATTATGTTTATTAAATGAGGTCAACAAGTCAAAGCTTAATAAAGTTTAATATTAGATGAAATTACTAAATTGCCCTTCATTTCCCTTAAAGGTTAAGAAACCACTTGTCTTGGATAAATATCTCATTTGAAAGAAGATATCTCATTTTCAAAGAAAATAAGGAGAGTTGCTAGAGAGATAAGGGAAGGAAAAATCTTGAAGCTTTGATCTCCATCTTCTTCAAGCTTAGGTCTCAAGTTGTTGGAGTATTCTAGGTAAGTTTGATCTCCATATTTCACTCTTCTTGAGTTGGGTTTATCATTGGAGCCCTAAGAGTGATGCTTTGAAAATATTAGGGTTTTGACAAGGAGTATTTGTGTGAGCTAAATAGCTAAGATTTGGATGTTTTAGGTAAGTGGTTAACTCTTCTCTCCTTATTTTGTAAAACCCATAACTTATTTGGAATCTCTACCAATTGGAATACCCATTTTAGGGTTAGTTTGAGTTAACAATATGTTGGGCTTTTGATATAGTATGACTCAAGCTATTTATGATTGTTAAAGTGTGAGTTCACCATTATGCGATTTATGAGTTATTATTATTAATTTTTAAGTATAGGTTTGAAGAAGTGCTATGATATGTTTTTGGACTATTAAACTTGATTATAGATATCTTTGGGCATGCCTAAGTATGGATTTTGTGAATAGGTGAACATGACCTTTTGGACTTTAATTGTAAGTGTGATTTGTACTAAGGAGTTTTGCTATAAGAGAGGATCAAGTAAGTTATTTGGCAATTATTAGTTTATGAAGTCAGATTTGTTTTGTCAAGTTATGAGCTATACGGATTTCATATTACTTTTGGATATGCACTTTGTTATGTGGTGTATGTTAAGGAAACGATTTTTGCTACAATGGGCTATTTGATTATAAGAATTATTTGGAATGTTTGACCAAACTCATGAGGCAACCTACAATTTGTATTTGTTTTGTTCGGCTTGGAACGTTCCTAAATGCTCATTCCGAATCGTCGAGCTTGACTCATTCCGAATCGTCGAGTCTTTACTTTTGAATTATATGTTGGAACGTTCCATCCGGCTCATTCTGAATCGTCGAGTCTTTTTAGATCATTATACCGATAATGGCCTATGCCACAAGGAATAATGGTGGGTGTAGGTTGCCAATGAGTCATGGGTTAAAGAATGATTTGAGCTTTGAAAGTATTGTGTTATGAAATAATGTTGATGCCCGTGTAGCTAAAGATAAAGTTGCTATTTTGAGAATCCTATGTATGGTATGATGGAATTATATGACTTCGATACAGTTTGAAGATCGTGATTTGCACCTATTAAATTACTACAAAGCTTATTGTCTTTTTTAAGGTTACTTGATCTGGGGTTGAGAAGAGTATCACTTACTGGGCATTAGCTCATTATTTGTATTTTTTTCCTCATGTTTCAGAGTAGTTAAGGATATGTGAATAGCACGAGGCGCAAGTGGTGGGTTCTCGAAGGTGACTTTTGAAACTAGGAGAAAACTTGGTCCTAGTATTGGAGCATATTACGAGCTTTTGGTTATTTGGATATTCCTTTCGACCCTTTGTATTTCTGGTAAATCATTGTGCTTGATTTTGGTGCTTGTGATGCATTTTGGACATACTACTATTGATTTTAAATATTTAGTAGTGATGAATTGATGCGTTTGCGAAGAACTTAGTTCTTTGTTGTGGAATTATTATGTATTCGAGTGTTGTAATGGAGGTTTCGAGATGTATCTATGGTTAGGCTTCGTATTGTTACAGGTTTTCACGTAACGATACGGCCGGGTCATGTCCTAGAAGTGGGGCGTGACAGATTTTGAGGTCAAACACCAGTGTCGGTCACTGGTCGCGTTTAGAAAAGGCGGACCAACACAACTAAATGCGCAATCATACTATCCAAAACGTGTATATATACAACAACATTCAAATATAGGCAATATTATACTAAAAAAGCAAGCAAAAATAAAAAATAAAAAAATACTGATAACTTTTCATGAACGAACACTCGATTGATGATAAAGAAATTGTGACTCCAATTCGCAGTAGTGATGATCTAAGAAAATAGGAAACAAATCTAGTCATATTTGTAGTAGTTACAAAGAAAAAAATGGATGCACTACTACCCCAACTTTAAAAAAAAAAATCAATTTATATTATCTTAGGAAATCAAATCTAACGCATCCAATAAAAAAAAAAAGAAATTAAATGCACAAGATTAGACTACACATTCTCGCATGGGGAGTGGTTCCCACATGAATGCAACTCACTTAATTAGAATATGTTTTTTTATACTAATTAAGTGTTATCACATTAAACTACACTCAGAAACAAATTTACTCCTTATTTTATAGGAGAGTAATGTTATATTTTCTTTCTTACATGATAATATTTAATTAATTTTTTAATATTTAATTAATAAGTAGATTTTGGCTATGTTTGGCAAACATTACTGAAAAGGTAGCTAAAAGTTAAAAAGTTATAAGCTAGTAGCTGAAACCTGATAAGTTGTTAAGCTAGTTGTTATGCTTAAAAGTGTTTGGTAAAATTATTTTTTTGATAAGCTGATAAATGTAAAAAGACTAAAAAGACATCTTCATAAAATTTAAATAGTTTTTTTTTTAAAAAAAAAAATTAAATAGGTTTGTTTACATATTAAAATATAAAATAATGAAACCAATATATTTTAACAAAATATAAAGTGAAAAATATATAAAGTAAAACAAAATATTAATAGTTCATAAAATTAGTTCATACAATAATTAATGTTCAAACACACAAATGTCAAATTGAAATTACAACCAAACATATTGAAGAGAAAATGCCAAAAGAATTTTAATTGGGAAGGGTAAAAAAATTAGTTCATACAAAAATTAATGTTCAAACACAGAAATGTAAAATTGAAACTACAACCAAATATATTGAAGAGAAAATGTTAAAAGGATTTTAATTGGAAGGGGTAAAAGATGTCATTTATTTAAAATAATAAGGATAAAGATAGTAAAAGTTAAGAAGCTACTATCTTATTGTCAAAAAACTACCTAAAGTAGATTTTCAAAATAAGCTCTTATTTTAAGCTACTAGTTTAGTTGCTCCTAAATGAACTCTGCCAAACAGAGCCTTTGTTAGTATTGAATATGGTCAAATCAATTTTTGATAGTCAAGAAATGAAAAAAAAATATTTATAATTTCAAAAGAAAATAGATGTTCAATGTTTAAGGCAAAAATTTGTATGAAATCGTCTCATGTGTCCTCGTCCATGAGACGAGTTGGCTCCGCAATAAGGTGACGACACGCAAAAATAGAGATTGGAGCACTACGTTTGCAGTAATCCTTTGGTGGATGTGGAAATGGAGAAATGAGAAGGTTTTGAAGAGAAAGAATGGAGTCTTCAGCAAAAATTAGAATGGATAGGTAAACAAGAAATGGAGATTAGAAGAACGTTTGCAAAAGCGATTGCACCTGGGAGAACGCAAGGTAGAATTGTTGAAAGGTCACTCAGGTGGAAACCCATGACAACAGAGGAATTGATTCTCAATGTTGATGGTAGTTTTAGAGAAGAGAATAAGAAAGCTGGAGGAGGAGTAGTTCTCCGAACTAGAGATGGGAAGTGGATTGCTGGATGGAGTCCGAGAGTTAATGCTAACAATTCATGGGAAGCAGAACTTATGGCACTTGAAATAGGACTAGAATAGGTAAGGAGCATGGGTATCAATAGACTTGAGATTCAATGTGATAATGCCAATGTGGTCAGTGCAGTGTGCAATGGTACTGGAAGAGGAGAAACAGGATGTAGAATCCGTGATAACTGCAAAAGAAAGATAGGAGGAGTTGAAGAGAGGAGACGTGTCCATGTGTTCCGAGAACAAAACGTAGTGCACAGAGGTCAGTTGTTGGTTCTGAGGAAAGGATTGTTCATAACAAGCCTCCTTTATGATGCATTAAGTTGGTGCAAAACGATAGGATTGGCGGGGTAGTTGTGCGCTATATCCATGAGGAATAGTCTTCACGTTGTTTTATTTTGGGTATCCCCTCCTTTGTATTCCAAAAATATATCTATAATACTGTTGAAGAATAAAAATTCTTTAAACAATTTCATGGAACAATCTTACAGGAGAGTAACTCAATGTTTGGTAATAAAAGAACCTTCTAGTGTATTAAATAAATAAATAGTCAAATATTCAAGGAATGTTAAGGAGTATAAAAATTAATTATTACGTCACTGCTTTGATCATGCCCACCACCGAAAGAAACAAATTACAAATCAATCCGTTTTATTGCTATATAAGTAATGAGTACTAGGCAATCCTTTATACTAAAATTCGGCATCTTTGCCTTCTTTGGTCGCCTGTCTGCTACTTTGGCCCACTCTCACTCCCCGGGAAAAATAGTCAACGTCTACTTCTTCATTTCAGAATCCATGGCGGCAGCAGCGCAAGGCGAGGGAGCGAAGGTCCCGAGAATCAAGTTGGGTTCACAGGGCCTGGAAGTGTCGGCTCAGGGGCTGGGCTGCATGGGCATGTCCGCCTTCTACGGCCCGCCCAAGCCCGATGCGGATATGATTAGCCTCATCCACCACGCCGTCGACTCCGGCGTCACTTTTCTCGACACCTCCGACGTCTATGGCCCCCACACCAACGAGATCCTACTCGGCAAGGTATGTATGCCTCTAGCTTTCTTCTTTTTCTGTGATTCATGGATTACTGTTTCTCTTTGCTTGCTTGGTTTCTTGCTCATATCGTCAAATTCGATGAATCTTATTTAGGGTATGATTTAGAAATGAAAATTGGGAGAAATTATCTTTATTTATTTATTTATTTATTTATTTTGTGCTATTGGGTTAAACGAATGATGATATTGAAATATTTAGGTAATGTTCGTTTAAAACTTTCAATATTTTCAATTCTTTAAGATCTTAGATGTTAATCCTAAATAGTTAAGTAAAAATAACTACTTCGAAGATAACTGAGGAGGAAAAAGATGATGCACCTATAATTGAAGGGGGAAATGAACTATATCACTAGGTGAAAAGTGCCATTTTTCCATAGTTTATTTTGTGCAGAAATAAATAAATCAATAAATAATGTTAATTGTTAAGTAACAGAAGTATTGGGTAACTATGGAGCTTGCTATTAGTGAGAGTTAATTTAGGTTAGTGAAAATGGGAAAGAGGCAGAGAGAGAGAGAGGAGGAGAGAAAAAGGGGCAAATTATTCTGTGGACCCAATTCACAATTTACCTTTTAAAAATTCACAATTTGCATACTACGAAGACATATATATGTAATTGATTACCTTGTTTTGTATTCATAAGTTCATTTCAAATACTGCAGTCACTTACAATATTAAAAATACACAATTTAATTTTTAAAAAATTTAGTACAGCTTTTATACGCTTTGACTTAGAAACACAATTTACATTCTGGAAGTTAACAATTTCAATACTAAAAATACACAATTCAATGTCGTTTAGGACCATGGTCCACCTTGCAAGGTGGACCTTGATCCATGGTATAATGCTCCGAGAAAAAGGAGGGAGGGGGGTTACTGTGTGGCTAAACATTGTAAGTTAATGACAGTGTAAAGGCATTGCCCTCTTTATTTTCTCCTGTCAATGTTTCTAATTCAAAAACCTTTGTCCCCTATGGATGCACTAGAAGCAGCTTTGTCTATTATCCTAGGAAAAAAAATGCTGGAGCTTTCTTTAATTTTCGTTTTTATTCTTAAATATTTTATGTCAAGCTGTCAAATCCAGAAGTCAAATAACATAAGTATCCCTGGGTGCTTGAGTTACTACAGAATTCTTTAAACATGTATTGTGTTATAGGTTCTTCAAAGAATTAAAGAAAAAGCTTAAAAGATTTAATTGCTTGAACTGATAGTGTATGTAGGAAGTGATGGGTTTATGTTGAGGCTATTTTATGTATTTTCTAACTGGTGTTATGGAAATCTTTTGTTCTAAAGGCATTGAAGGGAGGGGTGAGAGAAAGGGTTGAGTTGGCAACAAAGTTTGGAATTATTTTTGCTGATGGGAAGAGAGATATATGCGGAGACCCAGCCTATGTGCGGGCTGCATGTGAGGCCAGCTTGAAGCGGCTCGATGTTGATTGCATTGACCTATACTATCAACACCGCATTGATACACGTCTGCCCATTGAAGTCACGGTTAGTCCCCTTTTGCCCTCATCTCTGCCATTGATACATATCGCCTATCTGAATCTAGAACTCTGGAGGTCTAATCAATAGAATAGAGCGTGCAAGATTTCAATGCACAAATATATACAATTTCTCCTATTTTCTTTGATAAATAGGAGTCAATCAGGTGAATTGCCTGGGATAACACAAAGTAGTTTATAGAGCAGTACTAGATCGACATTTAAGGATGAAATCCGTAAAGCCCTCAATATTCTTTGAATGAGAGACCATAACTGTGTTATTTTCTAGTTTGTGTATCTCTATCTTTTGTTATATGCAATTGCTATTCGATATCTTCTTACCTATTTGAGATCCTCCTTGTGCAAGATGGGAGAACTTAAGAAGCTAGTCGAAGAGGGTAAAATAAAATACATAGGTCTATCTGAGGCTTCGGCTTCCACAATCAGAAGAGCACACGCTGTTCATCCAATATCGGCAGTGCAGTTGGAGTGGTCTTTGTGGTCGAGAGATGTTGAGGAAGACGTAATTCCTACTTGCAGGTACCATCATTTAGCTCCCTCCTAATGGTTAGTGCCAAGATCCAAATTAAAGTTTCTAATGTTCTTACCAATTTTTCAGAGAACTAGGAATTGGGATTGTTGCATACAGTCCTTTGGGCAGGGGATTTTTGTCATCAGGTCCAAAGCTGCTTGGGGATTTCACAAATGGAGATTTCAGAAAGGTTTGCCCATATTAAAATGTTTTCTTCTTAATATTAAGCATTTCAAGGATTTCAGTTATTGCATTTAACTTCTGATTTCACTCAAATTTTCACATGAGATATAGTTTTTAAACAAACAAAAAGTAATAACAGGCCAAGCACAACACCGAAGGGTTTGCCCTTGTGCCTTGAAAAATGCTGGAAGCCACTCTATCAGAGCCAGGTTTCGATCCTGGGACCTGTGGGTTATGGGCCCACCACGCTTCCGCTGCGCCACTCTGATTTTACTTTTCTGAACTATCATAAATTATTTAACCGTATCCCTCGAGTTAATACCAGCTAGAGTCCTTTTGAGTATAGTGGCAGTTATATTTAGTCCTAAACTTTCAATTTAAACCACCCGTGGTCCTTCAATTTTCAAATTTAACCACCCATTATCTTTAACTTTCAAGTTAACCACTTATTGTCCTTCAACTTTGAAATTAACCACTCCTGATCCTAACTTTTCCCTTAAACTAAAATAGAAGGACCACGGGTAGTTAAATTTGAAAGTAGAAGGACCAAAAGGAATTAAATTGAAAGTGTAGGACTAAACGTGGCGGCCCCCGGTTGGTATTAACTCGAGGTTACAATGTAAAACAAATCTGTTTTCGTACCCTCTTCTGGTATATACACCATGGTATAACGATTGTAACTTTGGATAGTCGGCTTTGTCAGTCACTCAGTTGTTAAAAGTTTATTTAATTGTGCAGTATTTACCAAGGTTCCAAGCTGAAAACCTTGAGCACAACAAAAAGTTATATGAAAGGATTGTTGAAATTGCTGAAACGAAAGGATGCACTCCCTCGCAACTAGCATTAGCCTGGGTGCACCATCAGGGGAATGATGTATGCCCCATTCCTGGTACCACTAAGATCGAGAATCTCATCCAGAACATTGGTGCTTTATCTGTGAAGTTGACGCCAGAAGACATGGCCGAGCTCGAAAATATCGGCTCAGCTGATGCAGTCAAGGGCGGTAGGTATACGCCCGACATGAGAACTTGGAAAGATTCGGATACTCCTCCATTGTCAACATGGAAGGCTGTGTAATGGAATATGCTTTCTCGGCCTCTATCGGCATTTTGTAATGGTATGGGAGGTCTGTGTTTAATGGTATGAGAGATGCTTTTGAGAATAAGAAGGGCAGAATGACACTTTCTTGATCTTTTAGATTGTCCTAATAAAGTACTATGGAACAGCCGTTATCCTTTCTTTTCCAAAGTTGTCAAATTTAGTCTTTGAATGTCAAATGTTTTTACCTATTTTCATTCTCCAGTGAGGACATATTTTGTAGGATATAATTGGAATATCAGTGTTGACCAGTTTCTTAGAAGAGAAAAATCAAGAATTGAATGCCATTCAAACAGTCTAACGGTTAAAAATCTTGGGACATCAACATAAGGCAAAGATCAAGCACCCTTAATATAGATTTGTTTCAGATATTCCAGTTGACATCTCATCATCAGATTCAATATAATGCTTTATGCTTATGCCTTAGCAATGCTTCTTTGTGTGGTCACTTCCAAGAAACTGAAAGAAAAAGGGAAAAATAGGCAAATAGGCAAATAGGTCACTAAACTTTCAAAAGGTGTAATTATTTAACTACCGTAATTATTTAACTACTGATATATAGAGGCAGATGCGCATGTTTTTCCTATTATTTAACCCCTCCCTTTCCCAATCACCCCACTTTCTTTATTTCCCACCGTTTCTGCAAGGTTGGCCACATTTCCCTCCAAGTTATCTCTTCAAGGTAATGCTCTCTAGACCATCTTTTATCTTGCTCAAATTCTCATGTTTACCCATTTATTGTGTGGTCCTATGCTTTATGAAATGTTTGTGTTGCTTAATGTATATTTGTGAGTTGCATGACCTTGAGGTGTGAATATCATTTTTGCAAGTTATTTATTGTGCCATCTATCTACCAATTGTCTTTTATCTAGGTGATGGCATGCCAAGAGAACCTTGTTGAAAGCCTAAGAATGGAAAGTGAACACATACGCAAGCGTGAGGAATCAAGGAGGAATATACCATACACCGTCGACCGACTAGTTGCACATTGAACCCATCGAAGAGGGATGAACTAAACGTAACATTGACTCTAATGAGTACATCTACCCCGAGGGATGGGATACAAGGCACAAGATCATAAACGGCTCAGAACTGTGCCCACGAGGCCCCAATCGAAGTCCCTCTGGCTGGACCCTCGCCCTCCTGGGTCTCCTACCTCCCAACACCACGTCTTACACCGCCATAAAACCACCCCTGACCTTTCTTGATCATTTGAGTGTGTTGTTGATTTTTTTTTTTTTTTTTTTTTTTACATACTGAATGCTTTATTTATTTATTTATTGAATATCAAAAGGAGGCAAAGCCTTACAAAGGCCTTAGGCCCAAAAATGATCTAAGGCACAATCATAGGGGCAACAAAGCCCATTCTACAAAAGGGCCAAATGGCCTAGCTATAAACCAAAATGGCTACCATCTAGCCTAAGAGCTTAAGGCTCAAAAGAGCTACAACATATTAAGCAGAGATTATCATATAAGGCCCAAAGAAGGCCATTACTTATTAGGATGCACCATTGATACTCTTTATTTTCCTGCACTTTTACTTTGGCTCCCATTTTAGACTCTTTTATTATGTAGTTTCTTACTATTCGACATTTTCTCCCTTTATAATGATGCATGCCTTCATTTTCCTTTCTTTACTCCCATCCTATTTACTTTTACTAATTACCCTTGGTTATCTTGTATGTGCTGATCGGTAAGGGATAAGATTTGGTCATGGGGACTAACCTTCTTCCATCGCATTCCTTTGAGGGGGTTCGAAATCCCTTACTTTCTATTCATTTCTCTTTCATATATTATTCTTGACATATCTTACTTTGCATTATTGTTTGTGTCTCCCCAAACACATACTTCTAAAGTGTAGAAAGGGGAAGTCATGTTTTGCCATCCCATACACACTTCTATAGCGTGGAAGTCATATTTTACCCATCCCACCTTTATCCCTGCACACACTTCAAAAGTGTGGAAAGGGGAAAACATATATGTTTTATCCATCCCACCATTATCCCTGTGTTTCTTTTCCTTGAACAACGGGAAGATGTTCCATTCTAAAGTGTGGAAAAGGGTGTTTAATTTGTTGCACTTAATACTTTTTGGTGTGTGAGTTAATCCATTAATTGGTTTCATAAATCTCAATAATTGGATGAATATGTTGTGTTCTCCTCGCCCTGTGACCCTCTAGCCGGCCGGCAAAGAACCACAAGGAGGTAAACCAGCTAGCTTAGGTTACCCATAGCTAACCGGCTCAAACCTAGGGGTTTGAGGATCGAACCTCCAACCTCTCGGCTGTAGGTAGAGCACTCTTACCACTTAGGTTGTCCTTACGGACAATAGATTGTCTATGTTGTTGGAATGGTTGGTTGATAAGTCTATCGCATTAGATTTTTTTTTGGAATTGCCTTCCTAACCCACTTGTGAGGCTTGTTTAGGACCATAATTGCACACTTCAACTTTAAGTTTGTAATTAATATTCATTTTGTGCTTGTGTGTAATTCAATTGATTGATCTTTGGACCTTAGCTTTCATCATTTAATGGGAATTCTTGCACAATATGATTTCTGGTTTGTAAGGTGGTATGACCCAAAAAATACTTTTTCGGTATGATACACGGCAAGATGAGAGTTTTCATTTATATGTGAGATTGTGCGAACCCCTTCTCCCAAGAAAAAGTCCGGAGATTGTAAGGATGTGGAAGAGAAAATTTTAAAAAGCTAAAAGAGTAAGCTATCTTATTTTTAGTGGGAAAAGAAGAGTGTGATGAGGCCACCTCGTAGGAACCAAATTTTCTACCGTATCCTAAACAAATAAATGTACCAAAGTTTATATGGATATTGAACTTTGTGTTTAAGTAGTCTTGTTTCAGTTGGGGAAGTTTTAAAGGTTAGAAGAAAGAGAGAAAGCTCGCTAACCCAAAATGCACGGAGAGGCTTATATCATACTACCACATTCCTTAAATGGGTCTTTAGGGCCAATTGTGAAAGATTGGAGACTTGTGATTTTTGTTCCCATTGTTTTTTGTTCAAACTTGCTAGGAAGACACTTTGATTTATCAATTGATTGGTTTTAATTTCTATGCTTGATTGGTGTATTTTGAGAGGTGAACTTTTGGGTGTGAGAGGTATTAGGACTCTATGTAGTTGAGTCATAGTATGAGTCTCTGTCCCAGTAGACCTATGATTCCTTTAGTATATATACTCATGTAATTTGTACAGTTTATGATTGAATACTTAATACAATATTGCAGCTCTCATTAGAGGAATGAAAAAAACGAATGTAACCCAAAGTTCTTTCCCTTGAGCTTTGGTCTAGAAAACTTGCCTCGGAACGGACGATGGGGTAGGCTGGGCCCTGGAGGCCGACAAGGTTGGTCTTGGTGCTCCCGGGGTCGGCTTATCCTGGGTTAACTATTAGCCCGGCCTCCTCGGGTCGATTTGCTCCGGACCCGTCTCTAGTATATTCATGAGACCTATTTGACTATTTCTACTATAATACATTAAAAAAAAAAAAACAAAAACAAAAACAAAAACAAAAAGGATACCTATTTGACTATTATCTTAGGATTAGGAATTGATTTTGACTGTTCCAAGGTACATGCACGATGATGCAAGCCAAATTAATCACCCTTTATATAAATATATGAGCCGACAAATTTATATAAATTGTCATCCAACATATTCTATATGTCGATGAGCAGTTTGGTGACTTAAAGGTTGATGTATGTAAAGCTTATATAGATGTTTAATAAACACTTGATAGATCGAATAGAGAGAGGTTAGAGAAAAGAAAGAGAAAAGCTTATATAGATGTTCAATAAACACACTTGATAGATCGAATAGAGAGACGTTAGAGAAAAGAAGGGGAAAGATCGAGAAAGTGGAACTTTATTTTGAGAACCATTTCATCCCGTGGATCGTGGTTCACACAACTGTGTAGACCACGGTCTAAAAATGACGTCGTTTCGTGTAATTTTTCACGCGATCTGCTGCAACATGCATTTTTATAACTCATAATATTCATTATTCTAAAGCATAATGTACATTATTTTAAAGTATAATGTATATTATTTTACCCCAGAAATTTCATTATTCTAAAACATAATGTACATTATTCTAACACATAATGTACATTATTCTAACTCATAAATTCAACGACGTCGTTTTGAACCGTTGTCCACACAATAATTTGTCATGTAATCCATACTCCTTAAATAACTAAGACAAATTACATCATGGACAAAGATCCACCTTACATTGTGGAGCTTGATCCAAAATAACATTTAGATGATGTGGCTACAGTTAACAAATTTGTGTGTTTATACTTAATAGATTGTGTCGGTCAATAACACATATGTAATTAACATATTATGTGACTTAAATTTATTTATAGGCACATAATTTATTAACTGAAAGTACCTAATTTCTCGATCATGATCCACAATGCAAGGTAAACCCCGGTCGGTATAACAATTGAATAACTAACCCCCCAACTATTTTAAACAAAAATTGGAATGAAATTTTGTGGTTTTAGTTATTTAATTAATTTTTTTTAGTCATTTTACTTCCTAACTTTTTGTAGTTTCAATATTCTTCTTAGGTTATTCTTATCCTCGTATGTTATACTACTCTATAACTTTTAAAAACTTTTAAAAGTGAATCCTACTTTAACATCATCAAATTTGTAATTCACTTATGTGAGGTTTGATTCATGGAATACATTGGAATGAAATGTCATTTCGTGGAATATATGTATTCTACAGTTTGGTTTGATTTTTACCTTAATGAAATGGGTTGTTCCCTTAAGGAATGGAATAAGCAAGGAATATAATAGAAATTGTATTCTATTGTTTGGTTCGCAGAAGGAATAGACTTTAGGAATTATATTACAGTGTTTGGTTGGTTTAAGGAATATAAATAAAATATGTTTTAAAAGACATAAATACCCTTATATGTAGTAGTAGTAGTAGTAATAATAATAATAATAATAATAATAATAATAATAATAATAATAATAATAATAATAATAATAATAATAATGTTAATATTAATATTATTATTATGTAATAATAAAATAAAACTTATAATAATATTAATAACAATAATAAGAAAAAAGGAATAATAATAATAATAATAATAATAATAATAATAATAATAATAATAATAATAATAATAATACAATAGTCTTATAAATGGCATACGATTTATATATGTATGGCACACAACCTCTAGTCACATAGCTAGGCATCATTGCGTGATTTATCCCCATGGAGGTGTTTAAACTATTCTGTTTGTTTTCGTACGTAGATGAAGACGATAGCGATTTTATGCTTTCTTATGAGTCTACAATTTATTACCGTGTATATCTTCATCTAATATGTTAACTATATTAACTACAATAATCATTTCAAAATTAAAATACCTCTCAATTGTCATCTTTGCCTTCTCTTATTATTTATGGTTAGAATCTCACATTATTTTGCATACAATCACAGTCCTTGATTGCACTTATTTGAATGCATAGGATTTGTCTCCATTGTCCTCTAATACTATGTGTCCTTATGTGAATAAGGGTATATATATATAAATCTGTTCAAATGTGGTCGCGCTTTCTTGTACGGTCGGTGCGGTTCACACTACTCAATGTTAGAAAATGCACCACAATGAAAATACACAAAAATACCATAAAACATACCACACACCCAAAATAATGCACCATAACTCCCAAGCCCCTAATGGTGCATTTGCTAACATTGTGTGGTGTATATTCATATACCTAGTGGTATGTTTTTTGATGATGCGTACCTAATGATGTACATTTGTGTGGTGTATTTTCTAACATTAAGTGGTGTATATTTGTATACATAGTGGTGTGCCCGCACTCACCGCACGTTAAGGGGCGGTCACACCTGATCATGATCTTATATAGAGTTAATACCTCAAATAGTCCTCTGACTATGGGGGTAGTACTCATTTTAGTCCTCGACTTTTAATTTGACCAAAACACATCCCTTAACTTTTATTTTTAACCACAAATAGTCCTCCGTTATAATTTCTGTTAAGTGGGTGTTAAATATAAGGATAATATCGTCAAATCTAAAAGTATTAAATGTAATTAGGGATGCTGTAAATTTGTAAGAGGCAAATGAAGGTGGAGGCTTTATAGGCCCTTGTTAAAAATAACATACCCTTCAGTGAGTTCATTCTTCCCCAATTCTCCTCCACGCCTTCAACACCCAAACTTTGGAGAGACAAAATGGTAAATACCGTTCATTCTTCTCCAATTTTTATTTTTTTTTTTGGACAAAAAGAAAAGAAATGAAAAAATGCATTTCAGAGAGCAAACGTTTCTAAGATCCTGCAAGTGATATATTAGACTTATTTCCCTATTCACATGGCACAATCATTAAGGTGATGATGTGGGAGTCTGTGACTAATTCTCAGTTAAGTATATGAATATGTTGACAAGGAAAATCACAAATCCAAGCTAAGTGAGATGCAGAGACAAATTATGCAAATCTTTCCGCTGTGGATGCACTTCTTATAGGTGTTATTGTTATGGAGGGAGATTGATTGTATTCATATACTTATGTGTAGCTGCTCAGTAACATCTACGCAAATTCAATTAGGACTTTTCTTTTCGTTATTTCTTATTAGTTTTGGAGTATTAGGGCATAAATTGTTTTCATTGGTGCAATATGCTTAGATTTGACGATATTACCCTTAGATTTAACACCCACTTAACATAAATCATAACGGAGGACTATTTGTGGTTAAAAATAAAAGTTAAGGGATGTGTTTTGGTCGAATTAAAAGTCGATGGCTAAAAGGAGTACTACCCCCATAGTCAGGGGACCATTTGTGGTATTAACTCTCTTATATATAATGCTAAGCAACAAAGAGAGTGAAAGGAGTAAAAAATTATTGTTTTAATTTTCATATATAGTAGTGAGGTATTAATGTGTTCACTAACAAGAAACCAATTGGGCAAGAGGGTTGACATTTATGTTGCTGATGGAATCCTGAATTAATTAATATACGAAATGTCGACATTTCTTTGGAAGCATGAGATGTATACATTTTTAAATTAACTGATACCTTAAAACATTACGGCATATTTTCCTTAAAAATTTATTTGTAGCAGGGAGCTTGGAGATAAATGAAATATTCAAAGGCGATAGTAGGCTCTATAAATATGCATGTGCATTTGCATGAGATATACGTACTCCACAATCTTAAGACACCATCCAAATGAAGCATTATATTTGAGTAGTAAGAATCCTCTCTCCCTCTCCCTCAACTCTCTATTCTCTCTCAACAGATCAGATAAGATGAGTTTATATTAATTCTTCCATATTTGCATCACTACACCTGAAATTCTTACTAGTAATTGTTTAACGCTCCAGTTTTGATATTCTGATATCTCTTAATTAAGCGATAAAAGTACACAGCTACTCACGGCAATCAAACTGATTTCTCCTTAACTTTAATTGTGTAGTATCTCAATATTGTAATTTGCGTGATCTAACATTGTCCATTGGTAAAGTCTAGTAATTTATTTGCCTACTTAACTGTTTCGTTTTTTTTTTGAAGCACTCATAATTTTCTACAAGATATTACTTGTTCTATATTTTCTCAATCTAGTTTCTCCTTAGCTTGAACTGTTTTGCTTTTATTTTGTGAATTTCTCATTAATAGGTTGATTGCTTATTGGAGGTGCGAGTTTCCTTAAAAAAGTAGAATATACGTGGCATTGGTACGTATAGTTATCAAATACATGCAGTTCTAGTAACACGTATAGTTATCAAATACATGCAGACATGCAGTTCTAGTAACAAATTTTTTTTATTAACATTTTTTCTTTCTATTTAAATTAGTTTTAAATTTATGTATTGACTTATTAAATTTAGTTTATTATTGAAATTTTTATGACATCTCTTTTATATAATTCTTTTATCTCTTTTGTAGTTTTATCTAATTAATTAACTTATAATTCGGTTAATTCATAGATAATTATGTAAACCCTTTTTATAACATTTTCTTATCATTCACTTAATTCATAGATCTATTAATCCACAAGTAGCTAATAACATTTTAAAATTTTATAAAGAGAAAATTGCACTTTCCATCCCTAAGTTATATAGTAATTGTAATATTTGTCCCTAAGTTTTAGTCATACTCACTTTTCATCTCTAAGTTATCATTCACGTTGCACTTTTTGTCCATTAACTAATAAAATATTCAGGACAAAATTTACAATTTTAGTATATCTCAGTGACGAAAAGTGAGCACGAAAGGACGAAAAGTGCAACGCCAATAATAACTTAATAACGAAAAGTTAGCATGAACAATACTCAAAGACAAATCCTACAAGGCTACAATTATCCTAACTTAGAAATTAAAAGTGTAATTTTTTTCCTTTTATAAATATTACGGAGTAATATTATATCAATAAATAANAAATAATAAATATATATATATATATATATATATATATATATATATATATATATATATGGTTTCTATTTTCTTCTTTTTTTTTCAATTACATACGTTCGTGTGTGTGCGCGCGCCCATATATACACGCTTTTCTATTCAAATTTCGTGTATGTCAATATACATGTGTTTATATATACATATACATACAAAACACAAACCGGAGAAATCTTGTTTGTAGTGTATAGTTTTTTTTCTTTGTCAGTATTGTTTTGTTTTTTTGATCTTTTTTTTAGAATTACTTTTGAAATGATACACCAAATAAAACACCTAAATTAATTCCATATTTAACCAATGCATACATTACCAGTATTGCCCCTTTTATAAATAAAACACCTAAATTAATTCCTACGATCCCTGTAAATCTAATCCATCCTCCATCCATATCTCTAATCCTATGGTCTCAAATTGTCCACGCATTTGTATTTTAAGGGAATTTGCATGTGAATCAATTGCCTTAGGTGAAAAATATGGTTTAATTATATTCGTTGATTCAGTCCAAATGAAGGGTCCAAATTAGAGAGATTTAAAAAAAAAAATGCAGTGGCATTATGGTAATTTTGTGTATGTTATTTTTTTGTCTTACAGAGTTACAGAGCATTTTTTTCCTTCTTCTAGAGGACATTGTTATGTCTTCCATAGTATAGTGATATTCTTTCCAGTGCATATTGCTTTGGTTAATAAGTTAACTTTTTTTGTCTTTCGGTGCATTTTTTGCATTTTTTCCTTCTTGTAGAACACAATGTTATGTCTTACAAAGCACAATGTTGTACTTTCAAAGTGAATTTATTTATTTATTTAGTTATTTTTTGCCTTAGACTGATTATTGTTGAGCCTTCCAGAGCACACATTATTTAGCCTTCCAGAGCACATTATTATGCCTTGCAGTGCATATTGTTGTGTCTTTTAGGTTTTAGATCGGAGGTGTTATATATATATATATATATATATATATATATATATATATATATATATATATATATATATATATATACACAAATGAGGACACATATTATGAAGGACAATGAGGACATATCCTAGGCATTCAAATAAGTGCAATCAAGGGTTCTGATTGTATCCAAAATAATATGAGATTCTAACCATAGTCTTATAAATGGCATACGATTTATATATGTATGGCACACAACCTCTAGTCACATAGGCATCATTGCGTGATTTATCCCCATGGAGGTGTTCAAACTATTCTGTTTGTTCTTGTATGTAGATGAAGACGATACCGATTTTATGCTTTCTTATGAGTTTACAATTTATTACCGTGTATATCTTCATCTAATATGTTAACTATATTAACTACAATCCTTCCAAAATTAAAATACCTCTCAATTGTGTTCTTTGCCTTCTCTTATTATTTATGGTTAGAATCTCACGTTATTTTGCATACAATTAGAGTCCTTGATTGCACTTATTTGAATGCATAGGATTTGTCCTCATTATCCTCTAATACTATGTGTCCTCATGTGAATAAGGGTGTGTGTGTATATATATATATATATATATATATATATATGTTCAAATGTGGTCGCGCTTTCCTGTACGGTCGGTGCAGTTCACACCACTCAATGTTAGAAAATGCACCACAATGAAAATACACAAAAACACCATAAAACATATCACACACCCAAAATAATGCACCATAACTCCCAAGCCCCTAATGGTGCATTTGCTAACACTGTGTGGTGTATATTCATATACCTAGTGGTGTGTTTTTTGATGATGCGTATCTAATGATGTACATTTGTGTGGTGTATTTTCTAACATTAAGTGGTGTATATTTGTATACATAATGGTGAGCCCGCACTCACCGCACGTTAAGGGGCGGCCACACCTGATCATGATCTTATATATAATGCTAAGCAACAAAGAGAGTGAAAGGAGTAAAAAATTATTGTTTTAATTTTCATACATAGTAGTGAGGTATTAATGTGTTCACTAACAAGAAACCAATTGGGCAAAAGGGTTGACATTTATGTTGCTAATGGAATCCTGAATTAATTAATATACGAAATGTCGACATTTCTTATGGAAGCATGAGATGTATACATTTTTAATTTAACTGATACCTTAAAACATTACGCCATATTTTCCTTAAAAATTTATTTGTAGCAGGGAGCTTGGAGATAAATGAAATATTCAAAGGCGATAGTAGGCGCTATAAATATGCATGTGCATTTGCATGAGATATACGTACTCCACAATCCTAAGACACCATCCAAAAGGGGCATTATATTTGAGTAGTAAGAATCCTCTCTCCCTCTCCCTCTCCCTCTCCCTCAACTCTCTAATCTCTCTCAACAGATCAGATAAGATGATTTTATATTAATTCTTCCATATTTGCATCACTCCACCTGAAATTCTTACTAGTAATTGTTAAACGCTCCAGTTTGAAGTCTTGATATCTCTTAATTAAGGGATAAAAGTACACAGCTATTCACGGCTTCTAAACGGGTTTCTCCTTAACTTTAATTGTGTAGTATCTCAATATTGTAATTTGCCTGATCTAACATTGTCCGTTGGTAAAGTCTAGTTTGCCTACTTTAACTGTTTCGTTTGTTTTTTAAAACACTCATAATTTTCTACAAGATATTACTTGTTCTATATTTTCTCAATCTAGTTTCTCCTTAGCTTGAACTGTTTTGCTTTTATTTTGTGAAGTTCTCATTAATAGGTTGATTGCTTATTGGAGGTGCGAGTTTCCTTAAAAAAGTAGAATATACGTGGCATTGGTACGTATAGTTATCAAATACATGCAGTTCTAGTAACACGTATAGTTATCAAATACATGAAGACATGCAGTTCTAGTAACAATTTTTTTTATTAACATTTTTCTTTTAAATTTCATGTATTGACTTATTAAATTTAGTTTATTATTGAACGTATAATTCGGTTAATTCATAGATAATTATTAAATTTCTTTTATCTAATTCTTTTATCTCTTTTATAGTTTCTTTTATCTAAATTAATTAACGTATAATTCGGTTAATTCATAGATAATTATGTAAACCCTTTTTATAACATTTTCTTATCATTCACTTATAATAAAATCTTTTAATCCACAAGTAGCTAATAACATTTTAAAACTTTATAGGGAGAAAATTGCACTTTCCATTCCTAAGTTATATGATAATTGTAATATTTGTCCCTAAGTTTCAGTCATACTCTCATTTCTAAGTTATCATTGACGTTGTACTTTTTGTCCGTTGACTAATAAAATATTTAGGACAAAATTGACAATTTTAGTATATTTCAATGACGAAAAGTGAGCATAAAAAGACAAAAAAGTGCAACGTCAATAATAACTTAGGGATGAAAAGTTAGCATGACCAACACTCAGAGACAAATTCTACAATTATCTTATAACTTAGAAATGAAAAGTATACTTTTTTTCCTTTTATAAATATCATGGAGTGTAGTGGCCACCCTTAGATGGGAGGTCATGAGTTCGAGTCTCAGTGGTGGAAATCTCGAAATTGACTCTTTGTGCTTCAACAGGTTGAGAAAAGTATAGATGAACAGATACTACAATGTAATAGGGTCAGTTGTATTCAAAAAATAAAAAATAAAATCATGGAGTAATATTATATCAATAAATAAAAATAATAAATAATTTCAACCTCTAATTCAAATAGCCCGCGAAAGCTGCGATCTGACCCCACCATGACTTTGGCTTAACTTGGAGCGAAATTACGTCCAAATTAATCATTTCATCTTACCATTTATTTTAATTCCTACTTAGCACGTTGCGTACGCATCTACTAGTTTTTTAGGGTGTTGCTAATTGCAATACGCATCGTTCTTTTAATCTTAAATTGATCGAAAAACGTTATTTGGTCTACATTATTTCATTAAATATTTTGTTTGACTATCTGATATGTAATAATATATGTTATAATTACTTTTTATATTTAATGTTTAACTGTAAATTGATTTATCTTAAAACTAGTTAACTAGTACTCTATTCCCAAAAAAAAAGTTAACTAGTACTCCGTATAAAATACTAAATTAGTGTTTGGTTCGTTGAATAGCAGACTAGCAGTGTTGTAAAAATCGATTTAGGTGATCGCCTTGGCACTGACTAGGCGCTACACCCCCAATGCCAAGGAGATTTCAGTCCTAGACGGCTTTTAGTCGATCGGTCGACTAGGTGTCTTAGGCGGCTTTTAGTCGACCGCCGACTAATAAGCTAACTAGGCGCCCTAGGTACCGAGTTGAGCACCTAACTCAGTCAAGTCGGACGTCTAACTTAACCGAGTCAGTGCCCAACTCCGCTGAGTTGGCGCTTAACTTGACCGAGCATTTCTTTTCTTGTTCGATTACTTCTCTTCTATATTTCTCTAGTCATGTACTCAACTAACCATCTAGCATGCAGTTGACTAGTTTGGGAATTATAAAAGTCTAACAACTCCTAGCCTTGATTTAGTTCTCAATATACTGATTTTTTTTTTTGATTTAGTTCTAAACAAAATTTTGTGTTTAATTAGGTCATCAACTTTGATATTTTATCCGGTTGAGTCCTCGACTATTAGTCCAAGGCTAACTTTGGTAAAATTATTATAGTCGAGAACTAAATTGAGTATAATAGAGGTGAAATTAACTTCATCAAAGTCGGATAACGTTTTTTTTTTGTTAAGTACTACTGGCTCAATTACATTGTAGTATCAATTGCCACTACTAAGACTCGATCTCATGATCTCATGATAATCACTAGTTCACTACATGCCAGACCACTAAAGTCGTCATTGACTCCAAGTCGAGAATCTAATTAAACACAAAAAATCATTTATGATTAAATTGAGAAAAAGAATCCTAATCAAGGATAAATTGAGTATTAACTCCTTTTTTTAAGTTATATTCAAACAATAATTTTCTACTTCTGCAAATCTTCTGTAGAGTGATAAATTCTCAAAACGGGAAATGAAGAAGTAAAAGAAAAGAAGAAATCGACTATTGAGTTATTGGCGGTTGTTGAAGTTCCATACGTCAAAGCAGGTGAATAAGAAGAAGAAGAAAAGGAAAAAGTTTAGTTTTGTGCATTCATGGCGAAGTTCCTGCATCTGGCCTGTATTCGAAACGAGAGCAGCCACGGCGACCTGTCGCCGCGGCCGCACTACCCGTCGATGCCCAAGTACCCAAAAGGGGTATCGGTATCGTCGGATCAAGAGAGGAATATGCAAGGAACGGAAGCCAAGGCTCTGTTCTGCGTCACCGGCATGACTTGCTCTGCATGCGCCGGATCGGTGGAGAAGGCTGTTAAGAGGCTCCCTGGAATCAAGGAGGCGGTTGTCGACGTCTTGAATAACAAGGCTCAGGTCTTGTTCTATCCCAGCTTTGTCAATGTAAGTATAAAGTAATATTCCCTTTTTGCTTTCTGCCATTTCTGTAATAATGTTATATTCAATCTTTCCAGACTAGCGCAAATTCAAATTTTCTAATCTTTTGTCCGTTTTTACTTTTCGAATTTGAATTGATTCATCTCCCGCGGATTGCTGTGGTTTTATGGATTTCATGAATTGCTTGATATGATTGAATCTGGAATTAGATTTAGGTCAACTTTTGCAATTATTGCATTTTAATGCACCTATGTGGTGGAGTTGTAATTTGGAATCTGTTGTCTAAGTTGGTAGTGTGGGCGGAGACAGGTAAAAGGTAAAGTCCAGCACTATGTGACTACAGTGACTATAGGATTGTTGGAAGGAGTTTGGTAAAAGGGTCAAATTAAGCATCCTGGCTCTGGAAAATGTGTGGCCGTATAAGGAACTAGTGGTAAACGCTTACCACTTCAGTTAAGACTGACAGGTGCTCGGAGGAGATTGTTGGGCGGAGGCCGGTAAAAGGCTAAGTCCAGCACTATGTCGCTAGGGTAATTGTTGGGCGGAGACGGGAAGAATTTAAGTTGCAAGTGAGGATATATACTTTTGATTTCATATTTATCCTCATCAATGCATTATACATGTTTGCAGGAAGAAACAATCCGTGAGACTATAGAAGATGCTGGATTTCAGGCGATGTTAATAGAGGAAGAAACAAAGGAGAAAGCCACCCAAGTCTGTAGGGTTGCAATAAAGGGAATGACTTGTACTTCTTGCTCCACAACTGTTGAATCTGCTTTGCAGGCCATCCCTGGTGTACAAAAAGCACAAGTTGCATTAGCGACTGAGGAAGCTGAAGTCCACTATGATCCAAAGGTTTTGAGCCACAATCAGATCTTGGAAGCTATAGAAGATACAGGATTTGAATCGATTCTCATTAGCACGGGAGAGTTCAAGAGCAAGGTAATGCTGCAAGTAGACGGTGTACGCACTGAGAATTCCATGAGGCTGATTGCAAATTCACTTGAGGCTCTCCCGGGTGTTCAAGATATAGACATTGATCCACAGCTCAATAAGGTTTCCCTTTCTTACAAATCAGGTGTAACAGGACCTCGGAATTTTATTTCAGTAATTGAGTCGACTGGGTCAGGGCGTTTCAAAGCAAAGATATTCCCTGAAGGAGGGATTAAAGAATCCCACAGAAAGGAGGAGATCAGTCAATATCGCAGGTCATTTCTCTGGAGCCTCATTTTCACAATTCCTGTTTTCCTTACCTCTATGGTCTTCATGTATATTCCTGGTATTAAGGATTGGCTGGATACCAAGGTTGTTAACATGCTCACAGTTGGGGAACTTTTGAGGTGGATATTATCTACCCCTGTGCAGTTCATTATTGGTCGACGTTTCTACATAGGTTCTTATGCTGCACTTCGGCATGGATCTGCAAATATGGATGTTTTAATTGCATTGGGAACAAATGCAGCCTACTTTTATTCAGTCTATTCAGTCTTGAGAGCTGCCACTTCTACAGATTTCAAGTCTTCTGATTTTTTCGAGACCAGTTCGATGCTCATTTCATTCATTCTGCTTGGGAAATATCTTGAAGTTCTGGCTAAAGGGAAAACATCTGAGGCTATTGCCAAGCTCATGGACTTGGCTCCTGATGCAGCAACTTTATTAACACTCGATGATGAAGGAAACGTGGTGAACGAGGAAGAAATTGATAGTCGATTGATACAAAAGAATGATGTGATTAAAATCCTTCCTGGTGCAAAAGTAGCCTGTGATGGTTTTGTCATCTGGGGACAAAGCCACGTGAATGAGAGCATGATAACTGGAGAATCGAGGCCAGTGGCTAAAAGGAAGGGAGAAATGGTGATTGGAGGAACTGTTAATGAGAATGGAGTGTTGCATATTAGAGCAACAGCGGTTGGATCGGAGAGTGCTCTTTCCAATATTGTTAGACTAGTTGAATCAGCCCAAATGGCTAAAGCTCCTGTCCAAAAATTTGCAGATCGTATTTCTAAATTCTTCGTACCTCTGGTAAGTACCGATTACTGATATTCTTTCAGACAAGTATAATCCAGTTTTTTTTCTTTTTTTTTTTGCACAGCATCTAAACACCTTTGGTATTTTTTTGCACTGATTAACAATTGGCGATGACTTCCAATTTCAGGTTATTACTCTCTCGTTTTGCACTTGGCTGGCCTGGTTTTTAGCTGGAAAGTTCAATCGTTACCCCAGATCTTGGATTCCATCTTCTATGGATAGCTTTCAGCTAGCCCTTCAATTTGGTATTTCTGTTATGGTTATAGCCTGCCCGTGTGCCCTTGGCCTTGCAACTCCAACTGCTGTTATGGTTGGCACTGGAGTCGGTGCTTCTCAAGGTGTCCTTATTAAAGGTGGTCATGCATTAGAAAGTACACAAAAGGTTAGCTAGCTGCCCAACTAATATATTTCATTTTGAAAGCACTGATTTCAAATTTGTATTTATTTTCTTCTCATTTTCATAGGTGAACTGTATAGTCTTCGACAAAACTGGGACTCTCACAGTTGGCAAGCCAGTAGTTGTAAATACAAGGCTCTTGAAAACAATGGTGCTAAGAGATTTCTATGAATTGGTTGCTGCAACTGAGGTAAACTTACTTCCAATCTGTTAGGTACAAATTAAGACTGTTAAAAACACTTCTTTATAAAGTTATATATTTACTACTTCTGTCTGCTGCTAGTTTTTATATTGTTTGGCTGTGTGGCATGTTGGCCGTCGGCCGAGTTCAGCCCCTACTCGATTCGAGACATGGCGCTATGGCTTACCATATAGGGATTTGGTTAAAGTGTTAATGTCCACATACTTATCACCAATTGATTTTAAGAATGGTATGACGATCAGATAATCAAAGAACTTCGTGGTTAAACCTGCTTGACTTATAGGATAGGTGACCTACTGGGAAGTAAGCATAGTGTAGCGATAGATCCATCAAAATTTCTATCATGAAGTTGTTCTTTAATTTACAGGTAAATAGTGAACACCCCTTGGCCAAAGCGGTTGTTGAGTATGCTAAAAAGTTTAAGGAAGATGAAGAGAATATTGTATGGCCTGAAGCCTCGGGGTTTGAGTCCATAACTGGTCATGGAGTGAAGGCTATTATCCGAAATAAGGAAGTCATTGTAGGCAACAAGAGCCTCATGTTGGATCAAGGCATTGCAATTCCAATTGATGCTGAAGAATTGTTAACGAAAACTGAAGAGTTGGCTCAAACAGGGATTCTTGTATCTATTGATAGGGAGCTTGCTGGAGTTCTTGCAATATCAGATCCTTTGAAGCCTGAAGCACCCCAGGTCATTTCCATTCTCAAATCTATGAATGTGCAGAGTATGCTAGTAACGGGCGACAACTGGGGAACAGCCAATGCCATTGCTAAGGAAGTTGGAATTAACTATGGTGTTATTGCAGAAGCCAAACCTGAAGATAAAGCCAATAAAGTGAAGGAGCTGCAGGTAGTAAATTGATTTCCCTTTAGAAAATTAAACCTTAAATATACTATTGAACTTAATTGTTGTAATTTGCAACTGAGCTATCTGTTACGATCAAGCACTTACCACTACGCCAAAAACCATAGCTCGTAGCTAAGGTGCAACTCACTATGCCAAAAGCTATAGTTCGTAGCGAAGGCAATTTTCGAGAGGCAAACTGTTGGACTTGGCCCAACTTGGCCCTTCAGGCCTCTGCCAACAATCCCCCTAACCACCAACAGGTGCTAAACTTGGCCCTTGATCGGCCTCTGTCCAACAATTCCCCCTCCCAACCCTAGCTTTGATACCAACTGTTAGGATCAAGCGCTTAGCACTACGCTAAAAGCTATAACTCTACTCTTAGCGAATGAGCAATTTTATTTGCTTATACTGGCACACATTTTTAGAGGCGGTGTTGGACTTTGGCCCTTCAGGCCTCCGCCCAACAATCACCCACCCTAGCCACTGGGGGCTAGACTTGGCCCTTGATCGACCTCACCCAACACTATCCTTGTTGGGTTAATCACCTAATTCCCACCAGATACTACAATTGTATTAATCTGTCTGTGTATGATGATAGGCTTCAGGAAAAGTAATAGCAATGGTTGGAGATGGAATCAACGACTCTCCAGCTCTTGTAGCAGCTGATGTTGGAATGGCAATTGGCGCGGGGACTGATATAGCCATAGAGGCAGCTGACATTGTGATCATGAGAAACAACCTGGAAGATGTAATTACTGCTATACATCTTTCTAGGAAGACATTCTCCCGCATCCGATTGAACTACTTTTGGGCTTTGGGTTACAATCTGCTTGGAATTCCCATTGCTGCTGGGGCACTCTTCCCATCCACCCGATTCCGCCTCCCTCCTTGGATTGCTGGAGCAGCAATGGCTGCCTCTTCGGTGAGTGTTGTTTGCAGTTCTCTTCTGTTGAAGAATTATAGGAGACCCAAGAAGTTAGATAGTCTAGAGATTGGTGGAATAACAATTGAGTGATTGTTGGTAAATCTATGAACTACTCCTACTAAGTTCTTGTTTTCACTCTTTTCGTCCTGTTGCAATCAGAATAAGCTGTTAGTAATCCTTTTTCTAGCTAGCCTAGGAAATGTATATTGCCCTTGTAAATAAATAACTTGTACATTACTGTTCTATATGACAACAACCAGAGTCTGATATATGGTTCTCACAATGCTGGAACTACAATGGGAAGTGGTGTCAATTGATACCACTCAAAAAGCATTTAATTATATATATATATATATATATATATATATATATATATATATATATATATATATATATATATA